>CM019041.1:15082480-15682480 GCA_009664405.1 Drosophila bifasciata
GTGGTTCTGGGTTTAACTGTGTATGCGTGTGTGTGTGTGGTGTGTGTGTGTGATCAATATGACAAGCTTTCAAAAAGCTTTCTCACTCTCTCTTAATATTATTATTCTCCTCTGCCTAAGTTTGCCAAACTTTCGCTCAACTTTTACTTCTGCTCGCTCTCCTGTTTTCTTTACCGCTGCGTTTGAAACGATGAATATCGCATCAATTTGTTACACGCATAATACATATATTTATTTGTGTGTATGGATATAATGTATCTAGGATTTTTAACTGTGTTTGTTATATGTAAGGGGGAGACGAAGTGATGGAGGGAAGCGTGGGGCGAAACGGGGTTAAAACCTGCCACCACCACCAAAAGACTTGTTTCTGTTCTCGATGTCGTTGTCGTTGTCGTTGTCGATAACGTTGCTTTTGCATTTTCCGTCCCAACCGTCCATTCATCGTTTGTCTCAAGTCGTGAGTCATCATCGTATGTGTGCGTGTGTGTGTGTGTGTTTGTGTGGGTGTGTGTGTGTATATGTTGAAGGTGTGTGTGCGCGCGATTTCATTAGAGGTAGTCAGTACACACAGCCATAAAATAAATGTAGATATGTTTGTTGCATATTATATATAAATATATATATATAACGATATATGTAAAACATTATTATTTCATTGATTTCTCATTTGAATATGCGAAGTTATGTTTTTCAAAATATGTTGTTCTTCCTCTTTTGACATTCGATCTCTCCAAAGAATATTAACAATTATTGAGCTTAATAATGTACAATACAAAGAAAGAAGCAGTTGGGGGTAGGGGAAAGGAATAAACAGAATCAATCTTACGGCAAACAACAAATATTTATAAAAGAACCATAAAAAAAAAATATCTCGAAAACTAGTGCAGCTAATATATATATATATAATATATGTAATGTATATGCATACATTTATGTATTTATAGAGAAATTTATTCTACATAGATCTTTAGACTTTGTATTATTTCTTGTCGATTCATTCGGGTTGAGCAACATCAAAAGGAAAAGTTAAGGGTCATGCAATTTCTATAGGGAGGGGGGTACCATCAAAAAATATTTTCAAAAATAAAATAAAACTCCACAAAATGATATATGTATGAGTGTGTGTAAGTGTAACTGTAACTGTAAGTGTGTGTGTGTGTGTGCTTGTTGAGTTTTTATTTTTTAAGTCGATTTTAGTTTAGTTCTACAAGGGACATGGCTTGGGCATACTGTTTGTTAGTCGGAATCGTTTCCAATGTTATAGATACATATGTACATATACTCCACCCAGTCCCCCTCCTTCCCCAAGTCGCTTTCCCGATACTGATACCGATACCGATATGTTTAGGTTCTGTTTAGGCAAGAGCCTCCTCGCTTGAGTCACCCTAATGCATTCCCCGTAAGTGGTTAGGAATCTGGAGAACCGAAAACTAAACGTTCGGAGGTGCAGAAGGTCAAGCTTTCTGGTATTGTTTGGCTGGCTTTGCGGTTTCGGAAAATATGTTTATTTTGAAAAACAACATATAGTAGCAGTATCGCAGTATAGCAGTATACAGCTGTAGACGCGGTGTCCTTGGAAAGTCGACTGTACTTTTAAACGCAAACACGCCAAGTCATAAGGGTAATAATTGGGTTTTCGGTACTTTCTGTTGGTGATGTGATACTAATATGTATTCGTTCTTTGGACTAAAACAATAACGATACGAATAACGTGGAATAATTTAGCTTGCAGGGAAATTACGTTAAACAAAAATTCTAAAAAATCTTGCATGACTTTGAAAGGCAAACAAAGAGCATAGATAGAGAGATAGACAGAGAGAGAGAGAGAGAGGAGTGAGTGACAGAGACAGAGAGAAGTTATGCGTGGAGCGAGTATTATTTGTTTGTTTGTTTTTGTTTTTTTTTTTTTTTTGTTTGTTTTAAATTTTTATATATGTATTGTATATATAGTATTTGATTCATGTAAAACGGTAAACACAGTTGAAAATATGTTCAATCAAATTAAATAAAATGCGTGCACAAACGCCGATTTCGGTAGCTTTATAATTCTTTTGTGTGTTTTTATCATTTTGTTTTATATTATATCTAACATTGAGGATGATCCAAAAACAATCGGTGCATTAGATAAGAGATTAAAGAAAGAGCAAAAATAATATTGACTGTCTTTTATATAGTATGTCATGTGGCACCCTAGTGGCAGAACAATTATAGCTCAAGCGGCGATTTCTCAATGTCTTGATACGTCTCGTCACTCAGGGATATTCGAAATTTTGTTATTGAGCAGTTACAGCTACGTACGTACGGGAACAGGAGAACACAAACATCAATTTATCGATCGATTTTAATCGATATGATATATAGTACAACCCTTCGCTTTGAAATTGAGTTGAGACATTGAGAACTCGACCTCTTAGACCCATTGCTATGTGTAAATAAATCAACAGCAAGAAAAATGATAGAGTAAGGTTGATTGGCAAAAAACGAATTACAACAAAATTTGAAAAACACAATTTCTGCGCATTTGCATCGAGATTCAACAAAATTAACGTCGTAAATGTAATCAATGTAGTAAATATTATAAAGGCATCATAAAGCAAAATCAAATAGTATAGTACGTAAATAAGATTTAAGTTCTATATTTGTATTTGTATTTTTGCTTATCATTAGCAGAAAATAAATAGGATAGGAGGGCAATAACAATCGATAGACGAATGCGGTAGGCACTTACATGTGATTGCCATTCTGGCCGGCTGCGGAACGGACCAGTGGCGGTGGGGCGTTCCCGCCGCCGCCGCTGGCGTTGTGATTGTTCACCGAGGACATGGAGATCGCTGGACTGCTGTAAGAGTACGGCTGACGGCTGCTGCCACTCATCATCAGGTTATTCATATGCTCGCGGTAGCTTCCCACGCGGTTCGCGTTCGCCGCATGTGACTGCTGTGCCTGTGTTTCAGTTCCATCCATCGAGAATAGCCCAAAAATGATAGAACAAGAACGAGAGTAGCCGCATTAATATAGTACAACTGCGAAAGGGAGGCTTTAGCTTTAGAAATCGCACAAGCCACAACAGCAACAACAGGTTGCCACTAACTATGTGTACACACGAGTATGCGTGTGTGTGTGTGTGTGTATATACGTATATACAAGTGTGCAAGTGTGAGGGAGAGGGAGAGGCGCTGCTCCACCATCGTGCTGCTGCACACGATGGCTGACCTAGTTTCCCCGACTGCGCGGCTGCTGCGCGGTTGCCAAACTGTGAAAAACTCGGTTAGAAAACTCAACCCAGCTGAGCGGCGCATATGTACTATGCATACTCGTACTACAGTGGGTACCACATATCTTTGTACACCCTCTAGCACACAGCTAGATTTTTAGTTATCTATAGAAACTAAAGTCAATTTGTATATGGCATTATGTACTACTACATACACGTATGCATAAGTACATATGTATATGTATGTGCGCATACATAGAGACTATATGTACTATTTACATATGAGAATTTGAATTGCATTAATACATTCTTTTACGTCAACCGATAATACTATAGCGCTTACTGTAAATATATTGACAAAAAATATGTACTTTATATGTTTTCAATTCTAAGCCCCCTACAGCCCACAAAATACCATCGGTTGCTTTTCCAGAACCTATCGGCTGTGTACTGAACTGCAAAACGCCTGCTGATAAATTTTCCATCGACCGACGCATACAGGCATGCATTTTGATGATTTCCATACAAATATCATCCCTGTTTCGATCCATGAACAATCTAGCGCATCTGAGAACTATGCTCAGGTAAAGTTTAAACATACCCATTGAAGGTGCAGAGCAAATAATCACTAATCTATCTCTTTGCCATAGGATTGGATTCTCGTGTTCTGCTACTGCGACGACGCCGCTCCCAGACTTACAGAAGTAGCTGGCCTGTCCGTCTACGCACACAATTTCAGTATAATAATATGTGTGGCATTTGTGCATAACTTTCGGCAATTACAGGGTAGCAGCTGATAAGATTCGTAAACCCTTGTTGGGAGAATCGGAAAAGAAATCGGTGTAAAACTGCTCATGGACCTTAATGTATGAAAATTAACATAGATTCGAGTAGATATTTCGAAATATCTAATCCCGAATTTCTAAATAGAATTATTAAATAACAATGTATAATGTGTGTATGTCGTATGTATGTATGTATGGATAAATGTACATACATATGTTGTCGCAACCATCTATAATCAAACACTACTCATCTCAATTCGATTGGGGCTCATCTGAAGCCAATAGAATGCTCATCATCCCTCTCTTAGCAGAATTCTTCTAGAGTATAAGGGTATATTAGATTCGTGTAAATGTATGTAACATCCAGAAGAGAGGGTAACCGAATACATCAAGCGTGCTTAGATTTAGACAGTCTATTTTGTCAAGAGAGTCCATATTTTGGATTCGAATTTAGCCCTTTGTTCTTGTGCATCGTATCTCTATAGTAAATTATATGACGACGCTAAGCTTCAACCATTTTTAGGCCATGGTCTAAGTTCTAGTAGAAAAGTAATCGAGCATTTGTTTTATATGTGCTCAAGGCATTTGTCTCCACAGTTTTCCGATTTTCCAAAGGATGTCCTCCAAAAATACCCTTTTTAATGATGAAATTTTCATTCGACCCACATCTATTGGCACCGATCCATTTCTTTAATCTTTGAATAATGAAATAAGCCAACACAGTACCAGTTCTTAGCCAAATAAATGGAAGTTTGGTCTACATTAAGGTTAATAGTTTTTGCATCTCGTCTGCCACGTGACATATCAATGAAACCAGTGTCTCACATTTCATTTTATCATTTTATCGATCGTTTTCAGGCATGAAACATTTTTAGCTTGCGAAAATTGTATTTGTATTTCGCTAACGGAATAGTGAGACCAGGTGTACATGCACTACGGTTGGTTACACTGTTTTGTGTTTGTTTATTATGGTGGTTGCGACATTAGAATTTTTTGCGCCGAGAAAATTGCTGTTTGTAATCGGTCTAGACTCTACGTAGACTCTAGAGCCTAGAGACGTCTCTATCGTGAGCCACTATTTGTGGCAAAACAACGTTTTCTAACACTAGATCTGAAAAGTAATTTCTATGGCCATATGACATTAGACTCTGCTAACTGACTGGCTGCGAAAACAGAAATAGCCTTCTGGGAAAAGCATGCAGTGAGAGCGAGAGAAATGTCGCTGCTTGCGTCAGCTTGGCTTTCCAGCTGAGCTGTGAGCAGCGCTGCGGGAGAGTTTATCGACTGTTACACTCTCCAGATGAACCTTTACATCTCCGCGATGAGACGGTTGACGATAGTTTCGTTGTCTTTCCCGCTCTACCATGGGCACCAATAGAATATCGGCCAGTGACCGATGAGATCGGTAATAAAGGATAAAGGATGCGACAAAGGATACTAGTCGCGGTACTCACCATCATTTGGGCGTGCAGCTGCAGGTTGCTCTGGCCCGACATCCAGCCGCTGCTGGCCAGCGCCTGCACCGTCGCCTGCGTGAGCATGCGGTTGCTGCCCGCTGTCTGCTGCATCATCGCTGCCGACGCCGCCGCTGCCACAGCCTGGGTATTGAAGGCGGCCGCTGCTGCTGCCGCTGCCTGCGAGGCGCCGAAGCCACTGGCATTTGAGACGCCATTGGCGTTGGCCGCAGCTGCAGCGCGCTGCTTTATCAGTTGCTGTGCGGCAGCTGTCGTCACGCCCGAGCTGTGCTGCTGGGACTTTTGTACGCCTACACTACCGCCCCCTCCGCCACCGCCACTGGCGCCGCTGCTGTTGTTGACAGCGGCCCCAGCGTTGCTTGAGGAGTTGGTGTTGACAGTAGTCGTAATCTTTGGGGGCGGTGCGGAAGGCTGGCGGGTCCAGTTGACGGAGTTGTTAACGTTGGCCCGATTGCCGATGAGCAGGTTGGAGTCTACCACCTTGCTAGGCCAGTAGTCCTCGAACTCGGTGCCATTGGGAAAGTAGCTCTTGATGTCTGTCAGCGAGATGACGGCAACGTTCTCGCTGGAGAAGAGCTCGTTGCGTATGCCCTGGACCTTGCAGCAGAATTTGAGGTAGGCCAGGTCCCAGCCGTTGAGCAGCTCCGCCTTGGTCTTGAGGTTCTCCGTCTCGCCCTCGAAGTAAAAGAGTGGCACCACCTGCTGGTTGTTGCGCACCGTGTACGGGACGACAGACTCTTTGTTGATCCGGATGAAGCCGCACTTCTCCGAGGGTGTCTTGCTGCCGGTCACAAGCTTCCGGTAGCAGATGTCCAGGAACTGGAAGAACTTGGATGCGTCGCCAAGCCGCACGACGAGATCCTTCTGCGTGAATATGTCGCGCCCGAACTCGCCGTCGCAGTGCTTGTGGTTCACCTCGATGAAAAGGCGCGCCTCCGAGTCCGTGATATAGTAGCTGCGCACGCACGTACAGCTCGAGTAGATGTCCGGATGCAAACAGTTGAGGTACTTGCCGAGGAGCTTCAACTCGATCATCCGCACCGAGCAGTACTTCTCGGTCTGCCTGTATATATACGGAATAGAGACCTTGCCGAACTGGGCCCAACCGAAGCGGCCCATGATCGACTCCTCGTCGCACGGTCCGCCCGAGGATGACTTCTTCTCAGCGGCCTCTCCTCCGCCAGCGGCCTGATTCTGTATCACCACCGACCCATTTGCTCGCTGTCCGTTAGGGGCCAGGGCGGGCACCACCTGCATGGTACCGTTAGGCATCTTCTGGTGGCGTGACAGGTAGCTCATGATGTTTGTCTGTCCATTACCGTTGGTGACGGGTGGCTGCATGGCCCCGCCGCCAGAGCCGGCACCATTGGAGTGCTGCATGGCCTGGCGGCTGGCCAGCTGGGCGGCCTGCTGTTTTTGTTGCTCCTTCATTTTGGCGGCCAGTTCCCGGATCTCTGCATCATCAGGACGCTCCTGCTTGACGGTGCCAGGGGTGCCGCCCAGGCTGTTGCCTTGCAGCGGCAGTGATTGACCGTTGGCGTCCACGACGCTAGTGATCTGCACATCCTCGTCCGACATGACGCGGATGTGGCACGCTGCTCTCTGTTGTTATCTCTTTGTTCTCTCCCCTTGCGGCGCCGTTGTTCGTTGCTCTCTTTCACACTCACTCCCGTTGTTTGCTTTTAATTGTAAATGGATTTTACTGTTTTTTTTTTGTTTATTTCCACCCAGTGGCTAAAGGAAGAATCAGAAAAGATAATTCTGTTAAAACACAGTTTAAAAAACCGTAAAGGCACAGCACTCTCTTTGCCACACACAAACTCAGTTGGATGACGTTTTGTTAGGGAAACAAACCCACACACAGACACACACACACGTATTTATGGGCACTGGTATATGTGGGAAAGAGGGGCGGCCACACTTTTAGTGGCCGGCATGCGCGCTCTCCCTCACTCTCACTCTCTCACGGTTTCTTTCTCTCTCTTCAGCGCACACAGTTGACACAGATATGGCCACACTGGACACTCACACAAGCAAGTAAACGTCTGAAACGTGATGTTTTCTGGTATTCCTCTCTCAATCTCAATCGCAATCTCTCTCTCTCTCGCTGTATGTGTGCGAGTGTCGTGCTGTTTCTTTCGCGCGCGCACTTTTGGCAGTTTTGTTGTTGTTGGTATTTTATGTTGTTTGTGGTGTTTTTGCCATTGTAATTGTTGTTGCTTTTTTGTTGTTGTAAATTTTGTTGCATTTTTCATTCAATTTGCAATCTCCACACACAAATGCACACGAAATTAGGTACATACGAAACATCTATATACATTTACTATATATTATTTATCACCGCCCACTCTTACACAAAACAAACTGTGACTTCTGCTGCTGCTGCTGCTGTTGTTGCATGATTTTACTTCAGATTGGTTACAAAAAAAAAAAAAAAAAGTATAACCAATTTTCTGGATGATCCGCTCAAACATTTGTTGTTTGTTGGCAATCTTTATTCACTGCAAGGTGCAACAATTCTATGTGGGTTTCCCACACACACACACACACTGACACGTGACAGCCAAGGGTGACGCGGTTTTGGTATTTAAAAAAACCAAAAAAAAAAGTTAACAAAATAACACTACTATTCTGCTGCGGCTGCTGACTTTTTCGCGTTTGCGTTTCGCTCTCTCACTCTGCGGACTGTACGAGTGCCACGACGACAACGTCCTCCCGTCTTCGCAATAAACAAACGAGTGTGATCGTTGTTACGAAAATTATTTCTACGAAGTCAACTGAAAAATGTGTGCGGCAACACACACACACACTCAGAACGAGAGAGTGAGAGAGATACAGTTTGTGAGACAGCGCTTTTAGCGGGAGGGACTGCGGCGTTGACGCCAGCTGTGACTGCGACTGAGGCAGCGACAGCGACAATGCAGCGCAGCAGCTTTGTGTGTATGCGGTGAAATATATATGTATACATATATTTAAGTATATATATATATATATATATATACATATATATGTGCATGTATATGTACGAATATAGAGTAAAAAGAAAAAATACAAAAATACACAGAGCAAAAGCAGACCTGCTGCTGCTGCTGCAACGGCGACGGAGGGCATGCAACGGAACGAGCATTTTGCCGAATCGGTACTGCTGCTTCTTCCACGCTTCTCCATTTGCTGTCCATGTTCGGTTCCTTCGGCAAAAACCCCCCTTCTCACCTAACAGACACCTTGAGTCACGTTGTGCATTTCTTCTGGCTCTTCCAACCCCTCCCCCACACACACTACTCTTCTCCTGCTGCTCCTTGTTCTACAACCCACCCCCATCTACCGTTCCGTCTAGCTCTAAGCGGCATAGTCGACTGCGACGACGGACCGGGCAGAGCAGAGCAGAGCGCTAGCCTGATGTTACACCTACAGTGGTTCGAATCGGATAAACACACATGTTTATGTACTCACATATGTATGTGTGACATTTCTACTCAATGTTACCCCTACAGATCGATCACATACATATTATATTTTCTCAATTATAAAAAAAAGTCAGGCAAATATTTCGACAGCTTAATACAATTTTTCTTACCAATATTTTTTTTTTAATTTTTGTAAATAACCTATGAATTTAAAGTTCATTTGCCGGAATTGGCCGCATCGGAGCACTACCCATTCACATATGTATTTGATCTTCCTATGTACATATAAACTTAACTTTCAGAGTTCTCACTTTTCACATTTTCATCTACATACATATGTATTTCAGCAACTTTCCCTTACCTTTTGCACCTTTTAAAATCCACATGACACCACTGTGCAAGGAAAGCCTAAGCTATGTATGTATATACAGGAGCCTTCACCTCCCACTCCTACAACACACATACATTCACATAGAAGAACAGCTAGAAGAGAGCTGACGTCGGACAGACGTCGGACGCTAGCTTGGGTCGGGCAGAGCCATAGCCATGTGGTAGAGGACGTGGTGTTGGTGGAGCCGATGTGGGTTGTGTGTGCCCCGTGGGCGGGACGTGTGTTGATGTTGGTGAGGGGGGGGTTCGATATTTAAGGAGGGAAGGGCGTCTCTATTTTTGGCAACACCAAGCCGCGGTTAGCCCTCCCCTTCCTCTTACCGCTATGCACCACGCAATCTCTGCTGCTAAGCACTTGATGGCCTGACTGGCATTCTCTCCCACTCTCTTCATCTCTTTCACTCCTCTAACACTCTCTCTAGCTCCATCTCCCTGTCGACCCATCCCTTTCCGCCAGCCGCGTGGGTGAATGCAAGAAGTTTTTGGTATTCGCGCGCTAAGGCCAGGCCAAGAAAGGCCCCGCTTCAGGCCGGGGACCAGAGAAGACCACTGCAAAGCAACCAACGAATGCCGCTTCGTGTCAGCTGGGTCTGTATACATACATACATATACATACATAATATTTGTGTGTGTATGTGTGTGTGAATGTAAGGTTATCTGTGTACGTGTTGGCTGCGCAGCTCAGAAACGGTCGCTCTGCTGTAAGCATTTACCCAAAAGAAGTAGAAAGAGAAACATTTAATTAGCCGAGGGCCCTGGTCCAGGGCCACTCTCTACATAAATATGTATGTATATATGTATGTATGTATGCGTGTATATTAGGGTTCTTCTCTTAAGCTAAGCTTTTTGGCTTAAGTCTTCTTCTTTTTTGTGGAGCACTTGGATTTTGAAATGAAATCTTTGCTAATTAGTCAGCTGTTTACGGGCACCCATGGGCATTCCCGTAATTCGTCGAATTTGATTATTTCGTCAGCCTGTACCCCAATATATACATATACATATATACAAACATGTACAATATGTACATATACACATACACATACATATGTACATTTAATGGTATGGGTGTTCTCACGCACTCACACAGATAAGGCCTTTGCGTCGCTGTCGCTGCCTGCAGACGAGTGCCATTCCCGAGCGAAGAGCAGAGAAAAGCGAACGCCAAGCGAGGCCCCGTTTCGCTCACGCTTTGCTATGTAAACATGCCTAAACATGTCCATGCATGCGTGTGCGTTGTCTGTGTGTGTGTGTGTGCGTGGTGGTGGTGGGTGGGTGTCTCTTTCTCTCCTCTCTCTCTCTCTCTCTCTCTCTGTCTTTCTATCTCTTTCTCTCTCTAGATGTATGTGTTTATATATGTATGTGTATCTATCAGGCAATGATGAAGCGAGGGGTATGGGCATCCCTGCCAATGCTCTGATTTTGGCAAAGTTCCTCGTGCAGGGTAGGATAGGGGAATGGAGTTTGTTGCTTTTGGTGAGGGGTAAAGGGTGGAGGAATTTCCTAATAGGCCCCACTACAGACGAGGGCTGCGAACATGGTTTATCGCCCCATACAGGGCTGCAATGGACAGATTCCCTTCGTGAGATCATCAAAATTATTGGAAAGATAGAAAACTCAACTATTAAAATAATATTATGTTAAGTGGTAATAAAAGCTATGATAGTTTCTATTTATGTAGATTATACAGAACTGATAGCGTTTCATGATCACTCCTAGGGTAACTAGAAACAGGTAATAATAGATCTTTCTATGAATCTTTTATAAGTCTTGCCTTATAGGAAAGCTTCTAGAGAATTCTGAAAATGCTCTAGCTTCTCTTTCACTCTTCTATGCCGTACCTACCTCTCACCCAAGAGCTGACCACTTTTCTTTGCTCTCCATCCTGCTGTCTCTTTTGCTTGGCCAATCAATGGGGGCCGGACATCCGCTTGGACTCCCCACACACCTCTTCAACGTACCGCTGCTCTTCTCTCTTCCCTCATGCACTTTGCTTTCTGCTCGTGCTAATGCGCCCCCACTGGCAGCAGCACCTGACCCCACCGTCCACCGTCCGCCGTCCACTGTCCACTCTTTTCTTTTTACTCTTTTCTTCTATCAGTTTATTACAAGTTTTCTGATGCCGTTGGCTGGTGTAGTGAGAGGTGGTATAAGTGGGTGGGGAGGGGTGTGCTATTTGGCCGAATGGGTGGCTACATTATCAGAATCCCCCCATCTTTCGCTTATCAATTTCTTGGCATTGTAATCTATGCAAATGCAATA
Organism: Drosophila bifasciata; assembly: GCA_009664405.1. Taxonomy (NCBI): domain Eukaryota; kingdom Metazoa; phylum Arthropoda; class Insecta; order Diptera; family Drosophilidae; genus Drosophila; species Drosophila bifasciata. The sequence goes on from CM019041.1 coordinate 15,094,011, forward strand.
ACAAAAAAAAAGAACACCAACAATTGCAACAAGAGAGAAATCGAAGAAGAAGAAGAGACGTGCTTAGTTAGTTTGCAACACATACACAAGTTCATACATACATACATACATACATACATATGTATATACATATGTACATATACGGACAAAGCATTTACTTAGCTGCTTTATGCACTTTCATTCGCCTCTGCTGCAGTTGCTCGCTCTCTCCTCCTCCTTCTCTATCTATGCCTCTGCCGGCGCTCTGCTCTGCTCTGCTCTGTCCGGGGCCGGGGCCTCACTGCGTACGCTCTTCTGTTCAATGCCCCCATCCACCCATTCCACTCATCTCTCGATTGACAGGCCCTTCTGCCAGCTGGCCTTTGCAGCCCTTGGCTTCATCGTCGTTGCTTCACTACCTACTCTTCCTTGATTTCCTTTCCCTTCCATTCTCCCAATTAGTAAACGGCGGGGAGCAACGAAGAATCCGAAAGGAGAGGAATGGTAAGCGAAGAAGAGACATGCATCCGGAAAGCAAAGAAAAGACCTGGAAAGCAATGAAGAGTCAGAGAGAAAAGAAAAGGTGGGAAACAAATAATCATGATTCTTCTCCTTCGACTTTCCCCCTTCTTCTAAATGAATATCGCTCTTCGCTTTCATTACTTTTCCGAGATCTTCTTACTGTTCTTTTTCCGAATTTCCACCAACTTTTCTTCTCTGCTCTTCTCTTCTTCGCTGTCCACAGTTGTTTTTTTACAAATATTTTCTTTGTATGTACATAGCATGTCTTCTCCCTTCGTTATGAACTCTTCGCTCTTCTGCCATTTTCGCTCCTCACTAACGATTTCGCTATTTTGTGTGTTTCTCTTCTCGGTTCTCTTTCTCCGCTCTTTGCCGCTTTAGTTCTTTTTTTTACTATTTGCATTGACTTCTTATTTCCCCTTCTCTTTTGTGTTTTCCTCCCTTCCATGCCAAACGCCATTTTCCTTATTCTTAGTATTCACTTTCCTCCCTTCTCTTTCCATTATCATTATTTTGTGAAATTATTGAATTACTATTTTTTTTGTCATTTATGCACAATATAGAATATATATGCTGCGGCATTAATAATAGCACCAAAAGGCTAATTTTTCTGTATTGAAGGATTATGTTTAAATGGACGGTTTAATGAACTGTTTTAAAACTAATATATAAACTTTAGAGTGTTATTTAACATTTTCGAAAGCAATGGCATGTATTGAAGACCTTAAACGAAAATATTTGAGAAGAAAAGTACGAATTCGTGAATTTAGGCGGCAACAAAAATAGCACCAATTTCAAACGGTTCGAAAAAATACAAATTTCAAAGAAGTTTTCCAAATTTTTCATTACAATAGGTTACTTTAGTTGTATTCAAAGGTTAATATATTGGTTTTAAGCCTTTGGTGGCAAACAACAGATGCTCAGCGTCTTGGGATGAAAGTTCACCTAATTTCCCCTCTTTTTTGGGAGATATTGCCGCACAAATAATGCATGAAGCCCCAAAGATCAATATTGTTCTTTGGTTTCGTATTAGAAACATATTTTGTAACTTTAAAACGAAGATTTTCCATGGGTTTCATATCTGGGGACTAAGCAGGCCAATACATTACATTAAATGCACTGTTCTCGAACCACGTTAAAGCTTCCTTGCTGGTCTGTTTTGGATCATTATTCTGATGGAAGACACAAAGCAATGGCATTTTCTATTCCATATAAGGCAGCATCATTGTTTTTTATATATATTTACATAGCCGTGTCGATTCATCATCGATTTGAGCCATATATTGGACCACCTCCATAGTACGAAAAGCATGCACTTACCGTGATAATTTTCCCTACATGTTTATTGGTTTTATATCTTAGCCAGGGATTGTATTCTGCATTGGGTAGTCGTCTTATATAAGATCGAGAGCCTTGTAAACAAAAAAAAACGTTTTGACCTATTTCGGACCACAGGTTGGTTCTCCATATTTCTTTGGGCCAACTCCAGTGGTATTTTGCATACTGAATTACTTGTACCCATGGCATTTTGTCCAAAGTGGATTTTTCCCCGGATTCCGGGCAGTTAATTTATATTCTTCTACATAAAAACTAACTTTCCTCATCCTAGGCGATTTTTTAAGATCATTTTTAAGCTCTCTGGAGGGTTTTTAAGGGTCCTTCTTCACCTCACCAACCAGTAGTTTAACCAAAAATGGCGATATTGAGGGCTTTCTTTCACCTTTTTCTAGTAAGTTACATATTTTAAGGCATTGCGAATCATTTAACTTGAGCAACAGACTATTTGTTTTTACCTTAAAAAAGTTTTTCTCCTTCTGCAATTCAAGTTTTGATCCTTTAGCTTTTTTTCTTCCCTAAAGTGCTTTCCACAACCCATAAATACTTTTATTTTACAACTTTATTGATACTATCGACTTAAGCCACTGATTATTCATTTAATCAAAAAAATAAAATATGAAAAAGCTCAAAAAGAAAAAAGTTTAAAATAAAAAAAAATTTTGGTGCTATTTTTTGTTGCCGTTCTATTATGCTTCTTTTTCGGAAAATTGGGTAAAAATAATAAGAACCGTTAGGATTTCGAGAGTTAGCCCACTTTTATCTGATGGGAGACGTGTATAGCTAATTTATATTATAGTAAAGTGCAAATTTTGTTGATTAGCGATCAAGTTTTAAAAGTAATAAAGTCTGTGGTACCATTTGGTGCTATTATTTCTGCCGCAACTGTACATATGTACTCTCTTTTAATATACTCTTTGCTAGTGTCCTTCGTTGTCCTGACCTCAGCCACAAGAACCTTGGCTCTCTACCATGCAATGATATCGTTGAACTATTCTCCATAATCTGCTCCATCGTCTTTTCCTGCTCTTCTTCATCGTGCTCTCATCCTCTTCATATCCTGCATGTCCACCCCCTCGAATACTTCTTGTTCACCTTTCTCTTTCTCTGTGTATTGTTGCGCTTCATTCGCTGGCATGGGGCATATTGGTTTCCCTCATGCGAACAACTGTTGCTCCAGCTATGCGCATCATTGCATAGCATCTCGCGCACACCCTCCCGAATGGTAGCGCATACAACGTGAGGGGAAGCCGTCGCAGCGAACTTCTGACCCATGCAAAAAGCAACACAAACTCTCATCGATAAAAAGACGCGAACAAATATCATAGAAGAAATAGGCAAGCTAGACAGGAGAGGACACTGTAGTCGACAATTCGATACCCAGTACATGGTGGAGAACGTGGGATAATTAAGGATGTTCAGGGGGATCGGGTATGTTTCTATAACTGGGTTTCAGCTGTAATAGACTCAAAGAAGAAATAATCGAAATTATTTGGTAGGTATTTACTAGTATTATTCATAATGGTGTCATCATAGCTGGAAAAATAGAGATAGCCTTATGAGAAATGTCAGCAGTCTGAGGGGGAGAAGTACATATGTACATACATACATATATGCGTCAAGAATTTATCTATTGTATTATATGGTGGATTAAATTTTACCGTTTTGCTGGAAAACATAATTTTGTCTGAAGAAGTTTCTTAGTTTTTCGACTGAAAGCCAGTAGACTGGCCGCCAGACTCTAGAGACGGCTACGAACACCAATTTAGCATGTTGTCTCTTCCTAGCAAATGTAGCAAAGTTTAATGTCATAACACCATAATCGAGACAAAGCAGTATCCCAGATTTCCTTCTAATCCTTTTGCGGAAGGGGGAGCGGAGCCGCATGAAAAAAATGTCATAGACGGATGAAAGCTGAATTTGGTTGTCATAGCCTTTGATATATAGAGGTGGTTATGAATACGAATATCGATACGATATATCGATTCATCTCTAAATACTTTCTACTCCCTGTCACATAGATTGGCCTATATTGAACATACGCTTGCACTCCACGAGTACTGGGTATACATAAATGCCGAACAGCAAGCGAAATGTTGAGCTAGAATTAAGTGTGAGGCCGTGGTATTCGGGTGGGGGTGCATGCTGTCTACAGCGGGAAGGGATGTGAGTAGGTAGCCGGAGAGGCGAAAGAACGAACAAAACGAAACGAAACGAACGAGCGGACGAAACAGTTAGACTTTGCCATTCCCCCACGACGTCATCAAACTTCGTATCTACCGCTGCCGCTGCTCTGCTCTGCTCGCTGCTCTGCTCTGCTCAGCTGCCCCATGCTTCGCTTTTGCTTCTCTTCTGCTTCTGCTTCTGCTTCTCTTCTTCTTCATCATCATCTGCTTCTTCTTCCAAATTACTTGTGTACACAAGCACTTGCACACACATGCACACACACACCGGTTTGTGCGTGTATGTGAATGTATTTCTTTTTTTTTTTTCGTCGTTTGTGTTCGTCTCGTTCGTTGCTCACTCGTTTGGCGTCGGCTGCCTCGGTGGCGCATATTTAAACGTGTTGCATAGTCTCTTGCGAGGCCCTCGTCAGCGCGTCGCCGACGTCGTCGCAGCGCAGGCAAGGCGAACGTCGGACCGACTGTCCGTCGTTCTGTCCCACTGTCCGTTCGTCACTCATTCAAGCACGCTGCTAGCTAGGCACTCTCTCCCTCTACACCTCTCACTCACGCTTGCTGTCTCCCTCTCACTGACGCTTGCTGTCTCCCTCTCACTATTTGCTTCACACAAATTCAATTGGCCTCAATAATGAATTAACGAAAAAAAAACAACCAAGAAAGGAAGACTTGCTTCGGGATCCGAAGCATTTAATACCCTTGCAGATCTATGTATGTATATATGTTTGTACGTATGTATGCATATATCGCTCGTGGGGTAGCTCTATGTATGTATGTATATAAAAATTTATAGATACAAATATATCTATATGTATATGTAATCTATATGATAAAAATGTAAATACATATGTACATATAAATATATTCACACAAGCATGTAGTTATTAGATTTTGATAAAAATTTGAAGGGGTATGTAATAGATACAAATGAAACTACAGCTTGTTTAGTTCGGTTATTTTACGATTATCTTTAGCAAGAACATAACAGAATTTTGCTAATCGTTTATACGGAAACTATACGATATAGTTATCAGATTTGGTTGAAATAAAAGCGAAGATACAAATGTATCTAACTTCAAAATTCATCGTTTGGCACATATGTTTCAATCGAATTTTATATGTGCATAAAATACATACATATGTACATTATGTATGTAGCTACATTATACTGATCTTATGGCGTTTCCGAGTATACACTTTAGAGAGTGGAAAAAAAACTCATTTTCTACGTTTCAAAGATCTATTGAAAACCATAGCATCCTCCATTGAAGGGTATTTAAAAGTAGCAACAGAGTAGTGTAGCGTGCGAAAAGCAGCACAGAAGAAGAGAGAGCCAGAGTGGGTGAGAGGGAGAATCACAGTGGAGAGCGAAAAGTGTTAGAGAAGACAGAGATAGAGAGAGCGAGAGAGAGAGAGAAGTCTAATGCATACATACATATGTACATACACATGTACATGTAAAAATGATTGCTTTGGTTAATGCCAAAAAACCTTTTTTCCATTCGGTTTAACCCCTCATTGTTCCTCACTCCAAAACTGATCTCAAGGCATGTACAATTTTATTGTATGTGTACATATGTACATACATAAATATTCATTTATTTCCTTATCGATCGTTTTGAAAATTATACGATCTATTATTAGATTTATGGATAGTCTCTTTTTGAGGTTAGTGCGTCGCCCTTTCTCCTAACTACAATGGGGGTAAACAGTTAGATATTTTTGTGTGGGATTTTTCGGTATTCCTCTCGCTCTGTCTCTTTCTCTCTCTGTGTGCTGCTTCGTTGAAAAACTTGTTGTGCCGCCGCTGCCGCCTCTGCCTCTGCCCGCGCACACACAAAAAGACGAACGAACGAACGAAACGAAACGGGGCCTGCCTCGAGAGTGTGTCTCTGTCGACGACTCTGGAGATTAAAGAGCAGCAGCAGCAGCAGCAGCGGCAGCAGCAGTCCCAAACCCCCGTATGAGTAAGCGAGCGCGTTTCGCAAGGCCAGCGGTTCGGGCGGTTTTGCGTGGGTGCGAACGAGATGGCCAGCCTAACAATGTAGCGTATTTTCTGTGTGTGCATGATTCCCTCCCCTCTCTCTGCACCGCTCAGCAGGCGTGCTTTATCTATCGCCCCCGCATCGAAGCGCAGCGTATAATATATCCACATATGTACACAATATATTGTAATGTATTTACATATGTACATTTACTATGTACTAAATGTACATACATATGTATTTCGTCATCCGGCCGGACAATGTTTTTTTTTTTTTTGGTGATTGATATCTTAATGCGAGACATCTGACGCGATGCCTTACTTCTGCCTGACGCTGACGCAGCCAGCCTCGCTGCTGAGGTCGCGTGAATGATTGCATGTGCCCGCTCTCTAACAATCTTAACCTCTTCGTCTCCCGCTCTCCACCTCATTATCTGAGTATATTTTCTTGGTGTAAATTTAACTCGTTTTTTTTTTCGTTTGCTTCATTGCCGCCGCTTAGTATACCCTTTGTAGAGGTATTCTGATTTTGAACAGATGTTCGCAACTCAGAAAATATGTAAACATATCTACATAAATATGTATTTACAAATGCATAAAATATATAAACATATCTACATACATAAATATGGATGTAAATACATATGCTTATTTTTGATCAGAAGCAGTATAAATCCACAAGATCAACTCCCGTTATAATACAGCAGCCAATCCAACCGATTGCAAAAATCTTAAGCTAGTTCTGTTTGCTTATATGTACCCATGTACATATGTACATACATAGGTCTATATACATATGTAACCATACGAGCAAGGGTATAAACTACGTCGACAGCCAATATTGTTATTCTTTTCCTTATGCCTTGTTTTGCTTTTTCGTGTGTTCTTATTTGCTTGCGATTTCATTTTCTTTATGTGCGTGCTTCTACATACATATGTACATCTTCCCTCGCACCCGCTCTCACGTTCCCGTTCGACCAACGACCTACAACTACAACAACTACAACCCGTTATGACTTTCAGGTGTGCTCTCCCCATCGCCCGGTCTCGCCATTTCTCACTCACACTCACACAATTGTACGCTTCCCGCTTCGCTTCGCTCGTGTTACTGCTGCTGCTTATTTGGCAGCGACGTCGCCGTTTTCGTCATTCCTGCCTTGCGATTTTTCCTTGTTGTTTTATTATTGTTATCAATATTATAGCATTTCTGTGGCGATGCCCTACAGGGAGCGTTGGGGCAAACTGTGTTGTTGCTTGATTGAAAACTTGTGGTAATAAATGAAAAACAAGCGCATGATTGGAACTATTCGCCACCATTAAGAAAGAAAATATTGAATAGCATAACGGTTAATTATTTAACTTCATTATTTAGTAAAAAAAAGTTCTTATATAAATTATTAATTTAAAATTAAATATTTGAGATTCTATTTTAAATTCAATCCAAATTATAATAAAAATTTACAAAAAATTTATTTAAGAGATACCACTTAACCTCGATAGGTTTATTTTGTGTATGAGGAAGTCATTCAACTGATGAAGATATGTTCTATACAGATTCAATGAAAACTAAGTCATAAAATACTTTATGATAATTAATAGCGTTCCTAAAAAAAAGCTCAAAATGTAATTTGTCTCACGTTTTTCAAACTTTGAAACTTTTCTGTTGAAACTAATATTAATCGTTAAACTACATTTACACATAGTATATCCTTCTTTCGTTGGTACGTATTCCAGAACACATATGTATGACATATGTGTAATACCCTATTAAGGAACATGCCCTGCATCCCTGTTAATCATTTCAGCATTATCACCACGCAGCGACCTTGAGTCGCAGGGCATTGCCAGTGTCTGCTTGGCCGGCTGCTCTGTTGCCTTCCATTCACAGCTAGATGGAGCGGAGGCCGTCGCCGTTGCCGATTCCGAGCCGCGCTGTCTGCATTGCTGCTGCTTCTGTCGCTGCCTTTGCTGGCAGCGGCCGCGGTGTTGTCGTCATCGTTGTCAATGCATCCGATTCTTGGACACGAATGGGCTGCTTCAGGTGCTGGAGATGAGATGATTTTGCAGCATTAAAGGGGACAGAGTCCCAAATAAAGCTATGTATGTATGTATGTACATTTGTACATACATACATTATTTCTCTGGTTAGAAAAATTAACAAACGGGGACGCGACGCTCGCTTCCGCATGCTAGAACCAAAAGCCCCGTTATGAGCTTTAGCTGTACAGGTGGGTGTCTGTTTGTCTCTCTGTGTGTGTGTGTGTGTGTGTGTGTGTGTGCCTGATAAAATACACTCAGGCAGAGTTAAGAAGTGTCGTCACTTGACAGCCAGGGCTGTCGGAGCTGGCTGTCGCTGCATCTTAAGTGTTTAGCTGAAAATTTGATCATTGGCGCCATCTAGTGGCAGGGACTGACGTCCAGGAACGGATGTACCGATTAGAAGCAGCTCTAGCATACCATTGCTGACGGCGACGCCAGCAGAGCGCAGCAAAACAATTTCTTTGCATGTTTGCTTTTTGTATAAACATTTTTTTTGTTTTGTTTTTTGCTTTTTTGTCTTCTTTTCCTGTTTTAGTTTCTCTGCTTTTTCTTTTTGCCAATTCATGTTGGTAAATTAGCAGCAGTGGAAGAGAGAGAGGGAGAGAGAGAAAGAAAAAAAGAGACAGAGTGAGAGTTGTGGGAATTCTTTCCTTCTGGAAGATGCTTAAAAAAAGCTACTGGAAAGGCGGTCGTTGTTGTTGTATGCGAAGAAGAAGCGTTGAAAAGGGAAAAAAGCAAGAGAGGGAAAGGGATGAGTAGATAAAAAAAAATGGAGAGGGGGGCCAGCTGAAGGTGTATTTGAAGGAGCTTGCCGCAGAGAAGAAAACTCTTTGGGAAAAGTACAGTTAGAGCAACGCCTGAAAACTTATACATACATACATACATGCATATGAAATTACATACATACATAGGTAAGTATGCCAGTACAGTTACTCCCAAGTTTTTGAAAGCTGAGGTGAAGTACAGTTGATCCCAGCGAATTGTTTGATTTCTCCATCGACCTGTAATATTAACTAGCAGGACAGCTGATCCCAGCTTAGTCCATCAACTTGTTGCCTCATCTAATAGTATAAATATGTTGTTATATATACAATTTTGAATTATTTTGCACTCTCTTTTGGTTACATTGGTTACATACTATGTATGTACATAAAGAAATAATCAGTGCCTTTATATTAGCGCATTGTCGACACGCCAACCAAATATTTACTTACATGTCCATACAAATGTATGTACATATGTATAAGTACGTGAATTTATCTACGAACATGTATGTATGTACATATTTATTCACACAAATATATCGGCATAATACATATATGTACATACATACTTATGCATGTATATACTATGTACATATGTATGTATATGCATTTAAATATGTACATATATGTATGTATATGTTAGTATGTATTTATGTACATATGTATGTATGTATGTATAATTATTGTTAGCTAGCGTGAATCATTGAATTATGGGAATTTACATTGGGGGAATTGCACAACTTTCCAGATAATGCAAAACCCAGCATTAGCTGTCATCATTTACTCATTAATTGTTTTTTGTTTTTTGTTTTTGTTTGTTTTGTTTTGTATTTACTCATTCGTTGCTTTGTTGGTCGTGTGAATGTTTTGGAAATATAACTCACACTAATAACACAGGAGAAAGAAGAGAAAAGAAGTAGAGGAAAATCCCCTTTATGTGTAGATAAGAGATCTGCACATCCAACAAAATATCTATAGATACTTGAGTCATACATACATATGTATTTACATAAATATTTATGTATACATATGTTTGTGAATGATTAAAGCTGATTCTAGATATCAACTGTAGCTAAAGATGTACATTGTATAGTATGTAGGTGATGAATATGCGAGCATGTACAGCTGTGGACATTGATATAGTAGTGCTGCGTCTAACCACTTTCAAAACTATTTTCGAGACACTTTTTAGATCTTTTAAATGGAACAAGTGATACCTTTTTAGAAAGCCTTATACATATGTACATATGTAAGCTTCAGAGCCCGGAAGAAAACCGATTACATTTGGATTCCATCTTATTGTTTTACATGACTTAAGACAAATACCCATAATATCAGCTGCACATTGAAATAGTAGTGAAAAAACGAGAAAGAACGTACGCAGTCGCTGTAAACGCGGCTCTACTTTTATACCCGTACTCAGTTTGCACACATGTGATTTATGTGAGACATGTGAGACGGACGGACAGACATGGCTATATCGACTCGGCTATTGATGCTGATCAAGAATATATATACTTTATAGGGTCGGAAATGATTCCTTCTCTATGTTACACACATCCATTTTTACCACAAATACAATATACCCTTTAACTCTTCGAGTACGGGTATAAAAACAACAAAACCCAATTTAAAACTTAAGTTTTATGCTTAACATGTTTCTTGAGGCTTAATGTTTTGTGTTTTTTCATTGATTTGGTTTTTATGACGGCTTTGTTCCAGCCGCTCATGGGTCAATAAGGAAGGTCAATAAGGAAGGATTTAAGCCAATAACCCTCGAACCACTTGCCAAAACTTTGATCTGACTGACGGATTTGCATTTACTATAAGTCTGTTTAAAAAGATATCACTTGTTCCATTTGAATGACTGACAGTGTTTGAAAAAGTGTTTTGAAAATGGTCATATGCGGCACGGCACTACTATTTAATTGAACCCAGCTGTATACATACAGCTTATTTTGTTACAATTTGATACATTACTATATATAGTATCTATCAAAATTATTAAACTTGCAAACAAAAATATTGACTGAAGAAAATTTTGAAAAATACGAAAACTAAATTTCGTTTCTATAATTTTTTCCATGACTGTATATGTACATTGTTCATACATATGTATGTACAATATGTATAAATGTATTAGGGGAATTTCTTTTGAAAGGGGTTCACATCAGATGATAGATATTCCCACGTACATATGTAGATACATAAATATTTAGATAGATAGATATCTTAGATTGGGGTTAGATGTTTGATTACCCGTTAAAACCGATACAACTGATACGATAGTAAATATTTTCGGTTTGATGTACATACATATGTATCTATGTATCTATTATATTATATGTAAGTAAGTACATATCTGGAAACTTTGCAAAAATCAAATTAAATAATTTTAAACAGAACGAGAAAGAACGTACGGAGTCGCTTTGAACGCGACTCTACTTTTATACCCGTACTCAGTCAGTACACATGTGATTTATGTGGAATTTTAAAATGTTTTATCATTTTTTACATTTTACATTTTTTTGCTACATCTGTCATCGACATCTACATCTACATCATCTACATCAGTTCTCACAACAACACACGTACACTGCACGAGGCAGCATGTTTGAGCGTGAGTGTGCGTGTGAGAGAAGCTGCAGCAACAATCAACCACAATAATTGACTTACGCCGCAAGAGGAGGTGGGGGATTGCTGCTGAAAATTCATTTCATCATTGTGGCTATAATAATGATCCGATCTGGACCAAATTCGGGAATCTGGTAGATATGATCATTTCCTTTGATACTGCATTTTTTGGTTTTTTTCTATCTTCAAAAGTGTGGATTTTCGTCTTTTTTTTGGGGGGGCGAAAGGGGGCGGGGCGAAATTTTGAAATACACTTGTTCAGGTTTGGTATGACAGGAGTCTTGGCCAAAAGTTTGGTTGCTCTAGCTCTTATAGTCTCTGAGATCCAGGCGACACAAAATACAAAAAACCAAATCGACTCGATTTTGTGTGAGTGCGAAAGGGATGGAGCGAAGTTTTTTCGTACATTTGCCTCTATTGTGGCTATATTAATGATCCGATACGATTCAGATTTGGGCCCCTGATAGATATAGGCTGTCTCTATGATTCTGCATTTTTCGTTTTCTGCTATCTTTAAAATTGTGGACGCCACAGATGTGCGCCCTTTGTGGGGGCGCAAGTGGGCGGGGCGAAATTTTGAAACACTTTTCTAGGAGTGAGATATCACATCAGTCTGGAAAAAAAAATTTGATTGGTCTAGCTCTAATAGCCTTTGAGCAATGAGTGAAAAACAAGACGGACGGACAGACGGACGGACAGACATGGCTATATCGACTCGGCTGTTGATGCTGATCAAGAATATATATACTTTATGGGGTCGGAAACGCCTCCTTCTGTGTGTTACACACATCCACTTTTACCACAAATACAATATACCCTATTACTCTTCGAGTACGGGTATAAAAATTGACAAAGTACGAGTATACCATTGATTAGCCATCATTTTCAGTTCATCGTTTTCTATTTTTTCTCTTACCCAAATTACACATACATTTGTACATAAATACATACATATGTACATATTTGTATGTATGTGCACATATATATGTATGTAGTATCTCTTAAAATTTTGCCTACCTGATTGAGCTACCACCTAAAGCTTGATCCTCGCTTCCCATTCTACCTGAGTGGAACTCCCAGAATTACCTGGGAAATTTCTATCCTAAATTAATTACAAATGCCACTAAAACGTTATGGAAGATGTACTGTATGTATTTATGTATGTATGTATATGTCAATTAGGGTTAGAAGAATTGTTTATTAAATTTTTCTCAGAATATACTAAAAGTAATTATTGGTTTTGTCCTATAATAAAAATCTGAAAAGTTTTTGCCCGATTCAGATATACTTAATATTTATATGTTTAAATGGAAAAATCATTAATTTTGGATTTTTTGCAGCTTAATATTTCCCAGACGGTAAGCGGAAGCTTCAAAAAGTTCAGGTTTACGTAATAGATGCATTCATCAGCTTTTCAGATATATACAAGATCGCACAGAATCATCTAGCGCTATAAAGGCGGATGGATTCAGATTCGACCATCAGCCTCTACATATTGCCATTCCAGATTGCTTATCTGTGTCCCGTTCTTGAAAATGTTGGCAGAGACGACACCAAAGAGGTGCTCAATGGAATTCAGATTCGGAATTAATGCTAACCAGCTCAAGACGGGTATTATTCAGCCTGTATAGAAGCTGTAGGTTACCCGTAAACCTTTCCAGTCACCGCCATACAACCCACCAAATGCTGTTAACTCAGTGTCAATATCAAAATCATAATATAAACAAACATTTCTTCATTTACTATATGCTTGTTGAGATTCCCAGAGGTCTTTCATATGCAGCTGAACTCAGACCATATCACCACAGTCCCATCGCAAAAACCTCGCTATATTACACTCATGTCTCCAAAAACTCAATTTATTCACTCGTTTCTTGTGTGGATTCCCATGGAAGTCTGCTTAAGGAAGTGATTCTTATGTAAAATGGTGACAACATTTATTTTTGTTACTTATAGGCCTACATATGTATGTGATCTTTAATTTTGTCCGATATTCATTTCATCAATAGCAGCTAAACGTTGTATCTGTCGTTGGCATCGAATATCGATACATCGAATATTCGACCCCTTCGTTAAGATATACAAAATTTACTTGGATTTTTAATATAATTTAAAATGCAGTTCCTTAAAATGGAGTTCAGTATTTTTGCGATATCTGTGATTTTCGTCCCGATTTCAGGCATTTGTTTCCAAAATTGATTTCCAAAATGCATCTCAACAAAACAATTGTAAATACATTTTTAGAATTATATTTTAAATATTTAATATTACAATTATAATTGAAAACGTATGCACACTGTTACCCACTTGCATCTACTTTTAAAAAATAATGGATACAATAATGAATACTAAGACTATTGCTACATTACTATTATTTATAAAAAATATTTAAATACAAAATTTAATTATTTAGTACGAAGACTACTTTCAAGTTAAGTTCATTTTACAGTTACTATAATATACATTTTTTACTATTTTTGTGTTAATTTCGTAACATTGCACCACAAATAAAACCGTGTACTCAAATTTCGATATCAGTTTTTGTACTTTTCTAATTTTATAATAAAAACATGATGCAAATATTTATAGTTCTTTTTATTTGGTAGAATAGTTGGACAAGAGTTTTTAGCTAGTTAGACTAGGAATTTTTTTTAATACTTAATGCATATTGGATATAGCATTTGATCTCCTTTTAATATGAATCAGTATTTAATGTTAATTGTGTACACTCTGTCGATTAAAAATAACTTTGAAATTTTTTGAAATATATGTAAAGCATTTAAAAATCGTTATTATTATGCCATTTTGAAGGAACAAATAATCCTAATGCTAATGTATGTACAGTTGTGTTCAAAATAATAGTAGTGCTCCTCAACATATTTTCAAAACCATTTTTTAACACTTCCAGTCATCCAAATGAAACAAATGATACCTTTTTGAATAGATTGGAATGTAGACATTCCGTGTAGACAACCGAAGAAGTTTCATTACATTTGCTTTCTACTTTCTTGTTTCACTTGACTTTAGGCGTATACCCATGAAATCTGCTGTTCAATAAAAATAGTAGTGCTGGGATAATTTAATTTAAAAAAAATGAAAAAAGATAGAAATTAATTTAAAAGAGTCACAATCCGTAAGCTCAATTTAGTGGTTATATATTATGATGAAAATCATGTTTGGAAATAGCGGAACTTTCGATTTTGAAGCGTAAAAGAAATCATTGCTCGGTGCAGAAGAGGAGACATCAGAGTTAGACCAAAAACTAAAAGGTTGGAGGTATAAGGGAGTTGAAAAATAAGTTTTTGTACTCTTAATATTGTATTTGACTCAATTGAGTACAAGAAGTAGACTGAAAATCAATTTTTATGTGAAAAACATATCTTTTGCATGGAGTGTCGACGAAGGTTAAAGGCAAGACCCAACCTTCAGTACCCTCAAAAAATTATGAAAAAAAAAAAATTTTATATCGCTTTTGAAAGTGATGTGACAGTTGGTAGACAACTGATTACACATTATTTAAGTCCAAGAAATCCTGGAAACTTACGCGTTTTGGTTATAAAGCACATAGCCCCACGACTCAAGTTAGCAGAAACGCTGTGAGCTGGCCTGAGTCGCAGTCACGAAAAATACTTTTGACTGAAGAGGGTAAAGTTGTATTATATGGTAAGATAGACGCCAAAGAATATGTTTGGCATTCAAAGAAATCCGATTTCCCCAAAATCTGGACAAAAATAGCATTGAATATGCTGGGCTTACCCCTATGGGGCTCAGCTCATATGAACTAGTACGGTATAGTCTGGCGTTGGAGTATTTAACAAAACAAAGTATGCAGATATACTTTTTAATATACCTAACGTTCATATTAAAATTGAAAAAAATGTTTTTAAAAAGAATCTTTCAACATGATAATGAGAAAACATCACAAAAGCCCGCTAGGAATTGGGTCTCCTCCGAAAATATCGGCGTTTTGCCATGTTCAAATCAGTCCCTGGATCCCAATCTCATCGAAAACTTATGGGGAATGTCAAATACATTGTTAAAACTGCAAAATCATTCAACCAGGCTAAAAGTTTTGGCAAGTGGGCTAAGCATAATCGGCAGAAATCCTATTGACGCGTTGGCAGGACCCTATTGACCCCATGCCTGTCCGGTGTATGGTCATAATGACAACAAAATTGATTTGAAACTATATATTAAAGCTCAAGAAACATGAGGAATATGAATCATAGGTTTTAATTTGAGTTTCGTTGATTTTTTTCGATTTTAAAAAAATACTACTATTTTATTGAACAGCAGATTTCATGGGTATACGTCCAAAATCAAGCAAAACAAGAAATTGGAACGCAAATGTAATGAAACTTCTGCGGTTTTCTAATGTATACATTCCAATCTATTCAAAAAGGTATCATTTGTTTCATTTGGATGACTGGAAGTGTTAAAAAGATGGGTTTGAAAATATGTTGAGGAGCACTACTATTATTTTGAACACAGCTGTACATACATACATATTGTACATACATATTGTATATCTATACTTTTATATGTCTATATTTTTGTAGAAAAAAATCTGTGTCTAAAAATGTGTGTTTGAAAGCCTATTTTATTTCATTTTTTATATATATATTTAACTATAATATCTGTTAGTACAGCGATAAGTTCACGGGATATATAGTATAATAAAAGCTAAACAGTATCTGATGACAGCGATGAATGGTCAACGTGGGATAACCAGTAAGATTTTGTATCATTTCAAATGAATTCTCAGATATGCATCACGATGCATAAATACAGCCAAGCGAAACATACTGAGCGAGTGCATTTCTCCAAAGGATCACGCTGCAGTCCTTGTAGTCCAAAGCGACAGGAGGTGGGCAGGGAGGCTTTTTGCCTTTAATGGTGTTTATAGGGCTGCCTGCTCAATCGCAGTCGAGGCCACTAGGGGAGGGCAGACATACAGAAAAATATATGAATGAATAATGAAAATGAATAAACAAATAATTCAATATAAATAAAACGAAATGAAGCTAACTAAAAATTCCAACTAATACGATAAAAGATGTTTTTTTTTTTTTTAAATTTATTTTTTAAGATTAAAGTAATTTTGTAACTAGTGCCTTAAATATACATAAGTTAATCCTGTAGGACTTGGATGAAGATCAAATAAATAAATTGAATAAAAAAATATTCGAAATGATTCGAATTTGACCGAAGGATGGATCGAAGTCACGAGTGCAGGAGGTGCTTTTATGAATGCTGTGTGGATTCACGCAGGTCTCCATTACTATACACATTCCTTTATCAGATTAATATTAGCTAAAGCTGTTGCTTTAAGTGCACAACAAAACAAACCCACCTTGAGTCACCCACCCACCAGTGGAACCACAGACAATGGTTCGATGTGCATTTCTTTCTTTAAGTAGATTCATTTTTCTTCGAAATTTTCTTTGCCAGCAAAGTGGCAAGTGGCATGTTTCCTTTCTATCTATTCGAAATGTAAACAATTGAAGTTTGCCAGTGCCAGACAATCGAATCAAGAAGATTTTTGCCAGGTAAAAATGTGTCCGAAAAATGAAACCTTCTGTGATCCTGGATGCAACCTACCCCGTTGTTGGTTCCATCTAATGGAAGTATGTATCTATAGGGTCGGACACAGGTTTAGTTCGAAATTCAATGATTTATTTCCCACTTTTTGTTGCTTTTTATGCCTCTTTTGTGCCCAGCTCAGCTCAGCTCAGCTCTACATCTCCCTTCTCTCTCATCGATCGACTCCACTCACTAATTCCTCCATCGCTTATCCCACAAACCATCCATCCATCAGCCTCGGGTCTCGTTCTGGCCCTACGATTTTGGGTATCATCGATTCGTATATAGAAACCGAAGCCTAATAAAGAAAATTGGTTTTTCATATGTACTATACATACTATAGATACATATGTATGTATGTAGATAAGTACATCTTTATGTATTCGCTTTCAGCTTTGCCTTTTGGCGCTTTTGCTTTGTGCTGTTGTTTCTCATTCGCATTTATATACATACATATGTACATATGTATATGTTTTTTGTTGTTGTTTTTTTACGAGTGTGTGGTTGGTAAGTATGTATGTACATACCTACATATATGTACATATATATGAATGCACATAATGTAGGTAAGCGCTCTCTTGTCTCATAAAGAAATAAATACCATACATACATATGTATGTATATGTATGCATGAATAACCCGCACATGATGTAAATACATACATACATACATATATGGGTATGTACATTTAAATTTTTTACATTTTTTGAACTACGAAAAACCGAGGAAAGATACCAAACGAAAATACCAGAAGAAGAGAGGCGAAAGAGCAGGGGTGGGGAAGAAAAGCTGATGGCTCGTCAAGAGGGGAGGAGGGGTACCCCTTGATACCCTCTTAAAGGGTACTATTTATTCCAATGGTATTACATTGCAGAGAATGAAAAAATATTCGGGAGAAGTTCAAAAACAAAAAACGAAAAACCATCCCATAAGCGACACTAGTGTCGTGGAGCAATAATCAGCCTCGTTATGCACAAGACATGTATTTGTTTTTTGTTTTTTTTGATTATCTCGCGCATCCTCACGCTTGTACGTTATAAATCCCCGATCAATAGGATCAATGTACATATCGCTAACTATCGCTTGTCTCATGACAAGTAAAAGCAAAACTGGAAGACAATTTGAGGATAAAACAGTATAAATAAATATATTAAGAATTATTAAAATATTGAAAATAGTAAATACTTTTAATTATTTATGGAAATCGTTATAAATTCCATTACTTTTGATTTCTTTTATTTTTAAGAACGGGAGGTACCATGCAAGTAAGTCTGGCTATTCTTAATCATCGTCAACAGTTGAGTCCATGTACCCATGTACCAAATTTCCCGACTGCTCCCATTGCTCTGAGATTTTGTCTTCGGCGATCGAACCTCTGGACCGAGAGGGAATACAATAACAAAATACAACCCGTGGGCGCGACTTAGACTCGACTAAGAATGCAACAAAAAAGTACATATAAACGAAGAGATTAAGTGTTTAAGCATAATACAAATATATTTATATTTAGTTTAATCAGATCAAATCAGGTGACGAGCTAGTGTTGATAAAAAAAAACTCAATCCAACCCTTTGGGAAATGTCGAAATTATTTCTGTTTATTGAGCATACAAATTCTTAACTGTTTTATTTATTTTTTTTTTAATTTCGATTGGTGCGTTGCCAAAAAAAAAGATGCAAAGAAAAGAAGCAGCGCAGAGAAAAGTCGCAACTGGAAGACACTTACATACAAATGTATGTACATATGTACATACATACATACTTACATCAAATCACAATGTTAGAATAGAATTTGCAGCATTATACAGCTCAGAACCTTCTGTATTCTATGTTAAAATTGATTGTGCAAAAGTTTTTTAACCTACTGTTATTTATATGGATGAGCAATCCATTGGATGAGCTACCCAATTATAAAAGATCCCCGAGTGTACATATTTACTCGCAAAAGTCTGTTAAACCATCCACCAACGATATGGGTGGGGTTCGAGGTGTAGGGCAATGGGTGGGGTTGGAGGTGTGGGGATTTTGGCTTCCACTTGTTGTGAGTACGACTGCTGTCCAGCCACCCTCTTCTCTGTACTCTTCTTTATTTCTCTTTATTTTCATCTTGAATCGATTCCATTGAAAAATGTTTGCTAGAAAAGGCTCGAAACAAAGCGCAAACAAAATGTATCTTCTAGATACACACAAGCACACACACGCACACACACAGGCAAAATTGGGAAAAATTACAAAAAATAAACCCGAAAAGAGAATGAAACAAAAGCAGAACGAACGCCAAAATGAAGCCATAAAAGCGATGAAAAGGAAATCAACGAAAATGAAACAAGAAAGAATACAAGATATAAATCTGTGTATGTATGTACATATGTATCTATGTGTGTATGTATGTATATGTATGGGTGTACATGTGTATGTACATAATCTGCAATGATCTTCTCTCCAGCTCAGTCTTCTTGATGGATGAAAAAAGGTCAAATTATTGCGCGCTCTCTCTCTCTCTTTGTCTCTGTCTCTCCCTTCCGAAAAGCTACTCACAAAGGCAAAGATAGAGAAAAATGGTTGGGGTAGAGAAAGAGTAAGAGACAAGTTCAAGTCGCAGCTGTTTAGCTAAAGAGAAAGAGAGAAAGATGTACATATGTATGTACATAGGATAGAGATACATACGTATATACAGATTTAAATATATGTATGTATGTATGTATACATATAAATATGTATTATCTGAGGGCCACAACAGAAGCAGAAAGCAGCTAAAAACCAACGAACCCAAAAAGCAAACAGCCACAGCAACAAGAAGTAAACAATTTTTTATTGGATAGCAGAAGCTTTTAATACCCTTCCAGATTCGACGCACCCATGCAGAAAATACAAATGGACATTTCCATGAAAAGAGTCAGTCAAAACACACATTTCCATATGTACATTCCCTTATCTTGAAAGCCAATCTTAAAAACAAAATCCTACATAGCTCCGAATATGAGGATAGTTGAGAGTTGGAAGTTAAAATCCGTTTCATTTTGACTTAGGAATTACTTACAAAGATAGGTACATAGTTACCCACCCTCCTGCTGTGAATTCACATTTATACATATGCATTTAAATATGTACATATACATATGTATGTATCTGTGTTGCAAAGTTATTTAAAAAACAAATATGGTCATAGCGTAAGGGTATGGGTTCCAACGGCAATGCAGCGCAGCCGAAGGTCGTCGCCGTTATGTTATTGCTGTTTCTCTGCTTCTGTCGCTGTCGCTGCCAACGCCGACTGCGGCCGCGACAGAGACACCGACAGCATCGACCGCAGCATAGATTCCACTTTGAGAAATTTGAGAAAACTGCATTAAATTTTCGTATATTTCGTACCCACTTTCCCCACCCTTCCCCTTCCCCTAACCCACTACCCAACCACACCATTACCCTCTTTGCACACACACCATTTCGTTGTTGCTTTTCCATTCAAAAGTTGCATAGATATTCATGGAAACCCACATACATACATAGGTAAGTAAGTATGTGGGAGCTTGTACATTTGTATGTACATACAGACGAATGTATGTACATACATAAATAATAATGCCATCATTCATAAGATATACAATTCGCACACATACTATACATACATACATACATATGTATGCATGGATATGTACATGTGTATGTTTCCATGACAGTAAAATTGGTGGCACCAATAGTGAAGAAGTAGCAAAAGAAGAAGGAGAAGCAACAAAGACGGGAGAAGGAAGAAGCACAGCTAGATTGGGAGAGGGAGGAAAAGGACATAGACGCGGAAGGGAGAAGGGAAAAGAAGCAGAAGGAAATTGGGAAGCAAGAGACAAGACCAAGAGCTGATGAAGTGACGGAGAAGAAAAGTAGAAGAACCCAACAAAAAATTCAGTGAAATATTCTAACAATATAACGGTCAGGAAAAGAACGGGTATGAAAACAACAAAACAGAACAAGAGAAGAAGAATAAACAGGTAAATACATATGTACATACATATGTTCATAGGAGAAGGTGGGAAAGGAGATAAGAAGGGGCGATTGTGTGACTAAAAGAGGAAAGAAGAAACACGAAAAAGGAAAGAAAAATGAGAGAGGAGATCGTTGCGCAGGAGCTGTAAAGCAGCGAAGTAAAAGTCAAATGGAAATGGCACCGAGCATAGAGAACAATTAGTGAAAAAGAAGCTGCAACACCAAGGACGTAGAGCGGTTAAAGAAGTCAGCGAGGAGAATGATCAACGGGAGCAGCGGAAAAGGATCAGACTAGTCTATGTATGTGGGAAGAGGGAGAAGGGAACACGGAAACAAACAGCAGCGTGGAAAACATCCAAAGAGAAGTCTGAACAAAGAAGAAGATGGAAGAATGAGGAAAGCCCGTCCCGTCTCTCATGCTCAGAATCACCATTAAATGGGAATCGAAGCGAGTGGAAGGACACGAAGTTGCTAGCACGAACATGAGCACGAGCACGAAGTGAAGTTGGAACGGTGCCCGTGCCCTGTTCAGCAGCACTCCCACCCACCCCACTCCGCACACAATTCCGTTTAGCTCACCCACCCTTCCCTGCCCCTAGCAACGACAACCCCGTAGCCTATGCCATCACCCCACCCCTCCTGCCAGGCTAGATGGGTCCCGTCCCGTCTCGCCTACGCTCTTGCTCCTGCCATTAACACACACACACCATCAGCAGGGAAAAAGTGTATGTGTGTGTGTGTGTGCTCGCGTCGCTGTTGCTGCGACACCGCTGCAGCGTGCGCTGCCTCTCGCTTCGCTCTACCTTTCCCATCACGTGGCGCGTCGACGAAGCACGAAGCGGGGCCTCGACAGGAGACTATTCAAGTTGTGTGTCTCGACATACATACACACTAACACACACACTCACTAACAAAGAACTCTCCCGTACATACATACGGACAATTTTGTTGGCTTTTTTTTTTTTTTTTTTTTTGTTGATTTGCTTTGCTGTTGTTCGCATTGCTTTTGTTCGAACTTCGAACACCCGCTCATACATACACATGCATACATACATACATACATAGAGGCATACATACATACATACATATATATGTATGTACATATATACAGATCTGTGTACAGTGTATTTCTCTACATTTTGTCGGAACGGAATGGGCTGTGGGGTAGGTGTGGTGTTAAAGGTAAATAGAGAAGGAGGGGAAGGAGGAGGAGGAGGAGGAGGAACAGGTGGTGGTTGAAGGCGCTATTGCCATTAATTTCTAACCTAACAATCATTGGCCTTAACAAATGTCATTAGGTTCTCAATTATGTGGTAACTATTGTAAACTTCATACTTATGTACACGCGTATGTTGTATGTATGTGTATAACAATGTACATATGTACATATATGTGTATGTTTTTATGTACGTACTAATAGTGACACGATCTTCGCTGTCCTTTCATACTTAATGCAGAAAAGAGATGCGAAGATATGCAGCTTAATAGCAGGATTAGCAGGAATTAATGAATTTTGATTATTTGCCGTTTTGGGGGTGAAAACTTAAAAAACGAGAGGGAACGTTGAGTCGCAACTGCCGAGACCCGAACTCAGTCAGTCTATATGTATGTAAGATTATGGATTATATGGAATTTTAAAATATTTTATCAGTTTTGTTTGCTAAATCTGTCATCTACATCTACCTTGCTTCTCCGAACAACACGCCGTTCCAGCTCGTTCACCGCCACAAGCCGCGTGCTGAACAAGGCATGAAAAGCGTGTGAGCGAGAGAGAGAATGAGTAGCGGCTACTGCGATGAGGGCTAGAAACTGAATGCGGCTATTGATGCTGATCAATAATATATAAACTTTATGGGATCGGAAATGTTTCCTTCTCTGCGTTACACACATCTACTTTTATAACAAATATAATATACCCTTTTACTCTTCGATTACGGGTATAAAAACTATGCGGTGCTATATAAATACATGAATACATGTATAAGCGCGTACATAAACGCAGTGATACAAAAAACTTATGTTTATGTAACACATTCCTTTTGAACAGCGACATAACTTGAACGCAGATCGGCCAACTACCAAATCTCCGGGTCAGGCATTAACCCAAACTCAGGAAGAACCCAAAACGCACTCATACTGGAGCGATGGGTCCCCCTTTCAATAAGCCATTAAGGCAGACACCACTCGCGCTAATACTTATTCAGTGGTGGTCTTTTCGTATGAGGCATGTGAGAGCTCTTGCCCTCAAAAATCTTCTCTTTCCAATAAGTACTTCATGTATCTTTGTATCTTCAGAGTAAGAACGATTATTTATTTATCTTTATAAATCAGTCAAAAAAAAATGGGACATGTTTCTTGTCTACATGGCGACCGTGACGTTTGACCTGTTAACGAGTTCGATTAAAAGTTCAGGCTGAAGGATAAATGGATTCAATCAATGCTGATGTGCCTTTGCACAATGAACAGATACAATGAAAAAAATACAAAATCAATACAATATTTGTCATACAGCAACTATAAAGGCACCAACGGCATCAAAGGGAAGCGGAGATCAACACAATGTACTGGACAATGGACAATGTACTGAATGGGTGGTAGTACGGATGGTGGTAAAAATAAAAGAAGAGATTAAAAACACTTAAAGAGAACCCACCTTGCTGGTAAGAATCCGTTAAGTTGCAGAGACGAACAGATTTCATAGCATCTATGCAACAGGCACAGAAGGAACGAGAAGGGACGTGCTGTGTCGCTCTTAACGCGACACTACTTTTATACCCGTACTCAGTCAGTACATATGTGATTTATGTGGAATTTTAAAATACTTTATCATCTTTTACATTTTACATTTTTTTCTGCATCTGTCATCTACATCTACATCACTTCTCAACACAGAACAGCTGCAGGGTGGGCGGCTAGTCCACCAAATACTGCTGAAAATTAATTTAATCATTGTGGCTACAATAATTATCCGATCTGAACCATATTCGGCAATCTGGTAGATATGATAATTCTCTACGATACTGCATTTCTTTTTTTCCTATCTTCAATATTGTGGACTTTCATCTTTTGGGGAAGCGGAAGGGGGCGTGGCGAAATATTTAAATACACTTGTCTTAGTTTGGTATTACAGGAGTCTAGACAGAAAGTTTGGTTGCTCTAGCTCTTATAGTCTCTGAGATCCAGGCGACACAAAATACGAAAAACCAAAACGACTCGTTTTTGTGTGAGTGCGAGCGAGAGGGAGCGATGTTTTTCGACATGGTTTTATCTATTGTGGCTTTACTACTGATCCTATCCAATCTGGAAGTGGGCGGGGCGAAATTTTGAAGCGCTTTTCTAGAGATATCTAGTGAGATATCACATCAGTCTGGAAAATAAATTTGGTTGCTCTATCTCTTATAGCCTCCGAGCAATGGGCGACAAACAAGACGGACAGACAGACAAACAGACAGACAGACGGACAGACATGGCTATATCGACTCGGCTATTGATGCTGATCAAGAATATATATATACTTTATAGGGTCGGAAATGATTCCCTCTCCATGTTACACACATCCACTTTTACCACAAATACAATATACCCTTTTACTCTTCGAGTACGGGTATAATAACGATTATAATAAAGACAAACATTTTATATTGAGCGATACTTGCGTTGCTCAATAAGGGATAAGGGGATAAGGGACCGAAGATGTAATGCCAGTTTCTCTGACGTTACATATACCTTTTAGAATAATATATGACCTTTTGAATATATTTTTTAACGTACAAGATAGACCCAATAATATAAACATCCTACCCCAAGTGTGGACAATAACCTTGAAATAATAGATCACACAGCATACATATGTAGGTAAACTGTGGACACTATTATTAATAGTAATCATTTAACTGTCCACTTTTATGCAATGCATAAAAAGCTCTTAAATAAAATATGCTAATGCTGCACAATAAACTATAAATAATAAATATATAAAATATACGATTGCCTATGGATATGGTTGTATGGACACCAATTGTAAAAACCTTTGTAGAGATTAGAACAGAATTTTATATGTTTAAATAAAAATGTACCCACTACAATACATACCATAATAAAACAAACAAAAATATTAATAACACATTACAACAAAATATAAATTATCTATCAAGATAATCAATCAACAAAGGCTTGACGAATTACATACTACAATCCAAATTACAGAGGTATTAGCACGATTAAAGGAAGACCTTCTAAAGTTAATAAAATACATAACTTGCAACTTACAACACCAGTCTTGCCAGCTTTGATCAATCATTGCTGCCCCAAACAAAATATAAAGAAATACAGACAATTTCAGAAACTAAATCAGACCTAGACTTAAAAGCAGAAACCCGAGACAAACATCGAAGTTCCCAACTCAGCCTCCAGTCGTATACCAGATTTCAATGGTAAACGATAATCTCAGAAATTTCTTTGATGCACTAGAAATAATAGACTTCATTGAGGGGCATCATAAAGTGTTAGCTGTTTCTGTCCTTAAATTAAAACCCATCCGTAAGCTCAACGAGAGGGAAGGTTGAGTCGCAGTTACCGCGACACTGGTAACTGCCCCAATCTGGTAGATATGATTATTTCCTACGATACTGCATTTTCAATTTCTTTGGAGTTTGGATAGAAAGTTTTGTTGCTCTAGCTTTTATAGTCTGTGAGTACTAGGCAACAGAAAAGACAAATGATCAAAGCAGACGCCTTGGTGTGTGAGAGAAAAACAATGCCTCTCCAAATGGTTTTCTCCATTGTGGCTATACCAATGATCCGATCCGATACAGATTCGGGCCGCTGATAGATATGGACTTTCTCTACGATTCTTCCCTTTACGATATTCGGCTATTAGTGTTGATCAAGAATATATAAACTTTATGGGTCGGAAATGTTTCCTTCTCTGAGTTATACACAACTAATTTTATCACAAATACGTAGAAAAGCTAACAAAAGCAAAATATATACTTTAATAGCACACACAGAATATAAACCGTTAACTAGAACCCGCTTTTAAAAGAGCTAGATTAATTCTAGAGTAAAAAACTCCTTAAAAATTAGGTTTTATTGAAATATTAAACAGTTCATAAATTAGAATTTAAATATACACTGGACCATATAAGGTAGAAAATATAGGAGATAATGATAGTATAACAATATCAAATATAAATATGGCCATGACACCAATAGAAGCATATACCTAGCCGTGACACATTTAATAGGAATAAGAAAGAAAATATATAGAAAATATATCCATACAGTAGCGATTTTGACCTTTTTTTAGTAAATATATAGCTTTAGTAAATCGTCTATCGGGGATTTCTTAAATGATTTTGAGAAAACCAGAACTCTGAAGCGAAACCGCGGGACAGAAAGAAGGAAGAAGACCAACGACCAGGACGATCGTAAATCGATCTAAACTGCAGAATGCCGAAGATGTAAGATTTCAGTTTGTTCAGTCGGAACGAGTCGATATTCATCACTTGAACAGTACGCAGTCGCCTTCAGGATGCAGGACTTAGTGGGCGCAGACTAGCGAAAAACCACTTTTGACCGTTAAAATGCGTAAAACCCGTCAACAATGGGCTAAAGTGCACCAATTGAGTTATGTGAAAAAATTAAGCGTCACCTCTGAAAAAAGCATGAAACACATACCAGTTTTAAAAAATGTAAACAAAAAAAAACTTCTGCCGTAGAAAATAAACCATAATTCATTAAAAAACTCAAAGCCCAAAATCTTTCAGATAAAAGTTGTCGAAAAGTTGTGTAAAAATCGAACTAAATGTAAACATAAAATTGCATCATTTAAGATTTTAAGATTTGGAAGTAGAAAAAGAAAATGAATGTAATGGTATCCATTTAATGCCTATGATAACACAGTATTCAAGGTTTTTTTTACATTAAAATATTAAATAAGAATTAAATAATTAAAACTGTACAGCAATACTCTTCTTGGTAGAACAAATGTTTGGCAGTTAAACTCATTTCATATTTGTGTTTAAAAAATCGCGCCAAGCGAACTTAGTGACGGTCAGCGATAACTATCTTACATTGCGTACGATAGAGTGCTGTTAGGCGCAAACAACGCTGTTAATCCAAAAACAAAGGCGCTGTGCGCGTCGTTTTAGCTTGAATCCTTTTCCCAAAAAGAACGCAGCTGAATTATAAGTTTGGTCTGGAATTTGTAAAGAATTCCTTGCCTTCATATTGCCTGACTGACCATCTTTTCTTCGATAACTGTTAACATGATCTCAAGGTTGTGTTCGCGGCATGTGCCAGCCGGCCCGCTGATAACTGTGATGACTATCGATGTTAGGCACAAAATCGGCACCAGCATGGAAGCAGCGACGACTCCAGCGGATCAGCGAAATGTGGAGATAAAGGCACGGATTCCCGGCGGCAGTGAGGACTTTGTGCGCCGCCTGGACATTGCAAAGCAGCTGACTGGCAGCCAGACGGGGGAGCTGATCGTCCAGCGCGATGTCTTCTTCAAATCGCCGCAGGGCGGGCGTCTCAAGCTGCGCTACTTGACGCCTCCGGCGCGCTCCCAGCTGGTCTACTACAATCGTCCCGATGTGGCCGGTCCCAAGCTGTCCTGCTTCAACAAGATCGAGGTGGACGAGCCGGCTGTGCTGGAGAAGATTCTGGGCCAGACGAACGGCATCCTGGGCCAGTTGGCCAAGAAGCGCCACTTGTTCATTCACGAGCAGACGCGCATCCACCTGGACGAGGTGCAGGACCTGGGCCACTTCATGGAGTTCGAGGTCTGTCTGCGCCCGGAACAGACCCTCGAGGAGGGCCAGACCATTGCCGAGCAGCTCGCGGAGACGTTTGGCATCCTCAAGGCGGACCTCATGACCGGCTCCTACTTCGATGCCCTGCGCAGTGGACAGTGAGATTGATTCAAGATTTGATTAAGTTGTTGTAAGGTTCCTTTATTCGGTGATTCCTTGGCAAAAAGTAACACACACGGAAAGTAAAACCCAGCTCTGGCCGCGGATATTTACAAAAGAACGAACCTGTTACCTGTTTTGGTACATGTGTACTCCCTGCTTTTCCTTCTCTGCGATCCGATTAAGGATGTGGGCTTGGACTGGCTTAGACTGAGTTAAACCGAGCGTAAATGCAAAATGGCTTAAAAGACACGAACGAACATAAGACCGAAACGACGGGTAGGACAAGAGCATGCTGACTAAGGCTATGTAACTAGGCTTATAAACTACGACGATGAGGATTACGCAGGACGATGCACACAACGACGACGACACATTGACAATCAGAGAAGGTAAGAAGGAAACATCCCGCGATCTGTTGGCCATTTGGAATGGCTCCCACGGGGATCCTTTTGCCATCTTCCTTCCGTTTCGTTGGCGTTTATTCTTGGTGGATTCATGCAGCCATGGAGTTCCCATGTTCGTTGACTAATTTTCGTACATCGTACATAAATGGGCGTGTATACTATATGAGGGCGTATGTATGTATGCATTTAAATGTGTATGGCGCTGGGATGTGGATGTGGTGCCCCTCCTCTAGCAGTAGGAACCGATCAGGCTGATGGACAGGGACTCGGATATGGGATCCGGGGCCGAGATCGGCTTCCAGTACAGCCAGTTGTAGCTTACTGAAATAGAGCGAGAGAGAGAGATGCATAGCGATGCACAAACAAGAGGGAGCAAGAGATAGAGACTGATACTCACGGACAAAGGACTGGGTGAGGCGAATGGAGAGGGTGCGGCAGCGGTGGCGACACTCGCTGGTGGGGCGTAGGATGATGAAGCGCGTGCCCACCGCCTGGTGGACATACACATTGGGACACTCGGTCTCGGGCAGCGTGTAGGCCGGCGCCTGGGCCGTGTCGATGGCCATGTACCGCTCCAGGGCGACGGCCAGGCTGGGCAGGCGGGACGGCCGGGCGAAGATGGGGCGCAGCAACCGAGCGGGAAGCATGCGATTGCACCGCCACAGATTGTGCGCCTGCTGTGTCCAAGTAGGTGGCTCGGCATTCGTGTTCATATCACTGCTGCTGCTGGCGCTGCTGTTGAACTGACCGAAGAGATCCTCGAGATTGTGAACACCCTGGTTGGTGGAGTGCACCCGGTAGGCATCGCGCTGGAAGATCACGTGGTTGCTGGCGTAGATGTTGTAGAAGTCGCCCAGATCCATGGCATCCTGTTGGCTCTTGAACGCGAACGGGACACTGTCCCCCTCAGCCATCGTCTGGCGGCACTTCTGTAGCAGGGACAAGCCGTCGCTGCCACTGCCACTGACTGTGGCATGCAGCTGGGCGCACTCATCGCTCTCAAGCCAGACACTCTCCACATTGGCGCAGGGGCCGCAGCTGAGGTCCTCCATCTGGAAAAATGGATTGCCCATCAGACAGGACTCGTCGTAGAGCTCGGTGAGCCGGGGAAATCGCTGGATCAGCGGCATGGTCATGCGCCGCCACATCCGCATCCCGGGATACACCGTCGACTGGACTACCCGCTCGCTGCTACCGCTCGACGCCTCATAGCGGTACGCGGCCACGCACAGCGACACCAGCGTAAGGTAGAAGAGCCAGCAGAGGATCTGGCGCCGGCGGTCCAGCAAATGGTGCAGTACCTCCAGTTTGAGGTAAGCCATCAACTGCGGCGGCGGCACCAGCGTTGCACTGACAACGCCAACGACTCCACCTCCGCCACCGCCGACATTCTGCTGTCGCCAGTTGCGCTGATTGAAGTACTGGAACAGCACGTAACTGTCGAAGGACAGCGGCCGGACCTCGCGGTGGGCCTCGGCCAGGCGGCGCAGCTGGCGCACGGCACTGCTGTATCGTTGCAGCAGTTGCTGGCGGCTCAGTTGCACGAAATTCAGATCGATATCGATGTCGTAGTCATCCATGGCCTTCCTTTTCCGTCGACTCTCGTCCGTTTCCGCATCCGTTGCCGTTACCGTTGCCGCTGCTGTTACCGTTGCTGTCTTTGTCTTTGTTTTCCTCGGCTGCGGGCAATTTTCGTTCGCCCGGTCGCTCGCGTTCTCTATCTCTGCTTGCATATATACGAGTTATCTTAATTTTGTTGTCTTTAAATTTGTTATAATTTATTACTGCTTTGCTTTTGTTGTTCCTATTCTATTGTTTTTGTTAACGAATTTTTGAGTGGCGTGAGATTTTATTTACATTTGCACACTGCATTGTTTGACCGCCAGGTGGCGCTATTTCTGTTGCTATATACATACATACATACATACATAGTTGTGACAGTGCTAGCGGGCGGGGAGTTTTGTTTCTCTTTTCGGCCCCGTATTTGTAATATATTCGAATTGGCATCAGCATAGAGTTTTGAAGTTCTATAATAAGAGCATCCACGTTTCGATGGGCTGCCGATTCAACGCGTAAATACGTAATAAAAGTGCGAATTCCTCCCCACAACAGTAGAAACAAAAATACACTAGCGCGTTCCCCGCAGCAGTTGCAGCTAGTGGTGGAAGTTCAACATTTGTGGTCACACTTAGCCGAGCGAGCAGCTATTTAACTGCATTCATTCGTAAGAAAAACGATACCCTGTTCTTGTCAATTATTACTTGAGTTAGACCCGTTTCGTTTTGTCTATTTTCTTCCAGCTTAAATTTGGACCATCAAATAGGTATATATTTAAATTGAAGTCTGCCATCGATGGTTGGCGCCGCAATCGATAGTTGCTGTCCGACCAACACACTGAGAGCTATCGCCAATATCGATTGTACTATTTCTGGATTGATTGTCAATTTTATTTGGCATTTCTGTGTGCAAAAATTACAAGCCTGCGCGACTAAATTACCAGATCATTGCACCGCCAGGCCGAAGGAGCGATCCCACAAAAGCAGAAACTGACCGTTGTGCTTCAGCGGCTGTTTGCGGAAGTGCAGAACACACCACAGGAGGAAGACTAGCGGCGACACACGCACCCATACACACGAGCGTAAAAAACAAAGAGCCAGCATGCCACGAGGAAAGTTCGTTAACCACAAAGGCCGCAGCCGCCACTTTACATCACCCGAGGAACTGCAGCAGGAGTCCGAGGAGGAGAGCGACCAGTCGACCGGCAGCGGCAGCGGCGAGGAGACCGGCGGCGACAAGGCCTCCGGCAGTGCGGCCACATCCAAGCCGAAGCCGCCAGCGGCCCGCAAGACCGCCGCCACCCGTCCAGCCCATCGCCAAAAGCAGCGTCCGGCGGTCAGCTCGTCCGAATCGGATTCAGAGGAGGAGTCCGAGGATGACTCAGAGGCGGAGGCGCGAGATGCCAAAAAGGGCGTGGCCTCGCTCATCGAAATCGAGAATCCCAACCGTGTGACCAAAAAGGCCACCCAGAAGATCGCAACCCTGAAGCTGGACGATGGTGGGTCCTCCACCACCAACGCCAACTCCACGGCCTCCGCCAAGCCGGAGCTGTCGCGTCGCGAGCGTGAACAGATCGAGAAGCAGAAGGCGCGCCAGCGCTATGAGAAGCTCCATGCGGCCGGCAAGACGACCGAGGCGAAGGCAGATCTCGCCCGGCTGGCCCTCATTCGGCAGCAGCGGGAGGAGGCCGCCGCCAAGCGCGAGGCGGACAAAAAGGTGGCAGCCGACACCGGAAAGAAGCCGGGATCCAAGTAGGATCCATTCCCGGATCCTCGGCCCGCGATACCTTAACCCGTCAACTGATTCAGTAACAGAACCAATGGAAGGGCTAATGGCAATTAGTTAAGCAAATGTAAACAAAACAAATGTATCAGGAAACGTTAAACGCAAGAGGAGATGAGGCTCGCAACGCAACGCCACGCCACGCACCGCACCGCATCGCATCGCACCGACACCCAAACCCAAAACCGATCTGTTGCATCTGCCACAAGTGCCGAGTGTCCGTGAGAAACGCCCAAAAACTAAATTTCGATCTGAGTGATGAGCCCAATGTCAAAACAAATTAAATCTTCAGGTTTTCTATGCAGCAGCGTCTTTTGTAATTGAGAATTATAAAAATAAATAAATATATATACATGAATATATGTATACATACCACTACAAATAGTACATATGTGCAACCCAATGACCAATCACTCCCATCCAGCAGCTGAACTCTGCCTCTCCTCCAGCGAGAAGCAAATGAAACACACACATCCCGAGATACTTTACAGGCCAATTATGCATTGGGGTAATATAATCTAGTCAGATTGGGAGGGACTACGTACTAGAGCTACATATAACTAATCTAGGGCGGAAAGTGCCATGTGGCATGTGCCGCTCTGACTAAACTACCTTCCAGACCTCCTCGAAGGCGCTGCAGAGCTTGGAGCAGGCTATGGCCGCCGACAGCGGATAGTTGCTGATGGAGAACAGCTCCTCGGTGTAGTCCGTCTTGAGGACGCCGTGCGCAAAGGCGCCGATCACCATAACGACGGGCTCGTCGTAGGCCACGCTGCCCTCCTCACCGTGCGGCACGAGTTCGCGGCAGTTGCTGACCAGTTTGCCGGAGAAGGACATGGCGTACTTCTTGCAGCCGACCGGCAGATGGTCTGTGATGGGGTTCTTGATGACGCTCATCAGGCGACGCGACGAGTCGTTGGCCCGAATCTGGAACTTGTGCAGCAGCTGGACCATCAGTCCGGCGAAGCGCTTAAATGTGCGCGGAATGCGCGTCTGGGGATTGATCTCGATGAGAACGTTGTGCTCGGTGCGCACAAACACTTGGAGCAGGCCGGCACGGTTCAGCGGCGAGTCGAATAGCATCAGCAGGCACTGGTGGGTGATGTCGGGGCGGCAGGAGCCCGGATCCCTTTGATTCTTGCGCATAATGCCCGCATGGTCGTCGCAGTTCAGCAGCTCGAAAGTTCCGTGCACCTGTGGGCGGCAGAGTTGCTTGACAGTGGCCAGGATTTGCGGCTGGGACTCGTCGACTCACTCACCTTAACCGTCTCCAGTTGGGCGCCCTCCAGCACGATGATCAAACGCTTCTCGCTGGCATTCACGTGCAGCACCTTGAAGTGTTTTTTGTCCAGATCGAATTCTGGATCGTCGCTCTTGCGTCCCACGAATTTGCGCTTGCGATTTATCATTTTCCCCTGGCCGCCCATTCTGTTGCAATTAATTTATTTAATATTTATTTCTACAAAAACAAAAACCATGTGCACCATGTGCGACGGCGGCGGACAATCATCGACAACTATCGATGATTCGGGGCTACTGCGATGAATATCGATAGCCGTACTCATTGCATTCCTGCCTGCCTGCCATCTTCAGATTCATAACAACAATCAGCTGGCCGCTGAAGTTTTTACGGCTGAAATTACGAAGAAA
The DNA here is from genome assembly GCA_009664405.1 of Drosophila bifasciata. Lineage (NCBI taxonomy): Eukaryota > Metazoa > Arthropoda > Insecta > Diptera > Drosophilidae > Drosophila > Drosophila bifasciata. Next base: position 15,127,322 of record CM019041.1, read on the forward strand.
AATTCTTTCAGACAGTTAAACATTTCGTTTAGCCGGAAAAACAATGTCTGCTATACGCCGTGACGTGGCCCCTTTTCTTCAACGGATCCGGGCCTTTCTCCTTGGTGTAAGTATAGACCCAGTGGGCCGCCCCAAGCCTCCCAAAAACGTAACGTTATGTAAGAAACTATAAAAAATATAAAATTCTATTGCAGCGTGAGCACACTCAGGCGCTGCGCTTCGAGGACGGCGTAGCCGATCGCACCCAGCCCCCACCGAGGATCCCCGACGGACCCTCGCAGCTGTACTCGGCCAACCACTATTGCCTCCGCGATGGCCGCCGCGAGGTGACTCCCCCCATTGATCTGGTCGAGCAGCAAAAGCAGCTCGCAGCGGAGGGCGGCGCGTCCAAGGCGGCCAAGCTGCCCACTCCGGGCCAGGTGTACGCCTGGGACTAAGTTCAATTTCCAGAAGGGGGAAACCCGCTTTCTGTCTCTTTTTTTTTTTGTTTTGTAACTTGAAGCGGTTGAAGCTAAAATAGAATCAATTTAAGCATTCGAATTCGATGGCTTTATATTGGAATATTTACAGTGAACTTAAGACTAATCAAAGCAGTGGGTAGCAAGGCAGCGAGGAGACTTGACAGAGGAAACTCAATAGAGGCGCGGCTTGAGGCCCACATTGATGCCGGTGGTGGAGCGGAGGATGAGGTTCAGCACCACCTGGACGTCCTCGCCCAGGGGCAGCAGCTCGAAGTGGCGCAGCAGCTTGCTGATGGTGCTCTTCATCTCCAGCATGGCGAACTTCTGGCCAATGCAGTTGCGCGGGCCCGCGGAGAAGGGCGTGTAGGCGAACGGATTGATCTCACCCTTGCGCTCCATGCTGAACCGCTCCGGCACGAACTTTTCCGGCTCGGGGAAGAAGTCCGGATCGCGTTGGGCATGGTAGATGAGTATCATGACATCTGTATTGCCGGGTATGAGTTTGCCATCTGCAAGAAGCGAATCGTCATCGTTAATCCACATTTCCGATGGATGGATGGATGGATGGATGGAAAGGGGAACCTACCCAGCAGTGTGTCCTCGACAATGTGGCGTCCGATTATCGGCACCGAGGGGAACAGGCGCAGCGACTCCTTGATCACACACTCGAGATACTTGAGCTCGCCCAGCAGCTGGATGTTCACGGGCGCATCCTTGTCGTCGCCGAGCACATCGCGCACCTCCTGGAAGACGCGAGCCTGCACCTCCGGATGGCGGGACAGCAGATAGCAGGTGAAGGCAATGCTGCTGGTGGTGGTGTCGTGCCCCTCGAACATGAAGGTGTCCACCTCCTCCCGTATGTCCTCGTTGCTGAGGGGCGCCCCATCAATGGACGACTGCAGGAGCACGTCCAGCAGGGCCATGCGACGCTTCTGGCCCACATCGTCCAGGGGCGAGGCAGTGGTGGCCTCGTACGTGCCCTCGGCGATGGACTTCTGCAGGAGGTCGCGCCGCTCGCTGATCACGCTGTTGGTGAAGTCCTGCATCACCCTCACGTTGGCATTCAGCTTGGCGAAGGCGGAGGGGAAGAACAGGCGCATGAAAATGTCCAAACGCTGGGCGGGATTTGTAAAGCGCTCGGCCAGCATGGAGGAAGCCCTGTATGAGGGGGGGATATGAGATCGGATTCGAGATGGATTCGCTGCAGGAGCTAAACTCACGTTGTCACCGACTGGACGTAGGGAAAGTCGGGCTGCAGCTGGGCATTGATCTTGACGCCCATGGCCGTCTCGGCGATGATGTCCATGGCGCACAGGCAGGCGACGGGGAACATGTTGATCACGGTCTTGCCATCCGCCCGCTCGTACAGATTCTTGGCCATGGTGGCGCTCTGCTGGTCGAAGACCTCCACGAACTGCTCGAGGATCTTGAAGTGGAACGCGGGCGTGATGATCTTCCGCCGACGGAACCACTTCTTGCCCTTGCTCAGCAGCAGCCCGTCGCCCAGCCAGTTGACCAGCAGCCCGTACAGGTTGTTCTTCTGTATCGTCTGCTGGCTGCTCATGATCGCCTCGATCATCTTGGGGTCCGCCGTCATCAGGCCGCGGTCCTGCAGCATCTGGATGCGCACGTTCTTGCCATGGGCCTTGATTAGCCGCCACTGCAAGTCAAACACAGCTGCAACAGAAAGAGACAGGGGGAGACAAATTGTTGAAGCTGTCGAGGATCACTCTCTCTCGTGTTGTGTGTGGCCTACTTTTGGGCGACTCGTTGATCATCATCGGGGCATTGCCCACAAGCGGCCATCTATAGGGTCCCTTGATGCCAGCCTTGTCGAAGTACTTGGAGTGTTTCCGGCCGGCCAGGTAGTCCCACACGAGGGCCACACTCAGCAGCAGCACCAGCAGCTCCACAAACATATCGTAGTCCAATTTTTCTCTTTTTCGAGCTTCCACGACTCACGCGATCCACGACACACTGGTTGGCCATGCTCGCTGGTGGTACTGTTTTGTAGCTTTATCTGGACACGATAAGGGAATCATAATCAGCGGCCAGTAAACTTTACCCAGGGCAACGCTTTCCAGCAATTGATGGCTGGGGTTGGAGGTCAGAACGGTCTGCAACGGTCTGGAGAGTCTTCGCCTTTGGCAGTGTCTCCATCTATCAGTAGTTCGATTTTCCAAAGCGGCGCAGCCATCTCCATCGATTCGTTTGGATTCCCCTTCGATAGGGAACGCTTGCTCGGGGGCGATCCATTATCCGTGCGCACTCATTGCACAGCACAGAAATCGCACGCTCAGCATGACTCGCGCGGCCTTTGGCTGCCATCGGAAGAGTAAAAGTTCAGATTGATACGGCCAGTCGGTCGACCCTTGGATAACGTGTCACCCCATACATGGGTCTGTAGCGGGAAGGGTAGTAATCGGCTGACTCCATTATCTGCTCTAGGGCTGATAAGATCGAATGCCCCAACGGCTGCTAAGAATATCTCTGGCTGGGGATTAGCAGATTAGTTTTAAGGGAATTCATATGTAGCTTATCTCTTTTAGCGTCATGCCTAGTCATGCTTACTCAGCACTTCTGCAGTTGCAGTCGAGTGAGGAGGATCTTCCATGGAGAACATTTTAGAGCAGATCTTTCAAAGGTAGCAGAACATACATATTTCGGATTAATCATATCTCGAGAGTAAGTCTAGACTCTGGAGTCTGTAGTCTGCCTTTGCGATGCGATCTTCCCTTAGATCATTCTCTCTTAAGAACTGGCAGCTGTTTCTCTCTCTCTCACTCTATTCAATGCAATGTCTGAGCGTATCTGAGCTCGATTTGGATGCTGTTACACAACTGGTTAGACTAGATCTACCATGCGTACGCGATATCTGTTCTCATAGAACACTTTCCACTTTCCACGAGTCTCTCTCTAATAGTTTAGAGAGTGAATGTACGCTCTAGAACTTTTGCTTACATTGTGACCCGTGGGAGGGAGTCTTAGTCATTAGATCTTTATCGGTATACCCGCACATGCATATGCATTGATAGTGCACTAATAATAGATGGTAGAACGAACCATAACTACATTCCATGTGATGATTCTACTTGCATCTCAATCTATAGATGTCACATCTCAATCTATAGATGTCATAGAATTATCAGAATCAGATAACTGATTCAGCATGGAAGGGAACTCGCCTTCTACCGTGCATTCAGTGCACTCAGGGTTAGCATTACGGACTAGAACTATATATTACAATCTATTGAACGATAACAGTTGTGGGCAATCATCGTGATTCGACAATGGGCCCGAAGTCCATTGGTCTTCTCTTAGGCACGCCTCTGGCTCTCTTGCGCTCTCGTAATCTCTTCAGACTCTGAAGAGGCTCTCTTGCGTGATAGCGGGAGGGCCAGAGGCCAGAGATAGCCCGAGGAATGCTGCACTGTGACTTAGTCGTAGGTCGCTTGTGTTTGGATGCACAATGCTCGCGTTTGTGCTGTTCCTGGTGGCGCTTGCCGCCGTTCTGGCATGGGACTATTTGTGGCGCAAGCGGCGCAACGATATGCTCAGCTATATGCCGGGTCCCCGGGCCCTGCCGCTGGTGGGGAATGCCCTCATGTACCGCGGCCTCGATGCCGAGCGTAAGTTGAGGCGCCTTGACGAGAGTACAGCTCGGGAGTTACATGGCTGATGCTTGCAGAGATCATGGGCTTTGTGTGCCGCAATCGGAGCAAGTACGGTCCCCTCTACAAGGTGTGGGTGCTCAACCAGCTGGCCGTGTTCTCTACGGACCCCCGCGACATCGAGTTCGTGCTGAGCAGCCAGCAGCACATCACCAAGAACAATCTGTACGAGCTGCTCCACTGCTGGCTGGGCACCGGTCTCCTCATGAGCACCGGCAAGAAGTGGCACTCCCGCCGCAAGATCATCACGCCCACCTTCCACTTCAAGATCCTCGAGCAGTTTGTCGAGATCTTCGACCAGCAGAGCGCCATCATGGTGGAGCAGCTGCAGCAGAGGGCTGATGGCAAAACAGCCATTAACATTTTCCCGCATGTCTGTCTCCTCGCACTGGACATCATAGCAGGTGAGTTGCCCATTCGAATGTCCATTCTCCATTCTCCATCCTCCGTTCTGTATCTTGTATCCTGTATCCTTTATCCGTATAGAAACCGCAATGGGCACCAAGATCCAGGCACAGATGAGCCCCAATCTGCCCTATGTGCAGGCCGTAACGGAGTGAGTTTTTGCGGCCCGAAGAACTCTGGCCATTTTCAATGTATTCCCCATGCTCCTCGTTTTCAGGGTGACCAATATCTTGACCAGGAGATTCATCCATGCTTGGCAGCGCATCGATTGGCTTTTCCGCTTGGTCAAGCCGGACATGGCCAGGAGGCAGGACAGCGCCATTAAGGTGATGCACGACTTCACCGAGAATATCATTAAGCAGCGTCGCCAGGCTCTGGTCAGTGGCGAGAATGAGGATGTGGATGTCGATGTGGAGGAAAGGAATGATCTCGGGCAGAAGCGTCGCATGGCCCTGCTGGATGTGCTGCTGCAGTCGACCATCGATGGGGCTTCACTGAGCAACGACGACATCCGCGAGGAGGTGGACACGTTCATGTTCGAGGGCCACGACACCACCACCTCGGCCATCTCCTTCTGCCTGTACGAGATCTCCCGCCATCCGCAGGTGCAGCAGCGGCTGGTGGAGGAGATCCACGAGGTGCTAGGCGTGGACCGCCAGCGTCCGGTCACCCTGCGCGATCTGGGCGAGCTCAAGTATCTGGAGAACGTGATCAAGGAGTCGCTGCGCCTGCATCCTCCCGTGCCCATGATTGGGCGCTGGTTCAGCGAAGATGTGGAGATACGTGAGTGCAGGGTTCCATGGGGGGTTCCACGGTTCCACGGCTGTCCAGGCACTAAGCACTTCTTGCCATTCATTGCAGGTGGAAAGCGCATTCCGGCCGGCACCAACTACACCGTGGGCATCTTTGTCCTGCTCCGCGATCCCGAGTACTTCGATTGCCCCGACGAGTTCAAGCCGGAGCGCTTCGACAGCGCCTCGCCGCAGACACATCCCTATGCCTACATACCCTTCTCCGCGGGCCCGCGCAACTGCATCGGCCAGAAGTTCGCCCTGCTGGAGATGAAGAGCACCATCAGCAAGCTGCTGCGCCACTTCGAGCTGCTGCCCCTCGGCCCCGAGCCCCGGCCGGCCATGAACATTGTGCTGCGCTCGGCCAACGGGGTGCATCTGGGACTCCAGTCCCGTCCAGTCCCCGCCACTTGATTGCTGATCCCAGCTCCCCGCTCTTAGCTCCCATTGGCTGTTTTAATTAAATTCTAATTTAAATTCTGGTTGTGGTAATTTGAATTGGCCTCCAACTTGTTTCACTTTTTACTCTCTCTGCTTCAGGGCGCCAACAGCTGGTGGCAGCCATCAGCTGGTTATCGATTGATTCACCATCTCTCTCTCTCTCGCGCCGCGCCACTGCTAGGGGCGGACTTTTCGAACGAAGAACCCTTTGGCCCTTATATAATTAATTATAGGTCCCCTGCTCCGCAGAAACGATACAAATAAAAGCAGATTCAAGTGTGTTTGTAAATAGTTCTACGGGTTCTACGGCTGCCGCTATCCAGTTCAAGTGCCAGATTAGATTTGAGTTTCCCACCACTTCGACCGGATTTGGATTTGGATTGAGCATGCTGATAGCTCTGTTGTTGACGCTGACCCTTGCCCTGACTGTGTGGTGGCTGCTGCAGCTGGCCATGCGGGAGATGCGGCACCCGCTCAGGGGATTGGTGCCCAGCGTCTCGCAGGTGCCGCTGGTTGGCGCCGCCTGGCAGATGCGCAGCTTCCAGCCAGACAGTAAGAGACGCAGCTCACCCGTTGGAAGCGCTCATTGTCTGTTGTTCCCCCACCCTAGATCTGCATGAGAAGTTCGCCGAGTACGTGCAGCGCTTCGGACGCAGCTTCATGGCGTCCGTTTGGGGCCAGGTGATTGTGGTCACCGCCGAGCCGAGCCATGTGGACGCCTTGCTGCACAGCCAGGAGCAGCTGCGCAAGAGCAGCATCTACGGTGCCCTGCGCGGCTGGCTGGGCAACGGACTGCTGCTCAGCCGGGGCGAGCAGTGGCACGGCATGCGCAAGATCATCACCCCCACGTTCCACTTCAGCATCCTGGAGCAGTTCGTGGAGGTGTTCGACAGACAGAGCCAGCGGCTGGTGGAGCGCCTGCAGCCCCTGGCGAATGGCGGAGCACCCATCAACATTTATCCGTACGTTGGCCTGGCCGCCCTCGACATCATCACTGAGACGGCCATGGGGGTCTGTGTGGATGCTCAGCTGGATGCCGACTCCGCTGTGGTGCAGGCCGTCAGGGCGTAAGTTCCACCACTGCCGTCACCCTTGATCCCACTGTGTTTGAACTTCATAGCTCCTTCATTTGTGGGTGCAGCGTGACGAATACTCTGGCCACCAGGTTCATGCGGCCGCATCTGCTGCCGCCGCTGCTCTTCCGGCTCTGCTGGCCCGACGGCTTTCGGAAGCAGTGGGAGGGTATCAGGTGCCTGCACCAGTTCACCGACAGCATCATCGAGCAGCGTCGCCAGCTGCTGGGCAGAGAGCGGGCAGCGGGCGGAGAGCGGGACAGGCGCAATGCCTTGCTGGACACACTGCTGAGGGCGACGGTCGATGGCCAGCCGCTGACGGACAAGCAGATACGCGACGAGGTGAACACCTTCATCTTCGAGGGCCACGATACCACCACCTCGGCCGTCTCCTTCTGCCTGTATCTCCTGTCGCGGCACGCGGCAGTCCAGCAGCGGCTATTCGACGAGCTGAAGGCGCACTTTGGCCGCGACCTGGACCGCGGCGCGGTCTATTCCGATTTTGCTGCCTTGCCGTATCTGAATTGTGTGGTCAGGGAGGCACTGCGCCTGTATCCGCCCATTCCGGCTGTGGGACGTTGCCTGGAAACGGACTTGGCAGTGGGTAAGTGGCCGCTCGGCCTTGGCGTACAGATAAGACACGAGACTAGGACATACCTATCCAGAAGGTGGCCGCATTCCAGCGGGGACCAATGTGATTCTGCTGCTCTGGCAGCTGCTGCGGGATGAGACGCTGTTCACAGATCCGCTGCTCTTTCGGCCGGAACGGCACCTCACTGCCGGCAAGGGCGTCTACAGCAACATACCCTTCAGTGCGGGTCCGCGCAACTGCATCGGCCAAAGGTTTGCCGTGCTCGAGGTTAAAACCGTGGTCACAAAGGTGCTCAGACACTTTGTGCTGCTGCCCCTGGGCCCGGATGTGGAGCCCTCGATTAAGATCGTCTTGCGATCCCGAAATGGTGTTAATATTGGACTATGCCAGCGCTTGTATTGATATATGATTTGATTGGAAACTTTCTTAACATTACAAATCAGCTGTCAATTAATATTTTTCAAACTCGCGCTGCTGATATCGATATCTATATCGATATTTACTACGGAAAGAAAGAAACAATTTTAAATACTTTTAACTTGTATTAATTTTCGATTAGTAATTGTAATTAAATTAACTAATTGAATACTTTTCGTGACCGTGCTGCTCCCTCCACCAACATCTCTGGCATCGACTGAGATCACAAATATCGATATTGTCAACTGTTGCTTGCCTGCAGTGGGACGGACTGACTGCAGCTGCTATGCTATCGATTCCGAATCAACAGTCCTGGGGTGGTGGGAGGGGTCGAGCTTTTTCCGAGTGGTCATAGTTTTTCGTTGATTGTAGCTAAATAGTTAATTGAAAATGCGGTTCGTACGTTTTCTAACTCAAGCTCGGACCACGCTCAGCCGTGTAAGTATCGCCAGGGTGACCTTGGCCAGCCGGCACAGCACTGACGGGTATTCGATTCTCGTTTCAGTACCTGGCCGCCGACGGGTCGGCGGCTGCCTGGCAGGCTGCCCCCGCTGAGGAGCTGCGTAAGCTGCACGTCGTCATTGGCAACGAGTCGTGCGACCTGGACTCGGCTGTCTCCGCCTTGACCCTGGCCTTCATCTACGCGGAGCGCCACCAGGAGCACGACTATGTGCCCGTGCTGAACATTCCGCGCAGGGACTACCTGCTGAAGACTGAGGTGGGCCATATGCTGACCAAGTGCGGCATTGCCGAGGCCATGCTGCTCTTCCGCGACGACTTGCCGCACCAGTTCACCAAGGATGTCAGCGTTGTTCTCGTTGATCACCATGTGAGTGAGCTGGCGCCGCATGTGGTGGAGATTCTCGACCACAGACCCATCGACGGCGCCAACCCGAAATACATGCTGCTGCCCCAGAGGTGTGTGCGCACCATTGATCCCACCATCGGCTCCTGCGCCACCCTCGTCGGCCAGCGCTACTTGGCCGTGGAGCAGCCACGTTCGCCCATCGTCGCCCAGCTGCTGCGCGCCACCATAGTCCTGGACACGGTCAACTTCTCGGCCACGGCCAAGCGTTTCTCGGCCAGTGACTTGGCCATGGTGGAAGAGCTGGAGAAGGAGCTTGGCTCAGAGGGTGGTCAGGGTCAGGACCAGGACCAGGGCCAATCGGATGTTGCGGATCGCACTGAGCTGTTCAACGAGCTAGTGGCGGCTCGCGCCGACATTAGCAAGCTCACACTCACCGAGGTCTTGCGCAAGGACATGAAAATGATACAGACGGAGCGGCAGAAGGTGCCCGTGGCCGGAATGCCCATCCTCATTAGGGACTTCATCGAGCTGAGCGGCGCGGAGAGGGCTGTGCGCGAGTTTGGCATCGACAGCAACCTCCTCGTGATGCTGGGCATGTACGTCTCCCCCGCTGACGGCACGGTGCAGCGCGATGTGGGCCTCATCTCGCTGGCCGGACAGAGCCAGCTGGTGGAGTGCGTCCGCCTGGCCATGGTGGGCTGCCAGGAGCCCTCGCTGGATCTCAGAGCCCACGACGTGGGCAGTCGCTTCATGGGCGGCTGCTACCTGCGCCAGCACAATCTCCGCGCCACACGCAAGCACATCCAGCCCGTGATCAAGCGGGCCCTGATGGAGTGGGAGGAGATCCACGGCTTCGGCTGCAACGAGGTGTACTTCTTCAAGGAGAAGCCCAAGCTGGATCTATCCTAAAGCAAAGTGGACGGACGCACGCAAATGAGATTTAGCCAATACTTAGCAAGGATTCAATGGGGTGGGTGGGTCAACCGGAAGCTCGATGCTCGATGCTGGATTCCAAACAGAAATACATAGTTCCCTTTAGGTGTTTAAGTGATTGATTATATGTACAGGGCATACATACATATGTGTGTGTATGGATGAAATAAATGTTTATGAATAAAACTAAAGCTCTGGCTCCGCGTCGTCCGCGTTGCCAGGCTCGCCCATCTCGTCGTCGGCACACTCCAGCGTCATGTCCTCCAGCATCTCCTCGAGCGTGATCTGGGGCACGTCGCCTGTGGCCGCCTGCACCTCGCTGGGCAGCGTCTTGTTCGTGTCGCGGTAGATGTTGACCTGTCCGCGCATGTCCACGTTCTCCTCGAGATCGTCCAGGAACTCGTGGTAGTCGTGCTTGCTGCGCTCGTCCGTGGCCTCGGCGGCCAAATGCTTGATCTTCCAGAGGCGCTGGTTGAGGCGGGCCTGGCGGTCGTAGTGCTTCCGCACCAGGACGACATCGGGCACCTGGTCCGACGGCAGTTTCTCGAACTCCGGATCATTGATGTTCGCCTCGCCCGTGTTGTAGCCCATGACGGAGTCGCCCACCTTCAGCAGGTGGCCGAGATGGGAGCGTGTGTGAATCGGATTGTCGTTGATGCCCAACTCCGAGGAGCGCACCACCCAAATGTCGCAGAGGGCGTGCTTGAAGGACAGCTGGCCCTGGCCGGGATACGTTTTGCGGTCCTTCTCCATGATCACCTCAATGTCCATCACCACGTACTCCACCAGCTGCTTGGGATTGCACACAGCCTCAAAGGGAGCTCTGCAAGGGCGAAAAATAAATCATTGAATAAATCAGCGCCCAGCTTGGAACGGGAAGAGGTGGGGGCAAAATACCTGAAGTACACCTGGGATGTTAGCTCGGCTATCTGAGCCGTCAGGGGATCTATGAGATGGATGCTGCTGGAGACGCGGTTCACCAGGCAGATGGGCGAGAGGTTGCCCAGCTGGTGGCGCAGCTTCTTCGAGAGGCAGACGGCGCTGTCCTTGGAGACGGGCGCCAGCTCCACGGACCACGAGTACTTGTAGTTGTAGTTGTTGCTGTGGATGTCGTGCGAGATGAGACGCTTCGAGGTGGTCACCTTGCCGGGCACCATGGTCAGCAGGAAGTCCACCATGCGACGCGCATGGTTCTCGTTCGCGTAGTAGAAGTCCAGGCCGCCGTGCTCCGGCTTGATGCCCAGCGTGTGCTCGTGCGCCTTGTGCTTGAGGATGAGCTGCTCCAGGTAGTAGAATGTCTTCTTGTTCTCCGCCCGCTGGCGCACCTGCACCAGGCAGCGCCAGAAGTCCTTGGCCTCGGTGCGATGACAGTCGGTGCACATCTGATTCTGCACTGTGAACTCCACGACGAAGACCTGCTGGAGCACAGTGCCTCCGACGATTTCGCCATGCACCGTGAGCTTAACCTTGATGCGCTTCGAGTGCTGCTCGGTCCATATGAAGCCAGCGTCGACCAGCTTCACCTCCTTGAGCCCCTTCAGCTTCTTGAGGCAGAGCGCCAGCAGCTCGCGGGACTCGAGGGAGGCCTGAATCCACTCGGTGGGAGGCTGCAGGTAGCGCTCGCAGTTGCGGCAGAAGTGCAGCACTGCCTGCTTGGGTATGTTCTCAGTTATGTCCACATGGTTGCGCAGGCAAGTGACGCACATGTTGGCTGGATTCGGCTCAATGGGAACGGCACACTCGCAACAGAGGATGACGGCATTGGGGGCGCTCTGGCTCCTGTCGTCGACAGCGGAACCCAGGGGGCTGACGCCAGCGTATTCGTGGTCCATGAGTGTGTTGTTGTGTGGTATGGTATGGTGTGGTGTCCCCTTTTTCCCTCTATTGCTTCGTAATGACGCTGTTTCTGACGCAGTTGCAAGAACATGTAAGGTAAACACGTGCAGAGTACGAAACGTAGATTTAGGGCTGCCAACTCACATGCAAACGGCATGTGAGCATATCGATAGTGCGCAATCGATGGCGGTCGGTGGTGGGGTGGGACGTGCGTGACATGTGTCAAACACACTGCCTCACTGCCATCACTAGCTCATTGCTGCTAGGGAATATTAAAGTCAGATTTTTTTTTGTTTAAACCGGCAAAGGGAAAAAAATTTAACATCATGCAAAAGAAACCCATCAAACCCAATGCACTGCTGGACAAACTGCATCGCGGCGCCGTCTACGCCTGCATCGGCGTCACCCTCTACGGCACCTATGTGCTGGGTAGCCGCTACTACTACTACTACACAGTGATTCGGCCGGAGAAGCAGCAGGCGGAGCTGAAACTCCTCGACGAGGGCGCCCACGACAAGGCCAAGGAGCTGAAGTACTAGGCGACCAAGCAGACAGTTTCCCCCAATGTTCTCTTTAATGTTTGTTAAGCTTAATAAATTGTAAGGAAATCTAAGCATTTTCCACTGAAATGGATACCAAAAATCGCAGCTACTCGGGCACAGCCAGCCAGCTGTTGTTGTTGTGTAATAGGAACAGCTGATTGCTTAAGCAAAGCAGCAAAGTGGGTAAGGGGAGGGGGCGGTATTTAAAGACGGTTTCTTATCGGCTTGTCGAAGATCAGATCGATCGGATCTGGCCAGTGGCCTTCCTTAGCCAGATGTTCCCGTCCGTACCACAAAAGAAATCTGTGTCCATGTCGGAGGGGTGGGCGTGTGGGGGGTACAACCAACAATGCGCCATTAACAGTCGTGATAATAAATCAAGCAAGCGACTGGACCAAGTCAATGGATACGACAATGGGGAATCAATCAATTTGTGTGTCCACTCGGCACTCGGCAAATGGCAAATGGCAAGACTAGAATTATGTAAAAGCCGGCCCAAGAATTATGGTTTAGCTGGCAATCAAAAACTGTTGCTATCTCTGAGGGGCATCGTGACTGGATCTGGTCGGGTCTGGCTTCCGCTTGCTTAACTTGGCCCGCATCGGCAGTCAGCAGTCAGAGCAGTCGGCAAGGGGGTCGGGGATCGCAGACGTCGCGTGCATTAACCTTATCGCCGGTGCTGGCTGGGTCGTCGAGCAACTGCAGCCGGAATGGTCCAAGTACTTGCGAGTATTAACATTAAATGGTACAACAACAGCAACAATAGACACGGGTCGGGCATGGCTATAAAAATGGTTGTTGCCACCCACTTTTGGGATGATGTCGAGACGTCGCCGGCGGGTGGCGGGGGGGGGGGGGCTTGTGAAACACCGTTTGCATTTTCCATGCTTCATTTCATTCAATTCAACAATCTTGCCTCCGGCATTGCCTCATTCATGGGTCTCCCACTCCACACCGCACTACCGCTCGCTCCATGCCAACGAGTTGGCCAATCAAAAAGTGCATTTACAATTGAAGCTGCACTGCGGTCAAGGTCGTCCTTCATTCTGCCTGCCCCCAAGCAGTCGGAAATAAGTCGCAAATAAGTGTCTCGAATTGGCGATACCCTGTTCCATATTCGTATTTGCGGAACATTGCTGCTAACTACATACATATGTATGTATATTAAAATAAATACATAGATACATAGATAAATACCTATGTACATATAGTATGTATGTATGTATGCGTATACCCTTCCATGTATGTATGGAGATATTACAGGCAAGTCAACAAGTCGTGATCTGTGAATTCTATCGATTAAAGAGGGGGAGCAGCTATGTACATACATATTTTTGTTTTGTTTTGCTTTGCATTTGAAATGATCATCTCGCAGCTTAATTAAAAATGCCAAAATGCTGTAAACGTGCAATTGTTCATAATTTTTACATACGTACGTACATACATATGTATGTTTGTTTGTATGTATGATCGCAATCGCATTTAGATTGTATTTTGGAATGCATTTCCCACGGGGCTTGTGGCATTTCGATTTGGGAATCCGCTACTAGATGGATCATGTATATACATACATACATATGTAGATTAGGTAATTTCCCTACTGTAAACCATATGTACATACATAAATGCGTATGTATATATGTATGCATTTATCTTATGAACTAGTGAAAGTGTCATACGATAGTTTGGTCGTCAGGTGATTGTGGTACGCATTGCAGTGTGTCCGTCTGTGGATTGTATTCGCCAGAGGAGTGTGGGACTCAGTTTGTTGGATTGTTGCATAATGGGAGGCCGCCGCGGCTCCCAGAACTTTGATTTGGATTATGAATGAAGCGGATGAATCGGGGTGGGGGGTAGTGGAGGAGCGAAAAACGTTAGTTGCAACGCCCACTGCCAGTTCTGAGGGGGAGCTGAGCGGAGAATTGACCTTTTGGCTCGTTGCACGCTGCCCCGCTCCAGCATAAACAATATTCGATTTCAGGGCCCTCCCCCAACCCGACATGCATTCAATCCCTTCAAGCTGTAACAATCGCTGAATCCACTGCCGCCGGTTCTCTGCTGCTGCGCTGCTGCCACTGCTGCTGCTGCTCTGATGCTCCTCTGCTGCTGCTGCTGGGGCTGCTGGGGCTTTGCATAACTGCAAACTGTAGCAGCAATGCCCTGGCGGTGACTATAAAAGCGCAGGGCAAGCTCCCACCATGAACAAACGTAAGACGGCTCTAATCGCGACAACCGGCAGAGACTCCATTCCAGACGCAGACACAGCAAAGTCCCCAAAACATGAAGTACTTGGTAAGAGGGTGAAACAGCACGAGGATTTGCATTAGCATCGGCCCAAAGGACTAACTAAGCCCCGAACCTTCGATAATCTTGCAGTGCGTATTTGTGGTACTTGCCATATGCCTGGCCAGCGGCTGGGCAGCCATTTCCGAGCCCGCCGCTGCTCTTCCTGAGCATCCTGAGCAGGATACGACCGCCATTGCCGGAAAGAAGACGCAGAAGCGCGGGATCTATGGCTTTGGCTATGGACACGGCTACGGCGGCTATGGACATGGCTATGGCTATGGCGACTATGGACACGGCCACTACGGCTACGACAGTCCCTACTATGGTGGTTTTGGATACGTTCACAGCGCGCCGTTCTATGGCGGCCATCACGGCTACTATCCCTACCATGGTCACGGCCACTACGGCTACTACTAGGAGGGAGGCTACTTCTGAGACAGCCTGCACAAATCCATGCATACATATTTTTTTTTTATCGCTTCACGTTCATCAATTGCACATCATGCAAATATATGTACATATATGTAGATGTATCGAATTTTCAGTCTAAAGGAAATAAAATAAAAACTTAAAAATTTGAACCTAATCCGTTCGCGCTGCTTTATACTATTGATGGGGACAACTATCGATACTTCTAGCGGATAATATATCTGGCCTGAGTAGCAGAAATAAAATGATCTACAGCTGTGGTGGCTTCTTCTTTTTAATTTTATTCCTTTTATTCTTCCTTTTATGCATTTAAACGTATGTATACTAAATAAAGTATAATTTGATTACTTACCCCCACTCCTCGGTTATTGTCGCTTCTTCAGCGATCCGGCAACTTTGGGGAATAACTGTTTATGAAAAGACATATCCATCGATCGCTGCAAAATACATACATATATTTTTGTGCAGCCGAATAGACTTTTATTGTGCTTTACAATGTTGAAACGGGATCTGCAGAGCATCACACTAAAACTGTCGGATCTCAAGGAGTACGACGCGAAGCGCCTTGAGAACAAATTCAAGAACCAGCGCGCCAGACGCTCTGTGGAAACCATCACTGGGGACGACGCGTCCACGTCTGGCACGACAACTTCCAGCTATACGGCTGGCACGTGCACAGACGCCCTGTCCTCGGACACACCCACTGGCTCGACCACACCAACGCTGGCTACCCAGGAGGATCTGGCCGATCGCCCGCCCAGACCCTCATCTGTGGCCGCCACAGCCACAACGGCAACCACGACTTCTGGCTCAACCGACGATGATATTAGCGTGGCGGCCGTGGCCGATGACAACGACACCATCGACGAGCTCAGCGACGACAACTGGGTCGACTTGGATGCGGACACCAACGACGAGGAGGGAGCCAGAGGAGGAGCCTAGCCCAGCATGCGGCGTGCATCTTTTTTCTTGAATCCCAAAATTCAAGAACGATTCTCTTGCACCCTTGCAGTGGGCATTCTTGTATTGTCCAGATGTTTGCAACGCCCTAAGGGGGAGGTATCATGCTCAAACTTATTTACACCTTAACACAGACATTTGTATGTAACGCTAGAAGTCCATTAAAGCTATTTTGAGAATATTAAGGCTGGTTACTATGTATGAGGCTATATGGCATCGCACCTGAAGCGTCCTGCATGCGCTTTCTCTCACTTTGGTATCGCCGTTTGCAAAACGGAAAAATTCCATTTGTTGGCTGATTTGTGGAGGGGATTGGGGCATTTCTTTTTCTTGCACTGGTCATAAGAGAGGACCCAGCGGTAATGGGGGGTGGGAGAAATGTCTATCGTTATTGACCTAATGACCATTATTCGAGCTGTTTACCCATCAAAATTTGCTTTCTCTATCTCGTAGCGTCTCTGAAATCTCTAATATGATTGGCAATATGTATGTACATATGTATGTATATGTAAATCTATGTATATAAAAAGAATGTCATGTTAGTTAAAAAATGTATAACTCAAGAACGGCTGTACCAATATGCCTGAAAATTGGTGGGTAGGTAGCTTAGAGCCACAAGATTCATATAGGCTACTGTTAACGTCAGTCACTACTATATAAAACGTGGTACAAAAAAAAAAAAAGAAATCCTCGAATTCGCATTCTCAATCACATAGAGTCGACATGTACATATGTATGTCAAAAATAAATGTATGTCAGATATGTTTAACTTTTATTAGGTTGAAAAACGCATCAGACTTGCAATAACAAAACGCATCTCGAACAGCTAAGTAATTTTGTCCATGACTAAATGGTTGAAAATTTGAGTTTTGAAATACAATTTTAGGTGAATTGAAGTGAAGTGAAGTTTCTTTAAACATGCCGCGACCAAGACGATCGAATCTTTCCCAACAAAGCCGTGTTGCAAGAAGGATACGAAACACTGCAAATGAAAGGACTGAAGAAGAACAGGAAATTGCACGTGAACAGTGCCGCGTTAGTATGGCTCGACTTCGTGCTTCTCGATCACAAGAGCAAATTGAGGCAGCCCGTGAGACGGCTCGGTTGGCAATCCAAAATCGTCGAGCGAACAACAGAGGTCAACAAATAGATAATTTGCGACATAGAATAAGAGATTTGAATCGAGCAGCGTTTCGATACGATTATAGCAATGATTACAGCTTGCATGCTAGCGTTGGCATTGGGCAAATGAACGTTGTGTGCGAGTATTGTGGTGCATTAAAGTTTGCTGGGGAAAAACTTGCCAGGGCATCCGTGCGAGAAAAGCATTTAAAAGAAAGAAGGAATGGGAGACGATCAACTGAAGATGACGCAAACGGGAACGGGATATTGGGTATTTTATACCCTCCAATTATTTTCAAAATACATTTTTTAAACGTAGTATTATTCGGCTTACTTCTCACCCAAGCTAGCACAATGTGTCACAGTGAAGCGTGACCGGGCCCGTCTAGTACTTATATATTATACTTATATGTTTATGTATGGGTATGTAAATATACTTATGATTGTAAATATAATTAAGGAAAACAGTAGTTTAAACAACACAGATTGTCTGTTTTTCGGATATGCTATGATTATTAGACTCAATATTTTCCTTTGATTTGAGTGCACATTTCTTGAATTAAAATAATAGTAGAATACTTTTCGGATCTCCAAATTGTAACTATGTACATATACTTGAACGCAATGTGCAGGAAAATCACTTCGACTCGCGTTGAATCTCATTTAAAATTGCTTTATTTTAGTTAAATTTATTAACGTGGCGTTTCAGGATTTTTAAGCTAATTATCCTTATGCATAAAACATTAATATACATATACATAAATAAATATATATACACATATGTAATTACGAGTATATATTATACAACAAATGAGGAAAATATTATAATACAAATATAATAAAATCCAAAATTCAATTATGATCCCTTGCCAAAAGAACGTAGCGAAAATGTGTAAATTTTGTGTGTTAATAAAGAATAGCCAATAAAAATCTATTTAAAATTATATAAAATGTAGCACAATATTCAAATTCATTTTCTCTGCTCTTGCGCATTATGCAAGTATTAACATATTCTATTCTAGATGGTGATGCACCCACCACATAACCGTTCAACCACGTGTTCCTGCCCGCACCAAGGGGTGAAGGGGTGAAGGGAAGCAGCTTTGCTGTCAAATCCAGATGCCACACTCCCTCTGCTGAGGTTACCCAACCTGTTGCCGTATGCAGATTTCGTAATGCCACAAACTCCAAAAACCTACGGATGCATGCAGCGCGACGGTTGCCTCACGTTCGAGCGACACGAGTGCGGCGCACCCGGCGCTGTACCGGAAGCGCAAGGATCCGTGGGTGACGACACTCAAATTGTTTACTCTTCACTGAACCTCATGTTCAAAATCCACGTGATTCGGGCGCGCACATTTCTGGTGAAGGCAGTGGCAGTGGCAGTGGCAGCAGCAGTGGCAGTGGCGGTGACAGAGTGGGGGCCAATACTGCAGTGGGAAAGCACACTATAAAAGCTCGAAAGCTTGTACTCGGCGCTGCATTTCAAAACGGGACGTCGAGCTTGGTTGATTCTGTTCTTTTGTGTCGTTCCCAGGACGGGCCAGGACACAGCGCTCAATTCTGTCTGCTGGTGACCGACCTGCCTGCCTGCCTGCCGGCCTTTCCGCTTCTCGCCGGTACGTGAGCGCGGTGCGTGTTGTCCGTCCGTTAAACGGCGGCCCGCGGCCCATTTTCCCCCGGCTCGGATTCCAACCTAAATTGGGGGACAGTTTAAGTTAATTACGCGAACAAATTTGATTTTCGAGCGGCGTGCAACCAGGTAAGTATTGGTGCATCTGTGTACATATCTGTGTGTGTGTGTGTGTGTGTGGTATCGAGCGTCCGTGACCTGCAGTTAAGGATCGACCCGTGCTGGGCCGGGCGCATCACGTGGCACGTGCCAGCGAAAAGTGCAAGGGTAAGTTTACGTGGCCCGAGGGATGCCCCACCCCCCGCCCGCCAGGTAACATACACAGTTGCAACGCGCGCCACGGCATGCCATGGCATGGCTAGCATGGCACACAGCCATCTACATACTCGTGATATACTCGCTCGTAACCACCTGTCATACACACACACGCACACACAGACAGATATACACAGAGAAGCAACGGGATACTGCAGACGGCACACCGCACACCGCATACCGCACGTGCAACAGCGAAAGTACAGTGACGCCTGCCGAGGCCAAGGAGCTGCCCATGCTGGCCATTCAGTCCCAATGAGTTCTCCCGCGCGGTCGTTGTCCGATCCACATCAGGACCAGTGCCACCATCATCAGTCTATTGATTGTAAGTAAACCATTTTGCAATCCAGCTGACAGACAGCCAGCTCATAATTAGCCCCCACAGAACACACACTAACCACACAAACCAACACAAACCACGTAGGCTCATGAGGGTACAGCGGGGGTGCACATCTGAGGCACATCTGACTCTCGCACTCAACAGGTGCTAACTAACCGCCCACTGGCTGCTGGCCTACTGGCCAACTGCCTTGCAATATTAATACGACACAAAGCGGGCACGACAAGTGCATGTTAAATAGAAGGCGGTAACAATGCAAACGACACGACACGACCCGACCCGAACCGGCCCGACACGGCCTGCCACAGAGCCGCAGGATGCCCTGCCAGGGCCATCGCCATCGCCAGCCCATTCCAGCCAATATCCTTCCCGCCATTTGACTTTTGGTTGGGCCCCTCCTCGCACTTGGCGCCTTAACAAGTTTCTACAGCCAGCCTAAAAGGCTGCGTCATGGCAATGCGGCATGTTTCGTGCTGTCGCTGCAGTTGTTATTTTCATACCCAGCACTCCAAGCACATGGGGGTATATTTTATACGTGCGGTAGAGGTACACAAAAGCAGGAGGGAAGTGCCAAATCAAAAGCCGAGTCGATAAAGATACATGTCTGTAAATCTGTCCGTTCGTCAGAGCGTCCAAATGAGCTCTTAGAGACGAGAGACAATAAGAGCTAGAGCAACCAAATTTTCTATTCAGGCTCCACTCCATGCCCTTATTCGCCCTCATAAAGAGCGACAAGGTCCACACTCTTCCTTGGGTAGTGACAGAGATTTAACGCCTGATTTTAGTCTGAGAGAAGGCAACGGAAAATTGGAAATTGATACATATAATATTATAAAATATAAATCAAAAATCATATTAGGGTAGAGGGAAACACTGAGTGCACGTATTGAGAGTGAACGCGGGCAGATCTCCTCGTATCGGGTATAAAGGTAGATCCGCGGCCTGCTTGCTACAGCTCACAGCGTTCCCACTCGGTTTTTGTTGTCTTTAGCACGGCTGAAAACTGTCTGCATCTGTGTGCATTTGCGTTTCTTTTTGTTATTGCCAGACAATTTACGGCTGATTGCCGACTGCCAATCTTTTTTTGTCAGCTAATTTGCATGAATTTGCTCCCCTTTACTATCGCGCTGCACTGTTCCTGGCAGCTCAATTCCCTAGCACACTGAGTGACTGGCGTGGCGTGGCGTCTCCGCAAAGGGTCCCTCCGAGCAGGCAAATTAACAGCCAGGGAAGGGCTGGTGTAAATATTGATTGCTGTCGGAATGGAATCCCCACAGAGAAGTCCCCTGATAAAAGAGAGATAGCAAGATCGTCATCAATAGATTCATCAATATCCATATGTGGCGGAGAGATCCCCATTTGGGATTTGACGCCAATCAATGTGACGCCAATGAGTTCCGTTTCGAATTGAGGAAGGCAAGTGAATGCACCTATTAAAATAAAAAAATCAGCAAAAGGTGTTTGACACCGATAAGAGGCTGCTAGGTGCCGTCGCCAGGCCGCCCCAGGCCATCCCAGGCCACCCCAAGCCAGTTCAATGCCCAGCTGCGGATCAAGGGGATATCTAATGCCGCTACAAATTACATTACACATCCTAATACTCGTATTTATTTGGCCACGGATCGCGGAGCTGAGCTGAGCTGGACCTGAGCTATTGACCGCAATTCGGGTGAATGGAGGCGACAATGCACCCACCGGCTTATGGCTTATCACCAGACAGATTCGTCGGAGTTGTCTTAGTCTAACACCCGCGTCGCCATCGCTGTCCGAGTGCACAACACATTTTTGGTGATGTCCAGTCAGGGCGCGGGCGCGGGCGCTGGAGCAGATTGCCCCGGCTAATCTCCGCTGTAAGCTGAACAAACAATAACACAATCAATTCTAGAGCAACAACAACAGCAAATGCGGAATGTTCTCACCGTGACCGGGCGCTATCATGGCGCTGGACAACGCCAGGCCAGGGACTGGTTCCAGAAAATTCGAACTGGGAAACTTGAGACGGGAGGATGGGATCGAAGCTGCTGGGTACGAAGATAGAGATGGAGTTTAAAAATAGCGCAAAGCGTTTTAAAATACCCGGGAGAAATGTAACCAAGTGTCCGCCCCCCATCGGACAGGCAGGAGCGCACTCACAGCCGAAGGGTGCCACTAGCGACAGCGGCATGCCCAGCACCTGCCGGGGCATGAATCTGGCGGCTCATAGATACCCGGAACCCGCTTCTATTCCCTCCGCTCCTGAGCTAGCCCATCCATAGCGTTCCACTCCATTTAATCGTGACCAGACCCATCCAGCTGCGGCTCTATCTCGTACTCCCAACTTCACTGACTGTGGGGCGTGGCAGGCCACCTACCGGGACTCGGAGTAGATTCAATTCCCCTTGGTAGCGACCCTTATCACCCTTATCAATCGTCGGTCGAATGGCCCGTCACTTGTGGAAATTGTCGCATTACGAGAATCGTAATCCGCTTAGCGGAAGGGGTTGGATCCAGGGGGAAAGGAAGCTCCCCAATCTCTACCCACACATGTCGATCGATCGGATAACCTGTGACCGATCTGGTCACGATCGCACCTTGTCTGGGGTCTGATCAGGGGTCTCGTCTTGGGGTCTAGCGCGTCCCGAGTGCTGTGTATTTTTAGCATTAAGTCCATTTCGGTGCCGGGCCAAGTGTTGTTTGCCCAGCAAATTATGCGATCAGTGCGAAGCTTGGCCAAGTCAAGTCCAATTTTCATTTATGAGCTGGTCAGTGGGGGACACAGTGGGAGAAACAGGGTTTTCTTCGCAATAAACTTTTCATTTTTGGCCATTGTACTCATTGTACATGGGAAAGTTCTATCTGCTTTCACAATCACAATGTATCGTAGGTGCTAAGAGAACTCTCCTAAAACGATCTGTGATCAGCAGAGCTGTGTCACTCTTTTCCCGACCGCACAATGTCTATTGCTCCACTGTGGCTGAAACTTCTCCCACAGATACAATTTAAACTTATTTCCCCTAAAAATATTTTAGTTTGGTCATTGCCAAATGTACTCTAAATGGTAAAGAGTTCCTACCTCACACTATAGGATATACAAACATATTTAGGAGTCGCATAGTAAATGATGCTAAGGGTAGGGTATCATCAAACTCCCCATATTATACATATGTATGTATGTATGTACATGCATTTGTGAT
This sequence comes from Drosophila bifasciata, assembly GCA_009664405.1. Lineage (NCBI taxonomy): Eukaryota > Metazoa > Arthropoda > Insecta > Diptera > Drosophilidae > Drosophila > Drosophila bifasciata. The sequence goes on from CM019041.1 coordinate 15,149,550, forward strand.
TTCGTGTTAGCCAAATTGCGTAGCGTAGCGGGTAAATTTGTTAATTAAAATTTAACACTAAGCCCAGAAACGGCATAAAGCATTCCAAATTTGATCAGCCTGTGCCCCGTACTCCTCTTAGAAACATGGTATATATGCACATACATATGTATTAGGTGTGTTTGCTTGGGTACAACAATAAGAAGCCACCAAAAGGGACAGCAACAATAATGGGAATGTTGAAAAAATTGTAGAGCTGATAAGGTGTTTATAATTCGAATGCGGATTGAGTCCGATCACTAGCACTCCCTCTCACCCGCTACCTCAGCACCTTGTTCTCTCCTTTGTCACACACACACACACACACTCTCTCTCTCTCTCTTTGTGTCTATCTATCTGCTGTTCTCTGGGGTCGTCCGTGCGCTCTCGCTTTTTCCAGCAGAAGCTATTGATAAGAACGGAACCAACCGCCTGCGAGAGAGCGAGTGGGAGAGCGGGTATGGTGGGTAAGAGAGCGAGCATTCAATGTTTTCTTCTGCGCTGGCTGCCGTTCCTCTGTCGCTCCTCCCTCCGTTCTTTCGCTCCACTGTTTCTTCCTAGTCGCTTTTTTTTGCTCTTACACATTTCACATTTAATTTTATTTGGTCGCTCGCTGACAACGACATCGGTTGCGTCTCGTCGCCCTCTATGCACATGAATCGGATCGGATCGGACTCGCACTCGGATCGCAACGCATCGAAACATAGCCTAAGCTGAGCCAAATCCTGCAACAGTTAAGCAGTTGAGCAGCAACCTTTGTCCAACCAGATATCCTTATCCTAGGGACAGACTTTCGCGACAGACAAATATATTAAAAGTGCATCGAGTGTTACTGATGTGATTGATCGATTGATGGCAATCTGATTTACAGTTCCCCCTCCCAGCAAGTCCCTGTGGGACGCACAAGCTGCGCATGCAGCTGCAGCGGACAGAACGCGAACGTAAACGCGAAAATTGTCAACAAAGTCGTAAAACGATTGGCGCAAAACAAAACGCAAACAGAGCCAGCAAAGTAATCCAATAAAACTCAGCATAAGTCCACACACACACACACACACACACACACACTCACACACTCCCAACGAAGGAAGAAGAAACAAATAGTAACGGCACACACACAAACAGTAACTGTAACAGTACCGTTAAGAGTAACTGAAAGCGAAAGGTAAGTCACCACCGACACCGACGGTCAGATAGGCAGGCGGCACTCTGTTAGTTATGATCTGCGCTGAACTAGATTAAGATATACTCTGCAGAGATTTTCCAACAATTAAAATGTGCCATCGCTCTGGAAACCAAAACAAAAATAAAAACCAAAACGCAACATAAAGAAAAGAAAAGAAATGAAAAGAAAAGAAGTGAGACGCGACGAGATGATAGGAGGAGCGCACTCTTAACGGCAACTATTTTTATACTTTTAAACAAATTCTCAATTGGTTTTGTTGTTGGTGTTTCTTGTGCTTTTTTTGTTTTTTTTTTGCTTTGCTTTGACCTGCCTATAGTAAGCCACACACTTTTATGAACAAATGCGGGGGAGAGCCGAAAGTGCATACAAGTGTTACCCCCCTCTCTGCCACTCAATCGGTCAACAGGTGGCCGCCCGCCAATGCCAGTGCAACCGTTGTAGGGGGGTAGGGGGTAGAGGGAGTGCCATCGAGAGCCAGGGCTATTGATCTTGAGAGGTGTGGAGATAGCCGGAAAGTGGAGCAAATTAATGTTGGGAAAGACTAACATTGAGTAGGGGATCGAATCAGATTATAGAAAAGGCAAAATCGCAAAATGTAAACAGCAAATAAATACGCGTATGGTGAGCGTAGCTTCAATGAATTTTCATACAGACAAAAATACATATGTAGATATAGTATATAAAAGGAAGGTTCCAATAATTGACTTAAGAGAATTACTAAACCAGAAGATTGAATGTCAAATTTATCAGCATTGAAACTGGGAGTTCACACGGAAAAAAACAAAAAGAAAACGAATAATCGAAAGAACATTGGGAATATTCAGTAGGGAATTTAAAGGAAGATTTACCCTAATTAATATCCTAGGAATCGTATGAATGCACTGAATGAAAGAGATGAGTGCACACATTCATGTATTCTCGTATCCTGCCCCGAAGTCCTTCATTATTGTATCATCCATCCCCAAGTGATTCCCGAGCCCCCTGCCATGCAATATCATCGACAGTGAACAAAGAATAATCTGGTCAGTGGGTCAGTCAGTCGTTCTGCCTGTCCCAAGGTCAACAGGCGGAACACCTTCTGCCTGAGGGGCGGGGAGCGCATTGAGATTGTGCCCAGTGGGGTGGTGGGGGGAGGCTGTGTGCCGGAGTGGGAAGGTGGGAAGTGAGCACAAAGTGAATCCAAGGCCAAAGCAATTAAAAATCAGTGACCGCAAAATCAGAAACTCATTTAGTGACAAGCAAAGTGAATTAAATTCGCGATAAACAAAGTGTGAACGACCAACGAGGATGGATGGGGGGGATGGATACTGGGGCGAATCGTTGGCTACTACTTGAGGCTCCCCCCCCCAGTGCTTGTTGCACTGTGGAGCGAGTGCAGAGTGCAGAGTGCATTTGATTCACTTAATTTTTTAGTATGCTTCATTTGATCCCCCCCCGTATTCCCATTGCATGTGGCATGCAAATGCAAATGCACATGAAAGTGTGGCCCTCTTGTCTCTCTTCTCTTCCCACCATTTATTGTTGGCAACGAAAATTTGCTTATTCTGCTTCTGCTGGTGGTTCAACGACCCACAACAGCCCGGACAACACCCCACCGCCACTCAATCGAATGTATTCACCAGTTCCCCGGCTCCCCATCTTCGCTGATATTGCAATTTCATTAACTGCGCACATCTTTTGGGCCTGCACGACTTGTGGATATGGGGAATAGGGTGGAATAGGTCAAGGCAAAGTCTGCTGCCCCACCACCCCCATAGTGCAGACACTCAGCCGTGTGGGTGAGACTTTGTAGTGCCAGGCGTTGCCAGGCAGTGGGCCAGCTCCTGCTCCAGCTCGAGAGTGCAAGATAGACTCAAGTGCCGGGGTGGGTTGGGCTAATGAACCAGTTCATAGTCGACACACAACCAGACAAAAGCCGATTCCTCGCACTAAAGCACCGCAGATCTGAATGATTCAAATCTCGAATGTGTAGGACTAGTCCTGAGTGTTTTATAATCAATGGGAAGTCGTGTGTTGTCAGCTCTGATATGACGAATACATAGTAGCTCTTATCTGCCCCCCCAAGTATTGTCAATACAACTTTGTCTATTAATAAAATAAAGTCCACAGATAGAACTTCGCTTAGATACGAGTATGTAGGTTCAAATACAAGATTGCTCTGCTTCTTTCGATGGGTCATGTTCCCATGAATGTTTTGCCAATATTCATTGCATTTGGGGTTTGGGGAGATGCTTTCTTCGGTGCGTGAATATTCTTGTGTACCAAGAAACAGCTTGAACCCAAAACCACTCTGATAAACTATCCAGTATGTTTGTACATTTGCATTTATGCTTGTAATTCGTTTGCCTTTATCTCTTGGCTCTTTCTCTCTCTATCCCTCAACATTGGTGCCACACTGCACCGAACGCCCACTGGAGCCGCATGGTGACAATCGCTGTGATTAGCTTAGCTCAAAGTCTATTTCATCGATTCATTGTTTGTGCGGATGATACGGTGTTGGGGTATGTATTAGCTCTGGCCATGTGGACGGTACTTCGATCTATTTGTGGCACTTTCCCGTTCCATTTACCCCCGTTTTGCGGGTTCACTTTGCGTATGCGCAACATTCGGGACCGAGTCACATTTAGATTAGGGAAAAGACTCGACTTGGCTTAAGATTCGCATAATTTGTCTTGATAATTTCAAGTGATTATTCCAGCAGCTGGGGCAGGGGCAGGGGCAGGAATGCGTAGGTAATAGTTCTGGCGGCGCTTTTGGGTCTCTCGTCTTAGTTGATTCGATTTGATTTGTTTTGTTTTAATTGCCTCTGATTGCACAAAGCCCAGCGCCGACGAATGAATCATCCGGAGTGCGGTAGCTGCGGTGGCTGCCAGTGCGTTTCCTGCTTCGGTTGTCATGCCACACCGCCGGAGACGCCTCCGTCGCCATTGTTTCTAATCAATTCCGACTGGGCTTGGCTTTGTTCTGGCCTGGACTGGACTGCATGGCCACTATGCATATCCGAGGCATGTGGGCTGATATGGCCATGGACACAACATTTGCTTTGTTCGGACTGTACTGGACGGGACTGGACTGGACTGCTCCTCCTCCTCCTCCTCCTCCTCTCTGCATTATTATCACGTCAAAATTATCTTGCGGCATTCATTGTTGCAACTTTTGCGCTTTGTTGTCACTGGTCGAAGCCCACAATAACAGCTGCCCCATGATTCCCAAGTATTTACTATACATAAATATGTAAATATATGTATATACATATGTATGTACATACATATAGCCAACGAGTCAACGAGTCTTCAAGCAAAAACAGAACAATAAAAAAAGTTGAAAACAAATGCGAATAATTCGCACCTTTTGGCACCTGTTTAGAGTCTTTTGCCTTGGTTCAGAATCAAAGTTTATGTGCTGGCTGGCTGGCTGGTATCTCATAGAGTTGCCTCCGAAATGCATTTCCCGCTACTTGAGTGTTGAGTGTTTGCTCTGATTGAGTCTCAGAGTCTGCCTTTACGTGATGGCTAGTATCAAGTTCTGCAACTTGTTCGTGAGTTCATGCCGCATATACAGAAATATATACAAAATTATTTGCATATACATATGTATGTATATAGAGGAAAGTTGTTCAACGCTCAGCGATTGCTGGGGGTCTAAATCGCACGGCCAGCTCGGCCCGATGATCATTCAGAGTCGTGTGTTTTCGTACTGAAGCTGATAAGGAGAAATTGTGATGTCTATATCATCGTTTAGTACCCTACCATCCCCATTCCCTCGGTCTCTTCTCACACCCCCAGAGGCTGGCACTGAGACTGACCACCAGAGACGACTGCCCAGCGAGAGAATGAATGCCCATCCGAGAGTGATCTGAGGACAATGGAACTGTAAGACGGAATCTGCCAAAACACTCAACCACAATATTGATAACAGAACGGCGATGTGGATGTGGATGAGGTGTGCTGGTGGTGGTGGTGGGGGGGGTAGGGAGTGCCGGGCGGGTGAGATGAGGGCTGTCTAGGGGCAGGGATGACAGTTCAGAAGGTTCCTGACTGTACGATGATAACTGCTTTGATTTGGTTTTATTTTGTTCGATTCGATTCGATTCAATTCGATTCGATTTGCATTGCATCCGCACCGCTTCCCCTGGGATTCAACCGATTCGAAATTGGATTTAATGTCATGTGGATTAGCAATGAGTTTACAAATCGGACAATTAGTTTGGAACTGGTGTAGAATTTTCGTTCTAATTTTGGTAGAGAAATGGATGGGTATAAATCTTCCTCTAATATACATATATGTACATATGTATAGTTAAATCCGTAATACATATGTATGTATTCATAAGTAGGGTAGTCACATTAAACTTTTATTTAGATTTTCACAAATTTTTAAAATTAAATTAACCAATTTATATATTTGTTTTTGTTCCTCCTATGATCTATTCTCGGATGTACTAAATGTACACATGTATGTATGTATAATGTATATGTGTATAAGTATGTAGAAACAATCTATTCTGTGGCGGCGCCACTGACTAAGTTATTTTCCCGAAGGGTCAATGTATTTTGTCGGAGAGCTTTGCTGATAAGCATCCCCCAGCAGCACCCAAAGCAAAGTCAAAGAACACACACACACACACACAGAAAACCAGCAAACACACAAAAACAAATCATCATCACGTGTTTCAGGGGCTTCCATGCTTTCAGAGTATCAGGCTTCCATCGTGCAACAATTTCTAATACTTTCTAACACTTTTACCGTATACGATTCCCCCTTTCAGCGGACACACCATGCGGCAGCCAGAGAGCAGCTAGAGGAGAGTACGAAAGGACATTAGGCACAGCAGTGCCACAGCGAGAGCCAGCTCCAGGTCCATCGGGCATAGCAACATCAGTGGCAGCAACAGCAACCGGAGAAGCTGACTTGTGGGTGGCGTTGTACAGCTCGTTGATTAGCCGAGGCCTCGATCCGGCCCCCGATACAACCAGGACTAGGTCTAGGCGCAGGAAGCGGGCCCTTCCGATCGTGAGTTTCTTTGAAAATCAAGAAAATGGTACATGGACCACCCGCCCGGAGAAAATCGCAACAGCCACAGCAGGAGCAGCACCAGAACCAACAGAACCAGCAGAACCAGAACCAAAACCAGACGCAGCAGAAGGAGCAACACCCCCATCCACACCAGAAACCATGTGAAATGGATCTGGAGCGGATGCCCACGCCGCCGGATGGTGGCTGGGGCTGGGTGGTGGTGTTTGCTTCCTTCATGATTCACATTGTCAGTAAGTTTGAGTTCCTTTTGCCCGCTGGTGCTGGTGCAAGGGGCACCCCCGCTAGCCCCAGCCCGTTAAGGGGAGCCATAAATCAGCAGCCAGAAACCTTGGAATGTGGCCGCTGGCAACCGCTGTAGTTGCCCAGCCCAGTCGGCTGCCAAGTATTTTTGGATAGATTCGCCGGATCGGGGATCATAAATAGACCCGAGCAGCCGTTACGCACTCTAATCCCCTCGAAATCAGAATGGTCAGCCAGCCAGCAATGGGCAGATTAGGCCATAGTACGAGCACCTACAAGGTCCACTCCTACTAGCCCCTGATAAGCCCCGAATCGCATTGCCTGGATGATTTAGGAGGCATCGAGGGAGTGGGTACAGTCGGCACTTGAGGCATACAACTATCAATTGGGTGATAATTGTCGGCCAAGTGCCCAGCGACTCACAGTCCAGTCCCGCCGCTGTCCACCTGTCCAGATATCAGATAATCTTATCGGCTCGTTTGTGTAATTGCCCAGACACGAGAATAGTTATCGATGTGGGGGCCCCGATAAAGGGGGAGCCGTAATTAATTGTCCAGCTAAACTGATTTATGGCCTGGGCTGGGCTGGACTGGGCTGGACTGGGCTGGGCTGGGCTGGGCTGAGGGACCAGTTCGAACTGGCCTAATCTTGAGTACTCCGAAATGCGTATTCTGCCCTCAGGCTGGTCCAGAAATGATCACCCTATAACTGATTGTCTTGCGCTTTCTTGTCGTTCCACAGCCGATGGGATGACTTATTCTTTTGGCATTTTCTATGACGAGTTTACCGAATACTTCAACGAGGGCAAGGGCTACACAGCCTGGATAGCCTCAATCATGGTGGGCGTCACATTTTCATCAGGTAAGCGGCGTCTCTCCTCAATCGAGGCATCGAATCCATTATTAAGCCAGAACTTTGATTGTTGCAGGTCCCATCAGTTCTTCATTTGTTAATCGCTATGGCTGTCGGGCCGTGACCATAGCGGGGGCCATCCTGGCCGCCAGTTGCATCATTGTGAGCATGTTCGCCCAGAACGTCCTCACGCTAATCATCACAATCGGATTCGGCACGGGGCTGGGCTTCGGGCTAATCTATCTGCCGGCCATTGTGAGCGTCACGCAGTACTTTGACACGAAGCGCTCCCTGGCCACTGGCATCGCCGTGTGCGGCTCCGGCTTCGGCACCTTCGTCTTTGCCCCGCTCACGGAGTATCTGATCGGCAGCTATGGCTGGCGGGGCGCCATGCTGATCATCGGGGGCATCGTGCTGAACTGCATCATCTTTGGGGCGATGTTCCGGCCGCTGGAGCTGGAGACGCCCCCCAAAACTGCGAGCACCCCGAAGCTGGGCAAGAAGTCTGCCATCATCGATGAGAACACAACGCCCGCCGAGCTGGAGCCGCTCAAGGTGGCACCCACGGAGCAGTACTTGCAGCTGCCTCAGCGCACGGATGTCCCAGCAGGTGGTGTGATCACCGGCGGAAGTACCTTGTGTCGATCCAACAGCATGGGACACAATCTGAAGCCCAATTTGGTGGGTACCCTTTTGCCTCGTCCCTCATCGTCCTTCCGTATATGGTATATGCGCCCCCCTCTTAACTTGCTGTGTTCTCCTGTGCATCCACAGAATAATAATTTGAACGGCGCCATCAATGGCCAGACCCCCGCAGCGCTGCCGACCCACACCTCTGTGGTGGTGAAGAGCACCAGCAACGACGACATCGCCCGCAAGTGCCACAGCCAGATGCAGCTGACTCCGCTGCGTGACGCCCATCGGGAGCGAAGCGCCAGTGGCACCATGTACCGCGTGGATGCTCTCTATCAAGTAAGCCGGCTCTGCCATACGCACATTGCAGGGGCTAACCACTTGTTCGCTCTTCTCCCCCTAGGGCTCGCTGCACAATCTGCCGGAGTATGCCAGCTCAAGGAACGACCTAAGCCGCTCCATGTCCGGATCGGGAGTGATCAAGCGCTATGGCTCCTTGCGCCAGAGCAATCAGATGGATCAGAGTCAGGTGGGTTTATCATTTATATATGTATATATTTTATGTAATTCCCAATGGTAGCCTAGTGCGGAAGGGGGATCGTGGAATGGGGGAATGGGGAGCTACATATGTTTCCAGCTAGGAAGCTGACACCTCTCGCCTGGCTCGACCCAGCTTCTCTAGCAGCAATGCACTCAGTTCGCTAATCGTGGAGTCGATCCATTCCGGCCAGCAGATGCACGATGGGCCCCCGTTGCGGATGTTGTAGTTCTCCACCATCAGGGCTAAGTAGACGAACACGAAGAGGGTCATCAGACAGCTCACCGCGAATGCAAAAATGTGCCAGATGCCACTGCCGATCCACCGCCACAGGCGCTGCGTGAAGGTCTCCCTACGCATCGGAGGTCTGTGTCTTGGACTGAACTGCGTGCCACGGGAGCACTTCGCGTGGGGAGCACTGAACCGCTCATTCCAGCTGTGTCTGTTGACCATTGGATTCATCATTTCGAGCTCTCTCTCGTTCGTTGTTCGTATGTTGGGGTTTAATGGGTGTATGTTTTGTGAGCTCTGACATCGAATTCAACTAAACTTAGGGATACAAAAAAAAAAAAAAAAAATATGTGCTGGTGGATCTAAACTAGAAGTGCTGCCCCAGATAGCTGGCCCAGATCCAGCGGATCAGTTTGTATAGCAGAAGGAGGCGCAGGCCCTGGTAGATAATCGTCTTGCTGCATGGAGTAGTTCAGTGGTTAATCAGTTGGTGTGTGGGGGAGTGGAGAGTGGGGAGTACTGGGGATACCTACACCGTTAATATTAGCTGGGAGCGTCGCAGGGTGCGCGGATCCTCCCTGAGAAGGTGGGTCCGGATGCTGTGGAGCATCTCGCCACTTGCTTTGATCACCAGAGCATTGATATCCGGATCGTTGAAAGCGTTTAAATGGAACTCGGTGCTAGACGTTGGAGTATCCTGCTATAGTATCGGCAGGAGCACAGGGGTATGGAAATGGCCTTACCCTTGGTTCTCCTTCGAGATCTCGTCTTTGTCCGTGACCCCAGGACTGTCGTAGTTGTTGAACATGAAGGGCTGCATCACCTCCAGGGTCTGGTAGGCCTTCCGCACAACGCCCATCAGCTGGGGACGCTGTCCAAAGAGACGCAGCAGGAGATCGATGAGGAGGGCTGGCAGAATCTGCTTAGTGAAGACGAGGAACTGGTAGACGCAGCGATTGTCTGTGTAGTGGCAGGCGGGAACCATGAGGTTCTTCTCGAAGGCGGCCTTCTTCCACAAGCCCAATGTGTCCATCTGCTCGGCGATTTGGGTGAAAGTGTGCGGCACATGGGTGCAGGAGGAGGTCATGTACACGGGCAGCTCCTGGGGCGGCCTGCAAAGGATAGCCATGACGGTGGCTAGAGCAGCCTTTCGGCGGGATTCAACTCACCCTTTCTGGTATTTATCGTGGCCCTTTTTCGTAAAGGAGAGCATGCACTTGATGCCCACGTCCTGGGGTGTAATGTCCAGCCGCGTGTCCCTGCCCAGATACACGGTTTTCAATATGCCTGCCCCGACCAGAGCGAACAGACCCATGGCACCCATGAGCGAGGGGGAGAAACCAGGCGAGGGATCATCCACCGCAAACAGAACTATCGGCCAGAAGTCGACATGTGATCGATATGTGATCGACTGTAGATCGTGCAATATGCTCACCAATCGACGGACGGTAGATGATCAGCGGCAAGCGACTGCGATAATCATTGACCAGGGACTCGGCCAGGTTCTTGGTGAACGTGTAAGTGTTTGGAAAACCCACAATGAGCCTGTAGATCGATATAGAGTGGGGAGAGAGTTAAAGGGAGAAGATGAAGCGCGGTCCGAACGGATCGGATGGCTGAATCGAAGAAGGATCAATTAAGATCCAGGGACGATTGGCAAGACAGGATCGATTGAGATCACTTTGGATGATGATGGGGAACACTGATCCATTGATTTACTTGCGTGTCAGCGCATTGAGCACTCCATCGTCTGGGAACTCGTCGATCATGCGCAGGCAGAGCCGCCAGTCCATGGGCGAGGAGTAGTACTTGGGCATCACGGACTTCAGATATGGATTGCTGTAGAAGGTGGACACGTGGACGAAGACGCGCAGGTGTCTCAGGGTCTCGGCAAACTTAAGCGCCTCCAAGGTGCCTCCCACATTGAGCTGGAGGGCCACTCGCATGGGCTCGTCGAAGCGCACGGTGGCCGCGCAGTGGTAGACGAGCGAGACCTTCGACATTTGGGCGGCCATGTCCGGATCGATACCCATGCCGGGCAGCGAGACATCGCCGGGCACAGCCACCAGCTTGTCCAGCTCTCGGGGCTTCTGCTTGATCAGCACATGGAAGATGGTGGCCTGGCGCAGCTTGACCAGCCGCTGCTCGGCACTCAGCTGTCGGCGGGGACGTAGCAGGACGTAGATGCGGCGCACATTGCAGGAGCGGAGCAGCTTCTCAATCAGCGCCTTGCCCACCACTCCCGAGCCGCCCGTCACGAATATCTCGCTATCCTCGTAAAAGTTCGCCAATGACATCGCCCTGACCACTAACCAGCTGCCTTCGCATCAAAAGCTTACGCTGCACTGGCCACTTGAGGGGCGCGTGGCTGCATTTTGGATACAGCCCGTGCCGTACCTCAATGCCCCGCTTCCACACGTTGCTCTTTGCATATTCATTGGCTTCAATGCCCATCATTTGACTAACATGAGCATGAGCCCGAGCCACTTGCCCTCGCCGCACTATGCTAATGCGACTTGACTCCGACGTCACAGTGGACGACGGGCCCTGAAGCACTCCGCGGTCGGTCGTCGGAAGACGCTTCTCTGTTGGGAAGACTTGGGACTGAATCTCTAACTGAATATAAGACCTTATTTTCCTTGAAATGAGCAGGTAAACCCCTTTGTGGGTTTCTCTCTCCACTGATTTCCCTGATTAATTGAACTTGATCCGTGCATTGCAGGAGGACGGAAAGTGTTGCGGGTGCATCACCTGCTCGAAGGAGACCCGCGACACCTTTTCCGAAATGATGAACTTCTCGCTGCTGCGGGACGTGATCTTTGTAATCTTCTCGGTGTCGAACTTCTGTACCAGCGTCGGATTCAACGTGCCCTACATCTACATATCCGCCTACGCGAAGGAGCTCGGAATTGCCAACAGCAGCTATTTGATTGCCACAATCGGCGTGGCCAACACTGTGGGCCGCATCGTCCTCGGCTATGTGTCGGACAAGCCGTGGGTGAACCGCCTTCTCGTCTACAACTTGTGTCTCACGGCCTGCGGTTTCGGTGAGTTTATTGACCCATTCATTATGTACTCGTATTATATTCATAGTATTCACTGCTCATCCGTTTTAGCCACTGCCATGGTGCCGCTCTGTAAGGACATTTATTCGCTGGCCATATACTGCGTCGTTTTTGGATTCACAATTGGCGCCTATGTGGGCCTCACCTCGGTCATTCTAGTGGATTTGTTGGGCCTGGACAAGCTGACCAATGCCTTCGGACTGCTGCTGCTCTTCCAGGGCATTGCCAGCTTCATTGGTCCGCCCATTGGAGGTGAGTTCTTCTCTCTGTGGATCTCTCCCCTGACCTGCACTCACTGGTTCTTCTCTCTTTTTTTGCTATTTGCCAGGCTGGATGTACGACCTGACGATGTCGTACTCTCCGGCCTTCCTCATGGCTGGCCTGATGATCGCCGTCAGTGGGCTGGTCATGTTCGCCATTCCGCCGCTGCAACGCTTTCAGGCCAAGAAGGCCGACCACAAGAATAATTCCGAGCACCTATCCCTAAGTTAGTTCAGTTCGATCACTGAGCTTCGTTTTTGTTAAACATTTTTTTTTTTTTTTTTTTTTTACTAAACTTTGTAGGATTAAGATGTAGCATCTAGGGCCAAGACAAGTAGTATGCCGTAGCTATAAAAATTAATTATTTATATTTAGGCAAATCGTAACGCCACCCTCCTACCCTTCCTTCCACCCTATCCACCCTAGTCTGAACGCGCGCAGACTCTCTATTTTTTTTTTTTGTCACTAATTGAAGAGATATGCATACATATTCATACATATACTATATATACTCGTATAAACTATATCCAAATTGTGTGTGTAGAAATTGTTCTAGAGAAATTAATGTTGTTCTACTCGTATCTATGAATGTATGAATGTTTTTTGTCTGTAGAATGATGCCAAGTTGTCTGCACCCAGTAGATTGTCAGTGTCAACGATATTAAAGGAATCCTTTGTACCACAGCAACGGAAACGAAACAGTGTTTGAACTCAATTACGAAAATGGAAAATGTATGGATTGCTTTTTCAGATTATCGTTGAACATCAGATAATGATACCAATCCCAAGCGGGGGATACCAATCCCAACAACGAACAGCTCTGGCAGCAAATCATAAAGATTGTACATACTCGTATGTAGTTACATTTCCGTTCTTGCAACCTAGAAAAGTCTCGAGCCTCAGCGCAGTAGTTGCTGCATTCTGGCTCTCGACTCAGCGTTGGCCGAGTGGAAAGCCAGATTATTTCTGATGCAAATTCTTGCATCGGTATGTATCAATAAAAGTTACCAATATATTACACTGCGAATAAATCCAAGTACCATTGGCTTTAGCAGCTTCTCGAGGGTTGTGTGGGATACGAATGACTGTTTCAGCATTGAAACAGACGTACTGGCGTGATTATATTGCCATACATACATAAACATATATGTATATACAGAGGTGGTCAAAAGTATTTACACAACGAGCTTTTTTTCAAAAAGTTCAACTTTAAATGGCTATTGCTGCTGTTGTTGTACTCAGATTCCAAAAATACAGTTATTGTCGTGTTTGTACATCTATGCAGAACAAAATGAAAAGAGAATCAAAAAAATAACTGTTCATTTGACAAAAATATAAGCATTTCAACTGATGCTTATCTGTTGTCAAAAGTATTTACACACATTTTTTTCTCGTCATAATTATTTACACACCGCTTCTTTTATTGATTTTTGAATTTTGTATTGAATTTAAGCAAAATATTTTATAATCATATAATTAAACCAACTAGTATCTAGTTGCTCCGCCTTTGGCATCAATGACCGATTGGATCCTTGCTGGTTTGGACAGGACTAAGTTGTGCGCATACTCGAGATTTAATTTTGACCAAATTTCTTTAATATCGGCTATAGTTTCGTCGCACCGCCAATTTCTATCAACCATCCTCTGACTCTTAACGAAAGTCCATACATTTTCGATAATGTTCAGATTGGGGCCGGGAAGTACAGCCTGATTTATGTCTTTCAGGAACTTTTTGGTACCCGACCGTTGTGGTATGGAGCATTGTCCTGCTGTAGGATTCAGTCATAGGTGGAGAACAGCCTTTTTGATGAGGTGAATGCATGATCATTTAAGATATAGAGGTATCCAGTTTGATTTAGTGTACCCTCTATCGGTACCAAGCCTCTAAATCTGTGGTAGCATAAGCAGCCTCAGAACATCATCGTGCCATCACCAAACCTGTTGATTGGCTGGACGGTGTTAGCCTTTAGTTTTTTTTTGGAGATGCATTAAATTCTTGCTAAAGGATCCTTGGAACTAAAATGCAGCTTCATCTGTCCAGAAAACATAAAAAAAAAAAAAACTCAAGAGGCTTCTTTTTTGTACTCCGAGGCAAATGCGAGACGTTTTTCCTTTTTTGTTGGGGTAATGTCAACTACTTTATGAGCAACATGGGTGTTAAGATCAACTTCTTTTATTATGCATCGCAGCGTACTATTGCTAATATTTTTTCCAAATATTATTTTCGAAGCTGCGGCAATTTTAACGGGACTTATAGTGGGATTAGTAAGTACAACTCCTAGTGTGTGTCTGCAATCTCTTGGGTCCAACGCAGGTTTTCGGAATCTGAGTACAACAACAGCAGCAATAGCCATTTAAAGTTGAACTTTGAAAAAAAAGCTCGTTGTGTAAATACTTTTTGACCACCTCTGTATAGTACATACATACATATGTATGGATACCAAAGTCACCAAATACAAGACATACTGACTAAAAAACGAGCCTGAACGTGGATCCTTTACAATACCTGGTACTCGCTTAGTAACCACTTACATACATATTTAAATGTGTCATACATACAATCCCAATAACCCATCTAGCCAGACCCGAATTGTCCTACACTAAGCCAGACGGCTGTTGATGGTCCTTCAAACCGAATAAGGTGGAAAAAAGTGAACAGCGCACTGCTACTGCCACTCCAGGATCACCATAGAACGACCCTCCACACCATCAATTATTCACGTTCAGTGGTCTAAATGCTGTTTTTTTCCATATACAAGTTAAATGTATCCTTGTTGAGAGGAAAAACTTGTTTCGTTAACTGGCATAGTTAACCTTTATTGAATAAAAGAATTCGACTGATTAAATCTAGAATATAAAGTCTTGAAGAAGCCTATTGTTGATCATGGCAGAACAAAGTCGGCAGCGGCAGAAGTGTTGGCAGAGGAACGAAGTCATTGGCTGGCAGCGGGAAATCGATATTGATTCCCGATGGTGGGGTAAAGAAGAGCAGAGGCTGGCAGCAGCAAATCGATAGTGATCGATGGTAGGAGTTGAGAAAAGTGGAATCAGCAAAGACGCATTGTCAGCATTGTCGCAGTCACAGCTTCGAGGACGGGGTTATGTCTGATGTTTCTGGCATATATGGGATATTATGATCAGCATTATTGCGATCGGAAATGTGTGTTTGATCGTCATACTTTATATTGAGGAGTGAGTTTGCAAGAAAGTGAAATTTTTGGTATTATTAATGTGCAGTTCTTCAAGTGATTGTATTTCTCGGTTGAATAAGAGTTTTTTGCATATTTGAAAATGTGTTTCATTCCAGTACACTAGTAAATACGTTCCATTTGTTTCTTGAAAGCCATCTTGCCATTTGACCCTTTCTTTGAAGTTATTTAGGATAATATGATCAGAGCTTATTTCTTCCACAGGTTCCATATGATCTGCATTACTATACTAGTTACATGCGGAGTCTTTCCCTTTCATAAAATCTACTTATACAATTCTCGTGATTCAGATTAACTTTTTTACATTTTTTACAAATTTTTATGTTTTTTGTTTTGTTCTACCAGATTCCCGATTCAGATCGGATCATTATTATAGCCACAATGATAAAATTAACTTTTCAGCAGCTAAACAACATGGCCCATACTTGGAATGGGCAGTTGCAATCGGAATAATTATGCAGCCGTGGTCGATACGAACTAGCAGTAAATAATCTGTTGGGAAAAGTACTAGTAGCACCTTTTCACGATGCTGATCAAAGTTCTTGGTGATGGAGAGAGGGGGAACAAAAATATATACATCACATTGAACAGTGAATAAAGATAAAAAAGATAAAAATTCAAATATTTGTCACATTCTGTTGCTGCTGCTGTCTACGCCAGGGTGAGAATCGCAAATGTAGTGGAAGTTTTCGAGAAAATCGAAAGCAAAACGTGGCAGAACAAAGTTGGAAAAAGAAATGGAAATAAAAGCAGCATGTAGGTACACAAACTAAATTATGTTTACAAGAAAGCAACAGTGTGAGAGGAATCCTCTCCCAAAGAGGAATCTGAAGATCTCTCCCTGACTGCCTGGCTAGGTGGCGCCACTTTTCGCCAAAGTTTGTCGGCCAAACTCTTCCGCTTACATTTTGGCCTCGCCAGCCTGTCTGTCTCCCCTTCTCGTTGGTATTTTTTGCCAATCGATTGCCTTCGAATGCAACACCTACTAGCCTCTGATCGATTTGTCGGTTACCAAGGAATTAAAAAAAAACGAGAAAGAACGTACGGAGTCGCTTTAGGCGCGACTCTACTTTTATACCCGTACTCAGTCAGTACACATGTGATTTATGTGGAATTTTCAAATGTTTTATCAGTTTTTACATTTTACATTTTACATTTGTTTGCTGCAGCTGTCATCTACATCTACATCAGTTCTCACAAAAACACACGTACACTGCACGAGACAGAGCGTGCGAGTGTGAGTATGAGAGAATCACCAGCAGATATCAACCCTCAAAATAAATGTATATTTTGTTATGGTTGTAGCGGGGATGGGGCAGCTCGCTGCTGAAAATTCATTTCATCATTGTGGCTATAATAATGATCCGATCTGGATCAAATTCGGGTAATCTGGTAGATATGATCATTCCCTACCATACTGCATTTTTCGTTTTTCTCTATCTTCAAAATTGTGAATTTTCGTCTTTTGGTGGGGCGGAAGGGGGCGGGGCGAAATTTTGAAATACACTTGTTCAGGTTCGGTATCACAGGAGTCTGGGCAACAAATTTGGTTGCTCTAGCTCTTATAGTCTCTGAGATCCAGGCGTTCATTTTACGAAAAACCAAATCGACTCGATTTTGTGTGAGTGCGAAAGAGAGGGAGCGAAGTTTTTTCGTATATTTTCCTCTATTGTGGCTATATTAATGATCCGATTCAGATTTGGTCTCCTGATAGATATGGGCTGTCTCTATGATTCTGCATTTTTAGTTTTTTATTTTTTTCAAAATTGTGGCCGCCACAGATGTGCGCCCTTTGTGGGGGCGGAAGTGGGCGGTGCGAAATTTCGAAAGACTTTTTATAGGAGTGAGATATCACATCAGTGTGGAAACAAAATTTGGTTTCTCTAGCTCTTATAGCCTCCGGGCAATGGGCGATAAACAAGACGGACGGACGGACAGACGGACATTTAGCACAAATACAATATACCCTTTTACTCTTCGAGTACGGGTATAAATAGTCTCAGACAATGGTCGCAATGGTCATTGGCGACAGACGAGAATTGGCCGCTTAGGAGCAGTACAGCAGCCAATAAATGGAATGGCAGTTAATACCTCCCCGTGTTCCACACATGGGAGGCCTATGGGAGGCAGCAGTGAAAAGCTTCAAAAAACAGTTCGATGGCGCCACGAGTATTTGCACGAGCTTGAGCGAAGATACAAGTGGAAGCAGACAACCCGAAACGTCACCATCGACGAAGTAATCGTCATCTAGGACGACTCCTGTGCTTCCACGTACTGGCGTCTCGGTAGAGCAACCAAGCTCCATCCGGGAAGAGACGGCTATACTCGGGTGGCCGATCTCCAGACCCAAACTGGACACTTGACTCGGCCCATTGTCAAGCTCATTGTAGTGCCAACTAAATATGAGTTCCTCAAGCTGCACACGCGGAATCGACGACGCACAATGAGGCGGCTTGGCTAATCCCAACATCCTATCCAGCCAGACCCAAATTGGGCTCCACTTAGCCAGACGGCTATTCAGTAAGCTAAGGATTTATGTCTCGCTGTTCGCAAAAGATTCAATTTATTGGTTAATGCGGTAGGGGGATATTGGTAACACGGATCGAGCAAACCGCTCTCATCTCTTTTCATTTTGCTTCCATTTGTCATGGGGGCTGTTTGATTAATCAATGGAAAAGTTCGACTGGAGAGAAAGCAGATGTTGGCTAGCGTCCGTATTTCAGGAACTCCCACTCACGATTATCGAGCGGACAGACGTGGCGTGTCTTGAGCCAGCGCGAAATGCAGTGAAAGTGAAAGGCATGATTGCATACCCCCCAGGCCACGGTGCATTCCTCCACGGAGTTGAGGTTCGGGTTGGCCTGGCATTCTATGCAAAGGTCCATGATGGGGTTGCGGCAGATGGCACAGTTGTCCACCACTATGTCCCAGGACCACTGGGCAACGGCGTTCCACTTTTTGACCACGAAGCGTGCTTGTTTCGCCTGGCAGTTGACACTGCACGAGGGCTGATTGTCGGGATCCTCCTCTTCGTCTTTATTGGCGTCCTTTGCATTATCAAGATTAGCGGCAGCTGCGCCTGACCACGTAGCGACTTCGTTGTCCACGCCCTTGAGGGAATCTTCCTCGGCTACGTAGAGCTCATCGCAGCTGTTTTCGCTTTGGTCTTCCATTTGTTTAATATTTTCGAAAACAATAATAATTTGGGGTCTTTTATTTTCAAAATATTTAAGTTTTAAGCCAAACACTTTTTCGATCTACTTGTATGGCGATCTGATCTATCCGTTCAAATTCAGCGGCACTCGAACCTGACCTGGCTTTCCTAGATCACTAGATCGCCTATGATTTCCAGGAAACACATGAAATCAAACTCATATCATCATATCATAGAGCTCATCGCAGCTGTTTTCGCTTTGGTCTTCCATTAGTTTAATATTTTCGAAAACAATAATAATTTGGGGTCTTTTATTTTCAAAATATTTAAGTTTTAAGCCAAACACTTTTTTCGATCTACTTGTATGGCGATCTGATCTATCCGTTCAAATTCAGCGGCACTCGAACCTGACCTGGCTTTCCTAGATCACTAGATCGCCTATGATTTCCAGGAAACACATAAAATCAAACTCATATCATCTTCTCCCACAATGAAATGGTTCCTTCTCTATGTTACACACATCCACTTTTTTCACAAGTAAAATATACCCTTTTACTCTTCGAGTACGGGTATAAAAAGCATACAAGACGTGTTTTGGGAACAACTTTCGCTAAAGGTTGATAGACCGAAATCTGGAGAAATCTGGGCTTAGTGAGCCAAAAATATTTTCAAATATCACTGACATTGATGAGCAGCTTATGAGTAACATAACGATTGTGTTGACATGTCGTTCATGCTAATTGCCAATTAATGTTGAAACATTTAAACAATTCTGCTATAAATCTGCGGAACTAGTTTTTGACAAATACCCTTGGCTACCAATGACTGCAACAGTGCACAAATTTTGATACATTCAAGGGATATTATAGAAAGCACAGTTCTTCCTGTAGGATATTTTAGAGAGGAGGGAGCCAAATCTAAAAATAATCTGTATAAATAAGCTTATACATCATGAACGGAAGTGCAGACGAATACATACATTTACAGAAGTGTTCCATCGAGCAATGGGTATATCAGATCCAATTATTTAATCGGTACATCCAGATCAGCGTATTCAAAGACAGAAAAAATAAACCTTCCAACTGAAGTTTTGGAAATGTTATCAAGCGAAGGCAGCCCTTTAGAAGAACACGGCCGCAATGAAGATGAATGTGACGATCATTTTTAATTGCAATGGATTATGGAACTAGAAAACGAAGAGCATGAGGGTTAAAAACATGTACATACATATATTAGCTCTGTGTGAATATGTTCTGGATGGTACTTCGTTTGTTTATAGAGAGAGAGAGAGTGAGTGAGAGTAAAATATTCAAAGGATTGCATAATGGAAACAGCTATAATATTGATCATAAGTTGGAATTGGGCTAGACCGGAGCATGATGAAATTATACAAAGGTGGTTCGATCCCGCAACACGATCTCTTGTCGTTGCTTATTTTGCTCCTACAAGTGCAAATACAACACAAATGCCACTGTGATTGCATGTGTGTGAGTATGCATAAGACGCAATAGAGAGAGAATGTACCACCTTATACAAATTATTTCATCTCGGACCGGAGTGCAAGAATTAATATGAGAACGTACGGTACCTACGGCTCGCTTTCGCTCTCTCTATGCTTCGCACATCACTGTTATTTCGTCGATGTCTCTCCTGACAAGTGCAGGGAAATTTTATGCGTAGTCTGTTGTCCATGCACTGCCACAATCATCCCTCTCCTCGCATTTGTTCCTTTTTGCAAACAGCCATGCCAACGGTACAAAGAGAGTGTGAGAGAGGGAGTTATCTTCTCGTAGAAGTTGTATTAGTATACGTATAGGTATGCGTATACCCACTTAGTATCGTGTCGGGTATTACTTGCGTCGTAACTCACAATGTTTCGATTAGGTTTCTGGTACCAATTTGATTTTTCTTGAATTCCTTCTCTCCCCTTTAACCGAAAAACATCGGCACCAAATCCGAATAGTACCATCGGGAAGGGTATACAAAAAAGGAGGCAGTAAATTCAAACAACTTGAGGAAAATTGCCAAGCAATCAGCTGGTCATTGTACGACGGGGGGTCGGCCGCGTGGTTGGTGCTAGGATGGGAGGGGGATGGGAGTGGAAGTAGAATCAAGGATCCGGCTACCAATTGACAAATGCCCTGTTCAAATGCTGTGGACACCAGTTAATTTCGCCATTAATTGGAGCAATAGAAAGCCCAAACCGAATGAAGGCCACCCCGTCCAAACTGGAATTTCCCGCAGGCGCTCTCCTTTGCTTTGCTTTTACTCCTCTTCCACTTTATCCACCATTTCCCACCTAATAGAAATGCAAATGCCAGCAGACTTTGATGCTTTTATAAATTGCACGTCAAATTGCTCTTAAATGATTTCCAATTTACGTATGGCCGCAGATTTGGTCCCAAAACAGAACCCTTCCATCCCTCTGGTCCTCCAACATTTGGGGTAAAACCTTTGCTAAGCGGTTAGTGGAAAGATTCTGTGATTTTGATCCATTTATTCGCCTCGTCCAAGGGCAAGGTATTGTGACTACGTAAATGGTTCCTATTTTGAAACGAATCCTAAGTATTTCTATACCCACGACAGCTCTAGTTTGTCCGTTTTGCATTCGAGGTTGTGTCCCTTAAATTACGCCAATCTCATATCTCCTGAACTAAAATTTAGTATAACTTGCATTTTAGAAAGCTTAATAAAATTCTCCATTAGTGGTGTATATCCGTTATATCCAAAGCGCGCACTCAGAAGGCTTCAAAGAGAGAAACACAAGACACCCGCTGCATGTAGCAATTATCACCAACCAGCACAAATTATCCACTGTACTATATAGTAGCTCACGCAGAACCCATAACCCTCTCAGATTCAGTTTGTTTCATCCAAGCTCCAATTGGATGAATATAGAATTTATATGGAACTACCAAAGTCTCCTATTAGCTTCATGTGAAAGTTATTAAACGCAATTACAGGACTTGGCTACTTTCCGCAATAAATGGAGCAGATATGAATATCATCATACAAAAACATCTTCATACAGACCAATCAGCATGCTATCGGGGTTGTAAAAATTGCCTCAAAAAATGACTCATGACACACATATAATTACATATGTATGTATCTCAACCCATCAATTTGATTTACGATATTTGAGTTGTACTCTTTTAACTTATTATTACATATATATTATGTAAGTTATACAATATATTTTATACGTAATTACCTTGTTTAAATGCCGGAAGTGCCGGTATCGAAGCCGATGCCTGACGCATGCTCCCTGTTTTTAATATATGCAGATTAATTGTTGTCTTTCGAAGCCGAGAGGAATTAAATTGCCTTTTATCATGATTTTATTCAATAACAATCAGAGCTACCAACACACAGTCGCCGGTCCAGGATGAGCCCCAGGCAGCTACTCATTTTCCGAATATACCAACTGATGGCTTTGGTCGGTAACCATGCCCTGCCTCTGATTCAACCAAGAAGAATAACCATGACTAATGTTGGAGGCATTTAGTGGAGTTCTAAGCTGATTCCCCCATTCCGTTCATTTGCGCATTTTGTAATGCTTGAGTCAGACAATCTTCATCAATCCGATCCAATTGGACTGCAGTATTGATCCTTTGACAGTGCCTTGCAGCGTATCGAACCACTGTTTGAGAGGCATGGGTATCATACTCAATGTTTCGATCCATCACTTGTTTACGATATACGGGTAAAATATTTTAAACAATACCCTAACGCAGATAAGGCAAATGCTGATACATCCCCTTCCACACTTACCCATAGATACAGATTGTTTCCCTCTTGGTAGGAGGGGCAAAGCATTCCGCGCACAGCTTTCTATTTTGCCTGCTCTTGTCATGAGAGAGGGGAGGAAAATAGAGGGAGAGAAAGAGAGGACATCTAGTTACGCTACAATGATAATCCTTGCACTCTGTTTATCCTCATACCACCTAATGACCTATTTGATTAGAATTTACGAATATTTTATCTTCTTCTTTTCCCCCTCTTCAGGTAGTAACACCAGACCTTGTATCTCACTGAACGAAGAAGTTTTGCACCCAAGGCAAAAATTCAGGTAGCGCACCCAAACCACCCACCCCAAGCATCCCTTCGCATTTTATATTAGAAATTCATAGATTTTTATGAGCGATACCTCAAACGACGCTTAATTAATGCACCGATACACGAAACTATAAAGACACGGGATATTATTCTTTTTCGACTTTTCTTGAGTTTTTAAAGTCACAATTTTTGGAAAAAATATCTAAAAACGAGACGACGCTGTTGCCGCGAAACTACTTTTATACCCGTACTCAGTCTGTATACATGTAAATTATGTGGAATTTTCAAATGTTTTATCAGCCATACGGAAACGATTCCTTCTCTGCGTTACACACATCCAATTTTACCACTAATATGTACAATATACCCATTTACTCTGGTTTAGTTCAGTACCCAGATCTGGTAGTTGGGTAGTTCAGATCCACCATTTACTATGTCAATGCATTAATTATCATGCAATATCGAGTACATCTTCCTGAAAGAACAATTCTCAAAGTAAAATGGTGAGTCATTTTCTTTAACTGCTGTCCATGCAACCTGTATACAAAACGCTACTTTACGCGAATCAAAAAAGGATTTCACAAGGACACAAGCTACAGTACCTTCAGTAGAGTGAAGAGAGTCTGAATGGTGATTGAAACATTTTATATCAACAAGGATTTAATTTAAATGATACACAGCATACATAACTGAAACGCTATCTAATTAATCTTTGAGCATGCTTTGCTCCTTGTTCCTTGTCTCAGTCTGACTATATTTGTGGCGTACCAGTTCCTTATTGTTCGAAGATTTTCTTGCGCGGATACTAGAAGTGCTATGGTTAGACTGGTGAGGATCTGCGTGCAGCTTCTCTATAGAACTTTATACTTACTAAAATAAAACTTATAGGAGTGCGGCACAGCGGACAGCCATTGTTCGGGCTGTATTTGCGGGCTCTGCGTAAGCAGCGCTTGCAAAACGAATGGTTGCAGGACGTGGTCACCTTTTTACGCATCCGGCCCAAGCAAATGGAGCATTTTTCTCTAGTCGGCATTTTGTCAAATATTTATGCTGCGATATCGATATTCAGGAGAATGATTGAAACTGAATGAAGTTTTTTAAAGTTTATTCAAAAGGCAAACAGACAGACGACAAAAATTGAGCAGGCTCGAATATACGAGTGTTCCTGTGAGATGTGCGTTTGTATTTATGGCAGTCAACAGACTATGACAGTCCCTTGACTTTTAACGAAAAGCAAGAGCTCAGGGATACCTCGTGGCGAAATTATGAAATACACTTGTGACTACACATGACCCTGGAAACAAAATTTGGTTGGGCTAGCTTTGATAGTCTCTGAGAACTAGGAGCTCAACAAGACGGACAGACAGACTTGGCTATATAGACTAGGCTAATGATGCTCCCACACTGCTCACACACACACTCTGCCTCGTACAGTGTACGCGGATAACGAGTTAGAACGTGTTTTTGTGAGAAGTGATGTAGATGACAGATGTAGCAAAAACATGGAAAATGTAAACACTGATCAAATATTTGAAAATTTCAGATAAATTAGAAGACTCACATATAGACTGAGTACGGGTATAAAAGTGGTGTCGCGGTAACTGCAACTCAATGTTCCTTCTCGTTTTTATATGTTTTTTTAAGCGTGGTGGAGACGATCTCTCCCCACGAAGTTTTGCCTTCTGCTGTTTATTCCCTTTCCAACATAATAACTTAATTTATTAAAATTTGTTATAAGTTTATCTCATTCGTTTTTTATTTCGCTCTCTCTTTTAATAGTAACAAAACAGCTGATATTTCTCGCTCTACTCCGACAGGAGAGTGATAGAATGAGTTAGGGAGTGGAAGGGGGTACCACAGCACTGAAAATTAATTTGTTCCCCTCTGACTGCAGTAATGCTTATTGTGTGTCCACACTATATATAATATATCCCTATAGCCCTTGAGTATCAGGTATACAAATACATACAGTCACAAAAATATACTATGTACTATTTTTATAACCGTACTCGAAGAGTAAAAAGGGTATATTGTATTTGTGGTAAAAGTGGATGTGTGTAACACACAGAAGGAGGCCTTTCCGACCCCATAAAGTATATATATTCTTGATCAGCATCAATAGCCGAGTCGATATAGCCTTGTCTGTCCGTCCGTCTTGTTTTTCACTCATTGCTCGAAGGCTATAAGAGCTAGAGCAACCAAACTTTTTATCCAGTCTGATGTGATATCTGACTCCTAGAAAAGTTTTTCAAAAATTCGCCCCGCCCACTTCCGCCCCCACAAAAGGCGCACATCTGTGGCGGCCACAATTTAGAAAATAACAAAAAACTAAAAATGCAGAATCATAGAGACATATCTATCAGGGGCTATCGGATCGGATCATTAATATAGCCACAATAGAGGCAAATATACGAAAAAACTTCGCTCCCTCTCTTTCGCACTCACACAAAATCGAGTCGATTTGGTTTTTCGTAAAAATGAACGCCTGGATCTCAGAGACTATAAGAGCTAGAACAACCAAATTTTCTGCCTAGACTCCTGTGATATCGCTTCAGTGCAAGTTTATTTCAAAATTTTACCACGCCCACTCCCACTCCCGCCCCCTCCAAAAGACGAAAATCCACAATTTTGAAGATAGAAAAAACAAAAATGCAGTATGGTAGAAAATGACCATATCTACCAGATTCGGATCATTATTGTAGCCACAATGATCAAATGAATTTTCAGCTGCGAGTCCCCTTGCGGGGGTTGCCCCCGCACCAAATATACATTTTTATTAGGGTTGATTGCAGCAGCGCTGCAGCGGCTGCTACTGATTCTCTCACACTCACGCTCACAGACTCTGCCTCGTGCAGTGTACGTGTGTTGTGGTGAGAACTGATGTAGATGTAGATGACAGATGCAGCAAACAAATGTAAGATGAAAAAAATGTAAATACTGATACAACATTTGAAGATTCCACATAAATCACATGTGTACAGACTGAGTACGGGTATAAAAGTAGAGTCGCGCCTACAGCGACTCCGTACGTTCTTTCTCGTTTTGTTTTGTCGTTTTCGGGATGACTGGCTAGCCGGCCTTGCCCCAAAACCAAAAGGTTCGTAACAAAGGATGCCATCGAGTACATAGCGGGATACGTAATAAAAAGATTTTGTCTCGACGAAATCGACAAAAGAAAAAAAAAAATTTTCATACATTGATGTAGGCTTCAAGTGGCGGCCTGACAAAACCGAACAAACAATTCGTTTTTAGGTAAACGAACTTAGAATCAGTTTTTATTGATTTATTTTTATTTTTATTTCATTTAGACTGCAACTTATAGATATACTTGTTTCGATGTCTTCAAATTGTAATTTAAATTCACAATTTAATTTTAAAATGCGAATAAAATTTAGAATTAAGCATTTAAACAAAAAGATAAAAATACAAAAACAACGATAAAATCAACGGACATAAGAAGTATTTAAAAATAACATTTCTTAAATTTAATATATTTGTCAGCAGCGCAATTAACAGACTCGCAAGGCAGCGAAGAGTACAGAAAACAAAACAAAACGAGAAAGAACGTACTTAGTCGCTGTTGCCGCGACTCTACTTTTATACCCGTACTCAGTCAGCACACATGTGATTTATGTGGAATTTTCAAATTTTTTATAAGTTTTACATCTTACATTTGTTTGCTACATCAGTCATCTACATCTACTTCATCTACATCACTTCTGACAACAACACACGTACACTGCACGAGGCAGCATGTTTGAGCGTAAGTGTGCGTGCGAAAGAATCATTAGCGAAAATCATCCCCATAAATGACTTACGCCGCAAGGGGAAGGGGAAGCTCGCAGCAGAAAATTCATTTGATCATTGTGGCTACAATAATGATCCGATCTGAACCAAATTCATATTCAATTCAAATTCAGAATCTGGTAGATATGGTCATTCTCTACAAAACTGCATTTTTTTTTTTTTTTTTTTTCTATCTTTTGTGGATTTTCGTATTTTGGGGGCGGGAGTGGGCGTGGCAAAATTTTGAAATAAACTTGCACTGAAGTGATATCACAGGAGTCTAGGCAAAAAATTTGGTTGTTCTAGCTCTTATAGTCTCTGAGATCGAGGCGCTCATTTATACGAAAACCAAAATTACTCGATTTTGTGTGAGTGCGAAAGGGAGGGAGCGAAGTTTTTGCGTATGTTTTTGTCTATTGTGGCTATATTAATGATCCGATCCGATTCAGATTTGGGCCCCTGATAGATATGGTTTTTCTCTATGATTCTGCATTTTTCTTATTCTGCTATCTTCAAAATTGTGGACGCCACAGATGCGCGCTCTTTGTAGGGGCGGAAGTGGGCGGGGCGAAATTTTGAAACTTTTTTCTAGGAGTGAGAGAACACATCAGTCTGGAAAAAAAAAAATTTGGTTGCTCTATCTCTTTTAGCCTTCGAGCAATGGGCGACGAACAAGACGGACGGACGGACAGACGGACGGACGGACAGACAGGGCTATATCGATTCGGCTATTGATGCTGATCAAGAATATATATACTTTATATGGTCGGAAATTACTCCTTCTCTATGTTACACACACTTTTACTCTTCGAGTACGGGTATAACAAAACAACTCTCCTCTCTTGTCAGACGCGTCAAAGCTCTCTCAGTAGTGCGAGCATGATACAGTGGTTTGTGCATGCATTCATGCATGGTCCAAAAACTACAGCAGATATTGGACAATATTGACTACTGCGCGGATGGATGGACGTCAAAAGCCAACACCAACTTCTTAACAATAACGTGCCATTTCATAACTGATTTTAAATTAAAGTCTGTTGTTTTGTCCACTATGCCACTGATAGATGAGCGTAATCGTAGTGGACAAAATATTGCAAAATACTTTAAAATCGGGTTTGAACGAATGGAATATATTTGATAAAGTCGTTGGAATTGTGACGGACAACGCGGCGGCAATGACAAATGCATGTAATACTGTGAAAAAAAGGCATTTGGGGTGCTTCGCGCACACTCTGAATCTGGTAGTACAAGATGTACTATCTGCCCCAATGGTCAAAGCAGTAATTATAAAATGCAAAGCCATTGTTACATTTTTTAAAAAGCAGTGCCACTGCATACGCTAAGTTGAAGGACGCACAAGGTGATCGGCCATACAGCCTTATACAGGAAGTGCCCACCCGCTGTAACAGCGCCTTCAAAATGATACAAAGATTTTTACAGATAAGAAAGCGAGATAGCCCTGGTGTTGTTCAACACACCGAAATCAGAGCAGATGCTGACTGCGGAAGAAATTAATCTGTTAAGTGACATAAGCGAAATGCAGAAAATTTTCGATGATGCCACATATTATATATCTGCCGACACAAAAGTTACCAGTTCGCTGATTATTCCAATAACTTGCGGATTGTTTTTAAATCTTGAAAAAGTGGCGGACAAATTAAAACCACGGAGGGAGGCCAAGTCCAATTACTTCTAAAAGACCGAATACAATTACGCTTGTTCAAGTACGAAGACAGGACAGTCCCTAGAATTTCGACCATGTTGGATCCTCGTTTCAAAAAGGAGGCCTTCCGAGTATCCTTTAACGCTGCGGAGGCCATGAAGGCTTTGGAGGACGAGCTTGTACTCTGTCCCGCGGTATTAGTGGGGCAAGACGAACCGCACTCGAGCGAAGTAGAGACATTGTCTTTAATTGTGTATGTTCAGGAGAAATGCCAATTAAAAATAAAAAACGAGAAAGAACGTACGGAGTCACTGTAGGCGCGACTCTACTTTTATACCCGTACTCAGTCAGTACACATGTGATTTATGTGGAATCTTCAAATGTTGTATCAGTTTTTACATTTTACATTTTACATTTGTTTGATGTATCTGTCATCTACATCTACATTAGTTCTCACAACAACACACGTACACTGCACGAGACAGAGCGTGCGAGTCTGAGTGTGAGAGAATCAGCAGCAGCAACCCTCAAAATAAATGTATATTTTGTTATGGTTGTAGCGGGAGGTGGGGCAGCTCGCTGCTGAAAATTCATTTGATCATTGTGGCTACAATAATGATCCGATCTGAACCAAATTCGGTAATCTGGTAGATATGGTCATTTGCTACCATACTGGATTTGGATTGGTTTTTTTCTATCTTCAAAATTGTGGATTTTCGTCTTTTGTGGGGGCGGGGCGAAATTTTGAAATACACTTGTTCAGGTTTGGTATTACAGGAATCTTGGCCAAAAGTTTGGTTGCTCTAGCTCTTATAGTCTCTGAGATCCAGGCTACACAAAATACAAAAACCAAATCGACTCGATTTTGTGTGAGTGCGAAAGAGAGGGAGCGAAGTTTTTACGTATATTTTCCTCTATTGTGGCTATATTAATGATCCGATCCGATTCAGATTTGGGCTTCTGATAGATATGGGCTGTCTCTATGATTCTGCATTTTTCGTTTTCTGCTATCTTCAAAATTGTGGACGCCACAGATGTGCGCCCTTTGTGGGGCGGAAGTGGGCGGGGCGAAATTTTGAAACATTTTTCTAGGAGTGAGATATAACTTCAGTATGGAAAAAAAATTTGGTTGGTCTATCTCTTTTAGCCTTCGAGCAATGGGCGACGAACAAGACGGACAGACGGACGGACAGGCATGGCTATATCGACTCGGCTATTGATGCTGATCAAGAATATATATACTTTATGGGATCGGAAACGCCTCCTTCTGTGTGTTACACACACCCACTTTTACCACAAATACAATATACCCTTTTACTCTTCGAGTACGGGTATAACAAACCGCAAACAAGCTTCAGGGAGCTGGCGAGCGATTTAAGAAATGACTGCAAGAAGACCGTGTGCCATGAGACTATCAGAAAAGTACTCAATCGCCACAAGTACTCATCACATGTAGCTAGGAAGAAGCCATTGCTGTCTGCTGCGAACATTGAGAAGCGATTGAACTTTGCAACATTTAATGTGAACCTTCCCCAGGAGTACTGGAATGACGTCATTTTTGTGACGAGACCAAGATCATGATGTACTATCATGATGGACCCAGCAAAGTTTGGCGGAAACCAAATACAGCCCTCCAGGCCAAAAACATAGTGCCAACTGTTAAGTTCGGTAAGCTTTCAGTCATGGTGTTTTGGTCATGGTCTTGTTTTTCACTCATTGCTCGAAGGCTATTAGAGCTAGACCAATCAAATTTTTTTATCAGACTGATATCCCACTCCTAGAAAAGTGTTTCAAAATTTCGCCAAATATCTATCAGGGGCCCAAATCTGAATCGGATCGGATCATTAATATAGCCACAATAGAGGAAAATATACGAAAAAACTTCGCTCCCTCTCTTTCGCACTCGCATAAAAACGAATCGATTTAGTTTTTTGTATTTTGTGTCGCCTGGATCTCAGAGACTATAAGAGCTAGAGCAACCAAACTTTTGCCAAGACTCCTGTGATACCAAACCTGAACAAGTGTATTTCAAAATTTCGCCTCGCCCCCTTCCGCCCCCAAAAGACGAAAAATCCACAATTTTGAAGATAGAAAAAAACCAAAAATGCAGTATGGTAGAAAATGACCATATCTAGATTTTTGAATTTGGTTCAGATCGGATCATTTCTGTAGCCACAATGATCAAATGAATTTACAGCAGCAATTCGCCCCCCTCCTCTTGCAGCGTAAGTCAATTATTGGGGTTGATTGTAGCTGCTGATTCTCTCACACGCACACTCACGCTCAAACATGCTGCCTCGTGCGGTGTACGTGTGTTGTTGTGACAACTGATGTAGATGTAGATGACAGACGCAGCAAACAAATATTAAATGTTAAATGTAAAAAACTGATACAACATTTTAAGATTCCACATAAATCACATGTGTACAGACTGAGTACGGGTATAAAAGTAGAGTCGCGCCTACAGCGACTCCGTACGTTCTTTCTCGTTTTTTTTTTTTGCCTAACTGTAGCTTATACATATCTTAATAATAATTGATAAATAAAATGTTCCCAAACAATGCCTTTCCTAACAAAAATTGATGTTAAAGTTGAAATTTTGTGACTTTTTTCATTTTGCAAACAGTTAGTTGACATACTGTACTTGTCTTGTACTTGTACGATGTCTTCAAATGTAAATTTAAATTCAATATTTAATTTTAAAATGCGAATAAAATTTAGAATTAAGCATTTAAACAAAAAGATAAAAATACAAAAACAAAAACAACGATAAAAGCAACGGACATAAGAAGTATTTAAAATCGTTGCTATGAGACACTCGTTATAAGAAACAAATAACATTTCTTCAATTTAATATATTTGTCAGCAGCGCAATTAACAGACTCGCAAGGCAGCGAAGAGTACAGAAAACAAAACAACTTCTGTAATCTTTCTCTGTCTCTCCTCTCTTGTCAGACGCGTCAAAACTCTCTCAGTAGTCTCTCTCAGTGGTTTGTACATGCATTCATGCATGGTCCAAAAACTACAGCAGATATTGGACAATATTGACTACTGCGCGGATGGATGGACGTCAAAAGCCAACACCAACTTCTTAACAATAACGTGCCATTTCATAACTGATTTTAAATTAAAGTCTGTTTTTTGTCCACTATGCCACTGATAGATGAGCGTAATCGTAGTGGACAAAATATTGCAAATACTTTAAAATCGGGTTTGAACGAATGGAATATATTTGATAAAGTCGTTGGAATTGTGACGGACAACGCGGCGGCAATGACAAATGCATGTAATACTGTGAAAAAAAAAAGGCATTTGGGGTGCTTCGCGCACACTCTGAATCTGGTAGTACAAGATGTACTATCTGCCCCAATGGTCAAAGCAGTAATTATAAAATGCAAAGCCATTGTTACATTTTTTAAAAGCAGTGCCACTGCATACGCTAAGTTGAAGGACGCACAAGGTGATCGGCCATACAGCCTTATACAGGAAGTGCCCACCCGCTGGAACAGCGCCTTCAAAATGGTACAAAGATTTTTACAGCTAAAAAACCAGATAGCCCTGGTGTTGTTCAACACACCGAAATCAGAGCAGATGCTGACTGCGGAAGAAATTAATCTGTTAAGTGACATAAGCGAAATGCAGAAAATTTTCGATGATGCCACATATTATATATCTGCCGACACAAAAGTTACCAGTTCGCTGATTATTCCAATAACTTGCGGATTGTTTTTAAAT
Source organism: Drosophila bifasciata (assembly GCA_009664405.1). Lineage (NCBI taxonomy): Eukaryota > Metazoa > Arthropoda > Insecta > Diptera > Drosophilidae > Drosophila > Drosophila bifasciata. The sequence continues at coordinate 15,181,217 of CM019041.1, forward strand.
CTTGAAAAAGTGGCGGACAAATTAAAAACCACGGAGGGAGGCCAAGTCCAATTACTTCTAAAAGACCGAATACAATTACGCTTGTTCAAGTACGAAGACAGGACAGTCCCTAGAATTTCGACCATGTTGGATCCTCGTTTCAAAAAGGAGGCCTTCCGAGTATCCTTTAACGCTGCGGAGGCCATGAAGGCTTTGGAGAACGAGCTTGTACTCTGTCCCGCGGTATTAGTGGGGCAAGACGAACCGTCCTCGAGCGAAGTAGAGACATTGTCTTTAATTGGGTATGTTCAGGAGAAATGCCAATTAAAAATAAAAAACAAGCGGGTGGACTCAATCCTGGCGCTTAGACAATATATAGAGAAGCCTAATGCTTAGAATTCTCTGGATCCTCTTAAATATTGGGAGGTAATTGATCAAATATATATTTAAAAGTTCCTAATATATGTACATATATGTATTGTTATTCACAGACTCATGCCAAGGAATACCCAAGCTTGGCGGAAGTCGCCAAGCGCTTCCTCTGCATCCCGGCATCCTAATCTAAATCGGAGAGGATGTTCAGCAAAGCGGGGCAAATTTTGTCCGAGAGGAGGACATCCTTGAAGCCGAAGAACTTAAACATTCTTTTAATGCTGAACAAAAATCAGGATGGACTGGATTTTTTTTTTTTTTTATTATTTTTTTTTCTTATTTGGCTGTTGGACTGAATCCATTATTATTAGTATTATAATTTTGTTCCTTATTTGGCTGTTGAACTGAATCCATTATTATTAGTATTATAATTTTGTTTTTTTTGATTCCAAACTTTTTATTTTATTTTTAATTTCATTTAATAATTATTATAAATATGCTATGTATATAATGTGCTTCCCGATGAACGGATGATCTTCCACTAAAAAAGTTAATTTGCTTTCAAACTATACTGTATTTGGCGCATCTGTATGCATATATAATATATAAGGTTGAAGCAAAAAATTTTTTAAAAATTATTTTAGGTCGATACTATCGATGGCTTGGACTATCACCATCGAAAAAATCGAGTGGGCCCACTATCGAGGTTTTTACAGCTCTATACCACTGTACTCTTTGAGTATGAGTGTGAGCAAAGACTATACAATTACAAATACATACATATATGTCGAATTATGCACGGGCTCCATTAGAGCGAAGTGAGTTTCGGTCTGAACACGGGCGTTGATCTACCAAGACTGACTCTTCGTTCCTTTAACCGCCTATACTGTTCCTTCGAACCACACACGGCGACAGCCACACCACGCTGGCGCCTCGCTATAACGGTTCCTCTCAAAAGAGACAAAACAAAATAAACGAAGTCGGCGACGCAGTTGTGTGTCGCACCACACTTATGTGGCGCCGCACAGCAGCTCGCCGGCGCCGCTCAGTTCTAACGGTACCTTGCAAGGCGAGCAAAGAGAACAATGATATTGAAAAGAGACAAAACATAGATGATGAAATAATTCGAGCTTCTGTGAAACAGAAGCATTACAATAAACTAGCATTTCTCATACACTGAGATATACCCTTCGCCGACATATACATACCTAAATACAATATATCTCATGAGGTTCATATTTTCGTTTGACGATCCAAGGGACGAGCGCGCGTGCCTAGTACTTCGATTCTCTTTTAAGCTGTCCTACTCGTTTTCGGCAATGCCTCGACAAGCGCTAAAGAGTTTGGCGCGGCACAGTGGGGACTCAGCCAGAAAGAGGTTACGCTTTGGATAAAATGATATGATAAAATAATATACGCATCTAGTAGAGAATTTTCCAGACTTTTTAATAATTAAATTTTCAAGTTAATTTTAGTTTATGAGAAATGGGCACTCAAAATTTGAAATTCTTTCAGTGTGCAAAAATGTATTAAAATCTTATTTACTTATCAATTTAGAAAGCTGAAATGGCCGAAGGCCCCACTGTGCGACGGGCATCTGATAACTAATTTTTTTTGCATTCTGGCTGACGTTGCTGTCGAACAGACGAAGCCGAAGGGCAGCGGAGTCGTGGTCAGAGACGAAGCATAGGCGAAGAGAGAACTGAAATGAAAGACCCCGTCAGCTATTTGGTCGCTCATTTAACATCTTAGTATTGTGGGTATAATGCATGGGGGGAGAAAACGTTCCTGACCGCATAAAGTACACGTGTTCTTGATCAGCATCAATAGCCGAGTCGATACAGCCATGTCTGTCTGTCCGACCGTCTTGTTTGTCGGCTAGTTCTCAGAGTCCATAAGAGCTAGAGCAAACAAAGTTTGCTACAACTGCATTTCCAAATTTTTTCGCGCCCCCTTCCGAAAAAACAAAGGACGAAAGTCCGTCAACATTTTTAAAACCCGAAAATGTAGCACAGTATAGACTGACCATAACTTTTAGATGATAACCCCTTCCCCTTTAGCGCTGAAGGCCACATGAGTACTGACTGTGTGTCGCGATAACTGCGACTTAAAACGTTGCTTCTCGTTTCACATTACAGTCAAACAACATTTTTTGAGAATGTCCCTTAAAACAATTTTCAGACATTAAATCACGCCTTGGCAACTTTACTTGAGTGCTTCGGATTATTGTACTGCTGGAAGGGTTCTACATGGGTTAATATCTTTACTTATAATTATGGCTTAGGATTCATTGTGGTTTTATCCCAACATTCTGGTTCCACTCCGTAGTAGGAATGCTTGCTTAAATCATTATGGAAGAACCACCGTGTGTTTTAGTTTTAAGTTATAGTTATGAAGGTGGTCGTCTAAAATATTGTCAAGATACTTTTTTATACCCGTACTCGAGGAGTAAAAGGGTATATTGTATTTGTGGTAAAAGTTGATGTGTGTAACATAGAGAAGGAATCATTGATCAGCATCAATAGCCGAGTCGATATAGCCATGTCTGTCCGTCCGTCTGTCTTGTTTATCGTCCATTTCTCGGACGCTATAAGATATCTCACTCCTAATAAGAGTGTTTCAAATTGTTTCGCCCCGCCCCCTTTCGCCGCCGCAAAAGACGAAAGTCCACAATTTTGAAGATAGGAAAAAACCAAAAATGCAGTATTGTAGAGAATGGCCATATCCCAAATTTGGTTCAGATCGGATCATTGTTGTAGCCAAAATGATGAAATGAATTTTCAGCAGCGAGTCCCCTTGCGGGGGTTTCCCCCCGCAACAAAATATACATTTTTATTAGGGTTGATTCTCTCACACTCACACTCACGCGCACTGACTCTGTCTCGTGCAGTGTACGTGTGTTGTTGTGAGAACTGATGTAGATGTAGATGACAGATGCAGCAAACAAATGTAAAATGTAAAATGTAAAAACTGATAAAACATTTGAAAATTCCACATAAATCACATGTGTACAGACTGAGTACGGGTATAAAAGTAGAGTCGCGTTTACAGCGACTCCGTACGTTCTTTCTCGTTTTATTTTATAATAACTTTGTAATATTGACGATTTTCACACATTTGGAACAGTAAGGTTTTAACCTAGCCTTTGTAACTCCTGATGTGTGCACAGGGTTTTTGTCTTGGTAGGAGGCCAAGTTACTCGCGATACCCAAACAACTTATGAAAGTTTAATTAACTTTTAACCCTGTTGAAACCCCTTTGGCAGCAAGAACAGCTGCATAAGGTTTCAGCATCAAGCTTACCAAGTTTTCGCGTATTTTCTTTGGGATATTGTTCCACGACTCCTGCACGGTAGCACTAATCATACAGTCACTGTATAATAATTTACAGTCACTGTATGGTTAGTGACCAAATCTTCCTTGCACTCTAATGCATAGTCCATGTTCAGTGGTAAGAAAGTCTATTGGCATGCCGATGGGTTCCGGTTCATCGACGATGATAGCAGCTTTCGGGTTTTCATCACGGGGGGGTTTTCGTTACGGTCCGAGAATACTCGCATTCCCAAAAGGAAGTCCAGTAATCCGCTTTGCTCCATCGACGTACGGCTCTTGGACCAGTGCAAAAATGTGGCCAGAGTTACACTACGGCTGCTCGGCCCCGGCCACAAATAGCTTGGATGAAGATAAACATTTTGTCTGGCTTTCACCGTCGCCAATACCGCTCCGTAGATCGGGCAGGCCGCTGACAGCATGGAATGTGCTGCTGGGTATCCCTTGAACCGGCAGTTTCGGCAGTCTACCTGGTTGAGGCACAGCGAAACATTGTGGCCGCGCTGTACGCTCCGGTGGCACACGTTCTCCTTTAGACGGCTCTGGGACACTTTGTGGTCCTGACAGGCGTAGTCCCGGGAGCGACAGCGGCATCTAAACCACTTTATGTACACGCACTCGCGTAGCACTGACCGACCAGAGTTTGCTGTCCAGTTGAACCGATTTCTGGAAATCCGCTAGCACCACATGTTCCTGCAGGTTCTTCGAGAAGAGCTTATCCATAAACTTCTCAATTGTGAGGAGCAACTTAAATTTTGTCTTATATTTTCTTCAAGATAATACTTTTAACTAAGTGAAATGAATATTCAACACCCCATTTAACATAAAAGAAAACCAATCACATTTTAATCTGTTATGATCAGCGTGTTTCTCGCTCATGGGGTGTTTTCGACCCGATAGACAGGAGACGGATTTAACAAAAACAAAAAAATAAAAAATAACATAAAAAAAAAAACACATACATTGGACAAATCTAACGACATTTTAGGATCCGCAATAGAGGCCGCTTTCTCCGATCCTTCTCCAACACTCTGAACTATCTATCTCCCAAGCCTTCCATAACAAAACTACTTCGTGTTTATTTACTGATTATAATAGTAATTGTTACGAGATCATCCGTTCATCGGGAAGTACATGAAAACATGTATATTAATTATGATAATTAAATAAATAAATAAAAGATCATCCGTTGTTTGGGAAGAATAGTCCAGCAGCCACTGATTATATTTTTGTGAAGCATAAGGAGTATGTTTAAGTGCTTTGGCTTTAAAGATGTCCTTCTCTCAGATAAAATTTGACCCGCTTTGCTAAACATTCTCTCTGATTCGGTAGAGGCCCGGCCCATTAATAGCAGCAACAGCAGCAGCAGTGGCACTACTGCCAGCAGCAGCGCTCCCCAAAACATCGGCAGCGGCATCTTTGAGGCCGTGATTGCGCCACAGCCGGAACGTGGCCACTACTCCGTACTCGATCTGGGCGGCCAGGCGGTGAAAATTGAGAGGCAAGCCACTTCACTGGATCCGGTGCAATGCCATCAGTGCCAAGCATACGGGCACACTCGAAACTACTGCAGGCGAGCTTTTGCCTGCATGAAATGTGCAGGCGAGCACCCGACCATGTGTGAAGCCAAGGCAGCAAGCGTCCAAACGCGCCAATTGCCAGGGGCCCCACATTAGCGCCTACAGGAGATGTTCAGCCTATAGCGATGCCAGGGGCCAGGGGCCGCCTCCAGTCCTACAGGCTGGTCATGCAGGAGCAGAGACTACGACAGAGACAGCGGCTGCCACCACGCCAGCCAACTCGGACACTTTCGCCGCAACCAGAACTTCACAGGCACCAGCGGGGACGCCGGCGGTGGCCACAACAGCAACGGCGGCTTCCAGAAGCCCGGAGGCAGTCTGCCAACATAAATGCCAATGCCAATGCTATCTCCAATCCGAACTCCAATCAGTCCCCTCAGCGCCAGCAATTTCGACAATCGACGCGTCGACGACAGCCAGGTGCATCGAATGGAGTGAACGGCGGCAGCGACGGGTGCCAGAATTGTGATAGTGAAGGCACCTGCGGCTGGGAGACTGCAGAGAAAATCATGATTATGGAGGCCAGACTTGACGAGATGTTGAAAATGCTCACCTGTTTGATGCGCCCAGTTACCTCCAGCGGGACGGAGGCCATAGAGCCATCATCTGCGCCGACACCAATAATCATGGCAGATACACCGGCGACATCGAATATGGGACACAGCGTTGGCTATGAGGAGGAAGACGGCAACGCGATGGACGTCCCCATGGATGCTTGCGGCGACGGCGATGACGACGAGTGGACCGACGAGGACCCATTGGGTGATCTTGCCCGCATCTGGAGCGGCCTAATCGACAGCGCGATGTCAAACTGCAAACACATGGAAGGCGTACATTACTAATGAAGCCAATCAAAACATTCACAATGACACAAATAACCTCCACTCCCAATTGCGATGACGACGTGGATCTGTCATAGACCCAACTTCAGCCAGCCTCAGCTTGATAAACTTGCCTTCTCTCTGATCGCCAATACGCAAGGCCGCGTTCTCGCATTCCGCATGCAGTTTCATGCAATAGCAGTCATCACACACTACGGAAAGGCCGACAAATCTGGTCACCTGCCAATGATAACAAAGCAAAGCAAATAAGTAAAAGTCTTTCATTCCATCTCATAGCAGGCTCATATGACTGATGTACCATATACAGGCTGTATATGATGACAAATACAGAAAAAAAGTTGAAAAAGGTAAAATGTGAAAAATGATAAAATATTTTAAAATTCCACATAAATCACATGTGTATTGACTAAGTTCGGGTATAAAAGTAGTGTCGCGTTACCAGCGACACAACACGTCCGTTCTCGTCTGCTTATATTTTCAATGAAGGTAACGGTATATTTTTTGCAGGCATGCCAGCTTGTACTGTTACCTTATGAAGATCCGCAGTCCAGTATTCCTTTTTGAGCTTCATTCTTTGCACCGTTTTAAAAAATATGCGTAGTAACTCGTGGGACTCAACGTGTATCGGTATACATACATATGTGCAAGCTGAGATTATTGGGCTCTCGCGTATGGGCAAGCTAAAAAGTGTGACCCAAAATATTTCTTTATTCAGCAGAAAGTACAGTGATGGAAAAAATAATAGAAACTAATAGAAGCTTCTTCAAAGCTGACTAAAAAGTGGTTCCTGGACAAAAAAGTTCCCTTGATGGAAAGGCCTTCACAGTCACCAGACTTAAATCCAATAGAGCACCTTTGGGGGATACTAAAGAAAAGGATTGGTGGGGCTATAATTATTTTTCCATCACTGTAAGTAAAATTGTCTTTACCCGTTTGGAAAGAAAAATGTGTGTTATAGTTTTGAATCTACGGTAGAATGACACGAGGAACGCATTTGTCGGAGGAAGATCGCGATCTGATCAAAGGGCTGGCCGAATCTGGAAAGAATTTTTGTTATATTGCCGCCAGACTAAATCGACATAGAAACACTATAGCAAATTTTCTTAAAATCAGGAAATCTATGGGAAAATAAAGCGGTGCGGCAGACCCACGGAAACCGATGCACGGTGCGAGAGGCAAATTCGGCGTCCAGCCGTTTAAAACAACAAGTCTTGCATGGAGATCAAAGGTTAACTGAAGCTTGATGTATATATCGATAAGTCAAATTTTATAAATCGAAACGGTTACATATGCCTTCCGCGACGCTGTAGCGCGGCTATTAAAGCGCCCGACTAGGATTTGTTGAAGAATATAAATTATGGTCAGAGATTTGGGAGATCACTAAAGTTATATTTTCGGACTTAAAAATTTAACTTAGACGGCCCTGAATCCTGCCAAAAGTATTGGCACTGCCATAAGCGAAACCACGGTGAAGGATCATTAATGGTTTGGGCTGGATTTGGGTATGCCGGAAAGTCTCCACTCTTTTTTATACGAACCAGAACCAATGCAAAATGTATTTAGAGTTGTTAGAAACGGTACTGATTGAATTTGCTGGAAACCTTTACGGGGAATTGGACTTAAATATATTTTAACGCGTTATTACCTTCGGCAAATGTCAAACAATAGTTTTTTAACAAATTTTTGTCGTTTCTAAGGAAATATCCTTCAAAAGCTAGTTCGACCTCAACTTTTGTGTCGATTCGCGTTCTAGTTAAACTGGGACTTCTCTTGCGTTTTACATAAGCCCTACGCCCTATTCCATAGTCTCTATTATGTTAAGATCCACAATTTAAAAGGGGTGGCCAATCTTGCATTATCCATCAAATCTTCTAAAAAATCAATAATCATTTTAGCCACTTGATAAAATGAATTTTCAGCAGCGATTTATCCTGTTGCAGAATAAAGGTTTTTCCAATGATAGTCGGTCAAATTCAGGATGCGTAAATAATTTCCATGGTTCATTGTACCATTGATTGACACCAAATCACCGATCCCGTTAAAGATGACTAGATGACCAAAACATCACAGTAAAACTGATAAAACCATTTGGAAAATTTCACATAAATCATACCGACTTTTTGTCGAGTATTTTGGGTATTCGCGTTGACGCCGACTCCACACGTTCTTTCATCAGTCTTTAAAATTTTGTTCCCAAACTCGTATTTTTGAGTAAATAATTTGGCAAATTCGCAACGCTTTTTTTTTTTGGCGAAAATAATTGAATAATTATTTACATACATATGTATGACATGTAAAATGGCATAAATAATGCTGTCAATGCTGACTCTCTTTTTCTGTAGAGAACGATTATGTTTAAATGAACGGTTTAATGAACGGTTTTAAAACTAATATATAAAGTTTTATAGTGTTGTTTTATTCAAATAAATGGCAATTTGTTTTGAATTATTTAAACGAAAATATTTGAAAACAAAATTTCGTTTTTAATCGCATTAAGGCGAAAATAAAGTAAAAATAAAACCACCAATATAAAAAAATTTGCAAAAATTTTAGTTTACTGTGACTAAATTTGTGAAAATTTTTAGCAAAATTTATTATGCCGCGAGTTGTTTTTAAAGGTTAACAAGGCCGGCGAAAAGCCGACCAGCCGACTCCGGCACAACGTCTTGGCATTGAATCTACCTGGAACTTTTGGCGACGCCAGACTTTGGGGATATTACTGGTATGACTCCGGCACGGGCGACACCGGGCAGCTTTGATGTTCATCGGTTTCCTTGGGCGACATCGCTTTTGTGACATCAGCCCAACGATTTTCGATGGGGATTTCTGCGCTGGGGGCTGAGCAGGCCAGTCGAAGAGTGGCGATAGAATGGTCGGCGAACCACCTTCGAGACGCCATGGGCCGCTGGTGTGTTTTGGGTCGTTGTTCCTTTGCTCGATTTTCCCCAAAACAATGGCATTTTTTTCTGCATAAGGCAGCCTCACTGTTTGCATCATATCAACATACATATGCTGATCCATGACTGATTTGATCCAGTGTATTGGACCAGTTCCATAATACGAAAAACATGCCCATACCATGATACTGGTTCCTCCATGTTTGATCGATTTAAATGTGTATCTGGCCTTGTATTCAGCGTTAGTTAGGTGGTCTTCTGGCATATGATCGAGAACCTTTTCCACCAAATAAAACAATTTTACTCTCGTCAGACCACATAATGTTCCTCCATTTTTCGCTGGGCCAATGCAGGTGCTGTTTAGCATACTCCATTCTTTTTGCTACATGCCTCTTCGACAAAAGTGGCACTTTTCGCGGACTGCGGGCACTCAATTTATTACGTCTTAAGCATCAACGGACTGTGCCGTTGATGCTGATATTTTCAAATTGTTTTGGAGCCGGTGGACCAATTGAGCCCCCTCTTAATCTCACGAACCAGCCGTCTTCTCGTTAATGGGGACAATGCAAGCTTTCGTCCACGAGATTCTTGCTTGGAAACATATTTTAATGCATTACTAATCATTTTATTTGAGCAACCGACGATTTGCCTCACATTAAAATAAGTTTTGCCCTCTAAAATTAGCTTTTTGATCGATTTCCGTTGTTGTTCCGTGCAATGCTTTCCGACCCATAATTAATTTTTTTTGTCTTCTTTCTTTGAACAACGAACGCAAGCCACTGATCTTTATTACAATCAAGAACTTAGAACATCAAAAAGCTCAGAAAAGTGCAGCTTTAATAGAAAACAGTTATTGGTGCTATTTTTGTTGCCGCTCTATTTCGCAATATCTCAAATTATCGCAAAAAATATAATAAAAAGAAGAGCCAAAAACAAATAAAGCTTGAACAAATTTTCTCAGTTAGGAGAGCATGTAAATTTAACTGACTTTTTACAGTTTTGGCATAATATATTGGTTAGTCTTTAAAATTTAACACAATTTTGTCTGTTGTTTTGTCCACTATGCCACTAATAGATGAGAGCAATCATAGTGGACAAATAAGGCAAATACTTTAAAATCGGTTTTGAACGAATGGAATATATTTGATAAAGTCGTTGGAATGTTTGACGGACAACGCGGTGGCTAATGACAAATGCATGTAAATTGTTGAAAAAAAATGATTTGATATCTTCGCGCACACCTCTGAATCTGGTAGTACAAGATGTTTTAATTTGCTTAATGGTCTATGAAGGTAACGGTAATTTAAAATGCAAAGCCAGTTTGTTCAGTTTGCAAAAGTATGCTTTTTGCATACAGTATGTGTACCGTTAAAAAAAAAACGCAGCAAAGGTGGTTTTCGGCCAAATAAGTATTATACAGAGATTATTGTGCCCACCCGCTGTAACAGCGTAAGAAAAATGATAAAAAAATGTTTTTACAGATAAAAAAGCGAGATAGCCATGGTGTCTTTCAACACACCGAAAAAATGTTCAAATTTTGATTTTACGGTAGAATGCTGGAACATTTGCGGGAGGAAATCGCGGTCTGTTACAGTGACATAAGCGAATCTGGCTGAAAATTTTCTTATATTGCCACTAGACTAAATCGACATGGAAACACTATAGCAAATTTTCTTAAAACCAGAAAAATGCTATGCATAAAAAATAAAGCGGTGCGGCAGACCCACGGAAACCGATGCACGGTGCGAGAGGAAAATTCGGCGTCCAGCCGTTTAAAACAACAAGTCTTGCATGGAGATCAAAGGTCAACTGAAGCTGTATATATCGATAAGTCGTATAAATCAACGGTTACATATGCCTTCCGCGACGCTGTACCGAGGATATTGAGCGGCAAATAAACCGCCCGACTAGGATTTGTTGAAGAATATAAATTATGGTCAGAGATTTGGGAGATCACTAAAGTTATATTTTCGGACTTAAAAATTTAACTTAGACGGCCCTGAATCCTGCCAAAATCCTGGCGCGATAAAAGTACAACCAAGATAGCACTGCCATAAGCGAAACCACGGTGAAGGATCATTAATGGTTTGGGCTGGATTTGGGTATGCCGGAAAGTCTCCACTCGGGCTTATACCAACAAGAACCAATGCAAAAATGTATGTAGAGTTGTTAGAAACGGTACTGATTGAATTTGCTGGAAACCTTTACAGGAATTTCACTAAATATATTTTATTTACGTTATTACCTTCTGCAAATGTCCAGCAATAGATTTTAACAAATTTTGAAGCGTTTCTAAGGAAATATCCTTCAAAAGTAGTTCGACCTCAGCAATCGTGTCCTCGCGCGTTCTAGTTAGACTGGGACTTCTCTTGCGTTTTACATAAGCCCTATTCCCTATTCCATAGTCTCTATTATGTTAAGATCGGGACTTTGGGGTGGCCTTTTATAAAATCAATAACCATTTTAGCCTTGTAGCATGGAGCATTATCCTGTTGCAGAATAAAGTTTTGTCCAATGAGCCTGTCACCGCAAATAATTGCGTGGTCATTCAGGATGCGTAAATAATTTCCATGGTTCATTGTACCATTGATTGACACCAAATCACCGATCCCGTTAAAGCTCACACACTTCCAAAACATCACAGAGTACTTTCCTCAGTCCATAAAATTTGTTCCGCTTAATCTTATTTTTTGGCGAAATATAGGGTATCGGTCGAGCTACATATGTATGTATGTAGGTAGCAAAGTCAGCCTCTTTTAAACGTCTTTCAACGGTTTTGCGACTAATTATCATACCGTACTCATTATTAACTGCAATTGACATTGTCTTTGGTGTAATTAAGACATCCTCCTTGAATCTTCCAACGATTATGCGATCCTGCCTTGGTGTAGCTATTCGTAGGCTGCCTGCTCTGGCTGAACTATCTGTTGAATTATTTAGTTTATGCTTGTTGATTTGGTAGTTAATTGTTTGTCGCAGTACTTTTTTGAATTGGCTGACGTTTTGTACTGAAATACCTGCGTTGTACTTTATTACCATTTCGTTACTCTGGATTTGGCTTAGTTCACGAGTTTTATCCATATTAAACAAAAAATCGGTTCAGATTAGATTAGCTGACTTTACGAAGATATGGATTATCTAATCATTTCGATCTTTTGCTCTCTTAAATCTATAAATAGTAGCTCTCTCTTGAAAGTTAATAGTTATCGTTACTTGCGCGAGTAACCATTGGCCACCATTGTATTTCTTTATTGCCGGTTGATCACTAATACATACACTATTGCTGTAAGCAATGGCAATCCCTGACTGTTTTATACATCACAAGAACATACAGTGCTGCACTCAAATGATGGCACAGTTGGAAATTTAAACTTTATGTGCTCTTTCCAGGCTTCTAGAGCATTTTAAAGAACCATTGTTTTGTATTCGTTTAAATTAAACATTTTTTAATTAAAACGTACAATTTTTTACGTACGTAAACGTACTTAAAAGCTATTTTAGTTTTAAAACAAAAGTAATTTTTTTTTTTTTTTTTTCGACACTAAGCTCTTAGCACACTTCACCTGATAATGGTCTTTAATATTAAAAATAAAAATTCATTTTTGGTCGGTAGTCCTTTTTGCTTAATGACGTCTTTCATTGGTTTCCTGGGAAAAATTCACCCATTCTTCCAATAAGGCCTTTTTGAGGTAAATTTTCAATGATATTACGCGTTTCTTTACCCGACGATCCACTTCCTTCCATAGGTGTTAAATTGGATTGAGATCAGGTGATTGTGGTGTGATGTGGCAGCACATGTGCGGTGTTGTATGCGAGCCACATACGTACATCTAAAGCAGAATGTTTGGGATCGTTGTCCTGAATAAAAGTGAATGAACTTGGCATACTGAGTTTCTGGGCACTGTTTTTTAATTTTCCTTTAAAATATTCAGGTAATAAACTTTATCCATTATTCCTTCGACGAATACGAGTTCTCCAACGCCCGCAGATGACATGCATCCCCACACCATGACTCCTCCGCCGCCGTGTTTCACCATGGACGAGCTTGGCTAATTTTTTTCTAATTCAGTTTTTGGTTTTCTCCACACTTTTTGACGGGCATCGGATCGAAATACAGTATGTCAACTAATTGTTTGCAAAATGAAAAAAGTCATAAAATTTCAACATTAACATCAATTTTTGTTAGGAAAGGCATTGTTTGGGAACATTTTATTTATCAATTATTATTAAGATATGTATGTATAAGCTACAGTTAGGCAAAAAAAAATGACAAAGTCCCAAGTAATACGTAAAAGGAATGAAGAAAACAAAACAGAGGCAACTACGACGCTGTCAATAAATTCTTTGCAAAATGCAAACACTGGTTGAAAGAAGACTACAGAAAAACAAACAGACAGCCCATTCGGGCACGACCGATCGCATTGTTTTTTCTAGTCTTCCTTGCACTCATTCGTTTAAAAATTTGCTTTGGTTCGGTCACGTATCTCTTACATTGACGATTTTTGCAATGCCTGGAAAACGCACTGATGACAATTTAATTCAGCTAGTGTTCTTTCACTTTTAATAAAGGAAAAACACCCAAAAGAATTGGCTGAAACATACCAAATTAAACTTAGAACAGTTTACAATATTATAAACCGCGCAGAAAAGGAGAACAGGCTGGAATTACACAGCTCCCAAGGCAGACCACCAAAGATTGCTTAAAAATCTTAAAAACAATAGAAAACAAACCACAAACAAGCCTCAGGGCGCTGTCGAGCGATTTAAGAAATGACTGCAAGAAGACCGTGTGCCATGAGACTATCAGAAAAGTACTCAATCGCCACAAGTACTCATCACATGTAGCTAGGAAGAAGCCATTGCTGTCTGCTGCGAACATTGAGAAGCGATTGAACTTTGCAACATTTAATGTGAACCGTCCCCAGGAGTACTGGAATGACGTCATTTTTGTGACGAGACCAAGATCATGATGTACTATCATGATGGACCCAGCAAAGTTTGGCGGAAACCAAATACAGCCCTCCAGGCCAAAAACATAGTGCCAACTGTTAAGTTCGGCAAGCTTTCAGTCATGGTGTGGGGTTGCATTTCATCCAAAGGCGTTGGAGAGCTGCGCATATTTAATGAGATTATGACGAAGGAGTTTTATTTGGACATTTAAAAAAATGAATTGTCAAGAAGTGCGCAGAGTTTTGGCTTCGTTGATCCAGAAAACAGCAGCAAACTCAAATACAAGCTGTACCAAGACAACGATCCGAAGCACAAATCGTACCTGTGTCGCACTTGGCTGCTGTACAATTGTACAAAAGTTGTCGACACGCCCGCCCAGAGTCCGGATCTCTGTATATCAGAGCTCGCAAATAACTGTCGATCGTTTCTCGTTGTCTGCAAATAACTGTTTTTTCCTGACTCTTTACGAAAAGACTCAGAGAGCAACCGATTTATGGGTTCTTGATTCAAGAATCTTGAATGAGCTCGCTCGCGCTCAGAGCGAAACCGTTTTTTTCTATTCTGTTTTGTTCTGGTTGTTCCGAGACCGTTTTGTCGTGTTCAGTGAAGCAAAAGGTCTTTTGCGTATGTATTGGTATACATTCACACGCATAGGCAAGCAAATCGTTAAACGTCTGTTTTGCAGACGAAATACATACATACATATATTAATTGCGATCGTGAATTGAGTGTGTGAAGTAGGAAAATATTTGTTGTGCAAAATGGGAAGAGATTTAAATAAATAAGTGCACCAATTCTTCAAGTTTAATTTGGAAGAGAACAAATCAGTTTGCAGTGTTTGTGGTATTAAATTGTCCGGCAATCATTCAACAAACTTAAGACGGCATTTAACTGCTAAAAATATGGACATTTTTAATAAGTGGAACAATACTGGATCTTCAAAATTAACCCAATGTGAAAAAAGAAGAATATCGTATCAAACGAGCGAAGAAGCAATTCTTTTTTCTTTGATTAAAATAGTAACCACTGACGGAAAACCATTCTTATTTTTAGACAGTGAAGGGTTCAAAGAAATAATGGATCCTATATATAATGCACTTGGTATGAACCCTGTAACGTCTAGAAACATTATGAATTTTGTGTCAGTCAAAGAGCAGTCTGTCAAAGAAAACATAAGGGCTCTTGTGAAGGGAAAGCTGGTGTCGCTGAAAATCGATGTTGCCTCCAGAATGGATAAAGCCATTCTAGGAAAAAATTTGCAAATGGTCCACGCAACCCTGGCTAAAACCGAGATTATTGTAAAGACTTTAGGCATGATTGAGCTCGGGGAATCTCACACTGGAATATACATGAAGAAGAAAATTCTAGAAATCTTAGATGATTATGGAATATCACTAGATCAAATCTTCAGATAAAAATTGAACTACATCGAATTTTTAAAATATGTGATTTCTTAAGCATTTTCATATTCATGCACACAGCATTACGTCTGATAATGGGCGAAACATGATAAAAGCCGTCCAAGTGTTAAATGATGCCACAGAGGAATCCCTTTTTGAAGAAGACACAGAAAGTGAGAATCTTCTGAATGAACTGGATACTATTGAACTTGCTAATTTGTGAGATGTGCAGCACACACTCTGCAACTGTGCGTATTCGATGTGAACAAGACAAAGGAGATCGCCGATAAAAAAAGTTCCTGTCGCACATTATGCAAAACGCTGCGCACAGAAACATAAACATAGGTAAGTAATGATAAGTTATATATATATAAATATTTGTATATGTATATATATACATACTATTTATAAAATCTATGCAGACGTCTCTTAATTGAGAACCAAAGAAACATACCATCGCTCGACGTTGCTACAAAGTGGAATTTAATTCAATTTAATGCTTAAAAAATTATTGGACTTAAAGGATTTCCTGGCTACGCAGTCTTAAATTTGTGTAGATGCCGATTGGGATTGAATCGAGACATTGACGCTTTCAGTGATACATACCAGGCAACCCCAAAGCTACAAGGCAAAAATTTAGTTTATAGTGAGTTCTTTGTAGTATGGATGCAACTAAAATTGAAATGCGAGAGAATCATAGAAATGATTTAAAAAAAAACTATCGGCACAGATACAAATAAGAGAAAGCAAATTGTTAGAAAATGAAGCATTGTTGGCAGCGATTTACATGGATCCTCGGGTAAATTGTATGCTGACGAACTATCAGAAATCGTTAGCAAAGGCTAATTTAAAAAAAATAGCTTTTCGTTTATTTGAGATGAAACAAGTAAGCTGTATGTCGTAGAATGTTTGAAAATTGGGTCCTGTTTTTGTTTATGTTGTAATTTTGAGAAACTATGTATGTTAATAATTAAAATTGTCTTCGTCAAAAACTAATACTTGTACTAAACTAAAATTCAAAAAGCTTTTACCTATAAGAATTCCATTTTGCCATTTGGTCCTACTACATGGGACATAACCTGGGACATCTGACTTAAAATCTGTCTCTGAGACTCCAGATTTTTGCAAAGGGTTGTTATTTCGGAATTGTGTTAGATGTTGACAGCTTAACGTTAAAAAGTCAAACCAGCCATTTACCAGTTGATTGACTAAAGTCCAGTGTTTCAGATGCGTTGTATACATCCAAGCCCAACGAATATCAGCGCCCAATTGCACTGGCTGTTGTGTTTAAAAAGAGCTATGCTTCACACCATGTTCATCCGGATTGTTTAAACATTTGGTGATAACATCACGTGTTCTACCGATATTTTGCGATATTTCGCTAACATAAAAGCCAGCATCGTTCTAAGCTTTTATCCTTCCCTTTTCCTGCTCGGATAACAAACGTCCACGCGGCATTTTATTACAAATTTTACAATTTTTTTATCAGTTTTTACATTTGACATTTTTTTGCTGCATATGTCATCTACATCTACATCAGTTCTCACAAAAACACACGTACACTGCACGAGGCAGAATGTGTGAGCAGTGTGAGAATCAGTAGCGGCTATCATCCCTAAATGACAATTTTGTTGCGAGGGGTGGGGGGGCTCGCTGCTGAAAATTAATTTCATCAGTGCATTGTTGGTGTGTGAGAGAGAGCGAACGATGCTTCTCCAAATGGTTTTCTAAATTTTGGCTATGCTTATGATTCGATCCGAATCAGATTTGGGTCTCTGATAGATATAAGCTTTCTCTATGATTCTGCATTTTTAGTTTTCTGTTATCTTTAAAATTGTGGGCGCCACAGATGTGCTCTCTTTGTGGTGGCGGAAGTTGGCGGGGCGAAATTTTGAAATACATTTGTAGGAGTGGGATGTCATATCAGTGTGGAGAAAAATTGTTTTCTCTACCTATTATAGCCTCCGAGCAATGAGCGACAAACAAGACGGACGGACAAACATGGCTATATCGACTCGGCTATTGATGCTGATCAAAAATATATGTCGAATTATGCACGGGCTCCATTAGAGCGAAGTGAGTTTCGATCTGAGCACGGGCGTTGATCTACAAAGACTGACTCTTCGTTCCTTTAACCGCCTATACTGTTCTTTTCGAACCACACACGGCGACAGCGACACCACGCTGGCGCCTCGCTATAACGGTTCCTCTCAAAGAGACAAAACAAAATAAACGAAGTCGGCGACGCGGTTGTGTGTCGCGCCACACTTTATGTGGCGCCGCACAGCAGCTCGCCGGCGCCGCTCAGTTCTAACGGTACCTTGCAAGGCGAGCAAAGAGAACAATGATATTTAAAAGAGACAAAACATAGATGATGAAATAATTCGAGCTTCTGTGAAACAGAAGCATTACAAGAAACTAGCATTCCTCATACACTGAGATACACCCTTCGCCGACATATACATATATACTTTATACGGTCGGAAACGATTCCTTCTCTATGTTACACACTTCCGCTTTTACCACAAATATAATATACCCTTTTACTCTTCGAGTACGGGTATAATTAATTGAAGCCAAACCTTTCTCTACATTCGCAATAATTGAAATGTGTCCGTATAACTTTGTTACACTATCAGACATAACATGTCTTTTTATGTATTGCGCTTTCCCATTCTCCTACGAAGGGCAAAACTAAAATTTTCGAGGTGTCATATAATTTTGGGAAGGAGTGTATAAGAGCTAGAGAAACCAATTTGTTTCCAGACTGATGTGATATTCAACTCCTACAAGTGGATTTCAAAATGTCGCCCCGCCCACTTCCGCCCCCACAAAGAGCACACATCTGTGGCGTCCACAATTTTGAAGATAACAGAAAACAAAAAAGTGCAGAATTATAGAGAAAGCCCATATCTATCAGAGGCTCAAATCTGAATCATATCAGATCAGCCACAATAGAGAAAACTATTTGGAGAAGCATCGTTCCCTCTCACACACCAACGCGTCGGCTTTGCCATTAGTCCAGATGAGCGACTGGATCTTAAAGACTATAAGAGCTGGAGCAACTAAACTGTCTGCCCACACTCCTGTGATACCCCGCCTCCACAAAAAAAAGGAAAGTCCACAACTGATTCTCTCTCTCGCTCACACACCC
The DNA here is from genome assembly GCA_009664405.1 of Drosophila bifasciata. Taxonomy (NCBI): domain Eukaryota; kingdom Metazoa; phylum Arthropoda; class Insecta; order Diptera; family Drosophilidae; genus Drosophila; species Drosophila bifasciata. Next base: position 15,199,720 of record CM019041.1, read on the forward strand.
TGCCTCGCGCAGTGTACGTATGGTGTTGGGAGAAGTGATGTAGATGTAGATGACAGATGCAGCAAACAAATTTAAAATGTAAAAAATCTTTTAAAAATTCCACATAAATCATACCGACGGAGTACGGGTATAAAAGTAGTGTCGCGTTAACGGCGACACCACACGTTCTATCTCGTTATGTCTTTTATGTTATTCTTATTGTTCGTAGTGCAGTTTAAAACGTGTTTCATTCGAGTTAGAGCAAAATTCGTCAATCGCCATCACATTTAAAATAAATTTCTAATATTTTGCATAAAAATGAGAAAATTCTCTTCAGAACCGAAATTAGTGTTGTTAGCCTGACCGAGAAGGGCTTCATGTAATATTTCCGAGAAGCTTGGTATTAGCCAATCGGCGGTGATCGGAGCTCAAAAGAGACGAAAAGTGACTCCCAAACCGCTAGACAAAGGTCGCAAAAAATTATTGATGGACTCAGATGCGCGACTTATGATGTCAAAAATGAGGAAAAATAAGCAACTAACACCAAAGGGTGCTTCTCAGGCCATTAACAAAAATGTTAGCCAATGGACTGCTAGAATGACATGCTGCATGACATCGGATATGTTTCAAATGTAAACGAGAGAGAACGTACGGAGTCGCTTCGAACGCGACTCTACTTTTATACCCGTACTCAGTGATTTATGTGGAATTTTTAAAATGTTTTATCAGTTTTTACATTTTACATTTTTGCTACATCTGTCATCGACATCTACATCAGTTCTCACAACAACACACGTACACTGCACGAGGCAGCATGTTTGAGCGTGAGTGTGTGTGTGAGAGAATCTGCTGCGACAATCAACCCCAATAAATGACTTACGCAGCAAACTGGCGAGGGGAAACACTAACGGCGGGGAAACACTGAATGAACGAAAATTCATTTGATCATTGTGGCTACAATAATGATCCGATCTGAACCAAATTCGGGAATCTGGTAGATATGATCATTCTCTACAATACTGCATTTTTTTTATTTTTCTCTATCTTCAAAATTGTGGACTTTCGTCTTTTGTGGGGGCGGAAGGGGCGGGGCGAAATTTTGAAATACACTTGTTCAGGTTTGGTATCACAGGAGTCTTGACAGAAAGTTTGGTTGCTCTAGCTCTTATAGTCTCTGAGATCCAGGCTACACAAAATACAAAAACCAAATCGACTCGATTTTTGTGTGAGTGCGAAAGGGATGGAGCGAAGTTTTTTGCGTATGTTTTTGTCTATTGTGGCTATATTAATGATCCGATCCGATTCAGATTTGAGCCCCTGATAGATATGGGCTGTCTCTGCTGTCTCTGATTCTGCATTTTTCGTTTTCTGCTATCTTCTAAATTGTGGACGCCACAGATGTGTGCCCTTTGTGGGGGCGGAAGTGGGCGGGGCGAAATTTTGAAACTTTTTTCTAGGGTGAGAGAACACATCAGTCTGGAAAAAAATTTGGTTGCTCTATCTCTTTTTTAGCCTTCGAGCAATGGGCGACGAACAAGACGGACAGACGGACGGACAGACAGGGGCTATATCGACTCGGCTATTGATGCTGATCAAGAATATATATACTTTATATGGTCGGAAATTACTCCTTCTCTATATTTACACACATCCACTTTTAGCACAAATACAATATACCCTTTTACTCTTCGAGTACGGGTATAAAAACACAAGCCTGCATTGTCCGATAAGAATGTAAAAGCCCGTTTGAAATTTGCAAGTGACCAACAAAATTTGAACCACTGAGGATTGGAAACGGGTTATATGGTCTGACGAAGCCAAATTTAACCGTTTTCAGTCAGATGGAAAGCAATACTGCTGGCACAATCCCGGGAAACGTCTTCAAAGGAACGAAGTGCAAACTGTAAAACATGGCGGAGGAAAAATAATGGTTTGGGGATGCTTTACATGGTGGCACGTTGAGCCTCTGCATTTAGTGAAAGGCATTATGCGTAAAGAGGACTATCTACCTATTTTTTCAACAATATGATGGTGATCCGAAGCACAGCGCAAAAGTTGTTAAGGAATGGATTGGAAAACAGCATTCTCAACTGACGGAGTGGCCAGCACAAAGTCGCGACCTCAATCCGATTGAAAATCTTAGGTCAATTTTGAAAAGACGGCTCGGACAGTACGAAGCAGCCCCAACAAATATGGGCAACCTTTGGGATCGCGGAAAAGCGGAATGGAATCGAATCCCAAAAGCTATAAATGAAAATTTGGTAGAGAGCATGCCAAACCGCATAAATCAAGTCCTTCCTAATAAGGGTCTGTGGAAAAAAAATTGTAAAATTGATTTGTTTGTTTAATTATCTTGAAACATGCAAAAGTGAGTTTATGCGGGTTATTTTCGTTATTACTTTCAAACTTTTTGTATTCATCTCATATGTTATTTTTTTTTTTACACCAATTTGTTAAGAATTTAATGATTAATATAAAATAGTTTGATTTGTTTGATTATCTTGTATCGTTTATGTTTTATGGGTGACGAAAGTCAGTATCGTGAACATGCACTCACTTTTGCTCGCCACTGTATGTAAATGTACATATACAGTTGCGGCAGAAATAATAGCACCAAATGGTACCACAGCCTTTGTTACTTCAAAACTTGATCGCTAACCAACAAAATTTGCACTTTACTATAATATAAATTAGCTATATATGTCTCCTCTCAGATAAAAGTGTGTCTAACTCTCGAAATCCTAACGGTTCTTATTATTCTACCCAATTTTCCGAAAAAGAATCATAATAGAACGGCAACAAAAATAGCACCAAAAATTTTTTTTATTTTAAACTTTTTCTTTTTTGAGCTTTTTCATATTTTATTTTTTTGATTAAATGAATAATCAGTGGCTTAAGTCGATAGTGGCAATAAAGTTGTAAAATAACAGTATTTATGGGTTGTGGAAAGCACTTTAGGGAAGAAAAAAAGCTAAAGGATCAAAACTTGAATTGCAGAAGGAGAAAACTTTTCTAAGGTAAAGCAAATAGTCGGTTGCTCAAGTTAAATGATTCGCAATGCCTTAAAACACGTAACTTACTAGAAAAACGTGAAAGAAAGCCCTCAATATCGCCATTTATGGTTAAACTACTGGTTGGTGAGGTCAAGAAGGACCCTTGCAAATCATCTACAGAGCTTAAAAATGATCTTAAAAATCGCCAAGGATGAGGAAAGTTAGTTCTTGCTCTCAAGAATATAAATTAACTGCCCGGAGTCCGCGGAAAAATCCACTTTAGACAGGAAGCCATGGGTACAAGTGATTCAGTATGCAAAATAGCACTGGAGTTGGCCCAAGAATCAACCTGTGGTCGAAATAAGTCAAAATGTTTTTTTTTTTGTTTCTCTCGATCTTATATAAGACGACTACCCAATGCAGAATACAATCATCTGACTAAGATATAAAACCAATAAACATGCAGGGAAAAGCATCACGGTAGGGGCATGCTTTTGGTACTATGGAGGTGGTCTAATATATGGCTCAAATCGATGATGAATCTACACGGCTATGTAAATATATATAAAAACAATGATGCTGCCTTATATGGAACAGAAAATGCCATTGCTTTGTGTCTTCCATCAGGATAATGATCCAAAACAGACCAGCAAGGAAGCTTTAACGTGGTTCGAGAACAGTGCGTTTAATGTAATGTATTGGCCTGCTTAGTCCCCAGATATGAAACCCATGGAAAATCTTTGTTCTAAAGTTACAAAATATGTTTCTAATACGAAACCAAAGAACAATATTGATCTTTTTGGGCATCATGCATTATTTTTGGGGCAATATCTTCCACAAAAGAGTCAAATATGAGGTGAACTTTTACACCAAGACGCTGAACCTCTGTTGTGGCTACAAAAGGCTTTAAAACAATATCTTAACATTTAAATACAACTAAAGTACCCTATTGTAATGAAAAATTTGGAAAACTTCTTTGAAATTTGTATTTTTTCGAACAGTTTGGAAATTGGTGCTATTTTTGTTGCCGCCTAAATTCACGAATTCGTACTTTTCTTCTCAAATATTTTCGTTTAAGGTCTTCAATACATGCCATTGCTTTCGGAAATGTAAAATAACACTCTAAAGTTTATAAATTAGTTTTAAAACAGTTCATTAAACCGTCCATTTAAACATAATCCTTCAATACAGAAAAATAAGCCTTTTGGTGCTATTATTTATGCCGCAGCTGTATATGTTAAATATTTTCCTTAAATTCGCCCAATTTTTAAATGAAATCGATATTTTACTATTTTTGGTCTTGTTTTATAATAAATTGAGTACCTGGCAGCTAATACCCGGTATATCCGCCACTATTTAGCAGGACTTCCTCCATTCGTCTTGGCGTGGAGGATATTAACTTACGATACGTTCCAATTAGAATGTTGTGCCCTGCTCTTTGGACAATATCCCAAAGTTGATTTTTATTTTGACAAAAAGTCTTTCCGACCACCTTTTGAGTTCACCCCAGAGATTCTCGATGGGATTGAGGTCCGGGGATTGACTTGGCCACTCAAGAACATCCACATTTTTCTCTCAGAACCAATCCCTTACTACTCGAGAGGCATGCTTCGGGTCATTATCCTGCTGGAACTTACATAAAAGTGGCATATTATCCTCGGCATATGGTAGCATCACCGTACCCAATAGATCTTTGTATACGAATCTGTCCATTGTTCCGTCAATACGATAAATCGGACCAACACCATACCATTAAAAGCAGTCCCATACCATTGGGCTACCACCTCCATGCTTCACAGTTTTATATTTTTTACAGTCCTCATCTGTAAATTTGCCGATCGAAGCAAAGGAACCCTGCGAGCGATCCTACCTGGTAGGCTTGCTATTGCCAATCGACGCCGAACGGTCCGTGATGACACAATATTCCCAATTTCGTTGGCAATCGTCCTGGAAGACTTGAAAAATGCGATCTTCGGTCTTAGATGATGATTTTCTAGGTACTCCCCGAGTTTCACTTATTTTTGTCAATAAAAAGGCAATGGTTACAAAGTTTTGAAATCGTTTCAAAAACCTAGCAATGGATTTATAGGTTTTTCTTTTATCTCGTAGTCGTTAAATGTGCCTTTTCTCCTCCGCACTGCAGTGCCGCCCACGGCCCATCTAATACAATTTTAATGGTTGTTAAATCCCCATTTAGCTATATTTGCCTAAAACCTTACCTCCAGCCGAATTTGCAGTATAAGCAATAAAACGAGAAAGAACGTGTGGTGTCGCCGTTACGCGACACTACTTTTATACACGTACTCAATCGGTATGATTTATGTGGAATTTTCAAATGTTTTATCAGTTTTTACATTTTACATTTTTTGCTGCATCTGTCATCTACTCGTAAATCTACATCAGTTCTCACAGTACATTTGTAGGAGTGGGATATCATATCAGTGTTGAAAAAAAATTTGGTTTCTTTTGCACTTATAGCCTCCGAGCAATAAGCGACAAACAATACGGACGGACGGACGGACATGGCTATATCGACTCGGCTATTGATGCTGATCAAGAATATATATACTTTATGGGGTCGGAAACGATTTATCTTTAGGACGTTGATGTGCAATGACTGCACCATCAAGTGGTGGAGCATGCGACACCGATCGCGAACATGCAGGAAAGATAGGTGTTAGACTAATATTCGAGGAAAAATTAGGGCTAACCACAACGCTAAACATGCAAAGTTACAAAAGAATATTACTTATTACGGGCAAGGTATGTTAGTATTACTGATTTAAGTTGTGGAAGTGAATTAGTGGTGGATATTATATGGTAGAACGAATTATAATCCGGTTCATGCAAGGAATAATTCGATCTACACAGTGGAAGGTACAAAGGAATAAAATTTCTAGAGGATCTAATAGGAATCGTGAAATTTATGCGGCTCAACAAGTCAGGGCTGTCGATGTCACCCCTGATCAAGTTGTGCATGAAAATCACACCAAGCATTTTTCTACGATTAAGTAAGGATGGAAGGTTTATTAAGAGTTTATTAAGTTTTTCTGGACTGATTCTATACGGTCTTGGTGTACTTTTTACTGAGGGCACCATACACAAGAGCCGTGCTCTAAAATCGGACTAACAGGCGAAATATAGAGAGTCTTCGTTATATAGGGGTCGTCAAATTCTAATGACCACCTCTTTATAAACCCAAGCACTCCCATGGCTTTATTTACCATGGTAGAAATCTGTTCAGAAACCTTTAACTTGAGGATGAGGACCCCTCCTCCACGTCGAGACAAACGGTAATTTCTAAATATTGTGTACCGATCTGCCAAAACTTCGGAACTAAGGATGTCCGGCTTTAACCAGGTTTCAGTAAACACAATAATATGGGACAAGAATGTGAAAATTTCAAGATAGAGAGTGCTGAGCTTACTACGTAAGCCTCTAGAATTCTGGTAAGTAACTAAAAAGAGAGGAAACTAGTTTTTTTGGATGGGTGGAAGTAGAAGTAGAGCGGGAAGATGAGGATGGATCACTGGATGGAGCACTGGTCTGACTGCCGGGAAGAGTTATGGGGGCCTATTATTCTTCTTAGCCTTATACTCTTTCATAACCAAGTGCTCCGCCGAAAAATTGGCTGAACAAATGGTGTCGAAATGAGATGGGGAGACGCTTATCTTAAAAGAAGCTATCTCCCTGGCATAAGCGAAATTAAACTTCTCCACCTTTAGGCCATCGGCTTTTATTTTGCTTTGTTTAAGAGCAGTTACATCATTAGATGTGAGATCAGGGGCAAGCCGAGAGACAAAAACTTGCCGCTTTGGTGGAACACCCACCAGTGGTTTTGGCACCACAGGTGCGGTTCCTGTCATGGATGGGATAACTATGGGTTTTGGTACGGACTCTACGGACACGGACGCTACAGTCGGCTGCATGTTCTCCGAGACGATGTATTCGGCTACCGAATCTGCATCACCAGCAGCGATCGTTGCCCTTGGGTGGCAAACGAAATCAACTGCTGCACTGGCGTAGTGGTCGGAGTTAGTTTTTCAGATGCCGGCGGCCGTGAGGGCAGTTGGCACTTGCAAAATCCCGCGGAGCGGACTTCTTGCGCCGCGGAGACTCAGCCAGCAGCTGTAAACTGCTGAACTGAGTGTCCATGGCTAAGAGCCGATCGTATTGCTTTTTAAAGCCCACGATCAGCTCCTCAAAGCCACTTCTCGTCTGCCTCATAAACGAGCGCTTTTCGTTTTCAACCGCACGGCATTTCTCGCAACTATAATGCAGACCGTTGCGTTGTGAGATGGCATCACCCACACGGCCAGAAATACCTGCACACTTTGCGTGCACTACGCTGTCGCAAAGCCAGCAAGGTATGTTCGGCTGATCGTGAGTGATCTGCTTCTTGCAGGTTTTTTTTGCACAGACCACAGAAAATTCCATAATTTATGTGTTTTTAATTTTTTGTTCAAGAACAAAAAGAAAGTTCAAAACAAATAGCAATCAGACCACAGTGCAAGCAGTTTCTAAAAGCTGTGCTTAAAGAAGAAATCGAAAAAAGAGAGAGAGCTGCTGCAACAGCTTGTAAGTGAGAGAGCGAGCTACTGCACAAAAGGTTTAAAAGCGAGAGAGAAAGAACAGTTAGTTGAGTTTGGGTGATAGAGAGAGATTTCTTCTGTGCGTTACACACATCAACTTTTACCACAAATAAAATATACCCTTTTACTCTTCGAGTACGGGTATAGCAATCCACACATTTTCCCAGAAAGCTAATTAATTCCGGGAATTTACCCAATTCGCACCAAAACATATGTATGCATATGTACATATGTACGTGCGCTCGTCTCACTACAGACACTAATATTATCAATATTCCCTGTATTCGATATTATAATGACAAATCCAAAACGCTGCTGATGGGATGTGTACTGATGGTGCTTGCCCTTTTACTCCTACCTCCACCCGGCAGCCCAATCCGTGTGTCCAGTCCGCGCATGGGAAATCTGAGGGCCACGCGGACTATAAATAGAGCCCGCCGGAAGAGAGAGAGCCAAAAAAACAGCGCAGAGATTGCGAAAAACTGCCGTATGGGAGCAGAGTCTGCTGGCAGCGCGGTCAGTTGCGATTCGATTATCGGCGAGAGAGTTTCAATTATCCAACCGACATGTCCGAGCATCCCAATCATTTGGGGCAGCCAAAGCAGATGGCCATCAACGCCTCCACAAAGGAGCTGGCTGAGTTGATCGATCTGCATCTCGGGGAGCTGCGGCCCAAGGAGCCCGCCTGGCGGGTGTCCGACTCTCCTATCTCTGGGCGCGGCGTATTCGCCACCCGCGACATTGCCAAGGGCGAGGAGCTGTTCCGAGAGCACACAATCCTGGTGGGGCCGACGGCGCATCGCGCCTCCAACCTGCGCACATGTACGCTCTGCTACCGCCTGGTGCCGGGACAGACGGACGCGGAAGCCCTCTGTTCGGCGGGCTGCGGCCTACCCGTGTGCGGAGAGTGTGGCAAATCGCCGCGTCACAAGATCGAGTGCGATCTCTTTCTCAAGTGGAAGCCCAAGGAGACGCAACGGATCGATCCGCGCTCGCTGCGCATTCTGAGCGTGGTACGCTGCTTCTTCCTGGACGAGCAGCAGCGAAGGCTCCTCTACGCTATGCAGGCCAACGCGGACCGCTACTACATGAAAGAGGTGGAGCGCGCGGCCGCCTGCTTTGAGGACTTCCCCCGGGAGCAGGAAATGCTTGACTTCTTCTACCGCACCATCTGCGCATTCAACACGAATGCGTTCGAAAGCCGCAGCTGCGTCGGGGGTCACGAGGTACTGATCCGAGCCCTTTTTCCCTTGGCGGGACTGTTGAACCACCAGTGCACTCCTAATGCCGGCCACCACTTTGAGGATGGCGAGACCATTATCGTCTGCGCCACGGAGCGAATACCGTGCGGGGCCGAGATCACAGTGTCGTATTCCAAGATGCTCTGGTCCACCTTGGCCCGAAAGATATTCCTCGGCATGACCAAAGGCTTCATGTGCCAGTGTCCCCGCTGCCAGGATCCAACGGTGAGTTCTCCCTCGAATGTGGATGTGGATCTTAATCAGCAGCTGCAACTGCAAATGCAAATGCATCCAATTTGGGAGCGAGTTCGTTCAGTCGTGTCGCAATCACTGCGGGTAACCAAAATAGCTTTATCGAAGTGGCCGCAAATATGTATCTGGCAGGGGCGTCACCGAGGGGGATGCTCTAGCCAAGTGAAGTGGAAACTTTTCGCCTAGCGAGTGTCAAAGAACTCTGAACGTTGCCTCAAGCAACGGAATGGGGTACTGGTCCCCTTAGCTCGAGACGCCTCTGCATATGTGTGAGGTTAAATACAGCGCATCCGCTGCAAATATAATCACTGAATAATCACCCTGACGCTGCCCAAAAAATGTGGTACTAGTGTTTTACCAAGTGTTTCAATATAATTAAGGGATTCAAGTGAGCCACAACGGATTCCCTCCGATCTCTCCAGTAGATTGCCAGATGTAGTACCATCTCTCAGTGAGTAGCCGCCGGACGCAAAAAAGGCTCACAGAAGGGCCCCAGCAGGAAGCCCTCACTCTTGGTCGAGTGCTGGGTTAATGCATGAATTAAATTGAATACCCAATGCATGTACATAGGTACACACATATGTACATATGTATGTGTGTACATAGTACCGAACTCCACCAATTATTATTGGCGCTCGTTCCCCATCCAACGGCAACTTGTTGGATGTGCATTTGTTTCCCAGCCGAATGATTTACATAACTAACGCCTTAACAGTGGACTGAATCCATCATAACCAAATCCGAATCTGCTTTGCACTGGGCAGCCTGCCAACGTCCCAATAGTGGGGGGGCGACCCAACTAGTTCAAGTACTCACACACACATACATTCACCATCACTCACTCATTCTATCATTCAGTCTCCCGAGTTATAAATCGCATAACATACATACATATCAAACCCAACCCCATGCCCTTGCCCCTCCCCCGGTCTTCACCATATTCTTGCCAAGAGAAAAATTAAATTGGCCCCCCCCCTCCCTTTTTTTTCGTGTTCTTTGAAAAATATAAAATTTGCGCTGAAATTCTTCAGAATGTAAACGAAAAACACAATGAAGAAATATTCAAAATTATTCGAGTACATATGTATGTATATGCATATTTATTTTGGTTGCCATACCCTAAAGCCTTTGCGGTTGTCCCTCAATGGAATCTGTTCCTATTTAATCATTCATTATAATCATCATTATAATTGGGTGCCCATACTTGAATTTTGTAATTTCTGAAAAGCATTTTCCCATGAACTTGTCACGGGGAGTTGTTTTTAAACGTACATACATATGTATGTATGTACTTCTTAAACATATTCGGAGATTATCTCGCTTTTCAAATTACGGCATTTTTCAAATTGACCAAATATTTCGTTGACTTCTCACTAAAAGGGTATTACGCCTTCAGTGCTTTCCTGATGGTTTTTCGATTTCTTCATTTGTTTGGAGTATTTCGCATTTCGTTTTCTTCGATTGGGGGCAATAAAATTCACCTAAAAAATGAAAATAGATTCTAAATTCACGTTCGATAGGTCGCTTATGTATGTACATATGTATTGTACATAATGTGTATGTGTGTATGTGAACTTGTATAGCTGCTTGGTAGTGAGTCGAAGCTAATGGAAACATACGGACTTAGACATATGTGTGTACATAATATGTACTACATACATATGTATGTATGCATGTATGTACATATGTGCGTGGGTTCTGGAGGCTTGTCAGTTTATGTAGAAGAGGATTCCCGTTAGCAGTCTAAGGGCTAAAAGGGGCGGATGATTAGCTGGAAGCGGCGCTGACATGTGACAATGCGTGACAGTCACGGAAACAATCCCACCGTCCACCCATCCAACATAGTCACGTGTCTGGGCTCACCTTATGGCCCCGGCCTGGCCTGGCCTGGCGACGATGTCTTAATTTATGTGGCATCCACACGCACCGCAACCAGCTGGAGAGTCCCATGGCGTGGAACACGGTGGGGAGACTGGGTCAGCGACGGCTCATACTCGTATCTGGGTGGAGGGGAAATCTTTACTTTAGCTGCTCAAGTTTTTAAGGGGTGCGAGTACGGGTACGAGGTTGACGGCAGCTTTCCTATGGTTTCGCTTTATGACATCCATAACCGACCGCACGCGGTTGAGGTGGTTGATGGTCGGGATGTAGCACGGCTGAGGTGTTCAACGCACAAAACTGGCAAGTGAGCCGAACATAGGGAGAGGCGAGAGAGCGGAAACTGTTCTCCAATGCAAGGCACATAAATATAAGGTAGGACAAAGCGGCTCTTCAGGTAACATATTTTATCATGCTGCGACCGCCGTGCAAAGACACACACGCAACTACAACTGCCATGGGCTATGGTACTAGCCAAATGTACATATGTACATATAGTATGTAGACTGCCTTACCCTCTTATTTGCGTACCTTCCTCCATTGCATACACTGGCCCCAGCGCGTGTCGGATTTCCTTCCCCTTCATTTCATTTCCGCCCTCACATGAATCCAATTGAACACAAATTGAATAAGAGTCAAAAGCAAAATCCGCTTGGCGTCGCCTCTCCCCGTCTCGCAATCGAACGGTGTGTCGTGCCATTGTGCCTTTGTGCTTGTGTGCTTGTGTACTCATGTGCTGTGCGTGTGTGTCGCGCCTTGGGAAACAATCATATTTGACTGTTGTCACTGCTGCTGCTATCCTCCCCAACCCTTCCCCCTCTGCACAAGCTTTTTGCGGTTGCTGTTACATTTGCTGTCTCATTTTTCCATATCTTGCTGTTGCTGGTTTTCCTTTCGTGTCCTTTTGATTACTGTTGTTGCTGCTGTCCCCGGCCTCAACGTCTTTATGTTGCTTTTGTCCAGTGCGTTCTCTTCATTCTACTGTTGCCTTCCTCTTCTTCTTCTTTCTATTACCGCTGCTCGTACCCTGCTTCTTCTTCGCACTGCTGCTGTTGTTGTTGATGTTGTTGTCACCCTCTCCTCTCCCTCTTATTATTGCTGTTGTTGTTGTTACCATAGGTTCTTCTTCTCCTTCTCCTCCTTTCCCATTCTGCTGCTGTTGTTCTTGCTGTTGCTTTCTCTAATTTGTGTTTTTTAGTTGCGTTTAATGCTCTCCGAGGGCGTCGATGTCATAAGCGTCACTGTCGGCGTCAGCGTCGCCGTCGCCGTCGCTCATGCTGCTGTCACCGCTGTCGCTGTCGCTATTCCCGTAGAGCGACTCGACCAGGCCAGACCAGAGAAGCGACATCACTCGTTGCGTTGCCGCCCGTCGCGTTGGTTGTTATTGCTCCGTCCGTGTATATCTGTCTCTCTCGCTAGTCCGGTCCTGGTCTGCGTATGGCATCGTCGAGCATCGTCGGGCATCGTCAGACATCGCCGAGCAACGTCGGAGAACGACCTCGGGCCAGGATGAACACAACGGCCGCAATGCTGGCCCACATGGCGCCCTGCAGGAACACAACACCGGAGCAACTGGCCCAGCTCATTGATGTGCACCTGGGCGAGCTGCGCGAGGAAGAGCCCAACTGGACGCTGGCCGCCTCGACGGTAGCCGGCCGCGGGGTGTTTGCTACCCGGGACATCGCTGCAGGAGAACTGATCTTCCGGGAGCGCGCGCTGGTGGTGGGGCCTACGGCGCGCAAAGGCCAGTTGAGCACATGCGTTTGTTGCCACCGGTTGCTTCCGACGCAGGGCTTTCTCTGCAAGCAGCGTTGCACGCTGCCCGTGTGCGAAGCCTGCTCCGGATCGGTGGCGCACCGTGCGGAGTGCGAACACTTCCGTCGCTGGCAGCCAAAGGACGCGGACGCTGAGGTAGAGCAGGTGAACCCGCTGTCGTTGCGCATCCTCACTGCCGTGCGGGTCTTCCACCTGGGAAAGGAGCAGCGCCACCTGGTGGATGCCATGCAGGCAAACGCGGAGCGGGGTTTCCGCCAGGAGATTATCAAGGCGGCCCAATGCTTCCGCAACTTTCCAACGACAGACAAGCCCTTCATGGATCAGCTTTTCCGCATTGTTGGCGTGCTTAACACGAACGCCTTTGAGGCGCCCTGCCGCACCGACGGTCGCGAGACGCTGCTACGGGGTTTGTTCCCGCTTACGGCGATCATGAACCACGAGTGCACCCCCAACGCCAGCCACTACTTCGACAACGGACGTCTGGCCGTGGTGCGGGCTGCCAGAGACATACCCAAGGGCGGGGAGATTACCACTACCTACACCAAGATCCTCTGGGGCAACCTCACGCGCGGCATCTTCCTTAAGATGACGAAGCACTTCATGTGTGACTGCACCAGGTGCAACGACAATACTGTGAGTAGGCGAATCCCCAAAGCGGCACTAGGGCAGGCCCAATAACTGAAGGCGCGCACACACTATGACCAAAAGCGAAGCCGAAATGTACTATACACGGCTATCGAAATGATTTCTCTCCTTTGTTCCGCTCTTGGCTCCTCTTTAAACTATAGTGTGCACGAAGCCGTGTGTGCATGTCTTTGTCGAGTAATCGGAAGATTTATTCTGCTGAGTGTCCTAATTATGGTGAACGCTGCTTGAAAGCAGTGGAAACTTTCCTCTCTATAAATACTCGAAACTTTTTACCCTTTAAGAACTTCAGCTAAGAGCTGACTACTTGATTAACCCTATTCCCAATGGTTTCATTGAATAATGCTGAAAAATGAAAATATGATCGCTTAACGTTCACTTGCCATCGACACGAGGCTTTATCTGTGGCAAGGCCCTCGAAACGAAATCATGGGGAGCGCCAGAGCCCCACACTTATAAAGCAATTATTAAAATTTCGAACAAATATTTTGCATGAAATTCAACAGAATGTATTCTTGGCCAACGTTAGATGTCAACGTCGCTGCTTTTCTTTCTTTCTCCCTATACGAGTATAATGTTGGGGGGTATATACATAGACGTATATTTAGATATACAAAAATGTATATCTGCTCATTATGATGTGGTCATGCTGCTCTTTCTGTGGGATAAGTTGAATAATGGCCTCTGGCGCTGGCAGCCCAGGCCACCTGACACAAATGCGTTCCCTAATTAAATTAGCTCTATGATTTTTCATGCACTTGCCAGGAGTGGCGCCAAGGGGAACGTCAAGTTGGCGTAAAACGAGCGTAAAACAAGAGCGGGAAGAAAACTCATAGTCTCCCTGGTTCCTTAATTTCCCTTCGATTAGTATAGTATGTACACTGCTTAACCTTTAACTCAAAAGATTTCTTTAGTCTACATTATATACTAAAACGACATGGATTTAAATTGTATGTACATACATACTCGTATTGGCAGTACTAAACTCCGTTTTGACTCCCCTCCACAAATAATATTCCCATAAGCATGACAAATTCAATTCTAACTGGAGTTCAGCAATGTTCCGACAAATTCGGATTTCAGTGAAATGAACTGCGCCGTGAAGTGACAGAGGCGGTCAGCGAGCCCGATGTCCCAACTTAACAGAAACCTTAATACAAAGCATCCATTTATCTGATTTCTAACTAAAAGCAACCCGTCTCTCTGTTTCGCCCCCTGCAGGAGAACGGAACGTATCTTTCGGCGCTGTTCTGCCGGGAGCAGGGCTGTCGGGGCTTGGTGATACCCGTTCAGACCCGGACCCTGCAGCCGGACTGGCGATGCCTGACCTGCGAGAATGTCTTTCCCCATTCAAAGATGGCCAGATATCAGGACTTCGCCCTGAACACCATCAACAATCGGATTAACTCGTGCAGCGTCCCCGACATGATACACTTCATCAACGATCTGTGTCCGCGATTCTGTCCTCCCTCGAACTACGTTCTCATCGAGGCTAAACTCAACGTGATCTGGCGCATGACCCGTTTCGACTCGGACCAGTACACGGCCGAGGAGGTGGCACACAAGGACCGCTATCGCGAGGAAATCCTGGCCATAATCCACAAGCTCGGGGCAGGCGAGTGCACCCTCAAGAAGCTCATCACCGAGGAGATACAGTAAGGAGCCCGCTTCTTCTCTGTTTGCGTGTATGATTGTGTATGGATGAAAAAGTGTGTAAGTGCGTTGTTAGTACTGTATTTTTGTAATCACTTAAGTAAATCAATAAACACCAGGATATGTTGAACATATGTCTATGCCACCCAACCTTGGACTCACTCTACTGCTTGACACTTCTGTGCCAGCTGTCAAAGCAAACTGTTAGAGACTACCAACGTGACAGGTCTGCCACTCGTGCATATATGTATCAATGTCCTCGCCAATATTATATTATTGACGATAGTTTGCAGATCATATCGGGTTTTAACAGCGATGACAGAGCGGCAATCAACTGCGTCCACAGAGCCACATTGGAGAACGCCAAGGAAGCTTCAAGTTCTAAAGTTAGTAATATTATACATATACACCGGCAATTCAATAATTGTTCAAATACGAATACTTTACGCTCAACATTGCCAGGTGACCGATCCCCACGGTCGTACCTTGTTCAACATGAACTCCCTGAATATGTGCGTGATGCTGAAGCGGTTTTTTTTTTAGCAGTGTAGCGGTATCAATGCTTTTACAGAGTTCAGAACGTCCTCAAACTCGACGGCTTTTCCGAACTTCAGGGCACAGCAGACGGGCCTTTCATCTGGATAAGAAATGTATATGTTGTACATGTTGGTTGGCCGTGAATAAAATTTATCGATTATTGAATGTGAGTTTAATAGCAGACTGTTTTTCTGTTTAACAACAGAAGAGTGGAGCTCTTCAGGATTACAGGTTCCAATCAACCATCAACCAATTAGAGGTGATCCAAATTAATGCACTTGCTTTCAAAATGTTGAACACCTATCGCTACGGAGTTCTAGGACATAGACAGGACGAGACCGCCATCCTATAAGTCAACTCATACAGAAAACATGGATACAAGATTTTCTGGTAAAATGTAGAGCCTCAAGGAGGAACATTGCTCAGTGGTTGGGCTTGTATGGAGCCGCGGCCATATGTACTTCAAGTTATTATATTGATACGAAATTTTCAACAACAACATATCGTACGTCTATATCATATAGCTGACATAGGAACGATCGGTTAGAAATAAGCATTTAGTATGAAAAACTTTTTTGTTTTTTATTGTATTTCAATTAAATCTTATATTTCTGACAAGTAATGACTTTCAATAACCCGGGCGAGTTTAGTCGAAATCGGGATACTATATCATATAGCTGCCATAGCAGCAATTGCAAACAAAAATAAACACCAGATTCAAACATTAGTAAACATAAACTGCTTTCTAAATATTTATATATCTTTGTTTCCCGATTCTGCAGCTTCTTCCGATAATCCTCCAATTGAAACAAGCACAAAATTAATCACATCTGCACCATGGATTAAAACTTTGTGCACTGAGGTCGGAAAGTAGTAACAATCATACAAATCTAGCTACTTCTTGGCAGTGTCAAGAGCATATATTCGGAATTTGTCAGCATTAATCCTGTACCCTGATGCCATAGCTTGGAGCCATGTTGAACATCGTGTTAAAAGGCTTTCATCTAAGCCAGTTATTTCAGCTGATAATTCCGAATTATTGAAAAATGTTCTCGCAGAATTTCCATCATTAGAATTCCTGCTACCTCCACTTCTCGGCTGGTCCACTATTAGCCCCATTTTTGCTTTGAAGTCTTCTTGGATCCTTGCATTTTTCTTAAAGAAAGGGAATGTTTTCCTTCTGCGGTAGAAATTCGCCAAATTTGTTGGTCCAATCTGTAGGCAACGTGCAAAAAATATTCCAAGAATCGAATATGAGTGTAACGGTGACAAGCCAAACTCAAGGCAGTTCTCAGTAACATTCTTTTCCAAATCATATATTTCCGTTGGTTTTACAAATGTAACATTTGGCTGCAGATGTGGCGCTATGAGCATTACATATCTTCCCATCTACCATGGTCAATTGCAAGCTGTGTTTAACTTCAATTATTTTATCATAAATTTGTTCCTTAAAATGCCATTCTTCGATTAAAGTCAATTGAGCCGTTTCTTTTTGAAATTGGAACCTCATCGGTCTACAGAAGCGTGTAGATGAAGGTCGGGGATTTTTTCAAATTATTTTATGGCCTTTGGGATCATTTGAATTGGCAATCAGCTGCAATGGTACGTATGACGTAACAAAATGAGTAGAATCGTCCAAACTAAGCTCTTTCTGTTTATATTCAAAATGTCCAGTAATACCATCGAATCCCCATTTTCCTATCAAAATTAAGTTTTTCATCGAATCGTCCGTAATTTTCTCAATAACTTCATGTTAAAGCTTTAAAATCCGGGAAGCTGTATGGTTTAGCAAGCTTTGCAGTTTAACTTCAGCTTTTGCTTCAGTAACGCTGATTTCATCTGCTCGTAACTTGGCAATATATCAAATGATACTAACGAATTGATAAACTTACGAATGAGCAAATATTGATGTTTCGATAAATTCGTCTCTACAAAAAGTGATAAAACTTCATCAATATTTGTTTGTCAATGTTTTGGCCCTGAAGACTAGCTGTACGAACGAAGCAAGGAAGCTACAGAATCATCCCTTTTTTAAAATTTCAGCAATCCTTCGTCGTTTTGCTCTTTTCGAACACTCCGAAAATTCCATTTTCGGCAGTCCAAGATCAGAACTTTCTTGTGTTGGTTGCGACACCTCGTGGGCACAGCTTAATACAATTTTTTCCATTTCATTCAGCCAACCAGATTGATATTGCATAATTTAAGTTTTTTTTTTCCTTTGTAACTATCCCTAAAAGTAACAATTCTTTTACATATAGTATGTACTCAATACAGAAGTGTAACCGTTTTTTTTGGCATAACTTCGATAATTTTTTTTAATTTTCCAGCGTTGGTTCCATTTTCTGGGAACCATAGATTAAATATATGTTTTCTGCAGAAGTCGTTGAACCAACTAACAACCATCAGTCACATTACATTAAAAAACTAGATCGGACGATGCTCAATACTCGGCATGAGGCAGCGGGCATGGGCCCTTTTGTGGGATGTTCCCTCACAGCGGCCGCCGTAGTCGGAACTATCCTATAGTTTAGGGGTTACCAGGAGTTTCTTGTCATTCCGTGTCATAGTCCGTTAAAACTGAGAGTGAAAATCATTCAACAAAGGTTTGATTTCATTCCTTGTCGAACTTTTAATATTAAGAAACTAACATGGAGCAGATTAAAGAAGAATCCGTCCTGGATACTCCACTGCCTGTCCTGAACATCGTCAACGGTCTACTACTACAACTGATAAACGAAGATCTACCTTGGGTGGAGGATGAGACACCGCCGCGGTACTACGAGGATGTGCCCTCCATCGTTAAGACGTTCGTCTGCACGGAAACCCAGACTATGATTGAGCGCACTCATGCCTCAAAGTCGATCCAGACAAACGTTCTGAGCAGTCAGTCTTCTCAATCCTCTCAAACTTCAAAAGCCATCCGCATTGTGTCGGGGCGCCGTCAAGTATCGAGGGGCATTCACGTGAAACCGACACAGAAGCTCAATGATGTACTCCTCAAATGCCTCGGAGATATAGTGGTGATCATCTCCCTCGGTTATACCTTTTATGCCGCTCTGTGCTCCGACCCCGTCTCGTGGCTCACGGAGAAAATAACACAGGCATTACCTACAATGTGAGAGAGCCTCTCCAGCCTCCCCTATCCACACGCTGTTTGTTATTTTTTTGTTATTTTTTAATCATCGCAACATTTGGAAAAATCAGACCGAAATCGAAAATTTCCAGTTTGAATTTCCAAGTCATAGACTAGACCAGACGTAGTCAAGCGCCCTGTAGAAGTAAGAACATTCCGCTTTTTATTTTATTATTGTAATTTTTTGTTCATCTTACAGCGGAACGGCCTGACTGGACATGACCAAAAATATGTTGTGTACTTGGACAGCGATGGCAACAAGGGTGCTGACTAAAACGATTTTGGATGATATTGTAACCTCCATCCACCCGAATTGCGGTCAATAGCTAAAATAAATATTAAATGGTGAATGTTCATGTATTCCCCCGGTTTGCAGTGAATTTTTATACTGGCTACTCATACTAGTAAACTGATTCGCGATCATCGTCAATAGCCGAGTCGATACAGTCACTTCTCAGAGGGGAACCTCATCCTTTGCCTAATCTTAACACACGCATCTGATAGATAATCAGACTAAGCCTTTTAAAAATGGAAACATTGAAAAATTCAGATTTATAGTTTAGGAACGTTTAAGGCTAATCATATTTGTATACCCGTACTCGAAGAGTTAGGGTGTATTGTATAGATGGTAAAAGTGGTTGTGTGTAACGCAGAGAAGAAAACGTTTTCGACCTCATAAAGAATATACATATATTCTTGGTCAGCATCAATAGCCGAGTCTATGTCTGTCTGTACTTCCGTCTTTCCATCCATCCATCCGTCTTTTTTGTCGCTTAGTACTCAGAGACTTTAAAAGCTATAAGTACCAAAGTTAGTTTCCAGTCAAGTTAGTATTTCAAAATTTCGCCCGCCCCTTCCGCCCACACAAACAACGCTTATCTGTGGCGTCCATAATTTTGAAAATATCAGAAAACGGAAAAAATCATAGTGAAACCCCATATCTATTAGAGCACAGTGGTCCCGCCCGTAGGTCAAAAATAAAAACACCAAAGTCCAAATTTTGACTTTAAATGTACCAATTCTTATTTATAATTGGTCTAGCTATTTGAATTTATTCATCTTTTTGTTTTGCTCTATCTGTCCTCTTCAAGAATAGCATCGAAAGAGATAGCATGATATTCATTGTGTATTGCAGCGTAAGCAACGTGCAAGGGAAGCTCTCCGCAAAAAATTTGTTAAACTTATTCATAACAAGTGTTTGTGCAATAAAATTGATTCATATTTTAAAGAAAGGTGTTTTACAACAAAAAGTATATGTAGTATGTGTTGTGTTTTGTGTAAATCATTATTGTATTTAGTACATAATTGCAAACGTTCTTAGTTTGTCTTTTTCTGTGTTTGGTTAGAGTTTTAGTTGTGATGGCACTCTTTGGCATTAACAAATCTTTTTGTATAATATTCTTAAGCATTTTAAGAATATAAGAAAGTTTAGTTCAAGTGCCGTAAGGTGCCGTGCGGCTTGCAATATACGAAAAGGTAACCTAACCTCAATTTTAAAAAACCACGTGCTTCTGCTGTGTTTTTGTTTGTTGCCGTTTGTTGGTTTGTGTTGTCGTTTGTTGTTATTTTTGTGTTATGTTTTATGTTTATATTCTTTTCTTTAAAATAATAGCTTATTATTTCCTTAGCAGCCACTTATGAATGCCAATTTTCACGTTTGCATGCTTTTGAGATTTGGTGTGGAGAAGCAGGTTCGAAAAAAGAAAAGTCGGCCAATTTAAAGGATTCCATTATTAAACATGCTTGTAATTTGGGATATCAGCTTGATCAGGAAGAGTTCGAGAAATGTCTAAACTACGTTTGCAAGGAGCTTGCAAAGTTTTGGCTAAAGTGCAAGCGTACCCGATTAGCCGTTTTAAGAAATTATTCTAATTGGCTGGCAATAAACGAGACCATAGCTGCGAAACAATGCGATGCGCAACAAGAAACTTCAACATTGCACACTGGTCGTCCAAAAAAAATTTTGCCGAGTGCTCCAAAAGGACGAAACGTCGAAGAATAGCCGAGGTTGCAAAACACGATGAGTCTGCTGCTTCTGATATGCGCTCATCGAATGTACAACCGCAAAACTTATGCTCCCAAGCTAATATTGAAGAAGTTTTATCGCTTTTCGTAGAAGCAAATTTAACAAAACATCAGTATTTATTAATACGCTCATTTGTAAATTTAAAAATCGGGTATCATTTACTACCTAGTTACAATAACATACTGATGGACAAAAGCAAATGCTACCCCGATAATGAATCCCACGCTGAAGTTGAACTTCAAAATTTATTGGACCATACAGCAACTCGTATATTGCAACTTCAGAAAGAAGTTATTTATAATATAGGAGCTGATTCTGTAAAAAATCTGATTTTAATAGGGAAATGGGGCTTCGATGGTAGCACTGGCCATGCGGAATATAAGCAAAAAGTATCAGATCAGATAACAGCTTGTTTGTAACCTCATATGTACCCCTAAGACTTGTTTCGAAGACAAATAATTCTATTTGTATTTGGAAAAATCCACGACCATCGTCGACGCGGTACTGTCGACCTGTCAGATTTCAATTTAAGAAAGAAACAACTGAATTGTCCATTGCCGAAGAAGAATACTTTGAAAAAAAGATTGTCCTGCTTAAGCCCACTATATTTCTAGAAGATCGACAATTAAAATTGAACAGTCTATGCAACTCACGATGATTGATGGAAAAATATATAGTGCATTAAGCGAAACATCCTCAGCAAAATGTTACATATGCGAAGCAACTCCAACTCAAATGAATAACTTACATGTATGCCTGCAAAACGATGTTCATGAGAACCGATATGAATTTGGACTATCGCCATTACATGCGTACATACGATTCTTTGAGTATTTGCTTCATATATCTTATAGACTGGACCAAGAAATTTGGCAAATACGCTCTGAAGAAGCTAAAAGGAAATTCTTAATCCGAAAAAAATTTATTCAATCAGATTTCCGAGCAAAAATGGGCTTAATTGTCGACAAGCCTAAGGCAGGCGGAAGTGGAACGTCTAACGATGGCAATACTGCCAGGGCATTTTTTAATAATCCTGATATGTCTGCTATTATAACAGGTGTTGAAGAGAACTTGATAATAAGATGCTCAACCATTTTGCAAGCCATGTCATCAGGCTACAATATAAATTCTGCAAAATTCAGAGAGTATGCATTAGAAACAGCAAAACTTCTTATCATTAAATATCCGTGGTACTACCTTCCTGCATTGGTTCATAAAGTGTTATTACATGGTCCTGTCATTATAAAAAATTGTTTAGACTCGATTGAAGAGCTTTCTGAGGAAGCTGCAGAGGCAAAAAATAAAGACATTAAATTATTTAGGCTAAACCATACGCGGAAAATTTCAAGGGTCCTGACGAATACTGATTTATTGAACAGATTACTTTTAAGTTCTGATCCTTTTATTGCGGGTCAAAGAAAACTTCAATGCAAACCACAGTCCAAGCTTCTAAAATCAGCTATTGATTTACTGGACGAAACTATGTAAAATATGATTTTTTTTAAACATTTATGTGTATGTTTGTCGAATTGTTACTACACATATATGTAAATATTAAAGGGTAAATATATAAATTAAAAAAATTTATTTATTGTATGGTCGTTTTTGTTAAATACATTTATCATTTCTGTCATTATTATTTTAAGGTGAGATAGTTTTCCCGACAAAAACTCGTTTTTTACACTGATTGTTCCTATGGCAGCTATAACCTATAGTATCCGGATTTTTGCTGAAGTCTCCCAGGTTATATACGAAAATTTCCAAAGTTTTGTTGCAATAAAATAAAAAACCAAAGGTTTTTCATATAAAAACTGAATATCAGACCGATTTTTCATATGGCAGCTATATGATATAGTTGTCCGATCTAGCTGATTTTTTACATATTATTTTAGGATAAATATAAACAAATTTTGTGCCAAGTTTCAAGTCCATACCTCAACTAGAAGTATTTTTGGCTGCTCTCCCCATACAAGCCGGACCACTGTGCATTAGAGTACTGAAGGTGCGACGTTCAAGTTTTTTTTGTTCTCTGCATTCGATAAGAAAGCAAAGAATTGAAATTATTGTTTATTAAGTTTTATGCGCGAGTATGACCTGACCTGGAAAAACTTACAGAGAAGTTGGTCGATTTGTAGGTAGGAA
Organism: Drosophila bifasciata; assembly: GCA_009664405.1. Classification (NCBI taxonomy): domain Eukaryota; kingdom Metazoa; phylum Arthropoda; class Insecta; order Diptera; family Drosophilidae; genus Drosophila; species Drosophila bifasciata. The sequence continues at coordinate 15,222,567 of CM019041.1, forward strand.
TAAAATGATTTCAAACGCCTTAAACTATAAAGAAAAGACTGAAACACGCGGACGAAAATGATCTATGAGCCCTCTTCATGTCCAAAGACTGATTCGTCAGATCAAGAAGGATCCCTTCAAGCCTTCTACCAAGCTTGAAAGAGAGCTTAAAATAAATGCGACAGTCCAAACAGTTCGCACATGTCTTAGGCAATATAACCTTAGCCTGCAGCCCAAGAAAGGAATGTACCTCATTTAAACGCGACACATATTAACAGGCGCATGAAGTTTGGCAGGGATTATGGAAATTGGACATCCCAAAACTGACATCCCGATCATACCGTAGACGTCCAAAGAATACAGAATACAAACCCCAGTACACCCAGTAGGGGTTCTCCTACTTTCGAGTAGGTCCAATACATTGGATAAATCGATCATGGCTCAGCACGAGTACGTGAATATCATGGAGACAGTTATGCTACCCTTTGCAGAATATGAAATGCCGCTCGTATGGGTCCTTCAACAGGACAATGACCCCAATCACACCAGCAAGAAAGCAAAGGAATGGCTCAGGGCAGAATCTGAGAACGTTTTGGAGTAGCCTGCTCAGTCGCCTGACCTGAATCCCATCGAAAATCTTTGGTCCGACGTCAAGAAGGCAGTTGCTGCTTCCAAGCTACTATCGGATAACTTTAGGAAGAAATTAAAGAGTCCTACTCCAAAATTCCCCTAAAACGATGCCAGGACCTAGTTGATTCCATCCCAAGACGCTACATATGTACTATATGTAGATTTAGTATTACTAGTACAAAATGGTTAACTAATGAATTCGTTACTTATTGCTTATTTTTTTAAATTTGAAATCCATTTTTGAAAAGTGGTGCTAATTTTATTTTTTCGCTTAGTTTTGTCAATTCCAATAAAGTTTCCTAAATAACTCAAAATATGATTGTTTTTTATTCCCAGGCTTGTAGGAGTCTCCCATTTCTAACGAGAAAGAACGTACGGAGTCGCTGTAAACGTGACTCTACTTTTATACCCGTACTCAGTCTGTACGCATGTGATTTATGTGGAATTTTCAAATGTTGTATCAGTTTTTACATTTTACATTTGTTTGCTGCATCTGTCATCTACATCTACATCAGTTCTCACAACAACACACGTACACTGCACGAGGCAGAGCGTGTGAGCAGTGTGTGAGTGTGAGAGAATCAGTGGCGGCTATCAACCCTCAAAAAAAAGTATATTTTGTTATGGGTGTAGCGGGGGGTGGGGCAGCTCGCTGCTGATAATTCTTATCATCATTGTGGCTATAATAATAATCCGATCTGGACCGTTCGTTTCGTTTTTCTTTATCTTTAAAATTGTGGACTTTCGTCTTTTGTGGGGGCGGAAGGGGGCGTGGCGAAATTTTGAAATACACTTGTTTCGGTTTGGTATCACAGGAGTCTAGACAGAAAGTTTGGTTGCTCTAGCTTTTATAGTCTCTGATATCCAGGCTACACAAAATACGAAAAACCAAATCGACTCGTTTTTGTGTGAGTGCGATCTAATGATCCTATACTAATATACTAGTGATCCGGCTATACTAACGATCCGATCCAATTCAGATTTGGGCCTCTGATAGATATGGTCTTTCTCTATGATTCTGCATTTTTAGTTTTCTGCCCCCTTTGTGGGGGCGGAAGTGGGCGGGGCAAAATTTTTAAGCACTTTTCTAGGAGTTAGAGATCACATCAGTCCGGAAAAATTTGGATGCTCTATCTCTTATAGCCTTCGAGCAATAGGCGACAAACAAGACTGACGGACGGACAGACAGGGCTATATCGACTCGGCTATTGATGCTGATTAAGATCGGGGTCGGGGCAGCATCAGCAATTACATATGTGCGTAAAGTGAATGTGTGGTGTGTGCTTGGAGTCTGTCCGCTGCTAAATAGTTTTTGGTATCCACTTTTAGTTATATTTTGCATTCTACTTTCTATTAAGCATTGGTTTTGTTGGTTTTTTTTATAATTAAATATGTCGCACGCTAATCAAAAAGAAATCCGTAAAAGCGGAGCGAAATGCATTTTTTATCCCTGCCTTTGAGGGAATAGAAAAAAGTCGCCTGGTTTCCTTGTGACGTTATTAAGATTTCTATTTATCGAATTCAGTAATGTTTAATAAATGGGTTGGGGTTTGTAGTTTTTATAGAAATTTGGTGAGAGGATATTCGCCATTTTGAGGCCGAGTGGGTAGGATGAAGCAATCGTTTAAAATCGAAAGCAGTTACAACATTGAACATGTCTGAAAATTCTTTATTAACTTCATTTAATGCTGATCATAGTGATCAGTATAAATAAATAACTCGGAAAATAAACAAGACAATGAACCAACAGGAACATTTATGCGGGCTAAGAGAGTTAAACTCCCCTATATGCATAATATAGTTTAAAGCGATGTAGAGCAACAGTGCGGAATAGAAACTCCTGAAGAATTTTATTAGAAAATAATAAATCAATTGATATTGAGTTTTGTGAAAATTAAAAAAAAAATAAAAAGAAAAGAGTTACATAAATTATAGAAAAACATTTTACGAGATCTTGACTGAGCAAAGAAAACGACAGTAAGGCTTTTACAAATCGAAGAAGCAAGTTGTAGCGTTTAAAAGAGTTTAATCTCGCAAGAATAGGCGATTCAGAACAACAAGCTCAAAACCAAATACTATATTATTCGCTTACCAGCCAGGAAGTCTCATGTTTCTGAGGAGGCTAGTGAGGGCGCACAAGGGTCCCCCCACAATATATACATATACTCCCCCATAACCATGAATAATCATTAGCCATTAGATAGTCATAAGATAGGATAAGCAACATCTAACCATCTGTAGAGTTAAGCCAGCGCAAGGAGCGTGTGAAATATAATTTGGGCCGGTGGCCGCAGCAGAAACTACGGTGCCTGTAAATGAATTTTTGACCACTTTCGAACAGCACTTGTCCCACGGTGCCGCACGCAAAGTGAACGTAAACTCAAAGCGGACAACGAAAAAGTCCCGCAAGGGTTGCCGGCGACGATCGCTTCGAGGCGTAGTCTCGAGACACTAAAGAGAGGAAACCGGCCCGAGATTCGAAGCAACGGGACCTGTCCGAAAAAGTTTTCGAAGACAGAGAGACAAGCAAGGCTAGGAGGTCGTGATAAAAATGAGGGAACTACGCAAGCGACCGCGAAGAGAGAGAGTTTATTTTCCAGTGCGATCGAGTCGACACAGAGGCAGAAGAAATACAATTTAAAACCAGGCGAGCCTTGTCACAAAAGTTCTACCCCCTGGTTCCCACCGAGGCACACAGTTACGGCCCCAATCGTAGTCAGGCAGCTAGCGGACGTGCTCTCTGGTCCTCACCGAGACACGCCGAAGGGTCCACAACCCAACAATAGGTCAATAGCTAGGGTGTCTCGTCTGGTTTCCACCGAGGTACGCCAGCGAGTCCCCGACCCAATATTCAAGTAGTTAGTTAGGGCGCGCTCTCGGGTCCTCACCGAGACACGCCAACGAGAAAACCTAATATTCAATCAGGTAGCTAGGGCGTACCATGATGGAATAACATAAGGTGGTCCCGTCGGCAACAGACATCCACTTATTGTATGCTTGCAATAAGTGCGAGTGAAAGGAACATAGTAAACTGAGTGTCGTAGTAAGTGAGAGTGAGGTGGCAATGTGATTTTTGATTAACCCTTAGCATGTCCGTAGGCTTTGAATATGCCATTTATAATAAAGAGACGAGAAATTTTTTTTAAAGTTTCATTTTTAATAGTTTGTAGCAACATCAGTCATTAGTAGGGAGTTATAGTAGCCCTAGCGATCGCTAGTAGAGGTGGCTTCGGCTCTCGAGACACGACCGATCGGGATTCTCTGGTTCCGTGCTCATTCGGTAACTGTGGGGGGGCTCGTGTGACCGCGTCTCGACTCCTACTACATAAACTTAATATAGAATCCCTTGACTCTACAAGGAGCTAAACTCCGAAAACAAAAAACAAAAGGCCTACTACCATACAGTACACCTATTCACAATAAACACACCAGAAATGGAGAAAAAAAACGAGAAAGAACGTACGGAGTCGCTTCGAACGCGACTCTACTTTTATACCCGTACTCAGTGATTTATGTGGAATTTTAAAATGTTTTATCAGTTTTTACATTTTACATTTTTGCTACATCTGTCATCGACATCTACATCTACATCATCTACATCAGTTCTCACAACAACACACGTACACTGCACGAGGCAGCATGTTTGAGCGTGAGTGTGTGTGTGAGAGAATCTGCTGCGACAATCAACCCCAATAAATGACTTAAGCAGCAATCGGGCGAGGGGAAACACTGAACGGCGCGGGGTTTCCCGCTGCTGAAAATTCATTTTATCATTGTGGCTACAATAATGATCCGATCTAAAGCAAATCGGGAATCTGGTAGATATGGTCATTTTCTACCATACTGCATTTTTGGGTTTTTTCTATCTTCAAAATTGTGGATTTTCGTCTTTTGGAGGGGGCGGGAGTGGGAGTGGGCGTGGTAAAATTTTGAAATAAACTTGCACTGAAGCGATATCACAGGAGTCTAGGCAGAAAAATTTGGTTGTTCTAGCTCTTATAGTCTCTGAGATCCAGGCGTTCATTTTACGAAAACCAAATCGACTCGATTTTTGTGTGAGTGCGAAAGAGAGGGAGCGAAGTTTTTTCGTATATTTGCCTCTATTGTGGCTATATTAATGATCCGATCCGATAGCCCCTGATAGATATGTCTCTATGATTCTGCATTTTTAGTTTTTTGTTATTTTCTAAATTGTGGCCGCCACAGATGTGCGCCTTTTGTGGGGGCGGAAGTGGGCGGGGCGAATTTTTGAAAAACTTTTCTAGGAGTCAGATATCACATCAGACTGGATAAAAGTTTGGTTGCTCTAGCTCTTATAGCCTTCGAGCAATGAGTGAAAAACAAGACGGACGGACAGACAAGGCTATATCGACTCGGCTATTGATGCTGATCAAGAATATATATACTTTATGGGGTCGGAAACGCCTCCTTCTGTGTGCTACACACATCCACTTTTACCACAAATACTATACCCTTTTACTCTTCGAGCACGGGTATAACAAAAGCTTATGTCGACTCGCTCCGAAAGATCAATTGCGCAAGGCCTTGAGGTGGTATTCGACCTGCACGTTCTGTACCCACCCTTCCATGATTTCCGATCGAAGATCGATTTCCGGAAATCCCTTTTCGTTTAACCCTATCTCACTATGTCCCCATGTCACCAGGAAATTAAAAGTTTAGCCGCTCAAATTCATTTCAATTAGATTTCAGGTTATATTTCTATATAATTTCATAGGCATCCTACTCTAGCTGTTTAAGGGCATTCCTAATTGGAATAAAAAAACAATATAAATGAAAGCTTACAACCTAAAGAAAAGAAAATTCACAAAATATATAGGAAAGGGTATAATATAGTAAATTAGAGTATAGGGTATAATGTAAGTAGGTCAAGATAACATAATTAATTAAAGAATCAAATTTACTTTATATTAAAAAAAAAAAAAAATCAATTATAAGGCATAGTTAAGTTTAGTTATCGCGAACAAACAAGAAAAGTCCACAAATGTGGTGACAATCGGCAGTAAAACCGCAATTAAACTTTTCGTTGGTTTGCTAGTGTAGCTTTAATGCATTAGAAGAATGCATACTTCGGAAACAAAAATAAACAGACACTCAAAGCAGAACTACCGACTAAACCCACGGAAAGCTTCTGATTAGAAGCTTACCGTATCTAGCGGCAGCCGAATATCGTTGGCGCAAGCCCGCTTGGCTTAAGCGAACACCCGCACAAAAGGGGAAGGGGAAATTATGTTTTTTATACCCGTACTCGAAGAGTAAAAGGGTATATTGTATTTGTGGTAAAAGTGGATGTGTGTAACACACAGAAGGAGGCGTTTCCGACCCCATAAAGTATATATATTCTTGATCAGCATCAATAGCCGAGTCGATATAGCCATGTCTGTCCGTCCGTCTTGTTCGTCGCCCATTGCTCGAAGGCTAAAAGAGATAGAGCAACCAAATTTTTTTTCCATTCTGATGTTATATCTCACTCCTAGAAAAGTATTTCAAAATTTCGCCCCGCCCACTTTCGCCCCCACAAAGGGCGCACATCTGTGGCGTCTACAATTTTGAAGATAGCAGAAAACGAAAAATGCAGAATCATAGAGAAAGACCATATCTACCAGGGGCCCAAATCTGAATCGGATCGGATCATTAATATAGCCACAATAGAGGAAAATATACGAAAAAACTTCGCTCCCTCTCTTTTCGGACTCACACAAAAATCGAGTCGATTTGGTTTTTTGTATTTTGTGTAGCCTGGATCTCAGAGACTATAAGAGCTAGAGCAACCAAACTTTTGGCCAAGACTCCTGTGATACCAAACCTGAAAAAGTGTATTTCAAAATTTCGCCCCGCCCCCTTCCACCACCACAAAAGACGAAAATCCAAAATTTTGAAGATAGAAAAAAAACAAAAATGCAGTATCGTAGAAAATGACCATATCTACCAGATTCCCGAATTTGTTCAGATCGGATCATTATTGTAGCCACAATGATCAAATGAATTTTCAGCAGCAATCCCCCACTCCTCTTGCAGAGTAAGTCAATTATTGGGGTTGATTGTTGCTGCAGCTTCTCTCACACGCGCAAACACGCTGCCTCGTGCAGTGTACGTGTGTTGTTGTGAGAACTGATGTAGATGATGTAGATGTAGATGTCAATGACAGATGTAGCAAAAAATGTAAAATGTAAAACTGATAAAAACATTTTAAAATTCCACATAAATCACATGTGTACTGACTGAGTACGGGTATAAAAGTAGAGTCGCGTTCGAAGCGACTCCGTACGTTCTTTCTCGTTTTTCTTAGTTCACTTACGGCTTACAGTGGTCCCTCGCAGAAAGGCTCCTTTCGCTGAGATGATCTGTGGAAGCTGAAAAAAAATGTTAACGTGGGCCCAGGTTGGGCGGTGATTTAAACGGAGGGTTACAATTAGCGGATAGTTTTCCTTTTTCTCTCCTTTTTTTGGTTTACCAACTAGAAAAAATTATATTTTGAAAAATCAAAGGCAGCGGCGCCTGGGAGGTCTAACTGTACTTAAGATAAGAAAAACGGGATCAAAAAAGAAATGAAAGTAATAATAAGATTACACTATGCTACACTAAATTTTATTTAAATTTAATTTTGAATCAGCAGCTCCGCAGTTGGTTGAGGGTTGGGTGGCTGCTTCCAGCAGATGGATCGGCACGGCAGCGACGGCAACTCGTGGCGGCTGCGCAAAGATGAAGGTTAGGTAACCTCTCGCGAAAACCTTTTCCCGCAATACCCTTTTGGGTAAATTAATCTGGCCCACACCAAGCGGCAGAACTAGGGACAATGGCGTACTGGGTGTGGGAGAATCAACCGATGCTGGATGAGCTGGCAATCGTGGCCAAGGCACTAGGCAGGGAAAAAAATTCTATGAGCCTACATTCTCTCTACTTTTCCCTACAGGGTTTTTTAAACATACCGTTCGTCTTCTTGGTTTTCACCGGGGAGGATCGTGGTTCGTCTTTGGGCGGTTTTGGGATTTTTGCCTGGCTGGGGCGGGCGGCGTGGCAGGAGGCGTGGCAGGTGTTCCCGCAAAGCCAAGGGAGTTTTCTTTGACTTTAGCCACTCGTTGGCTACACACTCGATTAATGCACTGATTTGTTTTAAGCACCGCACAGCAATAAAAATGTTAACTTTTCCCGTATACTTTCCCGGACTCCGTTATATAACCTTTTAATTTTCGGACACGTGGTTGAAAAAAAAAGCGTTTATTCGCAGGTTACGCATGAACCGATCCACTGATAAGAAAATTCAAAAAGAGAAAGACCTAGCCTTTGGATCTGTTTAAATACGATCTAAAGATCTAAAAGAACTACCGTTTAAAAGCTCCACTTTGATGGGCTTCACAGCACTTGCTAAAGCCTCGCTCAGCTGTTCTAACAGCAGAGCTTGCACTCACCCACCCCAAACTATGCTACGCAGAAAATCTGCAGTGATAAAGAAATCCAGGTTATTGCAAGCGAGACCCGAGCACATAGCAATAAGCTTATATTTTGTTGTGCCGCTCAAGGGGGACCGTTACAAGTTTTGAGTTACCAAGTAAACGCTGCTTTTGGTTCTTAAAACAAATTTTTTTGTTTAAGTACTTAACTCTAAAATATATTCTTATTTTAAAATAAAAAGAAATTACAAACTTATCCAGCTCTAATTTTTCTTTTAAATTGTTTGTTATTTTAAAATTTTCTTTTGTATAATGCGAAAAAATTTTTTCTAGCTCTTTGAGCTTATTTTTTAATTGATCCGACGGTTTAATAAGACCGCCGTGAGACACCTCATCTACATAGGTAAATGTCGAAGATTGTTTGAAGCAGTCACTCGTCCTTAGCCTTTTAATGACAGAGCCGGCGACATACTCTATGGCATCCTCCGTCAACTCATCCATTTCGATGTCTGCAGGTATGTTTTTAGCTATGGTTTGTTCGTCATCTTCAGGCTCAACATCTTCAGGCTTATTTTCCCTATTTTCTGAATCTTTTAGAGCTAAAGTGTAAATTAAGCCAGCTATCAGAGTTGTCTTCTTCCACATTTCCAGTGTTTCTCAACAATTCTGTATTCTTGGCTGGATAAAGTATAAGAATTATTAGTAAATAATAAAATTAAAAGAAACATATAAAAGACAAAACACATAAGACACCACATAACTACCTACATTCTCGATCCACACTTTGCTGAAACATATAGCTAAACATTTAACAAATTTAATTAATAAAATGAATTAATTTTGTTATTCATTTTTCTAAATTTGACATACCTATTAAATATTTTCTTAACCTATACTTAAACTGTAGTGGAGTTGGATGGTCAAACTGACCACCCCTTGATCGCATAGCGCCAAAAAAATTTTCCACTATGTCTTGGTTAAGACGGCTAGTTAGTAAATACTCCATGTTGTATTTATCTTTTAAATATAAGAACAATCCATCCAGGGATGCATTATTAACAAGAATCCCTTTTTGAAATGGCAGCTTTTGGGATTTGCCAAGAATTTCGGAACTCATTATTTTTGTCATTTTTTCCAAAACATCTCTTTGGAATTCAAGTTGCTTCCCATAAGGCTGCGTGGATTGGATGCAATTTGCCGTTGACAGTTTTGAATTAAACACGTCGAACCAATCATTCAGCAACTTAAATAAATCCGACGTTTCGCAAGCATTCTCCACATCATACCCCAACGAATAGCAGCGTCTGATGGAGCTGGCGGTAGTGTTGGAAAAAAGCTGCGTTGCCAATTTCACCTTTTGTTTATCTAGCGAGCGAACATTTAAATGGTTCTCGCTTATTTTAAACAAAATAGAGACATCTGACTTAGTACAATGATTAAGTGTCTGTTGTACTGTCGTTTTCGTCAACTTTTTTCCATTTAATGTTAATCCGGAATCCACGTAATGGTTTCGGACCAACTTAATTAAATGTGGTGTATCCGAAAAAACGAAAATTTTCAAATGTTCGTCCGTCGGATGGCTAAACCAGGTTTTTGCTAAAAAAAATTACAAAATATTAAAGATTAATTTTAATGCTTGTGACAAACTTACATTCTGATACACCAAGCTCTGACCAAAGTCTTTTGGTTTCCAGAACCCAAATCGGATACAATAGCTACTACTGGATACCCTTTTGTGTGTAGCTTCCTTATTATGTTGTTCAGGGTATCTGCGTCCATTCGGGTGCTGAAGTCAAAAAAAATTGGCTGCTTCCACGATTTTTTGAGACCACGAACAATAGCCAGTTGCACATAGTTGCTGGGCTCGTAAATCACATCTGCTGAGCTGTCGTACTCAAAGGCTGCAGCGACCTTCATCTCGTCGAAGGCCAGTACGCAAAGCTTATCGGCCTCATCCATTGCATCATTTTCCATAAGATCTATGGCAACATCCAGGCATCCTGTCTTTATCTCCACATCTGATAACCATCTATACAACGTGGTACGGCTGGGTAACGGAAATCCTTTTTTGTATAGATGGTTATACGCTCGAGGGCCAGCGGTGTGGAGACAAATAGCTGCCGATATGTCGTCTGATGTAAATGTGCTTCTTTTTCCACCATTCTTAAGGATTTTAATTTGAGTCTCTGTAAAAATTTTCCCAAGAGACTCTTCTAATTGGCGAGACTCCTCAAGCTGACTTCGTAAACGTTGTAAATCGTACTCCATCGCTCGAATTGTCTGCCTCAGGCTCTTATTTTCTATGGACAATGAACAGCACCTACAAACACAGTCACATTATGGTTTAAATTATTGCACATGCTTCTTTTACTATTTTAACTTACTCTGTTTGCGTACTGGAACTGGTGTAGCCTTCTTTTACATTTTCTGGTTCAGGCTCTATTTCTTTTTTTGGAATGGCATCTTTATTAAGTCGCCTTCTTTTATTTTCCTGGCCTTTGTTCGCTGTAGACTTCCACTGCGAATCGTTAAAGTGTGTGGCACAGATTTGCGAGTTTCCACCCAGGCTGCACCCCAGGCTTTGTTCCCACAATTTTCTTTTTACACTACACTTCGGAACATGAACAAGACTCACTCCCGTCACAACTTTGCAGCAAAATTTGCAATATTTCATATTAATATGTGCACGCTTAAGGGTTAAAGAATGTCAAAAAAATTCGTCCGCACACAACCTTTCTCTTCAACAAGCAAACGTGCACTGAAATAAGTGGATACTTCGTAAAACTTCGGCTCACGACGGAACCACCTTATGTTATTCCATTATGGGGCGTACTCTCTGGTCTTCACCGAGATACGCCGAGGTGTCTACAACTCCGTAGTCAGCCAGTTAGTCGAGGCGTACTCTTCGGTTCTCACCGAGATACGCAAGTGCGCTCTCTGGTCCCCACCGAGTCGCGACAGCGAGATCACGAGCCAGCATTTGGTCGGGTAATTAAGGAGTGTTCCCTAGTCGCCATCGAGACACGCCAGTACGGCAAGCTTCTCGTATCTCCTCTCCCAGTTAGGCGTAACCACACTCATTCGTATTCCCCAGGACGCGAATACGAATGTGTAAGTGCTCCCAGAAAGGCCGCACTAAGAGGGTACGAGCTGGACACTACCGACCTACCCTCTCTACGGTACCACCGTCGCAAGACGCGCCTCCATCCCATCGAGGGTCGCTCTATACACATTTTCTTGTAAAGTAAAAAAAGTAATTGCGCAATATGTTAACTTTTACTTATCAAGGACTTACGAATATCTTCGATATGTTCTAAATTCTACACTGCCATCCGAAAGCACGTTAGCACGATGGGCGATTTTGAAAAACATGAGGTCTGGATTTAATCCTGATCTAGTCAGCAACTTAAAGACAATTGTTGAAGGAATGAGTAAGAAGGGAAAAGAAGCAGTGCTCTTATTTGATGAAATTAGGATCAGATAGGTCTTCATTATAATATTGCACTCGATGAAATCCAAGGCTACGAAAATGATGGCCAAAATACGAAAAGCCTTTTGGGGCATATCTGTGTTTTCATGATTAGAGTTCGAAAACTGGAAGTACATAGTATGTGTTAAGCTTTACTGTACATACATTTGGACATACATACATTTAATATAAATTTGGAAAAAGTGACGGCTATTATTGAGCAAGCACAATCCTTAGGGCATAATATAATAGCAGTTATTTGCGACCAGGGAGTCACTAATAATAACTCGTACGATGTACGAGTGTAACGCAACAAGTAAACCGCTTTCTATGAAAGTTCCAACGTCTAGTTTAATATCTGGAAACTGTTCTCCCGACGATGATACTACAGTATGTTGCTTAACATTGTCAACGATATTGAGAAAAGTCAATCGGAAACAGTTTTCAAAAATCTCGATGACGATGACTTCATGTCAACTGACGTTAGAATTTGCAATAGAAGCAACAGATTTAGGTATCCAAGCCGCATTTAATAATAATGCATTACGCTATCATGAAGGGGTATTTATTGCATAAGCTACTGAAAAAGTACGACCACAAAAAATGCTTTGATTTTTACAAACGTCCGATGAGATCCGAGATTATTCTGAGTGTTTAATACTCAATAAAAATGTTGGCTATATCAGTAGTAGTTTAAAACTTAAAGCTCTTTCAGAAGATTTTTGTACCTTAGTTAAAATTCAAAAATGGATAAATATGCAGAATGGTTTAAATTTTCCGATCCGTTTTTTGCTCACCGAAACTAACTGTTCTTCAATCAGTTTGTTTTGATTTTGCTTAGGAAAATGTGTAAATGGCAAACAGATAGAATGATAGGCAATCAAAAAGCAAAATAATATGAAAAGACACTCAAAATAATGCGGCTGTAGGATTTTGTATATGTTTTCCGCGAGGATAATATAGGATTTTTTATTTAGGTAGTTGCAGGACATTGCTTGATAGGTCTTTTATGTTTAGGTTCTGTATAAATGGATGCGTGCATAAGTTTATTATTATTTTTATTTCTATATATAGTACATACTATGTACATATATTTTAGAATATATTGATTATATGTAAATATGTATAGCTAATAGATATCATTTTAGGAGGGGAACATGGAAGTGACTTAATTCGAATCGTTTTAATTAAGTCATATCAAGTCGACTCAAAGGTCAGATTAATTTTTGACCCCATTATAGTTTTAATTAATACATACATACGTATGTACATACTACATACTCGAACATTACTCAAATGAGATCAGATGCAGATGCTATTGCATTCTGTTGAGCAACAAATATGCATATATAGTCGATACATAAACTTTTTCAAAAGTTTCAAAAGGGATATAACGGAAATGAACTTTTTCTGAAAAACCTACAATAGCCCAAAATGCTAACTAATAGCTGTACCAATCAGAAATTCCCGCTGCTTTAATTTTTTCTCGTAAAAAGTTGGATGTTAACGGAAATAAGTAATTTGGCACCACTGCACAGTAGATCCGTCCATAGGCCAAAATTCAAAAAGTGATTGTGAAAAAAAATGGACAACAAGTAAACAAAATGTCTCTAAAATGTCCAAGCTGGATTTTTCTGGAAATCTAACGGGATTTTCTAAATAGCTTCTATTAGAATTGAAGATGTGAACACGTGTTCATTTTCAAAGCGCAGCTGCACGCAGTCCGAATATTTCCCAATAGAAAAGTGTTGTAGATTTTTTAAAATTAATGGTTTAGTTTACGCTATTTTTTGTACATTTTGCGTTTGTCTTAATTATCTTTTTGATTTTTTTTCCAAGCTATCAAGGTATACTAAATTCCAAAAAGACCAGATACCCTGATAATATATCTATAGACGACTCTCATTCTGAAGTAGAGTTGCAAAGTTTATTGGTTAACAGCGTCGAGCATATTAGAGCTTCAAGCTGATGTTGTCGAAGCAGTTACAGATGATTCAGTTAAAAGTGTAGTATTGATTGGAAAATGGGGCTTTGATGGAAGTACAGGCCATAGCGAATACAAACAAAAGTTTTCCAATAATGATTGGAATAAAAAAAGCTTATTTATTACATTGTTACGTACCTCTCCAACTAATTTCCAAATCTGACCATAAAATAATTTGTAAAAGTCCCAGGCCTTGGTCAACACGTTACTATCGTTAAACAATCTATCGAAGAGGAAAAATACTTTAAAGATGGATGGATGGATTCTCCGCCAAATGTTACATGTGTGGTCCAAGTCCAACAGACATGAATAATTTGCCCAAATGCTTAAAAAATCGTAAACAAAAAATATTACGAATTTGGTCTATCTCCACTTCATGCAAAAATACGGTTCTTTGAATACTTTTTACATCGTTCTTATAAGCCCGTCATCAAAATGTGGCAAGTTAGAGGGCCTGAACAAAAATTAAAGGTATTGGAAAGAAAGCAGTAAATTCAAAAGGAATTTCGTGAAAAAATCCCAGTGATGGAGGTAGAGGATCATCCAACGACGGAAATGTTGCCAGAAAATTGTTTTCTAATCCAAAATTGGCCTCAGAAATGACTGTAGTTAGTGAAAATCTGATCCATCGTTGTGCCACTATACTTCAAGCTTTGGCATCGGGCTTCAAAATAAATAGCTACAAATTTAATGAATATGCCCTAGACACAGCCAAGAAACTTATCAAAGATTTTCCATGGTACCATTTGCCGGCCACAGTCCACTAGGTGTTAATTCATGGAGCTGCTGTGATAAAGAATGCAATTGTATCAATTGGACAGCTATCAGAGTTACAGCCGGAAAATGTCACGCATTATAACGAACACCGATATTTTGAACTCACTCCTTTTATGGTCCGACCCATTTAAAACCGGACAGAGGGAGCTTGGAGAAAATGATAAGTCGAAGTTACTTGAATCTGTATATGGCTTGCTAGAGGAGACAATGTGCATTTTTGTAATAAGATAATTTATAATTTGCCGGTTTCCTTGACCGTCAAATTTTGTTTATTGGCTATGGTTATAGGTGGGGTTTGTGGTTTAGGTGGGAGCGGTGTGCAACGACAAATCAAGACTATCTTCTTACCCCATTGTAAAAATTTTTTTTAAATGCCCTTGGTGAAAATTTAATCCCTCTACTACCATTAGATGTATTTTTGGCCGCGTCTCCATACAAGCGCATCCACTATGCACTGCAGCGCTTGTTTGTTTGTTTATGTTGTGGTCACTTTGACTCCGCGCACTAACCATATACGTCGTATATATAAATACAATACGTACATATGCACATGAACATGAACATAGACACAACGAATAAGAAGACAGAGTTTTGGGTGTCGCGAAACCAAGTACAGAGAAAGAAGATGGCACAAAGCGCAGCACTGTTATGTAAGAAGAGCACAGCTACTGTGATGCATGTGACGTAGATAATCTTGGGGAACATTTCAGCGTAGCCACTGCGACTTATCTGTTCATTCTGGCTATAATTATAATCGAATCTGATCCAGATTTGGCAGTCTTGGATGGTCATTCTGTATGATTTCGGGTTTCTCATATCTTTAATATCTCATATCTGCGGATGCCGCAGATTTTCCTCCCTTGCACACAAATACAGGCACATATAAATCTGATCGCTCAGCTTTATTTAACGTGGCGGTTCCACAGAGAGGGATTTCAACCACGGTGTTTGATGTGCTATGTGCAAAGCACATATCACGGTCAACCTGGTACAATGCGCCAATTAACGCCCCAGAATAAGAAGCTATAGCAAATACATAGGGACTTCTCCTGGTCCCAATTCGAAAGTATACTAGTCGTATACTATATACTACTATACTATATACTAGTATATAGATACCTCTTCCGATTTATGGGTTACGGCACCCGGTTGAGATCGCAACCGGAGCCTAGCGGCTCTTCCCGCGTAACATGTGGGCTACCACAGCCACCACGATGCTCCCACTAGGGGGCCTACAGTGGCGAGCAAAAGTGAGCAAATCAAAATATTTTACATTAATCATTTAATTCTTAACAAATTGGTGTAAAAACAATAACATAAGAGATGAATTCAAAAAGTTAGAAAGTAATAACGAATTTCAAGAAAATTAAACAAAAAAATCCATTTTTATATTTTTTCTACAGACCCTTGTTAGCAATAACTTGATTTATGCGGATTGGCATGCTCTCTACCAAATTCTCAACTATATCTTTTGGGATTCGATTCCATTCCGCTTTAACGCGATCCCAAAGGTTGCCCATATTTGTTGGGGCTGCTTCGTACTGTCCGAGCCGTCTTTTCACAATTGACCAAAGATTTTCAATCGGATTGAGGTCGGGACTTTGTGCTGGCCACTCCGTCAGTTGAAAATGCTGTTTTCCAATCCATTCCTTAACAATTTTTGCGCTGTGCCACTGATCACATCTTGTTGAAAAAAAATTATTTTTCGGGATACGCACATGTTTCCATAAAATTGGGAAGATAGGTTCTCAAAATTGGTAGATAGTCCTCTGTTCGCATAATACCTTCAACTAAATGTGGAGGCCCATCGTGCCACCATGTAAAGCATCCCCAAACCATTATGTTTCCTCCACCATGTTTTTTGCAGTTTTCACTATGTTCCTTTGAAGACGTTTCCCGGGTTTGTGCCAGCAGTATTGCTTTCCATCTGTTTCCGTTTCCAATCCACCATAGTCAAATTTTTGTATTCCCTTGCAAATTTCAAACGGTCTTTAACATTTTTATCGGACAATGCAGGCTGGTTTATCTTAACATTTGAAACATATCCGATGTCATGCAGCGCTCTTCCAGCAGTCCATTGGTTAACATTTTTGTTTATGGCCAGAGAAGCACCCTTTGGTGTTAGTAGCTTGTTTTTCCTCATTTTGGACATCATAAGTCACGCATCTGAGTCCATCCTTTGACTAGCGGTTTGGGAGTCACTTTTCGTCTCTTTTGAGCTCCGATCACCGCCGATTGACTTATACCAAGCTTCTCGGAAATATTACGTGAAGAACAGCCCTTCTCGGTCAGGCTAACAACAGGCTTCGGTTTCTGAAGAGATTTATCTAATTTTTATGCAAAATATCAGCAATTTATTTTCAATGTCATGAAATTTCATGAAAAAAGTCTTAAACTGCACTACGAACATTGATTTTGCTGATAAGAGAAGTGGGAGAGCGAAAATAGGAGCAAGTCATAAAACTAAATGCAAAAGTGAGTTTATGCGGGTTATTTTCGTTATAACTTTCTATCTTTTTGAATTCATCTCATACATATGTTGTTGTATTTTACCCAAATTTGTTAAGAATTAAATGACAAATATAAAATAATTTCATTTGTTTGATTATCTTGTATCCTTGTTTGTTTTTATAGGTGACGAAAGTCAGTGTCGTGAACATGCACCCAGTTTTGCTCGCCACTGTTCCTCAATGAACAGCCTTGGACCGCTGAACAACCCGTGGTACCGATATTTTAAGGGCTCTAATTGACCCTCCCCTTTTAGTACCGACTGGCTCGGATAGGGTACCCTCGTGGGGGGGCTTTCTAGACCCGGGCCATTGGGTTTAGCAGTTGTTGCCTCGCCCGCGTATCTGTCCAGCAAATCCATCCTCTCATGTGAAGTCATCACATTCAGGAGACGGTCCATCCGTCATTAGTGTGCTGTTTACATCGATGTCTCGCAAATCTGCATAAAGTGGGCAAACACATAGCATGTGCTGCCAATCCTCGCGCTCTGCGCCGCATAGACATGCAGGCGTGTGTAGCGATCCATGGCCAGTCAGCACGAATCCAACGCGCAGCGTAAAGCCTAACCTTGGCTCGCTGTAGACGAAGCTTGTAGACGCGCCATCTTCTGCTGCCAGCTAAGATTAGCTAAATCTTCCGCGTATAGCCAATCGCTCTCCTCCAGCGGATAGTCACGCTTGAGTTTAAATCTGATTGCCAGACGTTTGGCGACCAGATCAAACGGGAGGCTCCGGCAAGTACTTGCATTGCCATGGTGGACACTGTTCGACATACCAGCAGGCATCCAACCAGGATCCTCCTTTGGCACGCAGTTAGGTGCCTCCTGGCAGCCACCTGCAATGCCGTCACGACAGACCAAACCGAGGCACCAAATAGTGCCTCGTGCCGACGAGGCACGGTGTAGCCACCGCCTCAGTCTCCTGACCTCTCGGTCAGTACCTGGTTGTCCAACGGCGATTCGGCGATGTGTTCCTTACCACCTCTTCTCAAACAATCGCCAGCGCGCATTGGAAAGCTTCCAGGACGGCACAGAAGCAATGCTCTCAACTGTGTCGGTCGGATCAGGCGTCACCTCAACATGGATCATGTTGTAGTCGCTGGTATCCCTTCCCTCACTTCCAGCCACTTCCACTACCATAAACTGTTTTCTTAATATATTTTTTGAACATATTTATTTCAGCCTGAAATTGTTGCATTTTGCAACACTGTTATTTAAGCAGCTGATCACAGTAAAAAATGACAAGTAGGAATTCGGTGGCTCCCAAAAAATTGACTAAATGTCAAAAAGGAGTGTTGCGCTCTGCTCAAGCCACCTTGAGCTAAAATCGTCAAACTTGTGTTTGTTCCGGGTAAGTTGTGCTAGTTATTTTCTAAACTAAAATATTGAATACTAAATACGTTTCCCAAAACGATTTGACCACTATGGCTAAAAATAAAAATACAAATCCGGCCGAAAGAAAGCTAATATGGGAATATTACGAAAAAAAAACACAAGTGTTCTACAAATTTGTAAGATATATATATATTTTCGCGTGGCAAAGTCAGAAATGCCATTGCATTTTATAAGAAACATGGAACCTGGGAAAATATTCCACGTGAAAAGCCCAGAAAAACCACTTTAAACGACGATAGACGGATTGCCAAAATCAGTAAAGCCGATCCGTTCTTGACTTCGACGAAAATCAGAGGTCAAATGGTGGCAGATTATGGCGTGAATGTGTCAGCTCAGACCATAAGAAGACGGCTAAATGAATTCGGGTTATTTGGACGCATTGCTCAAAAAAAAACCATTGCTGTCCATTACAAATTTTAAAAAGCGCCTTCAATTCGCCACAGAGCATATTCAAAAAGGTCACAATTTTTGGAACATGATTTTTTTGGAGCGACGAATCCAAGTTTAATGTCTTTGGGAGTGATGGTAAACCATATGTACGACGTCCTTCCAACAAACAATTGGACCCCAAATACACGAAGAAGAAGGCATTATGAACGGCGAAATGTACAGAAACATCCTTATTAACAATTTATCTCGAGAATATGCCGATAATTTGCCACTTGCCTGGATCTGGATATTTCAACAGGACAACGACCCGAAACACACCAGCAAGATAGTCAAGTCGTGGTTTAACCAAGAGGCAATCAATGTTTTGCAATGGCCAACGCAGAGCCCCGACTTGAACCCTATAGAGAACTTGTGGGGAATTCTTAAACAAGTCGTTGGCCAAAAAAAACCAGCAAATAAAAACGATTTGTGGCGAATTTTGCAAGAAGAGTGGAAGAAAATCACCCCTCAACAGTGCGCACGTCTTGTGGATTCAATGGCAAAGCGTTGCTCCGCTCTTTTCAAGCAGAAAGGTCATCCCACTCAATATTAAAGTAAATTTATTAAAAGTATAAGGAATATTGGGCAAATTTTAACTTTTTCAATTTTTTTTTTCCAGGTGGCTTAAGTATGTGAGCAGGACATTTTGGAGATGGTCTCAGATTTTTTAAGTTTTTCGTTGAATATATATATTTATAACTTCGTTATTCTTTTATTAGAACACTGATATATAGAACTAATGTGACACAAAAAATTCGAGCTGTGAAATAAAAACTTTTCTTAATTTTCGTTTAAATTCTTGGTTGAAGTTATGTGGCTTAAGTCTATGAGCACCACTGTAGGTACCGAAGGTACGTCGCCAAGTCGGTGTCGAATTGGCTGTATACGGAGCATAGGATGATTGAGCCAAATCTTCCTTGCACTTTAACGCATACTCCATGTTCAGTGATAAGGGACTCTATTGGTTCATCGACGATGACAGCAGCTTTCGGGTTTTCATCACGAAATGGGGGTTTTCATTACGATCCGAGAATACTCGCATTCCCGAAGGACGTCCAGTAATCCGTTTTTCTCCATCGAAATACGGCTCCTGGTCCAATGCGAAAAGGTGGCCAGAGCTGCGCATGATGAATCTGTGTTCCACCACCGCTATTCGGCCCCGGCCACAATAAGCTTCGATGAAGCTAAACATTTTAATGTCTGGCTTTCACCCTCGCCAATACCGCTCCGTAGATCGGATAGGTCGCTGACAGCATGAAATGTGCTCCCTTGAAGCGGCAGATTCGGCCGTCCACCGGATTGGGGCACCGCGAAACATACGTTCTCCTTTCCATGGCTCTGGGACACTTTGTGGTCAAAGCCCCCACACCTATGGCAGGCCCAGGTCCGAACCAGGGAGCGACAGCGGAGTGCTACGCACTCGCGTAGCACATCCTATGCCTTCGCATCGACCTTTAGCATCACGTTGATCATCGCGTTGTCAGTGACCGATAAGGGTTTTCTGTCCAGTTGAACCGATTTCTGGAACTCCGTTAGCGACATATGTTCCTCCAGGTTCTTCGAGAAAAGCTCATCCATAAACTCCTCAATTGTAATGGACGTGTCTGCGTCGTACACCACGACCCGAGGTCTGATATCTGGACTCTTCCTGACCGATATAAAAATGGTGTAAAGAATGAAGACAATTCTACTCCTGAAGCACTGCCAAAAGGCAAAATAAATAAATTCCGATTGCCATCGGCCAAATATTTAAAGAAGCGCATCCCTTTAGAATGATACAAAAAATACTTATGTAATATGTTTTAAAATATGTATGTAACAAATATATATATGCAGTAGTAGTAGTAGATCATAATATCATATTTGGTATAGTAAATGTTAAAAGTTCAAAAATATAAACAAAGTGACGCTCAACTCAAATGTGGCTCGCTTTTTATAGCAATTCAGCAGCGTCGCCATTTTCAAAAATAAATTGCGTGCAGCTCTGGCCATTTAGCTTTTTTTAGCTATTTTGGCTAGATTTGTGAATTTTCGATGCACATTAGCTTTTTAGCGTTTTTTAATGCATAAATTCAGCGTTTTTTTAGCTTTATATGTATATTAAATCTTTTCTGGGTTTTATCTTTCCATAGAAAGTATGGAATCTTTCTTCTTTTTTGTTCAGTATTATGATTCAAAGCACACTAAAAAATCAGTTAGTTCACACAATTTTCTATTTTTGTGTTATTTAGTCAGCTTCATTTTTAACGTATTTATTTTCGACTTAGCTATTCGTGGCTTAATTCTACCTCGATCTAACTTTTAGTGGCTTTGCAAACTTTTTTCAACAATCCGCGTCGGCCATATTTGCAAGAGTGAGAGATAAAACTGTTTTCTTTGGCGTCGCTGCCAAAGTTTGTTATGAAGAAAGTATTCGATTGTTTGCTATATTATGGTACATATAATTTGTATGCCAATTTTCTTTTTCAATGAGCTTACATATATGTATATACAGCGTTGTTTATGTATGTTGTGTATCTCTTTCTCTGTCCACACTCCTGTCATACCAAACCGAAATGCAGTGTTGTAGAGAATGACCATATCTACCAGATTCACAAATTCGGTTCAGATCGGATCATTTTTGTAACCACAATGATCAAATGAATTTTCAGCAGCAGAAGTCATTTATGGGGATAATAATCGCTACAGATTCTCTCACACTCACACTCACGCTCACAAGCTCTGCCCCGTGCAATGTACGTGTGTTGTTGTGAGAACTGATGTAGATGCAGATGACAGATGCAGCAAACAAATGTAAGATGTAAAAACTGATAAAACACATAAACACACATTCCACATAAATCACATGTGTACTGACTGAGTACGGGTATAAAAGTAGAGTCGCGTTTACAGCGACTCCGTACGTTCTTTCTCGTTGTTTTATTTATTCTGATGCTTGCATAGTGATGCCAAGAAAGTTAGATCGAAAAATAATTATTATAAAATAGCTCAAATCGAAAAAAGTGATATTCCAGTTTGCTTTTTGCAACAGTTCATTTGAATATGATAATTATATTTAATATATGCCTTAAAGAGGATTTCAAATTTAAACATATCAGATATTTAAATGATTTAACTTTTATTCTATTCCGCCCCTCGCTTTCGTTTAAATATTATTCGTTTTTTTGTAACACTTTTAATGGCTGCATCTTTTAACATGATAATGTCATAAAAATCTGGTTTGGTTTCCTCCGAAAATATCGACATTTTGCCATGTTCTCTCCCTCAGTCCCTGGATCCCAATCTCATCTAAAACTGATGGGGAAATGTCAAATACATTGTTAAAACTGTAAATCCGCCAACCAGACTAAACAATTGCACCCAAAAACGGCCGATAAATCTCACTCTCTCTTCACAGATACACAACATATAAGTTAAATTCAAACAAGTTGTGTGTTCAACTTCTTTATTCAAGAATTAAAATTGGACAGAATTTACAAACTTAAGAGTTCCCCGATCTAGCTGTGGGTTTTCGGCAGCGGCGCTGGCGTAGCTGGTGGCGACGTCGGCGTCGGCGTAAGCGGACACTTCTGTTGACGGCGACAATTTTGAATTCAGCATTTTGGATTTTGTTTATATTCCCGGAATCGTGGATCGGCGGATGTGTTGTGCAACTATTTAGTCACAAAGTTGCAGAATTGTTTATGCCACTGAACTCTTGTTCTCTTGTTCGAACAATGTTGTTGTTAACTCCTCCTCCTTAGAATCCAACTTGTCCTCAAGTTGGTATTCGAAATATGGAATGTTTAGTGTTGTTTAACTTTGTTATTGTTTGTAGAGTTTCCTGGATGAATATGTTATCTTTAGGCTTCATAAAACATCTTGTGATGACGATTGAAGTAATTATTGTACCAAGTAGGCAGAATATGGCGATACTATTATTCGTTGAATGGGTCTTTATAAGGTTTAAATTTTTTGTATGTTTTACATTTAGTGCTTGGAGGGATTCTAATGAAAGTATTTGTAACCTTTCCATTTCCGTCGGGGTCATCTGGATAAGTGTGACTCCGGGTTTAAGTATTGTCTTCTCTTTGTTATTAAATTCTTTTTTATCTATAATTATATTATAATTGAATCATTCCAAAAATGTAGTAGGTAAGTTCCTCTAAGTTGGTGTGTTTTGTTGCCTTGTCGTATACTGCCGTTAAAGTTGTTTAGTAGTAGAGGAGGCTGTTGTCTATTTCTTCGATCGTCTGGATGTGGTCTGCGTTGGTAAAGCCGCACAGCGATTCTTTTCCCCTAACTAATTTAGCAATACAATTTGTGTATTGAAGGCTTAAAGTTTTTTTCTTATCGCATATTTTAAATTCTTTAGTTGTTTTACAATTTTTGGGTATCTTTATTATATCATTATCAGATAAAAATATTTCGTTTGCTTCAATATTAACTATCAGATTATTTTTTTTATTACTGGCTTTATTAGTAAATTTTTAAAATTTGTTGAATCTAATTCTGGTATTTTTACAATGTAAATAATTGTAGTTTTATTATGCAACACAGAGATATCGGTGAGTTCTAACATTTCTTCAACTGTTAAAGATGACATATTTTTTTTTTGGAAAATGTTATGAACTTCTTGTAGTTCGTTTTCATTGAAGAGAAGTGAGTTTATAACATTGAGTCTAGCCCATTGGATTGCGTACTTGACATTAATTATTTCCTCTTTTAGTAGTCTAACTTGGTTTTGAAGGCTAATAGCTATTTCGTTACTGAATCCATTGTCATCCTTGATACAACAATCTCAGAATCCTACTTTTGATTTCGCTAGTGCAGAACCACACGAAATTAGGCCAGAACATCAGGGAAATCTTGCAGACCTAGACAGAGTGCCCGATATAGTGAAAACTTTACGCGAAATTTCGGGAAACCCATCTGAGTTTCGATCATGGAAAAAAGCGTAGATAGAATATTAGAAGTACTTTGGTATTCGCAATAAAATAACAGGTATTGCAGATATCACGCTAGAGTCATACACTGTTCCCCTGAATTGGGAAGCTATGTCAAAATGCCTCACATTACATTACGCGGACAAACGTGACATTAGCACATTAGAATATCAAATGACCACAATACAGACACCTATCTTTGATTCTCAATAAGATAAATTGCATGAAACTAGGTCATGAAGCAGAACGACTCATGACCAAGATGTACAGAGATAAAGCTCTGGACACCTTTATTCGAAGACTGCGTGGTGATCTATCACGTCTTCTTGGCATGAAGGAACCAACTGACTTACCCTCTGCTTTACATTTATGTTTAAAGTTAGAGAATCAAGCATTCCGTTCTAATCACGCGACTGGACAGCAAAACGTTTTCAGAAATTTACCTCAGAAACTGACATCAATACCTCGACAAACTCATCCTAGTAATCTAGTTTTCCAAAATAAACCACCATATCCAGCAAGAAATATCCAACAACAAATCCCATCTATGATTCCTAGATTTGCTAATTTTGGACAGTTGCAACAGAGACGAATCTTTACTAGTCCTACCAACCAATTTGGACAAAATTATAACCCACAATATCAGCCACCTCGTCCGTTAGCAAACAAACCACAACCAAAACCTGAACCAATGGACATCTACAAGAGCATTCAGACTAGACAGGCTAAATACATGAATAGACCACAATTCGAATCAGGGAAAAGACCACCAATGCCAATTGCAGACGTTAATAAGCGACAAAGAAATTTCAATATTCAAACGGAGGCCGAACAACAAACTGCAGACCTAGGAGAACAAATGCCAACAATGAGTGAATATGAACAAATCATAAACGAACATAAAGAACAGACAAACTACGACGACACACTCGCCGCATATAGTAATTACTGCAGATGAACAAGAATCACAATACAACGAATACACTCAGCTTAATTTTTTAGAATAGCAGACTCCTCACTACCCTATTTTGAATGCAAGGTGAGGAGCGGAGAAACACTCAGTATAAACTACATATATTCAACCCAAGTTTGTTCCAAATCCAATACCCAATAAAAATAAATTTCATGCTGTCTCTATAGGAGACAATATACCAATAAACCATCACAAAATGGCTAATCTCTTTAATGATCCAGGAGCAATAGTTAAATTCTTCCTATTACCAACTCTCAAAACGTTCGATGCAATATTAGGAAACGACAGCCTAAAAGAACTTGGTGCCACCATCGACATTGGAAAAGGGAAAATGATCTTAGGGAATGGAACAATTATCCCTATCAAACAAAAGAAATTCGAATCATTAAATTTAATCATCCCTAGAGCAGATCACCTGACTCATCACCAGAAACTCGTGTTAAGTCAACTCTTAAAGAAATATCCTAAACTCTTTGCAGAAGCTAATGACAAACTTACCTACACCACTAATGCAAAAGCAGAAATACGCACAAATACAGATACACCAGTTAATTCTAAGTTTTATCAATATCCCATGGCTTTAAAAGATGAGGTTAATAAACAAGTTAAAGACCTTTTAGAAAACAATATTATACGACCCTCCAGATCACCATACAATTCACCAGTGTGGATTGTCCCAAAAAAATTAGATGCGTCAAATATAAAAAAATACAGAATGGTCATTGATTACAGAAAATTAAGTAGTGTTACAATAGCAGATAGGTACCTTATACCAGACATCGACGAAGTACTTGCACAATTAGGTAACAACAAATTATTCTCCGTACTAGATCTTAAAAGTGGGTTTCATCAGATCCTCTTGAAAGATAAAGACATAGAAAAACAGCGTTTTCCGTGAACCATGGTAAATACGAATTCACAAGACTCCCCTTTGGACTTTGGATTAAAAAATGCCCCCTCTATATTTCAACGCGCCCTTGATGATATTCTGAGAGATCACATAGGGTTGGTATATTTATATAGATGATATTATTGTCTTTAGCAAAGACGAGGAAACACACTGTACGAATCTCGACATAATCTTTAAAACACTAAATGCAGCAAACATAAAATGTCAGCTAGACAAATGCGAGTTTTTCAAAACAAAAGTCGAGTTTTTAAGTTTTTGGGAGAGGGTAGTTGGACTGTCAGGATACTATAGAAGATTCATAATGGGATACGCATCAATAACCAAACCACTTACATCATTACTTAGAGGCGAAGACGGACGAATATCAAAAGGAGCTTCATCCAGGAAGTCAATACAGTTCGAGCAACTTAAAACTGCTCTCATTTCCGATGAAGTAATATTACAATATCCCGATTTCACTAAAGAATTTACATTAACTACAGATGCTTCAGACTACGCAATAGGAGCAGTACTTTCACAAGCTGATAGACCGATATCATTTATATCCAGAACCCTCTCAAAAACTGAAGAAAGCTATGAAACTGCAAAAAAGGAAATGTTAGCCATATGCTGGGCCGTAAAATCTTTTAGAGGTTACCTTTATGGTGGCTCTAAGGTAAAGATCTACACAGATCATGAACCACTTACACACGATTGTAATTGGAAGGGTGGAATAGCAATAAGGCGATGGAAATCGTATCTAGATGAATATAACAAGGAACTACTTTACAAACCAGGAAAAGAAAATGTAGTTGCTTTCCAGATTACCTAAGCAGAATGAAAAAAATGCAATAACAGGAACTCAACACAGTGCCCAAAGTTCTTCGCACAATCTTATTTATAGCATAAAAGTACCAAAAGGAACAGCCACCTGACTACAAATTCTCTCTTCCATTCCCTACATTCCATAGACATACCATTTCTCAGCCAACATTCTCAGACGAAGACCTTATGAAAATATTAACAAAATATTTAAACCCCTCTGTAATAAACGGAATACAAACGACAGAAGACATTATGGGACAAATTCAAAGACTATACCCGGACCATTTTAGATCTTTCAAGGTTAGATTTACTCAATCAAAAGTACAGGATGTAACAGTAGAATCACAACCGGAGGAGATGATTCTGCAAGCACACAATAGAGCTCATAGAAATGCCCAAGAAAATAAGTTGCAAATATCGGAAAAATATTACTTCCCCAAAATGAAAAATAAACGAGAAAGAACGTACGGAGTCGCTGTAAACGCGACTCTACTTTTATACCCGTACTCAGTCAGTACACATGTGAATTATGTGGAATTTTCAAATCAGTTTTTACATTTTACATTTATTTGATGCATCTGTCATCTACATCTACATCAGTTCTCACAACAACACACGTACACTGCACGAGACAGAGCGTGCGAGTGTGAGTGTGAGAGAATCAGCAGCAGCAACCCTCAAAATAAATGTATATTTTGTTTTGGTTGTAGCGGCGGCCGGGGCAGCTCGCTGCTGAAAATTCATTTGATCATTGTGGCTACAATAATGATCCGATCTGAACCAAATTCGGGAATCCGGTAGATATGGTCATTTTCTACGATACTGCATTTTTATTTTTTTCTATCTTCAAAATTGTGGATTTTCGTCTTTTTGGGGGCGGGAGTGGGCGTGGCAAAATTTTGAAATAAACTTGCACTGAAGCGATATCACAGGAGTCTAGGCAAAAAATTTGGTTGTTCTAGCTCTTATAGTCTCTGAGATCGAGGCGCTCATTTATACGAAAAACCAAAATTACTCGATTTTTGTGTGAGTGCGAAAGGGATGGAGCGAATTTTTTTGCGTATGTTTTTGTCTATTGTGGCTATATTAATGATCCGATCCGATTCAGATTTGGGCCCCTGATAGATATGGTCTTTCTCTATGATTCTGCATTTTTAGTTTTTGTTATTTTCAAAATTGTGGACGCCACAGATGTGCGCCCTTTGTGGGGGCGGAAGTGGGCGGGGCGGAATTTTTAAACTTTTTCTTGGGTGAGAGAACACATCAGTCTGGAAAAAAATTTGGTTGCTCTATCTCTTTTAGCCTTCGAGCAATGGGCGACGAACAAGACGGACAGACGGACAGACGGACGGACAGACAGGGCTATATCGACTCGGCTATTGATGCTGATCAAGAATATATATACTTTTATATGGTCGGAAATTACTCCTTCTCTATGTTACACACATCCACTTTTACCACAAATACAATATACCCTATTACTCTTCGAGTACGGGTATAAATAGAAACATTAGTAAAACAATGTCTGGTATGCAAAGAAGGAAAATACGATAGGCATCCCACAAATCCGGAAATAGCAAAAACACCAATTCCTGTATTCCCATGACATACGATCCATATAGATATATTTTCAACAGAAAAAAAACTTGTCCTCACAGCAATAGATAAATTTTCAAAACTAGCACAGGCAAGAATAATTAAATAGAAGTCTTTAGAAGATATTAAAAAACCATTACACGACATCCTATTCTACTATGGTATTCCGAAATGTGTAGTAACATCACGTTCATGATGAAAGACGAACTAGGCATTCAAATTTTTAAAACCCCACCTTATAAGAGTACAGTAAATGGACAAGTCGAACAATTTCATTCCCCGCTTGCAGAAATAATGAGATGTTTAAAAACAAAACAGATACACAGAACATTTGACGAACTTTTAGACAGAGCCGTTTATGAATACAATTATACAATACAAAAACGACCCCTTGAAATATTTTTTGGTAGAAATGTAACAACCAACCCAGAACAGTATGACAAAAGTAGACAAAACAATATATAGAAATTAAAGCAGAAAAAACTTATCGACCTAGAAAATCATAACAAAAACCGCAAGGAAATCAAAACCTACACTCCAGGGCAGACAATATTTATTAAACTTAATACCAGACTAGGATCCAAACTCACCCCTAGATACAAAAAGGAAACAGTAAAAGAAAATAGAAACACAACCATTCTTACAGAAGCAGGAAGAGTTGTGCACAAAAGCAACATAAAAAATGATTGAAAAAACAAAATTATAATTTAAAAAAAACGATGAATAATAATAGAATTTTATGTCCTTTTGCCCGAATAAAATTAAGAATATAATAATTGATTCACTAACTAATTAAAGTCGTCCGATCATGGGTATGTATCCGATTGTGACGAATCGGCCCATACCCCTAACCAATCACTGTTTAATTCTCCCGAAACCGAGCGTTTAACTATTCGAGATCATACTATGACAGACTTAAAAAAAAGCTATCTTTAACATACATTAACTCATGAGATGGTTTAAGCCTTTTCAGCATTAAGTACACTATATTTTATAGACAGGAAAACAAGATCAATAAACTGAATAGGCTCAGCATGGAAATATGTTGCAGGAAGTCCAGATCACGACGATCTGATGTTAATCCATAATAACCTCAACAATCTAATTACAAATAACAATGACCAAGTTATAATTAACAGTCAGTTAAAAGATAGGATCAATAATCTCACTTCAGTATCCAATATGTTAAAAAATTCTATCAGGGATGACAATGATTCATTTAATATTTGTCTAATGAGTGAAGTTATTTGGGCTGTTGTATTTATGTTTGAATGAGAAGATTGTGGTGGTTCATTACCGGTTGAGACGAGAGTGGCAGGTCGAATTAAATTATTTGGGTTGGACATTTTGACAAAGTTTTGTTTAGTTGAAATTTCAGTTGAAGGAATTTTAGAGATATAATTTGATTGTGTTTTATAATTATTAATAAATTCAATGTGTTTATATGTAGTGTGTAATTGTGTTGATGTGTAATGCCTTGTATCGAATTAATGTGAATGATCAATTTAATTTTGTATATTTGTTTGAGAACCAGCAGCTGGTTTTGCCCTTCTATTCTGGAGGGTCCTTGTAGGATTCGCAGAATTGGGTTTTGTTATACCGCCTGCAATATTTGCATCTGCAGTTTTTATGTTTTTATTGTTTTACGTTTTTTCATATTTCATTTGCACTTCTAAATTTATATTCATTGATCATTTACACTTTCACTTGAACTTACTCACTTTATTTTAGCTTTAGTTTATATTTCGTTATTAATTGTATTTGTTTTCTTTTCGTTTGAGGTATGCTTTTGTTCACTTATTCACTAACTTACATTTTAAAAAAATGTTTGGTGCGGCTACTCCTTCTGGTGACCCGGATGTTGTCCCGTTTGCTTCCTACTTAGGATCCTGCAGTCCACACAAATGAAGGTTGCTCTGCGGGCTAACCTGAAAGAGCGTGTCATCCGCCGATGTTGTTTCGGTTTCCTTTCGGAAGAGTCCCACCGAAACGCAGGGTTGACGGGCCAAAAGAGTTGTACAGAAGGTTCCCTGGCAATTGAACTTAATCAATTTTCCTCCCGCTGGAGTTGCGCAAGGACCTCTGTACCGATCGAACTTAATAGGATTTCCTGTTCTGGTCCCTGCTCGGGCGCCAGTTAAATTCAAACAAGTTGTTCTTTATTCAAGAATTAAAATTGGACTGAATTTACAAACTTAAGAGTTCCCTGATCTAGCTGTGGGCTTTCGGTCGGCGTAAGCGGACACTTTTCTGTTGACGGCGACAATTGTGAATTCAGCATTTTGGATTTTGTTTATATTCCCGGAATCGTGGATCGGCGGATGTGTTGTGCAACTATTTAGTCACAAAGTTGCAGAATTGTTTATGCCACTGAACTCTTGTTCATGTGACGAACAATGTTGTTGTTAACTTATATATACAATATTGTATATATTTAAGCTGGTTAGAGAAGTTAGGGAACATTTCAGCGTAGCCACAGCGACTTATCTGTTCATTCTGGCTATAATAATAATCGAATCTGATGCAGATTTGGCAGTCTTAGACATGGTAATTCTTTATGATTCTGCGCTTTCTCATATCTTTAAAATTGAGGATGCCGCAGATTTTCGTTACTGTTTTTGAGGCGGAGCGAAATTCACAGAAGTCAGAAGTTTGGATACAAAATTTATATTTTCCGGCTCTTATAGTCTCTGAGATTTAGGCGCTTATCAATACGGATTGACGGACGGACATGGCCAGTGCTGTCAACTTTTCATCAGGAAAAAAAAGCCATTTTTTACTTGAACACGACACAAAAAAAAGCAACAAAAAAAAAGCGTAATTTTTGGGTTTACCAACTTGTTATTTCTGTAATATTTTATATACTGCAAGACCGTTGTTAATTCGTCTAAATCAGCGTATGTAAGTGTCTTCCACCTCGCAATCGTACGACTTGGTCGCACCAATCAAGCGAAGATAATTTTTGGCGTGCCAGAACATTCTTAATGATGCTGGTGCATTTAGTTCGATGCGGCTTAACTCGCCCCGCAGCTCCAACATCAAAATGTTTGTTGTGTAATGATTAATAACACTTTTTACATGATGTATTTAAAAAGGGTTTTATTAACACACAAACGTCTTGTGACGTTGCTGGCTATTATTCGACTGTGTTGTCGATATATGAAAAGATTGATCTTAGGTCTAACAATTTGGGTTTTATATGAGTATACATATATGTATTGGTGTATGTCTCTGTCGCTGAGTACAGCGCCAGAGCGGGAGGGAGCATGTAGATTGTTTACATTTCAGCATCCGCTTGGGGCATGTACATAGGCACAGCGCAAGACAAAGGAATGGTACTCGGTGGAATGTGCAGACGTTGCATATTCCACTCTAAGATATGGCCACATATGAGTGGACGATCATGTTCTAAATGTACTTGAGTTGCGCTGTGTTTAGCGAGAAATTGTCGCTGTATAGTTTGTTATGTACATGCGTTGCTATACCCTTACAATGCGTTGGGTATGCTTAATATTATGGTTGCTCATGCTTCACCTCCCTTTTAAAAAAAATAACGTAATATTCTATATGTAGTTATTTAAAAATTAAGATTTATTAAAATGTTGTAAATTAAATTATAAAAATAAAATTTGATTTAAATTAATATGGAATTTTTTTTTTTTGAAAATTTGAAATTTTTTTTTTTTTTTTGATTGAATACAAGAATATAAGAAATAAGAAAAAAAATTATGAGAGTAACGAATCACTATGGTGATTTCATTATTATTATTATTAATTAATTATTATTATTAATGAACTACTATGGTGGCCAACCATACTCTACTTCTCTCATGAGAGATTTGTCCTTTATTTTTTTTTTTTTTCTACTCATTAAACAATATTAACCTATCCTAATGTATTTTTTGTTTTTTGTTTTTGTCATTCTTTATATATAGATATACAGATATATTATCGTTAGGTTCTATTTCTATGACCTCAAATGGTCCTATGTATACTGTGTCCTGTTTCATTTCTTAATAATACTTTATCTCCTATGTTTAATATGAAATTTAAACAGTTTTTATCGTAATTGATTTTTTGTTTCTGTTTCTTGGATTCTAACATTAATCTAGCTCTTTTTAACAGCTTGTTCTAGTCTAAATTTTGATTCTTTAGCGTAATCATCTATATTACAAAGGGGATCTATTCTATCTATGCTATTGAAATGTATTGGTAAGTTCGATGTCTTACCGAAAACTAATTCATATGGACAATAATCATGTGCCATAGA
Organism: Drosophila bifasciata; assembly: GCA_009664405.1. Lineage (NCBI taxonomy): Eukaryota > Metazoa > Arthropoda > Insecta > Diptera > Drosophilidae > Drosophila > Drosophila bifasciata. Next base: position 15,254,623 of record CM019041.1, read on the forward strand.
GGGTGTTGTGTTGAAGCAGTATACGAAGTATTGTAGCCATACATCCCAATCTGTTTTGTCAGTTGAAATGTATGTGCGTATGAACTCATTAAATGTTCTGTGGCTTCGCTCCACGGTTCCTACAGTCTGGTGATGATGTGCAGTGGATGTTATGTTTTGAATATTTAAGTTTTTACATAAATCTTCAATTATTGAATTTTTATACTCCGCTCCCATGTCCGTAATGAACGTCTTCATTGGACCGTACTTTAGAATAAAATCTTCAAATATAGCTCTAGCTACTGTTTTTACACTTTTGTTCTTGATCGGTATGGCAACAAGGTATTTTGTCAAGTCGCAGATTAAAGTTACTGCATATTCGTTTCCTTGTTCTGATTTGGGAAGTGGACCGATCGTATCCACAATTACCCTATCAAAAGCCATTTGTGGTGTTTCAGTTATTGTCAATGGGGTCTTGGTATGTACATATAGTCGTTTTGGACTTTTGGCATTTTGGACACTTTCTTACATAAGCTGTAATTTGACGTGTCATGTTTTTCCAATAAAAATACCTTCTTATTTTCGCTAATGTTTTAGCTATACCTGTATGACCTCCTTGAATTGGATCGTCATGGAATGTAGACAGTGTCTCTTCTATTTCTTTATTTTCTTTTATTGTGGTCACCGGCTTGAGTAGCTTGAGTACTCTTAAATTCTTTAATATTTTATTGCCCTTGTTCTTGAAAGAATCTATTCAAATTTTCTCAAAGATTTCTTCGCTCGGTGCCAGCATATAAAAGAACTTCGCCTTGATGCGAAACAACGTAAATAAGGCTGCATTTATGCCATTGCCTTCATTTACCTTTAATATTAAGAACCTCTACCATCAAGAAGATGCGCGAAAGCGCTGCTTGATAAATACTAACATCTGATAGGCTTTAACTAACACATACGGTTGGACCATTAATTGTATAAATAAAAATTGTCAGCCAACCGTATGCCCCTGACTAAACATTTTCCGCCCCAAACAAAAAAAAATAATAAAATAATAATAAATGAGAAAAGAATATACAGATTTTTGAAGGAAAAATGAGAATAACAAAACTAACAAAGAAGAAGAGCCATTGATAGATTTTTCCTTAGAACAAAAAAAAAAAAAATAATCAAAAAGTTTTTTTATATATACAAGATTAGAAACTTTTTCCATAATGGGTTGGTTTGGTAGTGACGATAGCCAGTCAAAAGATAATACGGCCAACGTGTTCAATAATTTCAAAATCGTAGACCACACAGATGACATACAATCTCTGTGGATTCTACTGCTAATTCTCACTATTGTCTCAGTTTGTCAATTTGTATTGACTATTTATGTCAAACACAATAAGATTATTAAAAGACGTTACGCAGCCAGAGCCAACAACGAAGATAGAATCTAATCCCCACAAAATGGACTACCACCAAGTGGGAAATATCATTCGAGATTTTTACGAACAAAATTCAGATTTTCGGACCAATGCATTAGCTATTTTCCAAAAACATCGCGAATATATTGAATTAAACGATTTCGAATACGAATACATGGGCACATTCAGCGAAAACACTAGCCCGCTAATTCAACTTTCAATATACCAAAAGGCATTTGTACTTAATACATTGCCCTATGTTAATGTCAAAATCCAATATGAAAGCCCCCCGATACTCGGGCTAGCAACATTAGTCTGGGTGCGATTGCAGCGTTAGATATTCCCAAAATATAATGGAATGGAGCATGTTAGCCGATACCATTAATGACTTTAAAGATACATTTGACAAGTCATACAAATGTATAAACAAAGACACACCAATTAAGGTCGATACACTAATATCCCACGTAAAGATATTGGTTAAACAATATAATAACATAGTTCAGGCAGTAAATGCCCTTAAAGACAAACTTACAGACGACCATACCAGACAGTCTCTCAGAGCAATACAAGCTTTGAATACGAGATTAAGAAATATTAGTGTCAGGCAGAACATTGAAATAAATGTACCAAAAGAACTAGAACTATTCGCCGAATTCGATGAAAACCAGTATCAAGAGCAGGATGAGTCTAAACAACAATTAGACATAGACACAGATACAGAAACGATTCAGGAAAATATCCCGATTCACGAGAACCCCACAATGGCACAGACAAACATAGAATTTCTTAACTCAGCCACAAGGCTTATACCGGATTTCGATGGTAAACACGAAAATCTGAGAAGTTTCCTAGATGCGTTAGAAATAGTAGATTCCATTAAAGGAACTCATGAAGTTTTAGCTGTATCTGTCCTTAAATCAAAACTTAAAGGACATGCCAGGAATTTAATAGACTCAGAGACATCAATAGCAGACGTCATTCGTCAAACTCAAAAATGACGTATGTAAAAGGCGAGTCAGTCGAAGTACTGAACGCCAAAATGTTAAACGTCCAGCAGAAGAACAAAACTGCAAACGTTTATACTCAGGCAATTCAGCAATTGACAAAGGCCCTTGAAAGCGCCTATATTGCAGACGGAATTTCCCTTTCACTGGCCACAAAATACTCAACACAACAAGCTGTAAAATCTATGACAAAGAATTGCTCCATTGAAAAAGTCAAACTGATCATGGAAGCGGGACAGTTCGATAACATGAACGAAGCTGTCTCCAAGTTTGTTAACAGTTGCACAGATGCAACTGGTAAAACAGACACAGTTCTTTACTATAACCGGCAGAGTAACAACTCTTATAGAGGAAACTCATACCGAGGCGGAAGCCGAGGTGGATACCAAGGTAATTACCGAAGTAGTTACCAAAGTAACCAAAGCCGAGGACGCGGGAATTTCAGAGGAAATTTCCGACGTTACAATAATAATTATAATAACAACACAAACTATAGAGGAAACAACCGTCAAAACGGTGGATCCTATAGTGGAAATAATGCCAACAACAACAGGCGAAATAATAATGTCCGACAGGTACAGGCCACCCCGGAAAACCAGTAAGTCCCCTTAAGAAATCCAAAACAGTAAAGGTTCACACTATCAATCTTAATTTCAACCTTTTTGTTTCATTACAAAATGAAAAAACACGCAACATATACACATTATTAGTAGATACAGGTGCAGACATATCCTTAATAAAAGAAAATACAGACACATTTCGTAACATACATAGATTACAAAAATATTACACAAATATCAGGTATTGGTGAAGGTTCAACCAATTCCAAAGGATTAGCATTCATAGAACTTCTATCAGGAAAATGTGCTATTCCACATAATTTTCATATATTGTAGATTCAAACTTCCCCATCCCTTGTGATGGAATAATAGGCATAGATTTCATGAAAAAATTCAATTGTCAAATAGACTTAAAACCAGAAAACGATTGGCTCACCCTGAGACCAAATAATTTCAATTATCCCATCAATATTCCAATATATCATACACTAGAAAACAATTTAACAATTTTACCAGCACGATCCGAAGTTGTCCGAAAGATTGCTATAAAAACAGCATCTGAATATACATATATTCATACCAAATCAAGAAATTCAAAATGGAGTATACATTGGAAACTCTATTTCAGACTCTCAAAAAACCTTCGTCCGAATTCTGAATACAACAAATACAAATGCAATCATTAAATTAAATACAATAAAATTCGAACCATTTGATGATTACGACATAGTAAATTCCAATCCTAATAATAATAGTCAGAACGAAATTTTAAACAAGTTAGAGAAAAATTTTCCCACTCAGTTCAAAACCATTCTTACAGAACTATGCACCAAATACTGTGATGTATTCGGAAAAGAAACCGAATCGATATCAACTAATAATTTTATAAACAAAAGATAAGAATGAAAAGATGATGAACCGGTATATATAAAAACTATAGAATTCCCCACAGTCAAAAAAAAGAGGAAGTCATAAAGCAAGTAGAAAAGCTAATAAAAAGACAAAATAGTAGAACCCTCAGTCTCAGAATACAACAGTCCATTATTAATAGTCCCGAAAAAATCATTACCGAATTCAGATAGTAAACGATGGCGTCTAGTGATCGACTACCGCCAAATAAACAAAAAAGTATTATCAGATAAATTTCCACTTCCAAGAATAGATGATATTCTTGATCAATTAGGTAGAGCTAAATACTTCTCATGTCTAGATCTGATGTCAAGCTTTCATCAAATAGAACTTGAAGAAGTTCAAGTTGAAGTTCAAGAAATATAACGTCCTTTTCAACGAGCAATGGCTTCTATCGCTTCACGCGATTACCATATGGTTTAAAAAAATAGCGCCAAATTCTTTTCAAAGAATGATGACAATTGCATTTTCAGGTATCGAACCTTCTCAGGCATTCTTATATATGGATGACCTCATTGTCATCGGTTGTTCCGAGAAACATATGATTAAAACCTCACCAGCGTTTTTGATTTGTGTAGGAAACTCAACCTTAAATTGCACCCTGAAAAGTGCTCATTCTTCAGACACGAAGTAACCTTTCTAAGTGTACTGATAAAGGTATTTTACCAGACGACAAGAAATACGACGTCATAGAGAAATACCCAGTCCCAACGGACGCAGATAGCGCTAGAAGATTCGTTGCATTTTGCAATTATTATAGACGTTTCATTAAAAATTTTTCCGATTATTCATGCCACATAACAAGATTATGTAAAAAGAATGTTAAATTCGAATGGACAAATAAATGTCAGAAAGCATTCGAATATTTAAAAGTACAATTGATGAAACCAACATTACTGCAATATCCAGATTTCAGCAAAGAATTTTGTGTAACAACGGATGCAAGTAAACAAGCATGTGGAGCTGTTCTAACACAAAATTATAATGGAACACAGCTACCAGTAGCGTATGCATCAAGATCATTGATCTTGAAAAGGTATGGTGAATGCAAAAGTGTATGAGGAAGTTATTCTCAGTGGCGTTGTCCCAGTGGCGTATTGAATCCGTAACTGAGAAAGAAGATGATCCCATCTTTCAGGATGATTCTGCACCTTGTCATTGAGCGCGCTCTGTAAGTTATTCTTCGTCGTTTGCTATTTAAAAAAATGCATTTTACTAATTTAGACTATTCTTTAACGATAGGTGAACAGTTTAAAGGCCGAATTGGGTATTAAGTCCTTAGATTGGCCAGGTAACAGTCCCGACCTCAATCCGATAGAAAATGTCTGGGCCCTTATGGGATCAAAAATAGGAAAAATGAAGCCGAAAACTATGGTTGAGCTACGCGAAACTATAGAAAAAGTATGGTTTGATGACATAACGGAAGAATACCTGAAGGTTTTATATGATTCGATGCCCAATAGGATCAAATGTGTCATAAAGGCCAAGGGTGGTACTGCCAAATATTAATTAGTTATTAATTTGAAAAATAAATTTTGAAAAATATTGGCGTTGTCATTTCTTTAAAGAAAACAAAATAACTCAATGGAAAAAAATTAATTTTGGTTGGAAAAACACGTTTAAATATTTTAATTTAATTTTTACTTTGGTTATGGTGAAATTGCTAAATAACCGTTGAAAACGGTTTGAATGGCAAAAATATTTTTCTTTTAATATATAATTATGATAAAAAAAAAATTAAGTAACTTCTTTTGTATAAAAATGATTAGGTGACACAAAAAAAAAAAAAAAAATATTAGTCGAATCGAATAAGATTTGGGGAAACACCAGGCTTCCAAAGTCAGAAGTGCATGAAAAGTCAGAGTGCGGCTTTTTTTTTTTTCGCTGGGTGTATACAACGTCATACAAAATGATGATGCTAAAAAAGTAGTGACCTTACATTTATCTTCGACTAAATGTTTCTTTAAACATGGAAAAAAAATAATTGTAAGAATTAAAGTTAGCGACCTTTATACCAATGGAACATTCGACTTAGGTCAATTTTTCAAAAGGCTTGAAAAAGTTCTGATCTTGCAATTTCAATTTCTTGTTTTGTGGACGGACAGAAAAGAGGAGCCTTTTAAGTAAGGCGAAGATCTCTGCTCTTGTTGTTGCTGCTGCTGCTGTTGTTATTGTTGTTGTTCATTCTTGAACACGATTTCCACCGTTCTCCTGTTTGTTCCATCGCAGGCGTAAGGGGCGGTAGGCCTCTCACGCTTTAATTAGCTGCTGCTGCTGTCCGGGGCCTATGAGCTCAGGCGGCGCCGGTGCTGGTCATCGCACAGGCAATCGTAATTGTGTCCAATTGTACCCTCTTTGTAGGGCTGTCGGCGCCTTTTAAGGAACTTTTTTGTTTTTGTTTTTTTTTCAATTTTTGTTTTTAGCCATGTCTGATGTGTTTTTCACGGTTTCGAATGCACTTTTTTTTCGCACTCATAATTTGTTTAATTTAATCGTTTAATTTATCGTTTTATCGTTTAATTTAATATCGTCGATATTGTTAGATTAATTGTATCCACACTGTAAAACTCGACCACTTTCACGGTCGCCATGTAATGATTAATAACACTTTTTACATGATGTATTTAAAAAGGGTTTTATTAACACACAAACGTCTTGTGACGTTGCTGGCTATTATTCGACTGTGTTGTCGATATATGAAAAGATTGATCTTAGGTCTAACAATTTGGGTTTTATATGAGTATATACATATGTATTGGTGTATGTCTCTGTCGCTGAGTACAGCGACAGAGCGGGAGCATGTAGATTGTTTACATTTCAGCATCCGCTTGGGGCATGTACATAGGCACAGCGCAAGACAAAGGAATGGTACTCGGTGGAATGTGCAGACGTTGCATATTCCACTCTGAGATCAGGCCACATATGAGTGGACGATCATATTCTAAATGTACTTGAGTTGCGCTGTGTTTAGCGAGCAATTGTCGCTGTATAGTTTGTTATGTACATGCGTTGCTATACCCTTACAATGCGTTGGGTATGCTTAATATTATGGTTGCTTGGCTATTATTGTGATTTTGCAATAGCTGCAGTATACCGTATGCTCATCAGTGTCGTCTTTTCTTGCCCAAGCTTTAAATTCGTCGCTATTAAGCCAAGCATCGTGGCACTTCTGCTCATATTCTTTAGGTATTTCCCAAATTTTATACGAAACATATCGCGCACATAAAGATGGTAGAATGGTATAGAGATGATAGTATTCTTAAAACTAGATGTGCAGTTGCAAAAATATGACTAGTCTCATACTTTTTGATTCAAGTGTAGCAACATTAAAAACGAGAAAGAACGTACGGAGTCGCTTCGAACGCGACTCTACTTTTATACCTGTACTCAGTCAGTACACATGTGATTTATGTGGAATTTTAAAATGTTTTATCATTTTTACATTTTACATTTTTGCTACATCTGTCATCGACATGTACATCTACATCATCTACATCAGTTCTCACAACAACACACGTACACTGCACGAGGCAGCATGTTTGAGCGTGAGTGTGTGTGTGAGAGAATCTGCTGCGACAATCAACCCCAATAAATGACTTACGCAGCAAACTGGCGAGGGGAAACACAACCGCGGGGTATTCCCGCTGCTGAAAATTCATTTGATCATTGTGGCTATAATAATGATCCGATCTGGACCAAATTCGGGAATGGTCATTTTCTACGATACTGCATTTTTGGTTTTTTCTATCTTCAAAATTGTGGATTTTCGTCTTTTGTGGGGCGGAAGGGGCGGGGCGAAATTTTGAAATACACTTGTTCAGGTTTGGTATCACCGGAGTCTTGGCCAAAAGTTTGGTTGCTCTAGCTCTTGTAGTCTCTGAGATCCAGGCGACACAAAATACAAAAACCAAATCGACTCGATTTTGTGTGAGTGCGAAAGGGATGGAGCGAAGTTTTTGCGTATATTTGCCTCTATTGTGGCTATATTAATGATCCGATGCGATTCAGATTCGGGCCCCTGATAGATATGGGCTGTCTCTATGATTCTGCATTTTTAGTTTTTTTGTTATTTTCAAAATTGTGGCCGCCACAGATGTGCGCCCTTTGTGGGGGCGGAAGTGGGCGGGGTGAAATTTTGAAAAACTTTTCTAGGAGTGAGATATCACATCAGACTGGATAAAAGTTTGGTTGCTCTAGCTCTTATAGCCTTCGAGCAATGAGTGAAAAACAAGACGGACGGACAGACGGACGGACAGACATGGCTATATCGACTCGGCTATTGATGCTGATCAAGAATATATATACTTTATGGGGTCGGAAACGCCTCCTTCTGTGTGTTACACACATCCACTTTTACCACAAATACAATATACCCTTTTACTCTTCGAGTACGGGTATAAAAAGCGGAAAAAAGCCAAATACCATTCTAAAAAATCCAGAATTCCCGCTTCCCGCAATTGCCAAACTTAGCCCGCGGTTGGTCTTCAAAAAAAAGCCAGATTAGGCGGAAAAAAGCGGAATCGGCAGCACTGAACATGGCTATCGCTACGGAATCAAAAAAATAATATTTTTGGATATTTTCTAATCGTATCAAAAGCGAATCACTAGAAATATTGAAAAAATATCGATAAAGTCTCGCAAACAATCAGTTTTAAATAATTCGTGAATTATAAAGTCGCTTCCACAAACTGATCGACAGACGTACCATTTTAGGATCCAAATACGAGCGTTTTGTCGGGTTAAGCCCCGCATTTGACTGCATATTGCAGCTGCGAGCGTTTGGGTTGCTGGATGGGAATTGGCTAACACATTTGTGGTTTTTACATTTACTATATTATGGTTTTACATGTCATGAGCATTTGTGAGGTCTCATGACGCGGCTCGGCCCGAAAAGGGCCAAACGCGACATCTCCCACCCGAAGCCAAGAATTGGGAAAGAAATGCTTAACAAAAAGTGGGAAAATCGTTTTTCATCCAAAATATGGATGACGATAAGCAATACCATTAACCATACAGTACCTAGATAGGTCATCCCTTACTACGAATGTGTTGCAGCTGAATTTGGCGTCCCAGTACCCAGAGCGCTCGACTGGGACACTGACCATACTGACCCGTTCTTCATTTAGGTTACGGCAGGTCAGGTCATACTCACGCATAAAACTTAAAAAAAAAATAATTTGCCCAGTTCTGTGCTTTCTTAGCGTACGCAGAGAACAAAAAAAAAACTTGCACGTCGCACCTTCAATACTCTAATGGGCATCTCTTCGAATGTAAGTTCAAACATGATATCCATTATGAGTATTTACATGTGCATATGCGTGTACCCATTTGTTTATTCTATATAAAATAAATTAGCATACAAAGATACAAATACACAAAAAAATAGTTATTCTTAGCCTTTTACTGCTTCACAACCAAGTGCTCCGGCCAAAAATTGGCAGAACAAATGGTGTTGAAATGCGATGGGGAGACGCTTATTTTAAATGAATCTATCTCCCTGGCATAAGAGAAATTAAACATTCGGCTACCGAATCTGCATCACCATCAGCGATCGTTGACCTTGGAGTGGCAAACGAAATCAACTTCTGCACTGACGGAGTGGTCGGAGTTAGTTTTTAGGATGCCCGCGGCCGTGAGGCAGTTGGCACTTGCAATCCCGCGGAGTGGACTTTTTGCGCCGTGGAGACTCGCCAGCAGCTGTAAACTGCTGAATTGAGTATCCATGGCTAAGAGTCATGGTCTTGGAAATTTCATCTCCAATGTCTTGCTGAACATGTAATGCCTATGTGGCGGCAGCGTGTTCCTCCTTATGTGAATCCATTGTGTCTGTTTACACATATTGCCTTTGATACGCTCCGGATCGCCACCGATGTTGACTGGATGGAGGGGCCTTGTGCTGTTTCCCGTGGTGAAACGCACGTCTGACAACTAGCGTTGATCCCCTTGTTGGTAATCGACATAGATGCTTGCTTCTTGGCTGATGATTTGAATGTGACAGATCTGCCAAGGTGCTTCTTATTGGTAGGAGCTGCTACCATTAGTACAAAAATATTTGGCGTGGTGCCACTTTAAACAGAAAAGTCCTGGTGACTTCTTCGGTCTGATGTCCAGGTCGAGTCCTTTCAATGTCGCTTGGTGGACATGAACGGATGATCAAGATGTTACTTATTGGTGGGAGATGGTCTCAAGAGATGCTGGATTAAATGACTTTTGGGCCAAAAAACAGAAACAAGTTACTTTTCTATATATATATTTGGGTGTTTAAATCGTACAGACATACATAAATACATATAGTAAATACATGTGTATTGGTTTTCCTTTGTTTTTTATTTATTTTCCAATTTAAATATAATCCCAATGAATTGGCTTGGATAAACTAAGACTTTGAAGGGGAACTCAAAATAATTATTTCTTTGTTGAAATTGATAAAAAAATCTGAAATCATAATATTCATTTCTACATTTAGTAGAAACACAGAATTCTTCATCTTATATATTAATTAATACAATTGTATTATTTGTTTGGTATTTATGTTAGTGGTATAAGATTCACTTATAGTATACTAGTTTGCTGGTCACAAAATGACTTCAATCTTAAAAAGTATAGTTCCGATTTAATATTATTAATATTAATAATTATAGTAATAATACCTAGCTGTGATGATTCAAAAACAATATCGCATCGATTTGGTTTCCTGTGAGCATGGAACGCCTATTGAAATCATATATCTGCTCCCGCAGAGCCTTCTTAAAGCTGAGCGTCACCACGCCGGGCACACTCTGATATAACGTGGAAAGATCGCGCAGCGTTGCATAGATATGTCCCATCTTGAGCCACCACTCAATGGGGGACTCGTCCAACTGAACGATTACCTCGTTGCGGTAACGTTTCAGATCAGTTTCCACAGTGCTGTCGGCATCACGCTTGGGACGGTTTGGGATCTCGGCAACGTCAAACAAAAGTTCCAGCTCTGCAGAAGAGTTCGTAATAATGAACTGGCGTCCAAAGAACCACAATCATAGAACACTTACTCGACTTTTTAGCATTACTGCCACTGGCGCTATTTCGTGCTTCTGTCTTGATGTTAACCGTTGGCGAATTGTTCACAGAGGCAGTAGCGACCACTTCTGTTGGTTCCCCGCTCGATCCGCCGAAGGTTTTGTTGTATTGCTGAGTCAGCATGCGGACACATCTATCCAGGTTCTCAATGGTTGTCAGGCGATGGAAGCGCGGGTCGAGCAGTGCAGCGCTGGTCAGATTGTCGTTGGATATAACGTAGCTCTGCAGCACTCCAGCTATGGTGCCCTTTATGTTCATCATGAGGGAATCATCCTGCTCCACAATGCCAAGTTTCTTGATCAATATCTTTGACGTTATCGGCGACAGCATGCTGCACAGCGGAATATCCTCGCCCCGCAAAGTGTCCAATGCAATCTAGAGAAGATTTTAGCTTATAAAGTGACATTCAGTTATCGATTGAGTTGGGAGAGCCTACCACCAAAGCGCTGAGCGCCTCTGTCACGTTCTTGGCCGTCACCACTAGTTGGTCCATGTCTTCGGACCACGAAATGGATTCAGTAAAGAACTTCAACATCTCATAGAGGGTCCAAGGGAAATTCTCATTGTACGAGGGCAGATCCGATACCTTCGAGCTAATCTCGGCCGAGTGTCGCTGGATGACGTCCTTCACCTGCTCTAGAAGGGAGGACACCTCCTCTATCTCCAACACTCGGAGCAGACATTTGTCAATAACGGAGACGTAGCACAGGACAATGGGAATATCTGCAATACATTCGGATACATTAGTTAACTGTACATTGTACGGTATACGCACTTCGGACATACTCTTTTCCTTGAAATAGCTGTAGAGCAAATCCTCTTCTTCGTCGTAGTTGATGATTACCAGGGTGCAGTTGGTCAAGTAGAAGTCGGTAAGCAGATCATCAAAGACGATGTAGTCATTGTATTCGACTGTCGCATACATGGCGCTGCGAACGGACTGGGTCTCCTCGTCGAGGTAGTGGTGGTATATGGTGAGGAAACGCCGCTGCTCCACATTTACCCAACGCTCAAAGGCCAGGGAAAACGGTTTCTCGGCGCTGAACTCTCGTGTGAGGTATCCAATCTCCAAGAACTTGGTTGTATGCATATCGGTCAAAAGGGCACCAACCTTCTCCGGATCGGGCATGTCCGCAGAGTTGCCCATGGCCTGGCGTACAAAATCGCTGAAACCCACATCGTAGAGCGTCTCCACATTGCGCACATCTCTGATGACTATGTCTACCAGGGCCTCTGCCAAATTGGCTATGTTAGGCGAGGAGTAGCCACCATCCTCGTGCTTTATGGGACGATTGTGGTGTAGAGCAGCCGGAGGGCGCCCGACTTTTCCCACCTTGCGCTGAAACTTTGGCTCTACGGAAACCACGCGCTCCTCCTCCTCGACCAGATTATCAGATTCTTCGTATGTGAACGGCACCATCGACTCGTACAATAGGTTCGAAGATGATTCCTCTTCGGCCTGCATGGCGGCGGTGGCTACGGCAGCCTCGTCTATTTCGTCGTCCGAGGCATTGTCATGATTGCGATTATTAATAAACTCTAGCTTCACGCGGCGTGTGGAGACGTTGCGCTTCGAGAGCGGCGGATGGCTGACGTTCCGCGGCGTTTTTCTCGGCGGCACGTGGATGTCGTGTTCCTGGCAGAGATCCCTGAACAGATCCTTGTGTCGATGCTGCAAGTGGGCCCGCAAGTTGGTTGTGTTTCCATGGTTGGTCAGAACCTTGTGACACTTGATGCAGACCACGTTCTGCTTGGTGATTACCTCGTTGTTGTCGTTCGAGGGGAAGCCGAAATAGCGCCAGTAGACGCTCTTCATTTTCGGCGAGTACAGTTTGGAAAAGTTCAGCTGCGAGACATCTTCATATTTGAGCTCGCTAAGTGCAGCTGAGACCGCGCCGACCTCGTCACTCATCTTGTGTTAGTTAGTTAATTACTTGTATTATGCGATAGCGACATTCAATGCGAGAATTAAGCGCGCAATTTCTCGATTGTTCAATAGCAATAGATTTTTTATCTGTATCAGAAGTACAGTACGTACAGAGTTGCCACTCACGCTAATCGATAAGATTCATTCTGCGTGAAGTTGGCTGCGATTGTTTGAAGGCTGCCAGACCGAGTAATAAAGTACGTACAAGATAAAACGATAAATTATATAACAATTTATCTGGAAAATATTCTGCGGCGTGAAGTTGGCTACTATCAGCTTGATTGTCTATGCTGCCAGACCAAGTAATAAAGTATATTTTTTCTTTTTTTTTCTTTTTCTTTTTAGATAAAAACTGCGACATCCTGTACGGGGAGACTGTGTGCGTGCACGTGTGTGAGCGGGCGTTGCACGAGTTTACGAGTGTGTGTCTGATTGCAGACATTTCCCAGCCAGCAACGTTAGGAGCGCTCTAAATTATGTGTCTGAAAAGAGCCGCGTTTCAGAGTGTTTTCGGAGTAGGCACCTAAATAAGAGCGTTTTCGGAGGGTTTTTTGTGCTCTCTAAACCTATGCTCATAAATAAGAGCGTTTTCGGAGCACATTTTGTGCTCTCTACACCTAGGCTCATAGAAAGCTCTTATGTATGAGCATATTCGGAACGATGGTAAGTAAGTACAAAGTAAAAACCTCGCTTAAAATAACGGTGTGCAGATCGCTAATCGCAAAATGTTCTAAAATTGACAATTTTATTTAGTTTGAACATTGAAGAAGTGTAAGTTGGACGTGCTTAAAAAAGTGTAACAAAGTGTTTAAAATTAAGTAAAAGAAAGTGTTTCAACTGAAATTTATAATTTAAAGCCAAAATGAGTGTCCAGAGATCAAGCCGGTCTGAGTGTAAAAAAATAATTAATGCCCTGAAGGCAAAGAATCAGCTAACTTCTAGCTATGCGAATCCATCCACATCAAGTAAGTATAGGTTTGAAAATCTATCTTCAAAGAAAACTAAGTAATTTTGCCCTTTTTAGATATGTTGCAGCTTATTTACGACCAATTGCAAAAATTAAACAAAAATGTAGAAGGTATAGAATAAAGACTTTTCAATTTACAGACTAAACCAAAATATATTTTTATAGATCTTAAAGAACGCTTAATTAAATTGGAAGCTGATAACACTAACATTCAAACTCGCATTTTAACGGAAGTGATAGCACAACGAAAGCTTGTTCAAGGAAATAAGCCTCGTATGTTGCTACCACCAAAATCCTTCAATAAAATTGAAGACATCGAAAAATTTGAAGAGGATTTAAATAATTCAGCAGAATTGTGTGAACAACTGGTAAGAATAACTAAAAATGCTCTGTAATTTTCAATAAAATGCAGTCGTTTTTTTTTATATTTCCATTTTTTTATAGGAATCAGAAATCAAAAATTACAACATTTCTGATCCTGCCAAATTTTTGCGCACAATATGGAAGAACATTTTTTCGGATGAGATTGCTGTTAAGTATTCATGGAAGGGGACTCACACTAAAAAGTGTGTTCTAAACATGGCGATAACGACAGCCGTGAGAAGTAATAATTGTTCCACTTAAAATATTTGACTTTAATCCATTTTTCCATCCTTTACCAAAATGTTTTTTCTATGTTTTTAAAATAACGTTTTTTACTTTTTTAAGGTGCTTTTAATCAAAAATTTGGCGTGGATGAAAAACAGATTTCATCAATTTCCAGCAAATGGTTTCAAACTGCAAAGGACAGAATTAAATATTATAATAAAGCTAAAAAAACATTTTACTAAGGAAAATTAATGGTTTATATATGGGTTAAAATTTAAGATTTACTTTGAAAGATTTCCATATTTTTTATATAATAATACACATACATATACATACATATGTACATAAAATTTAAGAATTAATTTTTAAGATTTTTCCAATTTTCCGTATACTTTTTGAGAAAAATAAAAAGCAAATATAAAGTCTGAATTTTATTGATTGAAATTATTCCAAAAAAATGTTTCAATTAAGTGTCTGAAATGAACCTTTTTTTTGTGGCGATTTAAGTGCCTAAAAATGATACTTTTTAAGAGCATTTTCTGTGCGTTTTCAATGCTTGATTAGGAGGGTGAAAGCACTTATTTTCTGTGTCAAAAAGAGTCATATTAGACTCAGAAATTGACCTCTTGAAGTACGACCGTTTTCACGGAAAAACCACTCTTTCCGGACTCTTTTTTGCACACTTTACGACTGTAAACGCTCAGAAAACAGTCAGAAAACGCTCAGATTGCTTGCTGAGTTGTGTTTACATGTCTATTCAGGAAGAAAGAAGGTTTTTCCAGAGCCTCATAAGTCGGTTTTAAGTACAGAGGTGGTCAAAAGTATCTTTGACAACGATCTTTTTTTTTAAGTTCATCTTCAATTGCTTATTGCTGCTGTTGTTGTACTCAGATTCCAAAATTACAGTTATTGTCGTGTTTTTACATCTACTGTTTATTTGCCAAAAATAGACGCATGTAAACTTATGCTTACCAGTTGTCAAAAGTATTTACACACATTTATTTCTCGTCAAAATTATTTACATAATGCAAATTCGAGATTATTTGTTGATTTGCATTAAGTAATTGAAGTTCTAGTTGATAATGATCTCTTAATTATAGGTTAAGCTAACTGTTAATAGTTAATTTAACAGATATACTAGAGAATTTAGTTAGTTAAATGGCAAAAACTAAGGAGCTATCAATAGAGCATCGAGCCGAAATTGCTACTAAATTTAAAATTTCTGAATCTAAAAAATTTTTAATCTAGCTGAGTTTTACTAAATATCGCGCTAAACTGAATACAATTTAGTTAAAAAGAAGGACACAGTTGGAAATTTTAAAAATAAAAAGAGAAATGGCCGAAAACCTGCGTTGGACCCAAGAGGTTGCAGACACACACTAGGATTTGTATTTACTAATCCCACTATAAGTCACGTTAAAATTGCCGCAGCTTCGAAAATGTTAATTGGAAAAAATTAACATTAACTGAAATGAACTCCTATGTATGTTGTTCGTAAAGTAGTTGACATTACCCCAACAAAAAAGGAAAAGTACGAAAAGAGTAAAAAGTACAAAGGAGTACGAAAAGAAGCCTCTTGAGTTCTGGTTTGATGTTTTATGGTCAGATAAAGCTGCATTTTAGTTCCAAGGATCCTTTAGCAAGCATTTAATGCATCTCCCAAACAAAATAAAGGCTAACGCCGTCTAGCCAATTAACAGGTTTGGTGGTAGCACGGTGATGTTTTGGGGCTGTTTATGTTACCACAGATTTAGAGGCTTGGTACACTAAATCAAGCTGGATACTTCTATATCTTAAATTAACACGCATTCACCTCAGCAAATAGGCTGTTCTCCACCTATGACTGGATCCTACAGCAGGACAATGCTCCATGCCACAAGGGTCGGGTAACAACCAAGTTCCTGAAAGACATAAATCAGGCTGTACTTCCCCGGTCCCCAATCTGAACATTATCGAAAATGTATGGGCTTTCATTAAGAGTCAGAGGATGGTTGATAGAAATCGGCGGCGAAATTAAGGACATTTGGTCAAAATTAAACCTTGAGTTTGCGCATAACTTAGTCCTGTCCATACCAGCAAGGATCCAATCAGTCATTGATGCCAAAGGCGGAGCCACTAGCTATTAGTTGGTTTAATTATATGATTATAAAATATTTTTTTTTTAATTCAATACAATACTAAAAATCAATAAAAATTGTGTAGTGTGTAAATAATTATCACGTGAAATAAATGTGTGTAAATACTTTTGACAACTGGTAAGCATCAACTGGTAAACATGCGTCTATTTTTTGATTCTCTTTTCATTTAGTTCTGCATAGATGTACTATAAAAAAACGACAATAACTGTAATTTTGCAATATAATTACAACAACAGCAGCAATAAGCAATTAGAGTTGAACTTAAAAAAAAAGCTCGTTGTGTAAAAATACTTTTGACCACCTCTGTATGTTTATGTGAATCCAAATCAAAATAAATAAAGCAATAAAATGTATTTAATGTTTAATATGTATGTAATGTTGTAATGTATTGTAATAACTGTATTGTTGTAAAAATGTACTATAATGTTGGCACTAAGGGACTCATTAGCTTTTTTTTCTTCTCTTCTTTCAGCTCTTGCTTCCGAAGTTTCTTATGCGCCATGATACAGACCAACTCCCTCCTGTGAATAGCTGCGCGCCGATCCAGCTCCGCGGTTTTTTTCGACACGGAGTCTGTCCCTCTCCGCTTTGGGACGGACTAACTATCTTAACTATCATTAAGATAGTTGTCAAATATCTGGTTATACATGTATGTCCTGGTGTCCGAAGAGTTTTATTGATGCGGATCGTTCAGTGTTTGATTATCTTACAGCAGATCAGTGTGTCACCTTCCAAAATTAATGCTACCTTTGAAGAGTATATTATATTGTATTCGCATAAGATTTACATATTTATTCAACACTTCATATTCATTTTCAGTTTTATTATATATATATGTTTGTATTTCTTACATATATGTATATTGAACATGACACAAATCGGTCTTATCGGATACACATTAATGGGCTTATTTGGTTGGAGAGCTATCCAGATCTGTGATCGATGCATCTATGTTCTATAGTTTATATGTATGGATAATTATATTTTCGGAGTTTTAGTTAGTTATTGTTGAACACAAACAATTCGCAAAAACAGGACTTGGGCTTGGGCTTGGGCTGGTGGGTGAGTAATTCTTTAAATGCTTTTGTTAGTATCCTACAAATACAAGAAATATATATGTAATGGCTGCACAGCGTGTAACAGCAATGAGTGATTCCTTATAGTACATCTGTATGTATAATTCACTTAAGTTGCTCTGCCCATACATATGTACATAAGTACATATGTATATGTACATATTTATGTATGTAAATTCATCTCGGTCTCATTTAGTTTATTCGTTTTATTTCCCCTCTTCGTACTATCCTTTTGATTGTTTAATTTATTGCACGCTTAATAATTAATTTTACAATTATCGAAATGAAATTAGAATAGGAGCGGGGAGCAGGAGTCGGGAGTCGAGCGCATAATAAATAGTTAAGACACTTAAATATCTGTGTTTGCAGGGGAACAGATTGGGGGATTAACATTTAATATAGAAGTAGAAATCTTTAAGTTTAGTTTTAGTTTTGTATGTTACACAAGGCACGTGGCACGTGGCAGATTGCATGTTGCAGGTGGTCCTTTATCCGCTCCAGACCTCCCGGACATGCGCCTAGTACTGGTACCAGGGCTGGCGACGCACCCATTGCAGCCGATTGCTGGTCTGATCCGAGCGGATCTTAATGCTGGCTCCCTCAGCGGCACGCACCGTCTCCTTCACCTGCAAAACGATATCAAGAGAGTCAGCGTGTGAGGGTCACAAACTTACAGAGAGAGAGAGAGAGAGACAATCAACTTACACTTTGCATAAGATTCTGAGCATTGCCGACCAGCATTTCGGTGGCTTCGCGGTCCTCGTCCGAGCCCTGGGCTCCCAGCATGGTAGCCTTCACCGTGGAGAGGATCTTAAGCTGCGTGCCGATGGTGGGGATACGCTCGCACACCTGCAGCAGATTGGTCCGAATGCGTCGGTCCGTGCACTGGCGCGCCAGCTCCTTGGCGAGCCGCGTCACATCCTCGGAGGCCTCGGCGATCTTCTTGGCCGTAGCAATCAGCTCCCGCTTGCTGCCGCGCGAGTCCGACAGCACCAGTTCGCTGAGACGGGCCATTAGTATGGCCATCCGCTTGGCGGCCGCAATGATCTCGTTGTCCTTAGACGACCACTGACGCACCTCTTGGTGCAGGCCCCTAGCGGCAATCTACAAATGGACGGTAGAATGAATTCATTTTCGTTAAGCTCTTCTTTCAATTCTTTGCTTACCAGAATGGGCTGATTGGCATGCGGCATGGTGCGGAATACGCCCTCGTCCTCGTCATCCGTCTCTGGTGGGGGCGGACGCACAGGGGCGAGTCCTTCCCTGGGCAGTGGCGGACGAGGCGGCGCCCGTTCAGCTGCAACGAAATAAACGGTGTGAAATAAAAACCACTCCACAATTCAATTTGCAATCTGAGCCACTTACCATTCTGATTGGACAGGTGCAGGGCACTCAGCTCCGGAATGGGCGGCGGCAGGGATGTGGGCAGCGGTGGCGGCTGAGGCGGCGCAATGGCTTCACGCACCTCGCGCACGTCCCCGAGCAGGCGCTGGAAAGAATTCTTCCAGGCAGTGGCCGCCGCCGGATCGGCTATGTTGGTTGCCACCAGCTTGGCATCGCCGACCATGGCAGGCAGGGAGCGCTCGAGCCTGTTGGCGGCGGCATTAAGGCGCTCGGTGAAGACTGGATCCTCGGAGTTGTCCGCCTCCTGCTTGGCCACCAGCAGAACGCGGTTGATGAGCCGGGCAATGTTCGAGGTGTTGTCCACCATCTTCTGGGGCTGGCGGGCGTGGATGGCATCCTCGCACAGCTTCGCGTACACCTGCATATGCTCCTCGGAGGTCTTAATGAAGTCGGCCGGGTCCGTGGCCTGGTCACAGAGCGTGCGCATTCGCAGTACCGTGTCCGCATACTGCTGCTTGAGGTTCTGCAGGTGCTCGTCGGCAGCCTTGCTGGCCGGGTAGTTCATCCGAATGCGCCCGGCGCTGATAAGCTGCGGGGTGAGCGAGTCCACCTGGGCGGCCGACGAGAGCAGGATCTCGGCAATCTTCTTGTTTCCACATGCTCCACCAGCGGCCACCATGCGCGAGGTCTTCGACGCGCGATCGCTGAAGGCCTGCAAGTTATTGGACTTCTGGTTGAAGTTCTGCTCGCGGCCCGGCGTTCCTTCCGGCAGCATGACCGCCTCCGTGAACTGCTTAAGCGGTGTGCTGACGTCCATAAAGTCCTGCACGATACGGTTGACGAGCGCGTTCTGTATGGCCGCCTTTAGCTCATAAAGCTTCTGGGTGAGCTGCTTGGCCGCCTGCTTGGCGGCCGGGCCCGACCCGGCTGCCTGGCGCTTGAGGCGTTCCACTTCGTCGCAGAGCTGCATGATTTCGGCCTTCTGGTGGCCGGGGCAGCCCTCGGCCACCTTGCGGCCCTCCTCCACGATCAGGTTAATGGCCCGCTCCCCGAGGCCGCCGTCGTTGATCTCCGGGTGCTGCAGCCACTTCACGGCCTGCTCCAAGCGGCCCTGGATGGTGTGGGCCGTCTGCTGTACGCCAGCCTTGTCCACACCAAGCACGGCCTGGTGGACGAGGCCCTGCAGCTCTCCGAGGCGTTCGCGGATGCCTCGGGCCAGGGACTCGGCCTGGGGGGAGCTGCCCTTGCCCTCCTGGCGCAGCTCGCAGAGGCCGTTGGCCATGGCGGTAATCTCGTCCGCCAGCTTACGGATGGGATAGGAGTCCTGGGGCAGGCAGCGCTCGGAGATCTCGTTGGCGTTATCGATCACCTGCCGCAGAGCCTTCTCGCCGACGCCGCCGCGCAGCGCATAGGGATTGGAGAGCCACTCGTTGGCCAGCTCCATCTTGTTGCTGATGGCGTTGGAGAGCTTCTTGAGCACGGTGAGGTTGTCCAGCTCGCTGGTGTCCTCGTCGTAGGTGGTCAGCTGCAGCACGCGGATGATCTCCTGCAGCTCGTCACTCATCCTGGCGGCCAGGTAGTTGCGGTTCTCGGCCGCCTCCTCGGCGCCCTTGCCCTGCTGCTCGACGATGTGGATGTACACCTTCATGCTGCAGATGAGAATGGGGGCCAGAGTCTTGACCTGCTCGAGGCACCGCACCAGAATCTCGCTGTGCACCTGGTGGGTGAGCTCCTTCTCGCGGCCGCCTACCTCGCGCGACACCTTGCTGAGGCAGGGCGAGAGGTCCTTGAGGAACTGCACCAGGTCCTCCATGGTATTGATCACCTCGGCCACGGCCAGGTAGTCCAGCACCCGCTTGCACTCCTGAATGATTTTGCGCACCTCGCTCTCGTCGAAGCATAGCAGCAGCGAGGAGGTGCCCTGCAGGATGCCGCGGCTCCCCTCAATAAGCTTCTTGCGCGCCGGCCCCGAGTAGGGGTCGGCTCGCAACATGTCCGAAGCCTCTTCCAGCAGCTGCGAGGCACCCTCCACGCGGTGCAATGCCGAGGGCATGTCCTGCCGCAGTATCTTGTCGTCCGAGCTGTTGATCGTCTCCCGCCCAACCTTCACCAGGTTGGCCACGGCCGCCGACACCACCTGCACCGGCCGGCTGAGATCGGGCATCGCGTTGCCATCCTCGGCCTCCTCGTGCAGGATAACCAAGCGGGATACCTACATACGTGGATGGGAGAAGGGATACAAAGGGAATTGAATCAGACTCATTACGTAATGGGTAAGCACACACACACACAGATCTCTCGACGATGTCTGGGGACGATGGAGAGGAGAACAAAATGGGGCTCCGCGAGGGAGAAGATCTGCTGCTCTCCGGATTCACACAGAACTATCGATTGATCTACATTGTGGGCAGAATGTTATCTACTTTCTATTGAATATCCATTGATGATGCCATCAACTTTTCCATAACTTGGACAAGGTATTTAGATTCTGATATATCAGACGACAGGGTGAAAGAATGGGATGATGTCACTATGGGTAGCAGTTCGGCAGATTAGTTCAGTATTTTTGATCGATTTATGCAATGTAGAACTACAGCTTAATAAGGGGGGAGGGGAAGATCATTCAACGACCATCACTGATCAGCTAGAGGGAATGTTGTTCAATGATATTAGCCGAAAGTGGGTCGATTATGTGAGGGAATCTGGTTGCCGATCATGCCATGCTTCTATCCTGCTTCTCCTTCTCTTTCACTATAAAAAAGTTTACTACTATATAGTAAGTAATCCTCTGCCGATGTGCGGGTCCGAGCACCCGGTAGTAACCGCTTTTCCGCTAAACCACAACCCCCAGGAAACTCCCCAAAGGGCCGTATATGTGTATTCGTCTCCATTGATGAATGGTTTTGATGAACCAGATCAAACAGCTTTTCATAGAAACTGATGTATCAATCAGCGACACTGTTGTTAGATGGAAACAAAATACGGCGTGCGATGAGGGGCTGTTGATCATTAGCACTCCACTCCATCCTAATCCATTTGTCAGCGACTCAGCAGCGTCACTCCGTCCAGTCCATTCACTAACAGATTCAGATAGAGATACATCTGGGAGGCATTTCGCCATAGATTGGACTGAGACGCGTGGGTGGCCCCAACAATATGGTGCCACATGGTGAACAGCATGGTAGATCATGGTCACCGGCTCGGTAGGCGTTTTGGCCACTACTATTTTTAGACAGCGACGACATGGCCACTATCTCCCAGGCCAGACTAATCTCTCATTAAGCTCAACTAATCGGAACCAAGCAGAGCAACAGCCTAAGCTGTTGTACTACAGGGGATTAGGATGTTCTGTGGTGGGGATTACACGGCCTTATTTCTGCTTAACGCCTGTCCAAGAATCTCCTGCGTCTCCCCTTTCTTGGGCAGACAATTGGAACCAATTACCCACATGCCCTCTAATTATTTGTATTTAATTGTGTAATTAAGCACCGTCTGGCAGTCCTCTCCAACACCAACCAACCACCAGACGCCTCCATTGGCCATTCTCCATCTAATTATACACGCTACACGTACATATGTATGTACATTATATATGTATGTACATATGTGCTCGAATCTGTTGTATCAATGTGTTGATTGATGTGCTGAATGATCATTTTTAATTCATTTGTTTGCCAGCCACGAAGCGACCCCACTGCCGCCCAACCATCCACCATCCACCCAACAACCACCCAGCGGATGGTGACTAATGCTCTGGGTTTGCTTTTTGGCACAGTTTTCAGACCACAATCCTCACTCATCCGCATCTGTAGTGGCATAAGCCAATATGCCCACACCTACAGATACACCTACACCTACACCCACATCCACAAAGGTGCAAACAGCGGCGGCCAACACACTAGTGGTTGAGGGACAAGTATCTTTGCTTAAGATATGAACTAATGATTTTAATTTGAATACTTTGCTGGGATGGAATGCCACTCTATGCAACAACCAACCAAAATCTAGCATCAAACCGACTCTTTCTGATACACTACGGACTGCAACATTAGTTTATTAATTAGCAAAATTGTATGCAATTTATTTTATTTCCCAGAGGAAGATTCATCTACTTCTCAGAATTGCAAAGAGTATTCAAAACTATGTCTAGCAAAACTCAAGTTATATCGAAAAGAGCAAGCAAACTTCTGAATAAATAATTTAAAAACTATACAAATATAATTTAAAATTTATGAGCTCTTTAACAGTATTCTGTTCAATTTTGTTGCATAGTGTAGCAGCGATAAGGTACTAGTGAATTTTTGTGTGTACTAGTATTATTTCGATCTTGTTTGATATTATACGCTTCTGAAGTATGGTTTTTGTTCGTTTTATTCGAAACAAATGTATCCGCTCGTTTATGGAAATATCTAGAAATATTGGTGTGTAGTTCGGACTGTACATTTCTCCTCCATGATCAGCAGAACTGATCATTCTACATAACGCTTACAAATTAAATTCCAGAGTCTTATATTTCAATCCATCAATATGCATTTTATTACATTTGTTGTAGATCGCCACTTTTGGGCAAAGATCGAGTATGTGCCTACACCTACACCTTTGTCCAATTCTTCACACCTCACCTCAGCTGTGGGGCACCCCTTCTGGCGACGTCTCTGTGTCCAAATTTTGCTATGATTTCATGGTTTGCTCGTCGTAATCGTAAATGTTTTTATTTTTGTGCTTTGTTGTTGGATTCTCTAAGCGTATTTTATGCTGCTATTTTTGGAACTCGGCCAAATATCGTCGTCTCTCACCGATCTGCTTCTCCCGTTTGTTTTCCTATTTGCCTCTGCTTGTTCTTTGCTTTGCTTTGCTTTGCTCGATTTTCCATTTTCATTTGTGGCGTTATTAAATTAAAATTCTGCCTGTCCTCAGGCTCAGGTTAGCTGCCTTCTGATCAACATTTATTATTTCTACCTCATTTATTTTTAGACCCGTTAAGTAACGGCCCCAACAATAACGAAAATAAAGAAAGGAAGGACAGCTTCTGGGGTCGAAGTTATTCATACCCTTTCCCTTTCAGATCAGATCATGTCAGATCGATTCGCATAAAATATAGTAATTAATAAAACGACATATAATTACGATACTCTGAATACTCCACTCCGCATGCGTTGAGAGTCTATAGTATATGGGGATTCCAAGTCTGCATTTTAGACAAATATAGATCGGAGTATTTTTGCTCTACTGAAAACTGAATGTAACAGGGGAATCTGCATCATCAGTGCTAGCATCTGACAGATAGAAAGATATGTACCTATAGATGGATAGAAAGTACATGTAGATGTACATACATATGTACATAGGTAAATTCTTTGACTTGGCAAAAGATCTGTTGTATCTGGTCACAATGGAAGTTCCCCTTTCCAAAGGTATTGAAAGGGTATGCAGAGACGGAGTAAGATGCTGTGATGCTGATCTTTCAAGTTTGTTTCATCTCATGATGAAAATATACATAAATAAATAGATACACACACACACACACTTGCATAGAATACGTATGTATGCACAAGTGTGCATGTTGATGAGGGGGGAAGGTAGGTGGGTGGGGTCCAGGTTGAATGGTGTGGGTATATTTAGCATAACATCCAACATATGCCACACAGATGCAGTGCGTCGATGGACTGAGGTGGCAGGTGAAAATATAAACACACGCACACACACACACTTGAAACGGAAGAATGGGGAAGGAAGGAAGGGAACGAACTGCACGAACTATCGATGGATCGATTTTTGATTTTTTGATACTTTAAAAGTAAAGAGAAAGAAATGCTTTTCTATCTACAAGTATGTATGAGGTGCATACATACATTGTATGTACATATGTATGAAGTGTTTGTATGGGTAAACATATTGAACTTTACCTTCTTGGGCGCCAATTTGGCCAATAGTTATAGCTAATTGTGTGAAATTGACTTGAAATTACATTTCAGACCTCACCCTGGAGGACCCCTCCTCCCGGATATGTACATATGTATGTCTTACCTGCTGGGCGACAGGATCCAATATGCTTTCGATGGTTTTTGTGTGGAAGACGGGCATTTTGGCTTCGGTCTTCTGCCTCTTATTGGGATTTTGTTTATATCAAAGTGTGATATGTGTATATATCTCTACCTGTAGCGCTCTCTCTCTCTCTCTTCCTATCTTTGTCTCTGTATCTCTTTTACGGGGCACCTCTTCTGTGTTTTTTTTGTATTCTGAAAAGAAAGAAAACATTGAAATCAGCAAAGAATTCTTCAAGAATAAGATAAGACAGCCACCCCATGGGGTTATCTCTGTGCGGATTCCGGACTTATCCGTATCCGTAATCAGGCAAGCAAACCACCAATTCCGTGAAATCTTTACCAAACCAGATTCGCAGATACCCTCCCTCCCCTCATACCGTTATCCAGTTGGGGGATTCTATGGGGGGGTTCGATTGCCGTTAATAATCAATTCCCCCGCTCAAAAATGTCTCAAACTTTTCGCTGTTTCTTTCGCAGTGAGTGCGTTCTTGCTAGTGGTGTGGGGTTCTGTTCTGTTCGTTCTGTTTCGGCGTCCGTCTGTTCGTTCATTCGCTTGTCCGTTTTTCGGTTTGTTTGGTTTTAACGATGACGCATCTTGTGAGCTCATTCTAAGGCAGAGCAGGGGGATATCGATGGCCAGACTGCAACAACACACACATATACGATTATACACCCGTATTATTGGTGACGTGACGCATTAGCGCCCCGGACTTGGTCGAACTGTGGGTGCGCGCACCCTTTGCGTGCTTTGGCCAGTCCCTATCCGGCTGGCTGGTGGCTGACCACTCAAATAATTGGCAATGATGTACAATGAAAAGCGGGAAATGTGGTGGAAGCAGAAAGCGAAATCCCAGCCAAAAGACATTGAAAATACGATTTCCATCTGAGGTGGGGCCGTGGAGAATAGTGCGTGGGGTGGTAGGCTGCTAGTGCACAGTTCTTTTCTTGGCTCTCTCTATCTCTGCCTTTTCTCCGTCTCCAGAAGCTCTTGTTTATCTGGAGGGTACATATTTCCGGATCTTTGGAACCCTTTTCACGCCCTACACTGCCCATGTGTAAATATCTATGCACGGATGTACATACATACATATGTATGTATGTCGATGTTTGTACTATTTCTGGAAATACTTTGTGATGCTCGTCTGCCACTTATGGAATTTTTCGTTCGATTGATTTTCGCCATTCGGCCAGCTCGAAATTCATAAATGAACAACAACAGCCACAGCCGCCGCAAACAATATGTGGGCTGGGGTTTATTGACTTGGGGCTGTTCGCCTGTAACCATTTATGGCCAACAAACTGTTGCAACCGATAGGCCACAATCGATGGTGAGGTGACAACGGAACAGGTTGAGTTGATCCGACCGAGGGTCACGGCAGCCAGCGACTGATCCCCGCACGATGTGAGACTATCTGATTCGCATCAAGGCGAACCGCTCAGGGTGAAGGGAAGCTCTTCAAGTGCACCACAGCCAGGGGGGCAGGCACCGCGTGTCGTTTATTCATGCAACAAATGACTTCATGGGGATGGAATGGAATGGGGAGTCGCCTGCTTGCAGCTGTGGCCCAACATTGAAGGGGGATGTGGGATGGGGGAAGTGATCGTTGTACGGTGGAGAGCGCAGGCCCAACAACAGTAATGTAATGCACGCGTGCGTCCCCATGCGCGCTCCTCATAGAGCACACACACACACATGCTCAGATAATTGCCGCTATAGGCGTGTATGTACGTAAATGCTTGTGTATGCATATTTAGGGCAAATCTTTGGGCTGTGTACAAATACGCACAAAGCGGGAGAGGGGGGGCCCGTTGCTGCTTTTTACATTCACATTGATTCAATTGTCTCATTAATTTTTTTGTTGTTGCATATTCCGCTTCTGATTGTGCTTCTGTTCTGGCACTTTTTCATCTCTTCGCACGAATTATTAATCACAACACCAACACCAGCACACACTCGCAATGAGCGAGTGGCAGCGACAATGGGTTTAGTTCACGTTCACAGATACAAAAAAAGGAACAAAAAAAAAATATAAGAAAATGAAAAGCAGTGAGAATAAATAATAAAATAAAAAACTTTGTGTTCTGCTGGCGGTTTTCTTCTCAACAAATAATTTACGGAATACGCTCGACGGAATGTTCCTTCATACATAAGTATGTTCGTATGCACATGTGTATGTAAATAGGTGGTGCCGCTATTTACTTTTGTACGTTTGCTTTTCGCTCTGGCCGTCGTCGCTTGTGCAGCTGCGCCCCAACTTGCTTGCCCGACTTTTGAATACTGACAGAAAGATTCCGATTCCGATTGGGGGGCACACACTCATCCAGAGTGCGCCAGCAGCGGTGACGCTTTTGTCGTTCGTTGTGTTGTTGTTTCGCAGCTTATTCTTCTCCCTTCTTTGGCTGCTGCTTCTTCTTCTGCTGCTCTCTGCTGCTGCTTCTTCTGCTTTTTGGGCTCCAACGTTCTAGCATGCTTTATCTTCTCTCTCACTCTCTCTCGCTCTCTGTAGCAATCATGTGGCCCTATCGATAAGTGATATCGATGAGTATTCAAATTCTAACAATGATCGCATTTTAAAATGAATTACCTTAAATTAAATAATCCACTGTACGATTGCATAATAGTTGGGCCCCAACGTGCATGCGATCTGTTTGTTACGTCGTACTGGATTTTCTACAGCACCAGCCATGTATTTAACGCGGGCTGCACAATGCAACATATGTATCTAAGTAGGTATTAAACACATACCGCACTTCAGCCTAGCTTATTTCCGTTGACTGAGTTTGAGCTGGGGCTCGCTCGGGTGCAGGCCTCCGTGCCTTCCGTCTGCGTGAGCGAAGAAGTTCGCACACAACACACACCGAACGAAAGAAACGAAATAACGGAAAATAAAGAAATAAAAGCAGTGGGAAAACAACTCCACCGAATCCCCCATACCCTGTGACGTTACGTGGAGCGCACTGAATCTGATGATATGATATCCACGCTGATTAAATCTAATATTTCTTGTTGAAGATCCTATCGGTGCAGTCCTATCGGAGAGCAGTGGATGGATCGCTCTGAAGGGTGTCAGCGGAGTGCGGCCAAGCCGCTTTGGGGAATCCACAGTGGCAAGAAACCACCCACAATCCATGACACGGGCACATCTACAATGGAAATTGTGGGTTTTAGTGGATCGCGGCGCGTGCGCATGCGCATGCCCGCATGCCCATACCTCCATACACCTCCATAGCCATAGCTTGGGATGTTGGTTCGGTGCTGCGGCACGGAAGCGAAACCAACCAGCGCCGGGCATTCCACCAGCCCAGCGCCACATTCCAGCCCAGCCCCAACGGCTGACGGGTAATATATAAATTAAATAGTTGCATGGGGCCAGCAACCAGAGCACTTGGAGCCTTCGCAGCGGACACATCGTCAGAGTCTTCAACCCCGCATTCGGAACGAAAATCAAGCGGCATGGATAATCGTAGCGGGGTGAGCCAGAGATCGAGATTAAGATCGGGATCTAGATCGGGACATCCAATGGAGGACAAAGGATTATAACGCTCTTTCTTTGCAGCTTCTGAGGATCGCCGTCGTGTTGGCGATGGTTCTTCTCTTTGTGTGTGTTCAGGAAACGAATGCCGGGTATATATCGAAGCCGGATGTGGGTTGGCGGGCCGGGCTCGAAGGGGCACTCACCTCTCACTCCCTACTTGCAGTAGCCAACAGAAGAAGAAGAAGATTGTGATACACGTGCCGATTCACAAAAAAATCGAGAAGCACATCCATACGGTGGTGAAGCATGTGCACCACCACCACAAGCCGCTCGTTCTAAAGGAGGAGAAGAAGGTCATCCACGAGGACCATCGCCCCATCCAGATCCACCAGACCAAGGAGCTGGTACACCACCACGAGAAGCACGACCACCACGACCATCACGACCATCACGACCACCACGACCACCATGAGTACCAGCACCACCACCCGGTACCGGTGGCGGTGCCGGAGGTGGAAGAGGAGGAAGAGGAGCACATCCACCATCACCACAACTACGAGCACAAGGGACGGGACGATTTCATCGGCGGCGACGGGAGCAGCAGTGAGGAGCGCTGACTATGCGGCGCCTGCACCGAGTGCCGGGACCCGCAGAGCCACCCACAGACTGATCTTTACGTGAAACGATCCAAAATAAAATAAGCGCCCTAGATGCTGGTCGGGTTTCTCATTTGTGATTTAATTAGTTCTAGCCTGCAATATTTGTTATTGCTTTTTTTTTTGTATTTTTTTTATAGTTTAGAACGTAGCTTAAGTGTGGCTATGGCGACAATCAATACATAACGGGTGGAATAAATGAATATTTTAAATTTGATTTTGATAACAAATCGATAAGCTGGAGCGCACAGTTAGCGAAAGCGATAGTTTTCTGCCTGTATCGCAATGCTCTTTTATCGATACGATAGCAACCAGTTGTCGTCGACCGTCGGCATATGCACGCAAAAGCCCCACCTCTAGATACCTGACAAGATGTGAGAAATCACTCAAGGGAGCAACAACAGCAATAATAACAACGGGTAGTAGCCGAAGCAGCAGCAGCACAGCACTTGCCATCGATAGTTTGCCACCTCTAATACTTTGCGAAAAAAGAAAAGAAAAGTAAAACAAAAGAAAAAATTACAAGATTGGATGCGATATTCGATTTTGTTCGTTCGCTGCTGCATTTCACATTCGCGTTTGAGCCGTTGTCATCATCCTCGTCTCGTCCAGCGGAGCCCCAGCCATAGCCCCATAGCACCAGTATCAGCATTGCATTCGCTTTCCCTTCCCCCGCTGCAAGGCAACCACAGCAACGCCTTCGTCCCCGTGCCCATGCCTGTGCCCAATCAAGTGCCGTTCCAGCCAGCCAGCCAGCCCTCCTGCCAGTGCCAGCCCTGCCCCTTGCTTAATCAGGAAAACCAACAAATAAACCGATTTCTGACGAATTCTGACTAAGCACAGCGGCAGCTCGAATTCGGGGAAATCGAATCGTCGAAAGAGTATCCGTATCCCCATACATACTTCAGCAGTGGCAGCTGCAGCCACATCCATATCCGCTTTCAGCGACGAGCGACCAGGGACGGCTCAGTGTGGATACCCGACCCTGTGGCCAGCCCAGGCCCAGGCAGGCCCCGGCCCCGCCCCAGGCGTGCTCCAGCCAATGCTATAGCCACAGCCCACTGGCGAAGCTGTGCGGGGAACAATAGAGATGCAGTATAGGCCACCATGGGTTCGCAGACCTTGGAGATACTGCGCCAAGGCGTGTGGGCCTCGCTGACCGGTGGCTACTTCTACGATCCGCACCAGGGCGTCTTCTGCAACGTGGTGCACCTGTATCTCTGGCTGTATTTGGTCTGTTCGCCCTTCGTGGCGTACCTGGTGAGTCCTTGACGAATAGAACTAATGCCTTAAATGACTTCTCCTTACTGCTTTCCCTGTAGTATTTCCCGAGCACTTGGCTGACATGGTGCCTGTACTGCGTCATCACCAGTCTCACCATTCTGATGGTGAAGCTGGCCAACCTGGCCCTGCACCGGCTCTACGATCGGGCCCAGACCATGTCCGAGGTAAACCTGAAGAGCCAGTTCTTTAAGGTGACCAAAGAGACGGAGCCCCGGCACGACGATGAGGGCGGCATCGAGATGAAAGTAATACGGCCCGGCGGCTCGCGCATCTCCGTCGAGCAGGCCATCAATGAAGCGAGCGAGGAGAACAGCATCATGTCCATTGACAACGTGAATAGTATCATTGGTGAGTCCCACAGTCCTCCCACCACAGTGGACTTTTAACTCAACTCTCACGTTTCCATTGCTTCCTTTGCAGATCTCAAGGTCGATGTGCATCGCAAGAACAGCTCCGAGTCCATCGAGCTCATGTTCTATGCCCCATCCATGCTGTCGGGCGGCAGCCAGCAGGATCAGCAATCTCTGGCCGGCTCCGCCAGCGTAACCAAATCAATTCGGAGCGCCAGCGCCGCCACAAGTGCCGCAGCCCAGGCAGATCTCTTTAGCAAGTACCTCACCGTCTATCCCGAGGTGGTGGAGGCGGCCGGAAGCAGTGCTGGCAGCGCCGACGGCGGCGCCAGCAGCGGCGGCGACAGCAGCAGCATGGTGCCACGATCCGGAGGCGGAGGCGGAGCTGTAGCATCGTCTGCAGCTGGCGGAGGAGTCTCCGCTCCCACGAACATCCGCACGGGGCACCTCTCCCGCAAGTGCTCCGAGGTCTTCAGCCGTCGCCACCGACGTAGGCTGGAGCGCCAGAGCAGCCTGGATGCCGCGGCAGCCGCCGCCACCATCTCTCACGACCACAGGCTGATGCGCAACCAGTCGGACACGATAGCCACAGCTGCCCCCTCCTTCCTGCACTCGCAGCCGACGGGCAAGGCCCGTGGCCAAGCCAGCGGCAGTTCCAGTTCCCGCCAGCATTTCATAGCCAGCACTCCAGCTGGTGCTGGAGCTGGAGGCGGAGGTGGAGACACCGCTGGTGCCTCCACAGCGGTGGTGGTGATTGCCCCGCACTCGAATCCCGGCTCCAATCCGGGCCGATCGTCGCGCCTGCAGCGGCACCGCAGCTCCGAGACCCACGACGAGCGCCTGAAGCACCAAAGCCACCAGAGCCGCGGAGGAGCCAGCCTCTTCCAGTCCATCCTCCACCACCAGCACCAAAACGCGGCCAGCAGCATCGGAGCCCTGGCCGTGATCGGCGGCAACAGTGGCCCTAACGACGTGGAGGACATGGAGCTGGGCCTGGCCCGCAACTCGGGCAGCGGCGGAGTGTCCGACGCCTGCACTCGGGCCCTGCAGTCCTGGATACTAGGTAAGCGCATGCCATGGCCCCACAGTCCTGGGCAATCCACCCTAATCCAATGTCCGATCTCCCCTGCAGATTCCTCATCGGATGTGTACCTGGAGGACGATAGCTATACCAAATCGGATCTGGGCATCGAGCAGCCGCACCTGCCGACGTTCCGCCGCTCCCACCTGCACCATCGCTACCACCACCATCACCACCTGCACCACCACCTGGGCGGCGGGGTCATCATCCGCAAGGATCCAACCAGCACCATGTCTGCGCTCCAGCTGGCGGGTGGGGGTGCGGCTCCGCCCGATCCCACTCGAGGATCCACTGGAAGTGGAAGTGGAGGCGCAGGAGGAGTTGGAGGTGGCTCTGGCGGAGTGGCCGCAGGTGGAATTGCTGCGGGACTGAAGGGACGACGACATTCCAATGCCACCAGCTACCATCACAAGTACAGCGGACAGGCCTCCAAGTCGGCTCTGCTCTCGGGTGGCGGAGGAGGTGGCGGCCACTCGTCCGCAGGAGTTTCTGCCGGCGGAGCAGGAGGAGGAGGAGGCAGTGGTGGGGGTCAGCAGACGGGCGGCGTGCGGAGGATCAAAAGCACCGCTCTTGAAGTGCTCTGTCCGCAGCCGTCGGTGTCCAACCTGAGTCCGCATCCCAACAGCGTGGAGGCCATCTCGGGCCAGCAGCAGATGCGGAATCCCCTGCCCCCGCCGAGCAAGAGCCTCGTCCGGAACCAGCACCTGAACCTCTACGCTTCCCAGAGCTATGCGGACTCCACCGGCCACCCATCAGGAGGAGGAGGAGGAGCTGCAGGCGGAGGAGGAGCGGCAGGAGGAAGCACCTGCAGCAGTCTCTTCTTTGGCAACTCAAGCGCCTGCGGATCCACGACAGCCCTACTCTCTGGCGACCCCCCCGTCTACCCAATAGTGGAGCATTCGGAGAGCCACGAGGAGCAGTCTGGTCCTCGCAGCCCTGGGCAGCAGGAGAATGGACATGCGAATGGACGTGGGAATGAGAATGCCGAATGCGATGACGACGAGCTGGACGACGTGCCGATTCGACGACGGACCCGCGCCCTTGGCTGCAGCCAGACCCACCGCAGCGCCGAGTCGGATGTGGGAGGGATCCTGGCGGACGACGATGATGATGTTTTCAAGGACTTCGACGACAACCTGGAGCACATACTCACGGAGCTGCAGCAGACACACAGCCAGCTGGATGACCATCTTAAGGGCTGCGACATCTCCGGTCCTGGCTCTGGCTCCTCTTCCGCCCAGCACCATCAGCACCACCAGCACCAGCACCGCCATCACCATCACCACCATTTCCACCGCAAACTGCCTCCAGCGGACGGCATGGGATTAGGATTGGGATGTGGAACCGGAGTAGGAGCCGGAGCTGGAGCTGGAGCAGGAGCCAGTGCTGGTGACGACGAAGACGAGGAGACGGACAACAACACGGGCTCCCGGTCGCCGCTACTCAGCGAGCGCAACAGGCAGCAGGCGACGCTGCGGGAAATTGTGGCGGACAAGATTCTGCGCCAAGAGCTCACCCAGCCCGGAGGGGGAGCCTCTTCCTCCGCCTCTGCCTCCGGATGTGCGATGTCGTTGCTGCATCTACCGGCGGCTCAGGTCCATCCGGCACATCCAGGCCATCCGGCTGGCCAGCCCATGCCGCCCATACGCAGCGAGGCGGACTCGGGCTGTCCGTCGAGCGACTGCGAGCAGGTGAGTGCCAGCTCGAAGGACCAGCTGCTGGCCGGCATGGGCATGGAGCACCACCAGGCTAGTGTCCTGGAACTAAACGAGGAGCAGCCCTGCACCTCGAAGATGGCGGCCAAGAGTCTGGGGGCCATACCCAAGGTCGTCAAGTACCGGGAGGTGGACGAGCTACGACGCCGCCGCCTCGTGGGGCTGGGGCTGGCCCTGGGCTCGGATCAACAGGACGCCGGGGGAGCCTCGATGGCCGGCAACGAGTTGGCCCTGGTCAGGTCGCAGTCCAAGCTGCAGGCCGCCGCCTCGCGCAACTCCTCCTCATCGAACTCGACGCACAGCATCAGCCTGACGGACAGCCTCACGGCGGACATCCACAAGATGCTCTGGCTAATGCATGGCGGGGCAGTGGACGAGCGTGGGCGGCCTATCGCGGGCATCTCCTCGGACGGCACCCCCATCCCGGCCAGCAGCAGTCTCGTACCGCCGAACATGTCCAGCGCCCACTTCCAGTTCTACCAGGACGCCATCCAGGCCCTCCAGGGCACCTATCCCGCGGCCAGCTCCGTCGAGCACATGACCCACATTGAGCGGGCCCTCGCCCGCGACAAGCTGCGGCTGGACGCGAAGCTCATGTGCGAGCAGCTAGCGGCCGCCGCCGAGGCTAACTCCAACTCGAACACCAACACCCACTCGCACTCGCATTCGCAAGTGACCAACGCCTCCTCCTCGTGCAGCTCGCAGCCGCTGCCGCAGCCCGGCACGACCCTGGGTATGCTCATGGGCGGTGGCCCCTCCTCGCGGCACGCCTCCACCACCGCCTTCTCCGTGCAGGGGCTGATTAACGTGATCCGGAGCGATGCACTCCAGCAGCTGCACGACGCCGTCGCGGCCAATGCCAGCCTCCACGAGGCCGCCTCCGGAGTGGGCGTATCGGGCGGCGGCATGGGAGGAGGAGGAGGCGGCGGTGGTGGTGGCGTGCTCCAGGCCCTAGGCCTGGCCAACCACCCGAGCAATCAGATCAGCCACATTGGCCACATGAGCCAGCCGATGCTGAACGTGGACGGGCACTTTGCGCCCTACTGCGACTATTGGCGCCCCGCCTGCCTGCTGTCCGCGGCGGAGAAGCCGGCGGCGCCGAAGAGCTTCTACAAGTACCGCTTCAACTGGTTCGGCCAGGAGCGGGAGTTCAAGATCGCCATGGACCGGCTGGAGCTGCTGGCGCTCTTCGACCGCGACCTGCACTGGCTGCACGTGCTCCTGGCCAGCGTGCTCTGCACCCTGGTGGCGTGCCTGGGGGCGGCCATCCTCCAGCACGACCACTACAAGGACCTGTGCGCCCTGCTCTTCTGCGCGGTGATTGCCGGGGCCCAGTACTCGCTCGTGAAGAGCGTCCAGCCGGACGCCGCCTCGCCGGTGCACGGTTTCAACAAGACCGTTGCCTACTCCCGCGCCATCTACTTCTGCCTGTGCGGCGGCCTGCTGCTGCTGCTGAAGCGCCTCGACACGGACTACGCCGCGCGACCGCCAGATCCGTTGACTTTCTTCGGGGTCCGCTACTCGCCCGCGGACCTGGTCTGCCTCCTGCTGCAGACGCTCTACGTCCTCCTGCTGTGCTTCCCCATCATCTTCTCGGTGGGGCTGTGCCCGCAGATCAACACCTTCCTCATGTACCTCCTGGAGCAGATCGACATGCATGTCTTTGGCGGCAATGCGGCCAGCAGTCTGCTCGGTAAGTAACCAACCCAGTGGATTTCCTTCCCCCGCCACACTGTCTAATCTTCTTGTGTCCGTTGAAGGTTCCTTTCTGTGCGTCGTGCGCTCCGTGCTGGCCCTGATGCTTCTGTACGGACCCTTGTACGGGGCCCTGGACGAGCAGCGGGGCACCCAGTACATCCTGTTCTCTATATTCTGCGCCATGCTCATCCCCCTGGGCTACCATTTGTCGCGCTGCGCCAGCGACTTTAGCCACCTGTGGCGCCTCATCAAGACCTGCATCGTCAGTACATATCGCGACGACGACGACGACGAAGCCGTGCAGCGGCAGGAGCAGGAGCAGGAGCTGAGCCATGTCCACACTGCTGCTCCCACTGCTGGCACCGCCACCGCCATCCAGCTGGCCACCAGCACGCCCAAGCGGAAGAGACAGCAGGCGGAGGAAAATCGGGTGGCAAAGGCAAGGGAGGAGCAGTCGCAGGAGCAGATCGAGCTGAGTACGCTCGAAAAGCAGCCGGACGAGGATCCACAACAGGAGCAGGACGAGGAGCAGGAGCAAGATCAGGAAATGCAGAGCAAGTCGAAGGCGTCCTCGCTGGGCAGCAGCCAGCAGATCGGAAGCAGCAGCAAGCGGGCCATCACCGCCTCCAGTTCGTGTGCCTCGATGGCACCAGGGGAGGCCGGCAACGAGGAGGAAACAGATGCCGATGCGGAGGCTCCTCCTGGCCTGGAAGGCCTTCAGCCGCTGGATATGCCCCAGCATGAGGATGAGCATGAAATGGGCGAGTCCCACTCCAACGGGCCAAAGCTGGCCGCAGCGGAGGAGGCCGAGGACAAGATGTCATCATCATCGGCCACCAATCCCGCAGACATGTCCACCCTGACCGCTGGGGCGGGCACAGGCAGGGAACTGGATGGAGAGGATGCTGACGATGGGGACCACCAGACGACCCAGCAGCAGCAGGAGCAGCAGCAGCCCACGAACTGCACCACAGAGGCCAGCGACAGGAGCAGCAGCGGCAGCAGCAGCAGCAGTCGGAGCAACAGCAGCGGAAGCGGCAGCCGGAGCGGCAGTGGAAGGGCCAGTGGCAGTGGCAGCGGGAGCGGCAACGACTTACCCGATCCGCTGCCAAGGAAGCTGCAGGCGACGGTGACGACGCGCTTGAAGAACGACCTGGTCGTGATGACGCTGCTGGGGGTCAGTGTGCTGGGCCTGCACTGCAGCACCGTGTTCACCGTGCTCCAACCGGACCTCAACGTGGTGCTGTACGTGTTCATCGGCGTGCTGGGCTTCCTGCTGCACTACGCCGTGCCCCAGATGCGCAAGCACATGCCCTGGCTCTGCTTCGCCCGGCCCCTGCTCCGGCAGCGGGAGTTCGGCCAGTTCGAGGTGACCAACGCCCCCAAGATCATGTGGTTCGAGAAGCTCTACATCTACCTAAGTGTGCTCGAGCGCAACGTGCTCTTCCCCCTCCTGGCCATCTCATCGCTCACCGCCGACTCCCAGATGATTGTCGAGAAGTTTGGCCTGCCCTGGGGCACCCTAATCGTCTCCATATGCGCCCTAAAGTGTGAGTAGATGAGTCCTATATCCATCCATCTCTCTCTAATCCATTTCTGTCCTCTCTGTTTGTCTCTCTCTTTTTGGTAGTCGTGAGGAATGCCTACTCGGATCCGACCAACCAATACCTGATCATCATCTTCACGGTGCTGCTGTTCCGCATCGACTTTGCCATGGCCACCGAGACCTTCATCATCGACTACTTCTTCGTGTCGCTGGCCTTCCGCAAGTGCTGTGACTTTCTGCTAAAAGTAAGACCCCCCGCATCCCTGCCTGGGAGAATGATTTACAACCTAACGAATCTATTCCCTCTGGTTTCGCTTGGCTGGCTTGCAGCTGCAGTTCATTGTCACGTACATCGCACCCTGGCAGATAACGTGGGGCTCGGCCTTCCACGCCTTCGCCCAGCCCTTCAGCGTGCCCCACTCGGCGATGCTCTTCCTGCAGGCTGGAATCTCTGCGCTGCTCTCGACGCCGCTCAATCCGTTCCTGGGCAGCGCCATCTTCCTCACCTCGTACGTGCGCCCCATCAAGTTCTGGGAGCGGGACTACAACACGCGCCGCATCGACCACTCCAACACGCGGCTTAGCTCCCAGCTGGAGCGCGACCTGGGGGCGGACGACAACAATCTGAACAGCATATTCTACGAGCACCTCACCCGCTCCCTGCAGCACTCGCTCTGCGGCGACCTGCTCATGGGTCGCTGGGGCAATGTCAACCAAGGCGATTGTTTCGGTGAGTGTACCCCCGTGTCCCCGTGCCACCTCGAAATCTACCTCTATCTAAATCTGAATCTCTGTCCATGAATCGTTGCAGTGCTCGCTTCGGATGATCTCAACTGTTTGGTGCACATAATCGAGCTGGGCAACGGGCTGTGCACGTTCCAGATGCGCGGACTGGAGTTCCGGGGCACCTACTGCCAGCAGCGGGAGGTGGAGGCCATCACCGAGGACGTGGAGGATAACGACGGCTGCTGCTGCTGCGATCCCGGCCACCTGCCGCGCCTGCTCAGCGCCAACGCCATGTTCTCGACGCGCTGGCTCGCCTGGCAGGTGGTCGCCGCCCAATACGTCATCGAGGGCTATTCCATCTCGGACAACCTGGCCAGCGCCACCCTCCAGGTGTTCGAGTACCGCAAGGTGCTCATCACCTACTACATCAAGAGCATCATCTACTACGTGGTGCGGAACCCCAAGCTGGAGCAGTGGCTGGCCTCGGGCCCCATCCAGGACGCGCTGCAGCACACGCTGGGCCGCCAGTTCGTGGACCTCGATCCTGTCTTCAACTTCAATCTGGACGAGGACTTTGACTTCCGCGCCGTCGGCATCACGCGTTCCAGCTTCTGCTACGTGTACCTCAGGTGGATCAACTACTGCGTGGACATGCGCCGCGATGCGGCTGCCTCCTCCTCCTCCTCTATGGCCACACCAGCAGCATCAGCAGCTGCAGCTGGTGCAGCAACTCCCGCGCCAACTACCCCAGCAGCAACAGCCGCAGGAGCACCTCAAGCAGTCCCTCAGCATCAACCCAACTCCACGCCCGCCCACAACGACTCGAAGAGCACGCCGAATCTCTCCGCGCACGGGGGCTCTGCGGGAACGGGCCCCGGCCAGTCCAAGTCGCAGTCCCAGCAGCAACTGCGCAGCGGCGGGGGAAGGCCCCAGAAGGGTGCCAGCCAGGAGGCAACCGGAGGCTCAGGGGCAGGTGGAGCGAGTGCCGCAGGAGGTGGTGCGGGAGTGGCTGCTGGCGGGGATCAGCTGAGCGGATCGCACAGCTTTGCCAACATCTCGCGCCAGACCTCCGAAAGTGCGCCCGGACTCGGTGGATATGTCACCTACAGGGACCAGAACGTTTTCGTCAAACTGGCTAAGACGACGACCACGAGCACTACGGGCACCGCCGCCGGTACAGCAGTGACGCCAGGAACAGGACTTCAGGGAACAGGAGGTGCCAGCTGCATCATGACGACGCCCAGCGGCAAGACGCTGCGCAAGGAGGATTCGGTGACGGTGACCACGGCCGAGAGAGAGCGGGAGAGGGAGAGGCCGGTCCCTCCGCTGAAGCTGAAGCTGGCCAGCGTGGGCAAGGACGCTCCGCTCGTGTCCCTGTGCCTGGCCCTGGGCCTGCTGGCACGCCGCTCCCTTGCCACCGCCTCGCACAGCTCCATGTCGGGGGTGGAGTTCTTCCTGCACGGCCTGCACGCCCTGTTCAAGGGCGACTTCCGAATCACGTCGCCGCGCGACGAGTGGGTATTCGCAGACATGGAGTTGCTGCACTCGGTGGTGGCGCCGGCGGTGAAGATGGCGCTCAAGCTGCAGCAGGACCACATCACGAACCCGGACGAGTTCCTGGACCCGCATGCCCTCTACGAGGCCATCGACAACTGCTCCAAGGAGCTGGTGATCTCGCACGAGGCGGACCCCGTGTGGCGCAGCGCCGTGCTCCGCGGAGCCCCTAACCTGCTGGCCCTGCGCCACGTAATGGAGGACGGCTCGGACGAGTATCGCATCATCCGGTTGACGAAGCGCTTCCTCAGCTTCCGCGTGATCAAGCTGAACCGCGAGTGCGTCCGCGGCCTGTGGGCGGGCCAGCAGCAGGAGCTGATCTACCTGCGCAACCG
The DNA here is from genome assembly GCA_009664405.1 of Drosophila bifasciata. Taxonomy (NCBI): domain Eukaryota; kingdom Metazoa; phylum Arthropoda; class Insecta; order Diptera; family Drosophilidae; genus Drosophila; species Drosophila bifasciata. The sequence continues at coordinate 15,294,048 of CM019041.1, forward strand.
CAACCCGGAGCGCGGCAGCATACAGAACGCCAAGCAGGCCCTGCGCAACATCATCAACTCGAGCTGCGACCAGCCCATCGGCTACCCCATCTACGTCTCGCCCCTGACCACCTCCTACGCGGACACCAATGCCCAGCTCTGCCAGATCATCGGCGGGGCCATCACGCTGGAGACCATCCGCCAGACGGTGCTCGGCTGGTGGCACCGCATCCGCGAGCGCTGCCGCCAGGGCTGCAGCTCCGGCTCGGCCCTGGAGCAGAACTCTGCCCAGCAGCAGCAGAATCCCCTCCAGATGGGAGCCACCTGCAACTTTGGAAGCGGCGGCAGCGTTGTGGGCGCCACCTCCACGGCCACCGCCGTAGGAGCATCCGCCGGATCCGGAGTGGGTGTGGGCGTGGGCCTGGGACTGGGCGTGGCTGCTCCTGGCACCGCCAGCAGCACGGGCGGCGAGTCCGGGGAGCTGGCGCCAGTCTTCATCTCTGCCCCGCTGTACAACACCCTTACCGTTAACAGCTACTACGGCGTCCGCTCCGGCAACGTGCCCAGCTCCCTCGCCACCCACAACGGCAGCTACGTGAGCGACAGCCTGGCGGTGGTGCGCGGCGGCCTGGCCGTGATGCCCGTCAAGCCCACCTCGACCACCCTCATCGCGGGCCTGCTAAATCGAGAGCGTGACCAGGAAACGGCAGCGACAGCGGCAACGGCAACCACCTCCGGCACTGGCTCGGGCTTGGGCTCCACCATCGGCAGCGGCATCCGGGCCAGCAGCAGCAGCAGCGGGATGCGCGGCGGCAGAAGCCAACTCCAGCAGGTGGGAATGGGAACCACCAGCAGCAGCAGGGGCAGGGATCACGAGCGAAGAGCCACCCTGCCCATAGCCAGTGGCGAAGGTGCAGGAGGAGGATCGGAGGCGGGCAAGGAGCATTCCATGCCCCACACACAGCTGGACCACGAGCCGAGTCCGCGCAGCGGCAAGCTATCCTCCTCCTCGGGCAGCCTTGGACTTGGCGTGGGCCTGGCCATAGGCAATATCATAACCACGCCGGGAGACTATCCCCGCAAGACGAAAGGTCCCATATGCCTCACCTCTGCTCCGCTGAGTGGCGAGCCAGGAGCGGGAACGGCGCCCATACCCGTACCTGGAGTAGGAGTGGGATCAGGAGTTGGACCAGCAGCTGGAACGGGAATGGGACCATTGGCCGGATCTGGGCAGACTAGGAAGCCGCGCATTGAGATCTTCAAGAAGGTGATCATAGTGGATGAAACGGGGGTAAGTGACAGACAAGAACGGGATGCATGAGTACTGTACTGACCTCCGATCCCTTTTGCAGATCTACGACTGCCTGGACGTGATTGGCGCCGTCGTGTGGCCGAGCGACCTGATGCGCAACAATGGAGGGCGTCTCTCGTGGAAGGACTGGGAGCCCAGTGCAGGGATGGTGGGCCACGTGGTCCACTGCTGGGCGCCCAACCACAAGGACGTGCGCTTCCGCTCCCACGTGAACCGCTGCGTGTACCTCGTCGAGATCGGGGAGCACTACGTGCCCGTTGAGGAACTGGGCCTGCGGGAGTACAACCAGATAGTGAGCAGCTCCGATGACATGGCCAATTCGCGGCGCAGTTCCATCCAGCGAGAGTTCCACGAGTACAACATGCAGCTGAAGCTCTCCGGGCTCACCCCCATCATCGGAGGGCGTTCGTTGTCGGGTGGTGCAGGGGCAGGGGCAGGAGCAGGCGACTCCTCCACTAAGTCGCACAAGGCCAAGATCCGTGCCGTGAGCAGCAGCAGCTCTGAGGACGAGAGCACGCCCTCCGCATCGGCCCGTGGCCTGCCCGGCCTGGGTCCTGGGGCAGCGGCCGGACCCCACTCGGCCATCGACTTGATGAACTTCAACACCCTACTGAGCATGTGGAAGCTCATGGCGGACAAGAGAAAGCAGGCGGCAGCTGCCGGCTCTGGTTCCGGCTCTGGCTCCGCGTCCACAGTCCCGGATGCCTTCGAGGGATTCGACTATGTTGGAGAGCTGTCCCCGGAGCTGCTGCAGAAGCTGGACGAGGCTGCCGCGGCCCAGGAGCACCAGGAAGAGGAGGCAGCCGACCAAGCCCCCGCTCAAGTCCAGGCGCAGGTGCAAGAGGTGAGTGCAACCGAAGAGAAGCCGCCCCGGAGGATGGAGGAACATCCTGTCCAACCTGATCTGGAATTGGATGAGCCGGAACTGCCCCTGAGACTGCAACTGGAACTGGAGGAGGTGACTGTGGAAAAGCCAGAGAAGGAGATACCCACCAGTGGCACACCCTCACCTCCCACAACTGCCTCACCTGCCTCAAGCCCTGTCCCTGCCCCGGCCACTGCCCCACAAATGGGAACAGAGGAAAGCGAAGAAGAAGAAGAAGAGGAAGAACAAGACGAAGAAGAAGCGAAGAGTTCCAGCACACAAATGGAGTCGGATGACAATGCAGGGAAGGACATGGAGACGGCGGCACAGTTGGAGGAGCCAAAGAGCGATGAGAATGAAATGGAGAACGGGAATGGAGACGGGGACGTGGACGTGGACAGGAAACGAGTCTAAGGGACAAAGGATTGTGGACACACATGACCCTATATATACAAATATCTATAAATATTTGCATTTGTTTGCCAAGCAGACACGCCTCCCCGCCCGCAACCTCTTCCCACACACAGACACTCCCTGAATACATATCAAAGAGAGAGAGAGAGAGGCAGATCGAGATGGGGATGTGTTTGTGTGTGTGGAATTTTGAGCCAGGAGCCAGGAGCCAGGCGTAATGAGCAATGCGACAAAAACAACAACAATTGAGAAGCACTTCCAAGAAATCAAAGTAATGTTTATAAAACGACTGCGTTTAGTGTTAATTTTGGTTACCGATTTAGAAATGGAGATGAAGATCGAGTGTATATATACATATTCTTTCTATTTACAACAACTGTATGTGTATACATAGATAAAGTAGTTACTAAATTCGTACAGTATATACCATATGCATGCATGTGTGTATACGTATACCCCCACTAAATAGATAGATATTGATATTGATATATTATTATATATTATATATATGTATATGTATAATGTGTAGATAGGATAAGGGACAGGGAGAGAGAGACAGAGAGAGAGAGATGTATCAGCTCAGTACTGTATCGCCTGTTGTCCCCTGTATCCCCCTTGGTATCCTCTGTGTATATACAAAGGTTTGATTAGCTTTTTCACCAACATCTCTATTTAACCCTAGATATGATTATATACTAATATTATATACTACATATATGTATGTATGTAAACAAATTTACAATAATTATGATTATGAATTATTAATTAGAAATGAATTAAGAGCATAAAACAAGGAAAGGGAAGGTAGGCAGAGGCAGAGGCAGAGGCCCACGCGGAGTAACAATAATTCTAAAGAAATACCAACAAAAGAAAAGAAAAGAAAAATTACATTTTAAGTATTACCGAACAAGTTATAAAACCATACCCTAAACATATATACATACTATATTGAATATATATACATACATATATACATACAAATAGCAAAAAAAGAAGAGCGCAAATCCGGAAGAGGCAGAGGCAGTGGAAGATTGAAGCCTGAATCAGTTTCTAAGAAATATTTAACTAATAATTGTTATAAATCCAAAAACAAAAACAAAAACAAAACCAAATGCTTCTCATACTCGTACATACATACATACTCGAATGTACATATGTATGTATGTATTTTTGTTGTTCTTATCCCCTTTGATAGCCAATATTCTTCATGCAGATATTAAGCATCAACTAAACAAAGAATTTATATATTATAATCTACACATACTACATACATATATGTATGTGTGCATAAATATAGTTTAAACTTTAATATTCTCCAACCCCCCTCACTCCACTTACATACATAACCACTCACACACACACACACACACACACACACACACAAAGCTTACCATAATGGACAGAACAGAACGAAAGATAAATTGGAAGACAAAATTCAAACTAAGGAAAGATGGAGCTAAATCAGGAATTAAGAGAAGTGAAGGAAGCGATTCGAGTTACAAAAAACCACAATAGTACATACAGTATGTACATACATACGTACATATGTATAGCTAACAAAGCACACACACATACAAAAAACACTCCTAGGTGTAAGTAAGCTTCGATGGGACTGGAGCAAGTAGCAATGGGAATTGGTACGAAGTGGGTACGAATGTAGTGACTACTAACCATACCAGTTAACTAGATACTGTACTGGTTAGTGGTACCAGTAGTACAGTACTAGTACAGCAGAGATAGTGGAATGAATGACGACGGATGGATATGTAAAGAAGCTCTCACGTTGCCTTAATATATTAGACTGATTTTTTCTACACTCACATATGTATGTAGATGATGGTGTATGTATGTATAACACACGCTTAGTGTGTGTGTGTGTGTGTGTGTGTGTGTGTAATTAGAAACATTGTAAGATGGTTCGCTCCTACTCATATCTAGCCTGATCCTGGAGGATCAAATTCCGGATGTGGTACACTAAAACATACATAAAAAACATACAACAACAAAGCAACAACTGTATATAAATAATGCAAATGCATTGACAAAGTATAAGTACGTCAAATCTACATACTATATATTATATATGTATGTATAAAAGGTATATATAGATTGCATAGCAAATGGAAGGGAGGGGGGAGTCTATTCGAAGCGAAGCATGAAAACTTGAACATGAAACCTACTGGATTAATGATTGATTACAAATTAAATTATACTAGCCAATGGAAGAATGAAGCACTCACTCGTGTGCATATCTTATCTATATTATATTATTATACCTAAATGCATAAATGTAAATATTATATACTACATATATACATACATATATAATTAATAACTAGTACAGAGCTTTGGGGCACAGCAATGGCAAATATCCTAATCCCAATACCAATACCAATTCCAAACGAAGATCTGTAAATACATATGTAGTAAGGTGGTGGAGTGAAGGGGAGTGTAGCAAAGCGAACAAAGTGAACGTTTGTAAGCCAAATTCTGAATTGATCGATCGATATTCGATGTTGTCTGATGTACGGTAGATGCGGTAGATGCATGCATACATCATACATGCTACCATGTAACCTTTATCAATTAGCCAAATCTCTTGCAGACACAGAAAACAGAAAAAAAAACAAACAAATTGAGAATAGTTCTATATACACATAGTACATTCGTACACACATACATACTATATATATATGGATTTAAGTCGTTAAGAGAAACAGTAACATTTACATTTACATATATTCCTCCATTCCCATTCCTCTATCCCCACACTATGCCCGTCTCTTGCTCCATTACGGTGTATTTTTTTTGTTAGTTCCATTTAAAAGAAATTTCATATTTATATGTATATAATATACACGAAAGCATATATACATATATATACTCGTATATGTATATATCAATTAAATAAATAAAACATAATGAAACTTGTTATACAAAAGCCCTCCCCATCTCGTGTGTTCTCAGCTCATTGGCTGTGACTGTGCCTGCGGCAGGGGCAGAGGTGGCCACAGGGAAGTCAACTCGTTCAGGGCCACGTCGTACAGCAAGCCATGGTACTCCTCCAGCAGGACTGCAAATATCAAGAAAAGACATCAGCGAACTGTTTGAGATCTTTGTGGGATTCTACTCACAGTTCGGATCACTGGCCCAGTGCTCGTGCAGGGCCTGGCGCGTGTGGATCTCCTTGTTGATGAGGGCGCGCTTGAAGCGCAGCACCTTGTCGTTGAGGTTTGACCAGCTCTTGATGAGCGTGCCGGGCGTGACCCTCAGCTTGCGCTTGAACTCCGCCAGCCGGGGACAGATGTCTCCCGCCAGCAGAAACATGCCAAAGTAGCTGCGGAAGAGTATCGGTTAATATCTGGATGGATGGTGGGTCGGACATCACTTACCAGCAGGCCTTCTCGCTGAGTGGCATCTCTATCTCGCATAGAGGCAGCGGCCAGCCAGCCTTGCCGAACGTGGCCTCCACGAAGCAGAAGAGCTTGCCCGAGGAGGACTCGAAGCGCGGCGGAGGGTCGTCGCGCACCTCGCGCATATTGCACAGCAGGGGGACATAGAGGAGCAGCCACTCCGGCTCGATGGCGGTGATGCCGCGCAGGAACATCTTCTCGGCGTCGCCATTCCGCAGCTCGTACGCCTCCTGGTAGATGATCCACTCGGGTGTCTTCTGCTTTAGCACGGAGGAGGCGTGCAGAAAGGCGGATCGACCATGTCGGCGCAATTGTAGGCGTACTTCAGCCGCCGCCGCTCCTCCTTGTCGGGGATCTCGCCCAGTGGCATCTTGCGCGCCACTCGATCCCCCATTCCAGCCAGCAGTATCTGGCGCAGAAAGCGGGCCTGCGCGTCGCTGGGCGGCTTCAGCTGGGGGTCCACGCTCAGCTCCACCCCGCTGACGTTCAGGTTAATCTCGTTGGTCAGCTGGACACGCAGCTTGCGCACCTCACTGATCGCCTTTTGGCGCAGTCCATTGGTCACGCAGAACTCGGGCAGCTTGCCCGTGGAGCCAGCATACTCTGCCGCCCCCACAGCCCGCAGGAGGACCATGGGATCCCCGAGCAGCTGGAAGTTGCCGCTGGCCGCCCAGCGCTGACGCTTCTCGTGGAACTTGTTAGCCTTGGGAGCCACGTCCTCGGTCCGCTGCACGCCCGTCTCCTGCAGCACCTCCTGCACGGACAGTGCGGCCACCAAGCACACGGTGTAGGGCAGCAGGCCCTGCTGATGAGACAGGGCCAGCATCTTGCCGAAGCGGGGGGACACCGGGAAGCGGGAGATGACCTTTCCCAGCGGAGTCACAGCCGGAGGGAGATCCTTAGCGTCGCCGGGCGAGGCCTTCAGTGCGCCCAGGACGGTGAGACGCTTCTCGGCGGCTTCCAGCTGGATGTGGTCGGGTGGCGTGGGGAAGGGGAAGTGGACGACGCGGTCGATGCCCATGGTGCGCATCTGCAGCATCAGGTCATCGACGGGCTTCTGCTGGATGTCTGGCAGGCCGAACTCCATGAACTGGTGCTCGAACACGGAGCTCGAGTACAGGCGGTAGCAGTGGCCAGCGCTGATGCGGCCCGCCCTACCAGCCCGCTGCTTCGCCGACGCCTTGGACGTGTAGGTGACCACGAAGGCGCTGACGCCGGTGAGCTTGTCGTAGAGACGCGTCTTCTGGCGGCCGCAGTCCACGACGTACTTGATGTGGGGAATGGTCAGCGAGGTCTCGGCCACATTGGTGCTGACCACGCACAGGCGGCAGCCCTCGGGCACGGGCTGGAAGATTCGGTTCTGCTTCTCCGAGGACAGCAGCGAGTAGAGGGGCAGCACCCAAAGTGGCTGCTTCGGGCCGGAGGGCATGTTCGACGCCCCATCGTCATCCCCTTCTTCAGCGGACAGAGCCCCCTCAACGTCCTCCGCATCCCAATCGTGATCCGTGTCTGCCTGCTCGTGCATGTCTGCCTCGGTGTCGTCGCCGGGCAGCTTGTAGTCGTCCAGGTTGATCTTTGGCAGCGACATCTGGGCGAGGAAGTTCTTCTTGGACTTTCGGATATTGCGGATCACGCGCTTCATATCGAATTCCAGCTCCAGCTCCCTGGGATCCTCCTTAGCTTCGTCCTGTAGCTTCTCCTTTGCCTCTTGCTGCTTAAGGGCTGTGGTGGGGCGGTATGGAAAGGAGCGCCGCAGCTTGCGCACGAGCTGATTGACCTCCTGCTGGCCAGTCACGAAGATGAGGATGCCGCCCTCGGGCAGCTGGTTGTGTATCTTCAGGGCCTTGCGGTACGCCTCGGCCACGTAGTCGTCGGGCGTGCGCTTCTGGAAATGGATGGTGACTGGGAACTGGCGGCACTCCACATTGATCAGCGGCGGGGGCTGCTTGAACAGGCGCGTGTTCTCCGTGAAGTCGCTTACGCGGAGCGTGGCAGACATGACTATGAGCTTGAGGGGACTGCCCCGCTTGTGCCGCAGGGGAACTATGCGCGAGAGCAGCCCCACGAGAATGTCCGTGTAGATGCTGCGCTCGTGCGCCTCGTCCAGGATGATCACAGAGTACTTGTTGAGCAGGAAGTCGCTCTCGATCTCCTTCATCAGGACGCCGTCCGTCATGAACTTGATGCGCGTGGCCGGAGTCACGTTGCCCTCGAAGCGTATAAGGTAGGACACCTCGCGCTCGGACAGATTCATCTCGTGGGCCACACGTTTCGACATGGCTATGGCCGCTACGCGCCGCGGCTCAGTCACGCCGATCATCTTGTGCTGGGCATATCCCGCCTCGTAGAGGAACTGCGGCAGCTGGGTCGTCTTTCCAGAGCCCGTCGCCCCGGCTATAATCACAATGGGATTCTCGTTGATCGTCTCCATCACTTGCTGCTCCTCCGCGAGGATGGGCAAGCGCAGACGCGCCTCCTGCACCTTATCCAAACGATTCACGGGCACGTAAACTGTCTGATGAGTGCATTTGGGTATGACTGGCACAGGTTTCGGGTCTTCTGTCTTGGGTTTGGGTTTGAGGTCCGCTTTGACTGGCACGGCAGGAATGGGCTCTGCAGGCTCTGGTGAAGGTTCTGTTGCAGGCTCATCATCGTCACAGTCACTCGACGAGGCACTTTCCTCTTCGTCTTCTGCGTTTAGGCTTATTATATTTGGATTCTTTCGCTTGGCATCAAGCTCCTCCTGCTCCTCGGCAAGCAGTTTGCGCTTGGCTGCCCCCTTGATGGCATTCACACGACTTCCGGGTGTCTTCTCGGCCTGAACCTGAGCCTGCCGCTCCTTCTTCCTGGCCAAGTAGTCGTCCAGGGTTTGCAGGCGCTTCAGGCCCACCGTCTGCACCTGGCTGATGGATGTATACTGCTGCAGCTCAGCGTCGGGTATCTGTACAGAGGCCAAATCTTCCAGCAGCTGGGCGCGCTGCAGGTGCACGGGGGGATATGTGATAGTTATATTGTGGGACAGATGGTGGGACTTGTGCTTTACTCACGCCTTCCTTTTTCTTCTTCTTGTCCACAATCGCCTGCAGGTGCTTGCGCTGCTTCTTCGTCAGGATTTTCACATACTGCGTCTTCTCAACTATGGTCTTGGTGGCGCGTTTCTGCGAGGGCAGCACCAAGGCATTGGCCTCATCGTAGCCAGCACCGATGCCCCTGTCCCTGCCACCGGCCACAGAGTCTACGTCGATTTGAATCTGCAAATGTGGGTCAGTTAGCAGTGGGAGAGATATGATTTTGATGGGAATACTTCACCTTTTTAGCTGCAGAATTGTCCACAATCGTTTGCGGATTTTGCCGCGCCTTGGCATTGTGAACTTTTTTTCCCATTTCTATGACGCAGTAAACATTTATGGATATATCCTCGTTGGCTAAAAGTCGAAAAGACTGGATTTAATAGACGCTCTTCGGTAAACAAATGACTGCAGGCAAATGTTTTTAAATTGAAGCTAAATCTGTTGCACGTGTAGGACACTAGCTATGACACTCACTTATCCGATGTATCGATACAAACTTCTGGCGATAATAAACATTTACTATCGATATGCAATGCAGTTCGCAAGTGCTCGATGTATCTTTCTAGCATCGATATACATCGCAACTGCTGATGGAGGCTAGCAGTGGTTTGTCATCACTAAATTGCTCTCAAATTCGTAACCTGTCAATGAAGAACTGAATAAATGTTGTATTTAATTGTTAGCAGTACGTGTAGTAACCAATATTAAGTGTGATCCTAACTGCGGATCATCTCTGTGTGGCCCAGCAGCGTTCAATTCGGTTTGCTCGTTAGATGGTGTCCAAAAATAACAATCAGCAGAACCGGGCAATGTATCAAAATCAGAGCCAGCACCTGCAGCACTCTCACAATGCTCGCGCCGCAGCCGCTCCGTACAGAAAACCTTTTCGTGGGGCACCAGTGGCCGGGAGCAGTGCCAACCAAATGATGTACTCATCGTGCCAGATGCCCAGCGATCCGCTTTACATAGACTTCAACAGCCCCACGGCCTCACCACCGACCAAGCCTGCGACCCAGTCCCAGCCTCCTGCCCGTCCGGCTGCACAGCCCCACCAGGGACACCAGGGTTCTGCCAGTTCGGCTTTCAAGCCTAAGGCCAATGCCAGTCCTGCCCAGGCTGCCGCCTGGGAGATGGGAAGGAAGAAGCCGCTCAAGGTGAAACAACAGCCCAAGAGCAAGCACCAACTGCCACTGCAGCAATCCTACCCAGGACATCTGAACGGAAATGCACACACAAATGGAAATGGTAATGGAAATGGCGAAGGCAGCCACAAATGGCCGCCCAAGCCGCGCTTTCATCCCCACAATCGCTTCAACGGCGGCGGCTTTAACAGACCGCCGCCGAGCCATGGTTGTCCACACCACATGATGCCCCTCATGGGTCCGATGGGTCCGGGCCCAGGACCACGCTGCGGAGGGCCAATGCCAATGCCGCCGTTTCCACCGATGCCTTATCCACCACAGATGGTGCCGCCCATGGCCATGCGCTGTCCCATGCCACCGATGGGCGGGCCACCGCCACCGCCTCACTTCATGCGCCACAACGGGCGCGGTGCTCCCATGCACATGATGGGCGGTCCCCCCATGCACTTGATGGGTCCCCGGATGCCGCCGCGTGGCATGGCGCCCGGTGGGCCCTTCGGCGGCGGAATGAACATGAATGGCGGCCCGAACGGGGGCAGGATCAAGAAGCCGAATCCGGTGCTGATCAAGCAGGTGGTCAAGGGGAAGAGCACCATCAAGACGCTCAAGAACATGGTGAATCAGTATCCGCTCGACAAGCCCTGGGTCACGGAGCAGATTCGCGGGGAGCACGACAAGAAGGTGGACATCGATAACCGTCTGAAGGGAAACAAGGACGACGAGCTCTTCGCCCAGTTCAAGCTTCAGCGCGATAAGTTCGTGGAGCTGTACGAGAGTGCGCGCGCGGACTATCTGAAGCAGGAGGCAGCCTCGGTTATGGCCAAGGTAGGCATTCAATTGATTACCTTAAATTGTTTGGTTTTAATCACTTCACTTGCAGGATGCCAAATCAGACAAAGAGAAAGACAAAGAAACAAATACAAATCCGAATCCGAATCCAAATGCGAATGCCAATCAGAATGCCGCCCAAGATGCAGCCGGGCCAAGTCCGAAGGCAGATCAATAAATGCCCAATGAGACGACCGAGGATCCAATCAGCAACAGCAGGAGCAGGAGCAACATCCAGAAAAAGTCTGACAAACACAAATTTAAAACGAGCCCGAAACTGAACCCTGAATTTCTTCATCTCCCCATGTGGCCCCACCAAAGAGCCTACCCTCTGACGGAGTGATCGAGTGTCAGAGCCATACTGATAGCGAGCGAGAGAAAACGCTGCATGCAGCACAATGATAATACCCTACCCTACCCTGTCCTGTCCTGCCCTGCCCTGCCCTTCCCAATGCTGTTGACTGTTGACTGTCGGGTGTCGTCTCGTAATAATAAGGTTTTTGGTTGCGTCAACGGAGTCGCATTATCCATGAGATGAGCAATAATACGAGTACACCAATATACAAACAGATATATATATATATATACATATATATATGCATGTATGAGCATGCATGTATGGCATCTACGAGTGTAGCCATATTTATTATTATTATTATTATTATTCACCTCCCCTCCGAGAGCTAGCTGCTGGTCGCGTGGAGCGAATCGAAACGAAACGAAATAGCGATAGAAGTAGACAAATCCTCGCACCCCTCTCCCCCAACCAACTAACCAGCATGTATCCCAGAGACTGAACTGAACTGAACACCTTGATTGTATTTTTAGGATCGCTCTTAGAAATCACCAATTAAGATCATTATGTAAATATGCTTTCCAATTCGAGTGCATTCATGGATCGGTCTGCTTTTTTTTCTTTGTCATTTGTCACCGCCCAGCCCAGCCCCAGCCACAGTCGCAGCACCAGCCTAGCCCTTGTATCTTCCAATGCCAACCCATTACCTGCCTAACTAGCGATATTAGACGTAAATGCAACCTCTTGTAAATAGACAGACACAAGCAAACGCACTGCGATTACGTGTATGTGTAGATCCTAAATGTTGGCTAATATTTACACATAGAGAGAACACATACCTACATACATCTCCCATCACCCCATATACCCATTATCCATCCACTACACACGCACCGGCGTGGGCGAAACCCATAAGAAACGGTCGACACTGCAATTGTCTCGCGTCTGTCCCTGTCCCGTACCCGTGCCCACGAAAAGGAAAGGAATTCCAAGAAATAGAGATTTCAAATGAAACTGAAAACTGAAACAAATTATGGAGAGTTTCCATTGGGGGGTGTGTGGGTTCAGGAGGGAAGGCGATTTGCCTTCCTTTTGGTCACTTTCCCAGCCACTTAACGGACGGAACATTTGGCGAACATTCGTAACCGGCAATTGCGCAAACAGCCATAATGACATCTGCACTTAGCCAAATTGCATGGCCACATCGAGTATATGTATGTACATAAGCAACGGCCGTGCAGCCAGACCAAAATCCGACCAGGAGCACAACCAGAAGCAGGACAACGATGAAGCCCGAACCTAAAAGCGAGCCCCAACTGGACAGCCACACCGCCCTGGACTATCACATGCGGGTGTGGCAGCTGACCGGTCTGATCCGTCCGGCAGGCATCTCGAAGCGCCTCTACTTGATCTACTCGATCGGGCTGAACGTGGGGGTCACTGTGCTCTTTCCGCTGACCCTGCTGGCCCGGCTTATCCTCACGCGCAACATGAAGGAGCTGTGCGAGAACCTGACCATCACCGTCACGGACATAGCGGCCAACCTAAAGTTCGGGAACGTGTACCTGGTGCGGAGCCACCTGCGCGATATCCGCGAGCTGGTCCAGCTACTGGACGGCCGGACCCAGGCGATCGGCGATCCCGACGAGCTGTTCAGTCTCGCCCAGGCCGTGCAGACGGCCCGACGCACATTCCGCACCTTTGCATGGATCTTCGTGTGCGGCACCTCGCTCAGCTGCGTCCGTGTGGCCCTCGCCAGTAGCCGCCAGTTGCTCTACCCGGCATGGTTCTGGGTGGACTGGAACCAATCGGACGAGGCATATGTGGGCATCTACGTGTACCAGCTGGTCGCCCTGATCGTGCAGGCGGTGCAGAACTGCGCCAACGACTCGTATCCGCCGGCCTACCTCTGCCTGCTCACGGGCCACCTGAAGGTCTTGGAGGTGCGGGTCGGCCGCATCGGCTGCGGACGACGGACTAATCGGCAGAGCCACGATCAGCTGCTGGACTGCATCCAGGACCTAACTGTCGTCCACCGGATGCACACCATCGTCCAGCAAATCCTTTCCGTGCCCTGCATGGCCCAGTTCGCGTGCTCCGTCGTCGTCCAGTGCACGGTGGCCATGCACTTTCTGTACGTTGCCGATGCCGACGACCAGCTGGCCATGATCCTCTCGGTCATCTTCTTCGTGGCCGTCACCCTGGAGGTGTTCGTCATCTGCTACTTCGGCGAGCAGATGCGCACGCAGAGCGAGGCCCTGTGCCACGCCTTCTACGCGTGCAACTGGATCGAGCAGCGGTCCGGCTTCAAGCGCGACCTCCTCTTCACCCTGGCCCGGGTCCAGCGACCATCGCTTATCCTCGCCGGCAGCTACATTCCCCTCACTCTGGAGACCTTTAAGGAGGTAAGTACTCCCCCCTGTCCGTCATACCCCTACATATTTAAGACTCTACGCATTCCACAAGGTCATGCATTTCGCCTACTCTGCATTCACAATCCTGCTGAGGGCCAAGTGAGTCTGGCTGGCCAGTTCCAGCCAATGCCGTCCGACAACTGGAAGTCTTACTCGTATGTATGTACTAGATACATATGTACATATGTATTTGTAGCCACTCGTACTATTCGCACCATAACTACAGATTTCTATAACTAAACTAAAGTGTATATACTTTTGGGAAGTTGCCGATTTAAAAATACAAATTGTAGCAGCTTGCGATATATTTTATTTATTTATTTATAAACAATCTACAAAACAAAGTGGCATTAAATATATATTAACACTATTTCTAGGTCCAGGAAATAGGTCTAGGTTGCACTTAGAGTTAGAGTTTATTTTAAAATAAAAGGCCTAACTCAATTCTTAGCTCTCAATTTGATCTCAATAATCTCAATTTAACAATACATATTTGCAACAATTCAAGGTACATACATACTATACATATGTATGTATTTATCTGAACGAGAAATAAACAGAGAAATGGTTTTCGCGGTCTACGGTTCAAACGTCGATTTCAACGAACTCTTTTTGCATTGATTTCTCTTGAAATTTGTTGGGAATGAAATGATTTATACTTCTCATTTTTTAAATTAAAGGCTTATCCACATTGCTTGGACTAATAAAATATACAAAATTAATACTATAGCCGATATTGGGCTATTTTTTTGTTTGGAATTTTATCAGATATATAGTTCAAGTACGGAATAACAGAGAATGGAGAATGAATGGAACAGGAGTTACTAATAAAAGAAAACATAATTTTCATTATTGATATTTTGCATGTTTAATCTTTTAATTAATTAATTATGTAACACACATTGGAGGGTTTTATTTTTTCCAAATCCTCTGAGTCTGCATTATTGCAAACACATTCGGAATATTTCATGACAAATTAGCAAATATTACTCTGACCAGTAGTGTACATGTATGAAAGTCTGTCTTTACCAGTATAAATTTCTCTGGTGATATGCCCTGTGCCTGTTTCGATTTCAATATAAAGCAAGAAATAAGGTCTGGATACCCTGGAATCCAGATTGATCGTTTCTTTTTTTCGTTTCTAAACATTTGGAAATGTTTAACCCATTTAGAAGGAATGCTACAAATGCCATGCCAAAAGGACAGTGTTTACTCCTTTGCGAGGATCAAAATCGAGCAAAATCGATGTGCCTGATCATGCACACGATATGTATGCTGTTTCAGATTTCTCGGGGAGCAATGACAAAAAATGTTTGTTTTCAAGAATCCACACCTGCCAGCAGCGCTAAATATGATGCCTACAGTAAAATGGCAGATTTAAAAAAATTAGAATGCAAATTAATGAAATTTTATCGTTCGATCCCTTTCTTGGCGCCTTCCCACCTTGCTGATCCAATTAGTTGATGTTACTCGCATTTTAGATACCAAATTGAAGTTTTATAAACACATTTTTGGGCGTCCATTGGGTTTATAAGAAGTTGGTCAAAGATATTTGACGAACCAAACGATGACGAAGACCCAAATACAGGTCTCGTTTATGGTGCCCTCAGTAGAACGCATGCCCGGACCATATAGGATCAGTCAAACCAAAAAAAACATTTGGCTTTGCTCGGCCTCAGCTGGGATGCAAGTTAAAGACTTCCATCTAACTCTAGCACACAGATTGCTTTTAATAATCTTTCCAGCCTCAGCTAAGCGGCGGAAAAAGCTTGGTCTGGATTAGTTCTAATTTTTCTCGATCAGATATTATTCCTGCATGTCTGCATTCGATTCGGTTACTCGTGTCATGCGGCAGTGCTCGTCGGTTTGTTGGGCGTGCGAAGATCTGCGCGCAACAGTCTTCGGCCTGGAGCCTACAGAAAGAAAACGTATTTACAGATCATAGGTTTGCGAATGCCTTCTTTGCATTGAAAGCATCTCGGAAAAACTACAATAAACTCGGCAAGGCACCATTAGAAAGAATCAAATGCATGTGTGGGGGTTATTTTCTCTTCATATGGGGGAACTTTAATGCAAAGTGGAATTAGGGGAGGGAAAAGAATAGAAATATCAGCCTTCCTCCTGCGTTACTTCGGCAGGAGCAGGTGCCGGATCTTCGTCGGACACGTCCTTTTGTTTTTTCCACATCTTGGCAGCGGCCAGGAGCTTGAGGTTGGGGCGCGCCATTTCGTCCTCGGGGAAAATGTAGTCAAAGACTTCCTCCCAGCCCTCCTCGACGCCATCGTCGGAGACGATCTTCTGTCGCTTCTTGATGCGACGCGGCATCTTTTCGAGCACCTTCTGCAGGCACTGGCCATCGTTGGCAACCCGCTCGAAGTCGCGCCAGGCCTCCAGCAGCAGGACCCGCGACTCCTTATCGCCCAGCTGACGGAGCATATCGTTGGCCCGTTCATAGACGCGGCGGGCCAGGCGGACATGGAGCCCGGCATCGGGTCCGTTTTCGCCGTGGTTGAGGCCCATCTCGAACTTGGCAAACGACATCCAAACCTTGACGTGCTGAGTGCGCTCCAGGAGACGCTCGTACAGCTGTCGCGCCAACTCCGTTTCGCCAAGGGCTACCTCAAAGTCGATGAAGGCCTTCCATAGCAGCTCCGGCATGTCGAGGCGAGGCTGATGAACGGCCAGCTCGAAAATGGCCCTCGCTCGCTCAGTGTCTCCCAGGAGGTTCTCCAGCTCGGCGAATTTCATCCAGGTCACACAGTTCTCCGGTCCGAACTCGAGAAACTTCTCGTAGAGCACGCGACAGCGCTCAAATTCTCGCAGCTGGATCTCCAGATCGATGTAGCCCCGGAACAGCTTGTCCCGCGGACACATACCGATGGCGTAGCCGAGCGTCTTTCGAGCCCTCTGCAGCTCCTTGCAGCGGATCTCGAATTGGGCGTACAGCAGCCAGAACTTGCTGAAGGTGAACTGCTTGTGGGGCATCAGGTCGAGGCAGGTCTTGTAGATTTGGCGCGTCCGCTCAGTGTCCTCCGCCTCCAGCTCCTCGTACAGGGCGTAGTTTATCCAGAGGTAGATGTAGCGACGCCAGTAGTTCTTCTCGTTGGCTGGCGGCACGTTGGCGATGGCCCGCTCGTAGGTGTCCCGGATGAGGTCTTTGTCGCCATCGGCCTCGATCAGACGCAGGTAATCGAACCAGGCATCATAATTGGTGGGATTGGCGGCCACCTCCTGCTCGTACTGGTACTTGCGCTTGGAGACGATAACGTCCTCGATACCGTCGCGGTCACCGTACTTCTTCTCGTGTATCGTGTAGGCCTTGAACAGCTCCTTGGTACGCTCCTTGGGCAGATGGTCGAGAGCGTACTTGTAGATGATGCGGGCGCGGTCGTGCTCCTTCTGGCCCTCCTCGAAGCGCGCGAAGGCGATAAAGAGGCGCTCCTCGATGTACTCGTCGCCAAAGAACTCCACGGCCCTCTCGAACACGCGCCGCGAACCATGGATGAAGCCATGCGACTCCTCGAAGCGGGCAAACTTGATCCAGTTCTTGACGTCCGGATGAACATAGACGAACCGCTCGTAAACCTCACGCGCCCGGTCAATCTCCTTGTAGCGTAGCTCGAAGTTCACGTACGTCTGCCAGGCCTGCTCTTCTGGCTGCCATTCCATCCAGCGTTCAAAGACCTGCCGGGCACCGGCCACATTCTCCAGCATCTCCTCCATGTAGGTGTACTTGTACCAGAACTGATTCACCCGGGGCATGATGGTCACGGCTCGGTCCCACAGGTTGCGGGCATGGTTAACCTGTTTGTTTTTCATTTCCATCTCGGCGTACTTAAGCCAGATGGTGACGTTGCGATGCTCGTTGTCCAGGGCGCGCTCCCAAATGGAACGGGCCCGCTGGATCTCCTGCTGCTGCTCCTCCCATTGGGCGTACTTGATCCAGTGGCTGACTACCATGCGGTTCTTGCGCAGATTGTCCTCGAACGTCTTCCGTTTCCTCTGCTGGTAGTCGGCCAACTCGGCTGGATCGGAGATCTTCTGTTTGGGCGGTGGCGGCAGGATCTCCAGGTCACGCTCCTTGGCTTCGCGCAGCAGCTGCTCCGCCGTGATCTGCACCTCGGCCGGCGCCTTGTTCTTCACCTAAAACCAACAGCAAAATGATGAAATCCACTGCACACATGGGCGCGCCGTTGTCACTCACCTTGGCCACCTTGGGCATCTTCTGTGGCCGCTCCATGTCTGCCTTTTAAAGTGTGTTTCCTAGCTTATTTTAAAAATTGCAACAAATCGCCAAATTAAATGCCACAGACAAAGTAGGGATGTGAGCTTGACTGTATACAGTATCGATATATGTTATTTATCGAAATTTTTATATTTGGGTAAACGATAAAATCGATACTTTTGTTCATTTTTTAATGAGGTTTTGTAAGATATTTAACGGTAATAGTCAAAATACACATTATTAAGATTATCTATCAGATATTAAATGGTGTTGTGTGAGGGATAGATATATACGATAGAGCAAATATGATGCAGCGAACTAGTTCAATGGTTCCCCTTGGCTGAACCAAGGCTGTGTGGGTAAAAATAAAATTCGCAAATAAATGCTGATGATGTATTGTTTCCGTAGGAACTTGCAAAACATCCGTTTAATATGCCATTTATACAATTTCATGGCTAGCAAATTATAAAAATTTAGATAGCAAAAAAAAAAATAGGTATACATTTTGTAATTCATCTGAAAATTCTCCATGAATGACCGTTACGCTTCTCAGATTTCTCCACTAGCCAGTGGTTGGGGTTCATCAGGTAATCGCT
This sequence comes from Drosophila bifasciata, assembly GCA_009664405.1. Classification (NCBI taxonomy): domain Eukaryota; kingdom Metazoa; phylum Arthropoda; class Insecta; order Diptera; family Drosophilidae; genus Drosophila; species Drosophila bifasciata. Next base: position 15,312,602 of record CM019041.1, read on the forward strand.
GAAAAGGGGAAGCAATTAGTGCCGATTTTCTATGGCTGATCACAAAACCCACCGATGCTCGACCAAGGCCTTCTTTGTGTGGGCTCGCAGGGTGTCCAGCGATCCGGCTGAACCGCCGTACTCCTCCGGAAGCATTTCGCGTGGCACAAAGGCGTACAGCGATTCCATGCTGACTGTATGAAAGCGTATCTGGAACGGAAATTCTTTCGTATTATGCCTCCACGCCAATGGGAATTGTGGGGAAACGCACCAACTTGAAAACCTCGTCGCTGATGAAGGGCTTCACCACGCTCACGATTCTGTCGAGATACGATGGACAGTTGACCATGTGAATGGCCCGGAGACGAACGGGAAAGGCCAGCTGCAGAAACTTTATGTATGCACGTAGTGTGCTGATGGTCAGGCGCGATATGTGGCGCATGGTGGTCCCCTTCATGTCAAAGATCTGGACCTCGCCTTCGGAGAGAATGCTCGGTCGGGCTGAATCATCCGGTGTAATGAAGCGACAGTCGGCGACCATGAAGAAGGCGCGCGTGTCTTCCGTGTGATGCATCTGCGGAGTAGAGTCTCTCAGTTGTGGTCACGACAGCGCAGACTGCGCAGATTGCTCACCTTTGAGGCCTCGAACTCCCGGAAGCAGTACAGGGACACCTTGTAGCCATCCGGCGTGAGGCCTGGGAGCGGCAATATGTCCCTGAAATATATACATATGTATATCACCCATCAATCACCGGCCACTATCCCTCAGCCTTAGTGCGCTTACGCATAATCGAAGGTTCGCTGGCTGTCGTCGTCCAGTGGATCCCGCTTGATGAACAGATGGGGATGCCGGTTGCGCAGCGAGTAGTTCACCTCGATGAGCTTCTTGGTCTCCTCAACGTCTCCGTACATGCACTGGTAGAAGCGACGCAGCAGCAGAGGATCTGTGAACAGTAGTCCATCATTACTAACTTGATCCGTCAATGACGTAACGCGGCCTGGGGATGGCAATGTTGATGGTGCTGCTCTGCCTACTAACGACCTCATTAAGACTTATGGACGCAGACGCAGACGTGCTGGGTCTGCTAGGTAAGCGGGTATTGTTTAACGGGTGGTGGCTGCTGGCTGTTGGGATGGTCCGATGACGTCGTGGGGCCCGGCGACTGTACGCTTCCATAATGACGCTGTATTGGCGGCATTGCCTTATTTTCACAACTTTCCGCGACTTTCCCTGCAGATTTGCTTACCAATCTCTTGCGGCAGCTTCTCATTTTGATGGAACCACTCAACCAGTTCGTTCAGATCGCGTCTCAGCTGTGTTCCGTTCTCGCTTTCGGAGCTCATTGCCGCGGTCAAATCGGTTCGCCTTGCTATCGATTGGGGTGGTATCGGTACTGGTATCGATGGGTGTCCTGTAGTATCGCTGGTATGGGCGGGAGGACTCCTCTTACGATGGGGTGGCGGACCGTTGTGTTGTGCTTAAAGCCTGGCCGGCAACTGGCGTGGTCTGTGGATTGATTTTCTATACATATCATATATTATCTATTTGAACTGAAATATTGATTGCTGTTGCGTAGGCGATTGAACACGTAAATTTTAAATTGCTTTTCGCCAGCATTTGGCTATGCCGTTGTAGCTGCCGCTGCTTAATAGTGCCTAAATATGACTTGCGCCGCTCCTACAGCCGGGCCCAGTCCAGTCCAGGCAGAGCCAGCAGCTTCTGTTGGAGCTCAATCTGTGCCGAAATCTGTCTAATCGCCTGGTCGTGTTCTGAATCTAAATGTCGAACCAAAGCCAAATGGAACCAAATGGAAATCGAATTTTGTAGGTAGTTACCTGTATCTGTATGGTCATCATTGGGCCCGATCTTACACTAAATGAAGGCCATTAGGCCCTAACTGATGTCGCCATTTGACGATTAGACGGCTCATTTGGCGAATTAATCATCGTGAGTTTCAACATCCAAGTGAGAGAGGACAAGGGAGAGAGTGGAACGGGGGAGGGACTGGGCTGAAGCATTGGTAGAAAGGGCTTCCCGAGAGCCGTGAGCCGCCCGCCAATCGCCGAAGGTTAAGGAGTATCGCAGCGACAAGTGGGGACGATACCGGTATCGATCCATCAGGATAAAGACGAGCATCAATGCGTTCTGGCTGACAATCATTATGTTGGCGTTGGCGAGCCCATAGGCCATCCAGGTAACGGGCGTCAGCAGCGAGATCGTGAAGAGGCTGGTAGACTGCGCCGGTGTGTCCCACTTGCGAAGCGTCTTCATCGCTTGGTTCACGATGATGGTGGCCAGCACAATGTAGCCCAAGCTGGTTTCAAGCATCCTCGGATCCTCCTGCCCCACCGAGTACCACATCAGCACCGCGCCAGCTACCCCAGCAACGAGGCACTTCACTCCAAGACTGTGTTTCTGGCTCAATGGCACAAACTTGAAGACAAAAGCAGTGTGCGCCACGTGGAAGAGGGTGCCAACAAGGTAGACCGCCAACATCAAGTAGTCCCCGGCAAGCATTGCCAGCCGCAGCTTCAACATTGTGAGTATCAGCGATCCGAGCAGCAGCTCCGGATTACACACAACCGATGAGTGCACACCGTTCATCACGAAATCCTGCAGGCGCAGGCACAAGTCCGTTGTGCTTATAATCACGACCGTGTTCCTTAGGCTCTCCTTAAGGGGCGACAGTGTGTCCGCGTAGGCCGAAATGTTTGCTTCGAATAAGACCATGTTGTTGTAATCGTTATCGTTACGGTTATCGGAGACAGCAATTGATTATTTTTGCGATAAATTTTAATAATCTTTGATAGTCTAAATAAATGGAATTTTTTTGTACACGACGAAATTTTTCAAATAAAATATATGTGTTACGTTGAAAGGGTAAATATGAACTGATTATATTTCATCTAAACATCGTCATCTAGAGAGTAGCGTATTGTCAGCGCCCACTGGGATGCGAAACAAAGGAAGGATATTTTGTACGAATACGAAATTTTAGCTAATCCTAGCATGCCGCCGCATGACACATATCCATGGCTCCGGGGGTATGGGGATTTGTTGGGGTACGCTCATTGATCACATTTGAATATCACGACACTGGCTGGAACCATCGGCAGAGAGTGTTGGGGTTGGGTGGTGCTTCGCTCAAAACCAGGACCAGCGGCTTTTGCTCAGCGACGTTATCTTCCAATATCGCTCATCAGTCAGGTAGCCGCTGCAGCGGCAGAGAGGGGGGGAATGAGAGGAAGCTAAAAGCCTGGGAAGCTTGAAGGGCTCTGTGCGGGCCCGTCCCACTTACCTCTTCTCCTTAATGGACTGTATGCCCCTGGCTTTGAGCTCGGCAATGGTGCCGGCCTTCCCCCCATACTCCTCGGGCAGCATATCCTTGGGCACTTGCCTGTACAGGCTCTCCATGCCCTCGGTGTGGTAGTGGATCTGCAATCGGGATTACTGGTTAGTAGTTAATGGGGAGTGGAGAGTGGACTCCATTGGTCGTACCAAATTGCGCACTTCCTCCCGCAGGAAGGGGGACATCATGGAGATGAGACGATCCAGATACGACGGGCAGTTGATTACGTGCATGGCCCGCAGTCGCGAGGGATATGCCTCCTGCAGGAACTTCATGTGGATACGCAGCACGAAGATCGATACGTAGGCCAGATGCCGGAGCGTGTATCCCTCGATGTCGACGATCTGCACGTCCCCGTCTGCAATGTCTGAGTCGTCCAGGTCGCGCCCCTCCTCCCCCACCTTTGGTTCTGCGTCCGGCAGCGTGAAGCGAGCGTCGCTCATCATGAAGAAGATTTTGGTTTCCTCCACCGAATTGCGCTGCCAATAGTTACCAAGAGAGCAAAGCCATGAGGATATTGGATCATTGGAGGAGGTAGAGTATTCGTCGTACCGTGTGTGGATCCAGGTCAGCCATGCGGAAGAAGAGAAGCTTGTTCCCCTCTGGCGTCAGTCCCGGAAGTATCAGCAAATCACTGCGAAGAAATCAAATCGGATTGGTTTATCTCCCACAGCCCACAGCCCACAGAGTGTCTAGCGATGGTTTCCTTTCCGCTTCAGTTCACTTACGAGACGCGTAGACCCTTGGCCGTCATCTCATCCTCCATATTGCGGTCGATGAACAGGTGCGCATGCTTGTTCCGCATGCTGTAGTTGAGCTCCACCAGAGGTTTCGCCTTCTCCACGTCGTACTGCACGCACTTGAGGAATCTCAGCATCACAATCGGCTCTGGAGAGAGAACATTCAAATGGAATGGGGTAGTAGCTATGGGGAAGGTAGGGGGTCTTAATTGCTCTTGAACATCTAGGCGGATTAACTGCTAGCTAGCACGAGCATGCATGACCTTTAGCACGAGCATTTATTGCCCCTCTACAGTGTCTAATGGCTTTACAAGGTTTAAGGTCTGAGTGCGGCGCGTATCGAGTGGGGGGCTATTGCGCTGCCATTAATTTCACGCGAGTGGTTATCAGCAGTCTAGGCCGCAATGTAACTATTGCTTTTGGTCACTGCTCACTGGTCACTGGTCACTGGTCACTGAAGAGTGACCCTTCGGGGTAGCTAGCTTCGGACCGAATCTTACCAATCTTTTCGGGTAGATTCGGATTGCTCTCGAACCAGGCCAGCAGCTCCTGCAGCTTGTCGCTCCAGGCGGAGTCGGTGCGGCAACATCTTGCCGTAGCCATGATCTCGATACGTCTTTGCTTCGGCGGCAACAATCGCCAACTAAGTACCCGTACCCGTATTCGTATTCGTACTCGTACCGATACCCATACCCATACCCATATTATCGTTCCCGCTAAATTGATAAAGCTAACGAGCTCACACACACACACACACACACACACACACACACACACACACTAAAACACACAATCAAACACACAATCAAACACAAACAATGCTTTTTGCGAGCAATCTCTCCACTGACTTTGCACGCAACGATCAACGAGAGAGAGAGCGAGAGTGGGCGAGAGAGCGAGACGCTTCTTACTCTCATATAAGCTGACGAGCGCTTGATCAGCTGGCTAGGCGTTTTGATTACCATATGGTTCTGGTTCTGGTTCTCGTTCTTGTTCTGGGTCTGGATTCGACGCAATTTATATAGGGATTGGGGTTTTTGGATTGGTTATTGGTCGAAGTCGGAATACACTTGTCGCGAACAACATTTATAGATACTTTATTGGAATACTGAATCAGACATCTATATATGCATAGTACGAGTATAATATAATACACATCCAAACATATGTACATGTATGTATGTATATGCATTTGTTTATGTGAACATGTGTGTATTGTTGTTGTAGAGCACTGCTGGCTCTCATCGGTCGGTCGGTCGGGCTATCACTGCCCGGAGCTTTCTAGTTTAACTTGTTTGAGACGTGTGGGTTTAGTTATGTATTCACAATACTCCCCGTATTCAATATACACACAATATATACTATATAATACATATATGTATGTATAATATACCTATATGCATGCAGTTGACACCATTAATGGAAAAAAAAATTATTATTATTATTATTATTTACCCATGTACATATAGTATTTATGTACGTGTTTGTGTACAATTTATAATATATACTATGTACATATGTATTTTATAGTGTATGTATTGTAGCTACACATACATATACATAGACGCACCAACCCCCACTCCTTCCAATCTATTCATTGCTCGCAAAATGGTTACAAATTCTCAAAATGTTAACATGTTGTTCTTAGCCAATAGGATTTCACCTTGTTATCAATAACAGCTGTTGCTACACCACCACAACCACATACATGTACATACATACATGGATGCATGTACGTATATACATATGTATGTAGGTTTTTTTTTATCTAGAGTTATATCTGGAAATGGCATTGGTTATAGTGATGCTAGTAAGACCAAAAGATGGCCACGAATCGGGGCTTTAAGTGGAGAAAGACAACTGTTTCTCTTTATGTAGTATAATCCACATGTATGTAAATGTATGTATAGTATGTTATGCTATGTTATGTTATGTGTACCCCACATATATAAACAACATCAGGTTTAGGCGGCGGCTCGGTAAACCTAATCGTAAGTAAGTACACTTAGAAGCTACATCAGAGGAATACACTGTTGTTTTTGGCACAAAGTTACACCACACATGCACAAATGTATGTAGCTGCCATAGTTAACCGAAGGCCCGCCACAATGGCAGATTACAATTACACAACAGACATAGACATAAAATATCATATTATACTATATCATATATCATATCAGATCGTATTATCTCTTAAACTATTGGATATATTAAACTATGTATGTATGCATGTACTAATGTGTGCATGCAGCAGCTTGCGTTGGCGACCACCCAGGGAAGAAACCACAGAAAGCTCTCTATTTGATAGATACACGGAGTAAGTAGTACCCAAATTTACGGACACGGAACATGGAACAACATTATTGGCACTGGCAAATGCTACTGTTAAGATTACACACACAAAAGGGGACAGAATGGATCCATTCTCACACTTCCCATTCGAACATATTTACACATTTACATATACATATGTAATGTAATGTAGTTCAATCTTAATGTCTAATCGTTACAGACTCCCAACTCAATGGGCGAGAGAGCCCGTCCTGTATGCAGGGAGGAGAGCGGGATGCCCCTAGTCGTCTGCCTAGTGCCCTCCTCCATGGCTGCATCTCAGAGCGCCAAGGAAATACTGAAATGTACCCGGACTCTTGTCTGTCTGTCAATACTGATGGGTTGCAGCTCGATCAGGTCGGGGGTGGTGGTGGTCCGGTGGCCGCAAGGCCTTCGGACCAGGTTAAGCCGCCCTCACATGGTGTGTGTGCGGCCCACGGTGCCCCGCCGCTGGCGTCGGGACTAGCTGAAGATGCTGCGTCATAAACTGACGAGCGCGGCCTTGCGCTGGGCCTCCAGACGGATCTCGAGTGTGGCGTAGGGCGGCACGCTGATCACCAGCAGCACCACCAGAGCGATGATCTTCAGCGACTCGCAGAGGAAGCCGTGCGCGGCGAACGTGATGCCCAGGCCCAGGAAGCGGAGGGCGTGCAGCGGCGCGGACACCTCGGTCACATGGTTGGCATGGTTGAGGGTCACCAGCGAGAGCAACAGAGTCTCCCACATGCCGTTGCAGGCGCCCCACGAGGCGGCTATTACGTAGAACAGAGCGCTGTCGTCGTTCGACGGCTTCCAGCTGGAGAGCGCGAGCAGCAGGCAGGAGTGGAAGAAGAATCCGGCCACTGAAATGAATCGAGAAGCAGGCTTGAGTGGGGACGCACACACGGACACATTCGGCTGGATACCTACAGATCACCACGATGCGCTTGACGTGCCGCAGGAGCATGCTTAGGGTGCAGGATACGATCAGCTGCATCAAGCCCATGCCCACCATGGCGCCAGCTATCATGCCGATTCCCAGCGAGCAGGAGACGAAGGCCCGCAGAAAGTCACCCAGCATGTAGGCCTGCTCCGTGCCCACGAAGTAGGCCAGCGGTCCAGCGAAGAGCAGCGTGTCCGTGATGCTGACGTCCCTTAGGCCGGAGCTCCTCTCCTGTCGCGATGCGCCCGTGAAGGCGTCGCGTCCTTGCAACTTTCCCACTGCCGCCACCAGCGAAAGGATTAGCGAGACCAAGGAGAACAGCACGTACAGCCAGAGAAGCGACTGGCCACCAGCCTGGGCGCCACTCTCGATGAACCGCGCGTAGATGGAGCCCTGCTGGAAGCTGGATCCGGTTTCATTGGCCCAAACCGCAGCCAGCGGCGTCTGCACCCTCAGCGGGCACATGTCTGCCCCACAAATGCGCTCGCCATGCTCGTTCCGGTTAAAGAAGTCCCGCAGCTGGGGCACTGTCGCTGTCGCAGTCCCATTGCGCGTGTCCCCCGCCCCGGAGCAACTCCAGTCGCTGCCGTGGCAGACTAGCAGCAGCGAGGCCAGGAGGGCACCCACGATGAGGCCTACGTCCTGGGAGGCGCGGAACCAACGGGCCAAGCGGCGCACCTTCTGCTCCCGGCTGCAGAACATCTTGTGGTCCTCGTTGAGCACATCCACGGCGGCCTGCGCCTGCTGCTCGCAGGCGGCTTGGGAGCAGCTCAGCCTCCCACCGAAGTGGATAATGAGGGCCGCCTTGCAGCCATTGGCGCCGCTGATGGTGAGGCCCAGCAGCAGGTAGGCAGGCAGCAGTGTGTAAATGGAGGCGTAAATGTGCGACAGCACGAAGAGCATCACCGCCAGGTAGTTGGCCGCCAGGAGCGGCGTGTAGCCGTAGCGGCGCATCAGCCATGCGCTGGGCAGGCACATGCCGGCGGCCAGCAGAAACAGGATGCTGAGCAGCAGCGACCCGATGTCCGGGCCGATGGGCAGCCACTGCTCGCGGTGGTGCCACACCGCATTGGAGCCCTGCAGAGCCATCAGGGGCAGCAGCACGGCGTTCATCAGGCCGTGGGCGATGGCCAGGCAGCTGAACTGGCGCCACACCTTCTGGCGCACGTGGGCCGGCACCCGGTGTCGGCAGTTGCGGTTGTTCAGCGTGATCAGCCGTCGTATGGAGGTGGCGCCGATCGAGCTGTTGATCGACTCGCGACGCCGTGAGGCCGCCAGAGCCGCCTGCACCTGGTACGAGGACACCGGATTGATGCGGTGCGAGCGCGTGGATACCGGCGATGCAGCGTACGGGGCGAAGTGCGCCTGAAAAAGAAATAAATCAAGCGTTAAATGAGAGCAATACGGGCGCGAAGGATTACGCGGCTCAGCGGAGCTTTGCGCCTGACAACGCCAACTAATCCTCACAAGCTGCTTCCGTCACCCAGTGCAGCACACACACACAGCCTTGGGCTTGGGCTTTTGCTCGTGCTGGTGCTGGGGCCTTTCACCCTTCCACCCATCCACCCATGCACAATTTCTCCGTCATGTGAATGTGTGTCCACCCACGCGCCCCGGCACTTTAATTACAGTTGGAGGAGCGCTAACATGGGGGAACATGAACTGAACTGAACTGGACTGGACTCACTTAATTATTTGTTGTGCAACTGGGGAAAATAATCCGTTTTCATGCTCTGGACATTTGCGGGATATCTTCGCCCAGTCCACCCTCCTGCTCTGAGTGCGAGTGACAGTCCCAGTCCCAGTGCCAGTCCCAGTGCCAGTGCACAATGGAAGCAGAACCAGAAGCTCAGTCTGAATCCGATTCCGACTGTGACGCGTCCAACGCAGGGGGCGGGCGGTCACACTCAATACCCATTACCCGGAGAGCACTGATTCTATTAATATATGACGATTGCCACCAGGGAGGGGATACAACATCCCACACAATTCACTCACCTCCATCATCTGGTCATCCCAAACGTTCTGGGCTCCACCCGAGCTGCGGGTACGCAACACCCTATGCCTGGTGGTTAACGAGTGGCGATGCTGATGCAGATGCTGATGCAAATGCTGGTGCTGGTGCTGGTGCTGATGCTGATGCTGGTGCTGATGCGGAGGGACGTGCTGGTGGTGGGAGTGCGTTGTAATCCTCTTCGTGGTTAGCCCCAGCATGGCAAAGCCGCTGAACGTGCTGGTCGTTGTGGTTGCCGTCGTTGTTGTCGCTGTGGTGCAGGCCATGGCCTCTGATTTGGCGGGAGCAGCACCATTGGCGATGGGGAGATCTCCGTTGCCAGTTCCGGCGGTCGAAAGACTCAGCGAGCCGCCGCCAACCCCCAGTCCGGCCATGATGTAGGCATTGTACGAAGATTGCTGCAGGAAACAGGAAATAAACAATTGGATTCCAGACATGCGCGACGATCGATAAGGAGCGACGACGAAAATGTTTCTGCGTGAAGCTATCGATTGTCAACGATCAACGATCGATCTGGACGACTCACCTTGCGCTGCTGGGCGAACACGGACAGACGCTCGCGCTCCCTGCTGGTGTCTCTGGCCCGCTGCTCCAGCAACAGCTCGTACTCCCTGCGCTTCTCGCGCTTGCGCTCGGCCGCCTCCAGCTCGTGCAGATTCGGCAGGCTGCCCATCCCGGCCGATCGCTGTGATTTCGACGCCTTCCGTTAATGTTATCGGTCTGTGGCTTCGTTTCAATTCAATATGTAAATATTCAAATCCAAATCAGATTCGGAGAGGGAGAGAGAAACATATACCGAGAGAGCGGGCGATCGGGAGATTGGGAGTGGAGTCTGAATGTTTCTTCCAATGCAGCTCAGGATGAATCACTGGCGTCCGAAGGTGCCGGAAACGGCTCGTGGGGCGCTGGCATGATTTCCTGTCCCCATGCAATGCGAAACTGTCTCGCTGGCTGTATGCCAGTCGTCACTGTCGTCACTGTCGCTGTCGCTTTGCTCCTATTCGTCGTCCCCGTTGTGGTGTGCGTGGTCATGGCTGCCGCTGCCGCTGCCCCCACAACACAAGCATATCCTAATCCTCTGCGCTTGGCTTGTGTTGGTGTTCGTGTTCGTATTCGTGGCTGTGGCTGTGTGGGATGCGATGCGCTGATTTAATTACTTTTTGCGCTGCATTGGCATTGGCGCGGGTTCATTGCCCGTCCGCGCCTCGTAGTGGGCGCGCGCCAGAAGATTTTTTTTTTTTGACTATTTCTGTTGTCGCCTCGAAATGCACGAAATGCAGTCCAATCAAACAGTTAATTTTCCTGTGAACAAAAAATGAAAGTAAATGGCTAATACATATATACATACATATGTAGAAAGATCTTGCATCCCCAATACTCGTATACGACTCACATATGTACATGCATATGCATCTGTACATGTATGTATGACCTCTTTTCTCCACTTTTATGTGCTTACGTTGATATGTATAGTATGTATGTACATGTGTATGTAGCTACACATACAGGTACAAACACTTCTCATATCATCAGGTATATGTCCCCGTTTTGAGTTATCCTACACACATGTGCAAACACCGCCCACACATGCACTCATTCGTGCACACACCCTTGCATAGACACACACACACACACACACCGACACATTATTCATGCATGTACAGACACAGACATAGGACACAGAACACAGACATGACATGCTAAATTTAGTTATTCTTGACCTCAAGAATTCTGGACCTGGACCTGGACCTGGGACCTGCACCTGCACCTACACCTGGGCCCATACCCACTTCTGCCACCCGTTGTGAGCATCCGTTCACAACTTCGTTTTTAGCATCCTGAGCTGGCACCCGTTATCCACAGACGCCTCCCACGCGGCCCACCCAGCGTCCTCGATTGTGGCGCAGTTTCGATTCTATGCCACACGCCCTTACGGGGCGGAGCGGTGCAGCCCAGGGCTCGTCCCCAGAGATAGAGGAGAAGGAAGGCCACAAAAGGAACAACAAATGTAAAGCCTAAAATGTGAAATGTGAAATGTGAAATATGAATATTTGAAAGACCTTCCTCCGAGCAGCTCCCGTGCTACCAAATCTTGGGTACGTATAGGGTATATGTACATATGTATGTACGTACATATATGTACATATATAGTAGAGGCCTTCTTGATATTGGTTGAAGTTCACATCTCAGGGTCTCGCTGGCACATCTGCACTTGAGGTTTAGGTGCTGGGCTCGGATTCTGGCTGGGCCCTGTTGCCACACTTCACTGGGAGCGCACTTTGTGGGTCAGCAAATTGTTTATAAGCCCCCCGCCCCTCTGCACTGCAACTCGCGAGCAACAACCAAAAAAGAGCCTCAATAGCCAAAAAAACCGAGGGTCATTCCACCCAGATTCAGTTTCAGTTCCGTTCAACACAGACACAAGCACAAACAGAACTGAACAGAACAGAACTGAACTGAACACCAAAGCAAAGCACAGCACAGAAGAGGACAGGACTTGGTCTCCTTGATGGTGACGCGCTCTCAGCCTTACGTGAACTACTCCAAGAATACACTGAACACTGGAGATTACTGCTGCTGGTACTGCTGCTTCTGCTCCTGTTAACGGCTGTCATCTCGTGCCTTCGTTGGCATCGCCTTCCTTCGCACTGACATGCGCACAACTGATTGATGCTGGGCACCACCCTCTCTCAGCCCTAAATAAGTGCACGAAGCCCCAGCTCAGCCCAGCACAGCCCAGCACAGCCCAGACCAACCCACGTCTCACAATCACCCTCTGAATACAGGTAGAGGGTGGCTGGTGGTTGGGGGTTGGGGAGTGGAAAGCCCCCTCTAAGCAGTGGTCCGTCTGTTGATTTAATTTTATTTAAAACTATCTGCAAATTGGCTAACAAACACGTGCATAATGGGATAATTTGAACATTAGATCGATCGACTCTCGACTGTGGCGGCACTGCCAGCACAGGTTATAATATGTATATATATATATAACGCAAAGGGATGGGGGGAGGGAACACGAGATGCGATATAACAGTTATCGAAATGCAGTTGTCATGTTGTCATGTTGTCTGTTGTCGGGACTGTCGTCAGACATTTGTCTTTGGGGTACACAGTGGATAATCCTAGTAATAGCAGAGTAACTGTATGCATGTATGTTTGTATGTATGTGTGTATGTATGTATATGTACGTATCTGGGTGCAGTAAACAAATTGCAATCTCTCTCTCAGACACGCACACGCAGCCAGACACAAGGTAGATTCAAGTATTGCCAGTGATGATCCGAAATTTTGAGCTTTACAACGGCGTTTTGAGCGAGAGAGCGGCCAGGGGCAGGGGCTTCTAGTCCCGCCATGGAGCCTCCGCTACCGGGTAGCCAAAGTTGAGATGCAGGTTACACCAGCGCTGATGCTTGCCGCCCAGCGACGACTCGGCCTGCCGCACCGCCTCGAGGAAGGGATGCGTTCCGTAGTCAAACTTGCCCAGCTGAGACTGCAGCTCGTTGGCCTCTGTTGCATGGGCCGGGAGGTGGTTGTGGGCGTCAGTCAGCCCCACTTGCAGGCGGACGCACTGCTCCACGATGAACTTGAGCGCGGCACGGCGGTGCAGCTCGAAGCAGTCGCGCGGTCCGTACAGAGCCCGCTGCTCCTTGCACAGGCGCATGTCGTAGGCAGCCACGTTGCAGCAGTATAGGAAGGAGCGGAACCGCTGGGCGCTGACTACGCTGCGGTTCATGTTAGGCAGCATCAGTTGGATCAGGGCCTCGGTGTTCGGCTCGCAGGAAAGCCCGTACTCGGCTAGAAGCTCAAGGAGACTGGACAGCTGCGGCTGGGACTCTCCGCTGGGCATGAAAAAGCAGAGCTCGTAGGCGCGACCGAGCAGCACCTGGCGATAGTGATAGCAGCTGTAGTCGCTGATATGCTTGCGCAGGAACTTCTCCGTTCGCATCAGCTCCGACTGGAGCAGGCAGGGGCCGCTCCGCAGCACCCAGTGGCGATGCGACCAGGCGTGATAGTTGCTGGCACAGCGATCGGCGGACCGCTCACAGATGCTGATTTCGTTGGGCCAGTCAATGGCATCGGCGCCTGCAGGTCGATCAAGAAATTAGGAAACCTTCCAAGCTGAATGTCCGACAGTGTCGAATGCACTGGACTTACTTTGAAACGAGTAGAGCCAGCGGCGGTAGGCGAACGCTTCGTTCGACTTTGGCTTGATGGAGAGGACGAGGGCCGAGAACTGCAGCTCCTTGTTTATGCTGAGCCGGTTCTTTTGCACAAGCTGGCGGCGGATGTGCCAGAATGTGGTCACGTCAGGATTGATAAGCAGCGCCACGTTCAGATACTTGGCCAGAGCATCGCTCTGCTGCTGCTGCTGGAGCGTGCGCAGCTGCTGCTGCGACGTCTGTCGACGGTGCGAGATGAGGGTACGGTGGGCGTGGTCGTAGACATGCTGAGCGCACCACGACTCCAGGCCCAGATTGTGCTCCACGTGCACCACTGGCGACTTGTTGCAGTTCGTCTCCTTCGGTATTATCTCGAACGAAGCCCTGCGACGCAATTGAATTGAGTGATAATTGAATTGAGTGATCAACCCAAGATGGGGTGTTGAACTTACAGATCGGCGTCCTTGAGGAAGACTGCGTTTATGTCGCGTATGATCTTCTCGCAGAGCACTCTCTTCTCGTTATTAAGGTCCACATCCATGTCGTCCTCCATCGCACTAGCGCTGTGTGAGCTCTTTTCCTGTGGCTTTCGCTGGTCCAGCTTCCTGGCTGCTTCCGCTTGGTCTTGTTGATCGCTGTCGTTTGATTCGAATGTAGAGGCACATTGATTGCTTTCAATTAACATTCGGCTGCTCAATTCTAGGCCAGGCCTCTGCCTAGAGGGGCTCCGGTTAATTAAAGAATCCAGCCTTGGATGAGAGGCTGTTACGGAGGCCCCACTACCGGAGCCATCACAACAAATAAATTTCAATTAAAAGCGAATTTATTATTCCTATTCTAATAGATAGCCGGGTGCGGAATGCGAACGGAATCGGGTGCGAGACCAGGAACGGGACCGACCGCAAGCCGATTTCGCAAAGATCGGCCCAAACTGTGGTTCGTGCAACTTTAGTCTGTATTATTTGTCACACACTTGGCGCACAATTGCTCTCTGCCCAGTCACAAATTGAAGCAGACCCAAATACCAATTAGGAATGTTTAGGGGAGCGACCATATGATGTGGGCACCACTGTCACTGTTGTGTTGTTGTCGTTGCAGTGGGTGTGAGATTTGTTGTTGCTAACATGTGTTTGGATAGCTAGCTATGCATGCTATCGATTTAGCGCCTATCGGTATGGCAATGCAATCGACTCTCGCAGTGTGACCAGAGAGAAAGGGAGGTCATACCAAAATGATCATTTTGATATTAAAATTGCAAGAAAATATTCCCAGCTATATATGTGTTTAATTTAAATATTATCTTTACCTTTACAAAATGATTGTAATCGTTACAACAGGCTCGTTTGAATATTTTCCCTCTCTAGGTTCCACAATTATCAACTTTCTATGATAGTATCGACGATATTTTGTGTACAAATTGTATTATGATATTAAATAAAAGAGTGAATGAATGTATAAATGACCCATCACTAATTAAGGAATTTTGAAGCACGTGCGATCGCTGCACGACAAATTGAAAATGGACAGCCGGTTTTATGCACTGAATATCCGAAGATACCAACAGCGGGCACAAGTAGAGACGCCCGACACAATCTACTGGGAAAGGCTAGAGGTAATCGGGTCTATAATCGAAATTCCGAATCCAAAGAACCAACAACTGTTATTTTTCTTGCATTGCAGAAACCCGAGTTCCTCAAGGAGTGCAACACAATCGAATATCTAGACTTCAGTCCCAGCGAACCAGACAACTTTGTCGTGACATGCTCGGTGCGCGTTCAAATCTACAATTTGGTCACAAAGCTGATGGTAAAGAACCTATCAAGGTTCCAGAAGACCGCCTATGGGGCGACGTTTCGTCAAGATGGCCGCCTGTTGGCGGCCGGTGACGAAGAGGGCCATGTAAAGCTCTTTGACACCACAAGCCGGAACATCCTGCGAATCTTTAAGGGCCACAAGGCGCCTGTGCATCGGACCTTCTTCACCAACGACAAGCTGCAGCTGACTAGCTTTTGCGACGACAAATCTGTGCGCCTGTGGGACGTGTCCAACGAAAAGGTGGTGAAGACCTACAGCCAAGCCCACACGGACTACATTCGCGCTGGGGCCATGCATCCGGTGGCAGGCAGCATGTTCGTCTCTGGCGGCTACGATGGTAAAATTAATCTGTACGACACGCGCGCGGAGAACGCAATTCAGCGTACCCTGAACCATGGCAGCCCAGTGGAGTCGCTTCTCTTCATGCCAAACGGTTCCATATTCATCAGCGCCGGCGGCAACCAGGTGCGTGTCTGGGACCTCATTAGCGGCTGCCGCCTGCTCACGATGATGTCGCAACACCACAAGACCGTGACCTGCCTGCGCCTGGGCACTGACGGGCGCCGCCTGTTCTCCGGCGGCCTGGATCGGCATGTTAAGATCTACGACACCTCCACCTACAAGACCGTCCACACGCTTACCTATCCCAATGCCGTGGTGAGTCTGGCCGTTGCCAGCGCAGATCAGGCGGTTGTGGCCGGCATGGTGGACGGTCTCATCTCGATCAAGCGCATGATCGTCGAGAACAAACCGAGTAACCTGAACAAGATCCGGGTGAATCATGCAGCTAAGGAGAAAAGGAAGCTCGTCAAGAAGCTGATACGGCCGGATACCTCCCAAGTGGTGGACCACACAATCAAAGACAGGTTCAAGAGCCCAAAACTCCAGACCTTCGACGTTCATCTCCGCAAGTTCAACTTCAAAAAGGCCCTGGACGAGGTTCTCCTGCCTCGTCAGGTGGAAAAGCATCCAGAAAACACTGTGGCCGTTATCACAGAGCTACTTCAGCGCCGGGCCCTGCACAAGGCACTCACCGAACGGCCCGACGCAGTTATCATCCAGTTTATCGATTTCCTCTGCACGCACATGGGCGAAATCCGTTTTATGCGTCCGCTCATGAATGCCGCCAATACCATCCTCGATGTCTTCGATGGCAGTTGTGTTTTGTACAGTCTTAAAGTGCTAGAAGCCCTGCAACGACTAGCTACCGCTGTCCAGGCGGAAATCGCCCTCAGCGTCGAGATGATCCAGCTGAAGGGAGCCATGGACACGATCATTGGCGTTTCCCTAAACGACAGCGACAGGCCGAAGACGCGCACAGCCGCACCAAAGGAAGCCAGGATGCAACCGTCCAAGCGCGCCGAGAAGTACGTCATCTATGTTGATTGACAGCGAGAAGATGGGGAATGAAGGGAACAACTTAGCCTTTAAGTGCCTCTGCTCCTCCAGATGGAGACGGGAATCATAGGGAACCGACGACCATTGGTTTGACGATGGTTGAGTGGAGTGGAGTGGAGCTGAGTAGAGTCCACGGTTAGCCATTTAAGGAATGATAATTAAGTTTGGAATAAAAGACGCCAAGATTATATGTATATATTGGGTTTTGTTTTTTATTAAATACATACTTAAAATGAACAATTTATGTTGTTTGCCAATCAATTGCCGTTTCGTAATGTACACTTCAATTTTGTCTGCCGTTGTGGGAATAATAAAAAATCAGAGTTATAGTGGAGGAGGCAACGAAACTGCTGCTGCCCTCGATTTAACTTTGCGTTTATTATTATTACTATATATTCCGCGATTACTATACGATTCTTGTTTTCGTTTACATTCGCTTCTGGATTACTCCTGCTCCCCTTGCTCCGTACATATGTCTATGCATATGTGTATGTGTATATTGTTAGCTTTACTCGTATCTAAATGTAGATTTAGATTAACTGTAGGTTTACTTTAATTTATTTTATTTTATGGTACGATTATTTGGAAAGACGAATTTACACTTGAAGTTGCTTTCATCGAAGTTGCGACGCATAGTTCTGTTGTCGCATTAGCTTACATTTACTATATGTATATATATATATATATAGTTGTATATGTATATGTATGTATTTATGTGTGTTTTTGTTTATAGTTAGGCATATATATATATGTATATCTATCGCGCTAGATCCTGTGCCTTACTTCTCAATGCTGCTCGCACCGATCGCCGCCAGCCAGTAGAGAGAATTTTATAAGTAAGATTACACAAAATTTTTGTTAAACTAAATAAGAATACAATCAGGGGACTTACGACTTAGCTAGTTACAAATATGATGGGCGAGTGGGTGGAGGGTGTGTTTTTATTTGTGGGTATTTTTGTGGCTCCACGTTTGTCTATGTATGTGTGTGTGTGCTGCCGATCGTACTGTATGTGTGTGTAGGTGTATGTGGAAGAATTGTGTGTGTAAGCGGAAATGAGAATCGAGGAGCCACTGCATTTACAATTAAATTACAAATTACATTCATATACATAACAGGTATTGCCTTTACATGTTGCACTCTGTTCCTCCTGCTTTCGGGCTGTTCTTCCAATACTCCATACAAGACACACCATCATCATGATGACAGAGAGATTGGCATGGATTCGGGTCTAGGGCTGGAACTGAAGGACTCCGCTTACTCCATGCGCTGCCGAAGTTGCTTCTGATTTTTGGCTCACTTAAACGCTAGCACTACACTTGGATACACTTGAAACAGAACAGTGCACAGACAGGTATCAAATTATACAGGCAGCTGAATATAAATATAAGATTTGCTATACATAAAGAAAATACAAATAATTGTTTGGAGACTTCCGTCCGTCTGTTTACAATAGGGATCATCTAGTCGACAACTGATCAAAAACTGTGTGTGGGGGGACAAAAGATGTGTGTGCTGGCTGATGCTGGTTTTTGTGGTCGTGGTGCTGGTGGTGGTGGTGGTGGTGTTGGTAATGGTGTGTAGATGCGAGTCCGGACTAGACTGAACTGCCTTAGCCATCCTCCTTGGGCGGTGTGAACCAACCTGCAGATGGTTGGAATGGAATAGTTTCAATTGTGACGATTAGCAAGCAGACAAGCAACAAATCTTCTTACCATTCTTCTCGTGGATCTGCACAAGGGACTTGAAGCTTTGCTGGGCTCGTGCCAGGCTGTACTGGCCTTGGCTCAGTGCCTGTTCATGATGAGACTAGAAGGATTATTTCATTATCTCCTAGCGGAAGACAACACAATGCCTACCTTAGTGGCCCCAAACTGTATCCGCGCCTTGCCCTTGACAAGGGTGGCGGCTATCTGCATGATCACCGCCTCGACAGTGTAGGCTGAGCTCCAGCCCTGTTTGGTCAGCAGCTCCATGCAAATGGCGCCGCCGATGAGCACATATCCCCCTGCATATTAAAGAAATCGAATTTTAGTTCTTCTGTGGCCCCCAAACTGGGAAGTTGCTTGAACCTGAGATGATTGGGTGCACGACGCGGACAAAGGGCGGCTCAAAGGGATAGGTCTCCTTGAAAAGGATGTTGAGGAGTATGCTGTCCTTGCCCTCCTTCTCCTTGAGCATTAGTAGATCACTGTGCAGCGGACTGTCGGGGTCCACAGACTTGAGGCGGATGTTCCACTCGTAGATCGAGTCATTGACGAGCTCAATCAAATACATGTTCTTCTTGAAGGCGTCCGATCGATAAATATCACGTAGTTCCTTCATTAGGCGGTCGGTTGCCTGCACGGAACCCGAAACGGAACCCTACAACGGAGCAGATCAAAACAGAAGAGTGAGTTTATCAGTGCCATGGAGCGCCAAGGACAACTTACTTTTAAATAGTCTTGTCTTTGACTTTGACGCAGTCTTTCTAGGGTCGCTAAGTGCTCCACTTCCATGTCATCTTTCTGCAATGATCCGAAAACTGATTAGAATCTGGGAGCAGTGGGAGCAACTGATTTTCGCCACGCACCTTATTTGTACTCCGTACATCATCCATTTCCAATGGCAAATCTTCGTCGCCTTCGCTCTCCTGTTCGCTCTCGCCAATGGGGTCCTCGATCTCGTCCTGATCAGAGTCGGTCTCCTCGTTGCCCCCATGAGGCCCCCCCATTTTCCGCTGTTCGCAGCGCAGCGGGGAAGCCGATGGCGGTGGCGTTTGCAATGGCAACGTTAAATTGTCTACATCAGGTGGCAGTGGAACGTTGTGTAATCGGCACAGCTCGCGCAGCAATATGCCAACCTGCAACATTTCGATTTGAGAAACGGGGGAAGGGGGGAGTTATGAATGTTCTTGTTCCTGGCGGTATACATTTACCTGATTGATCACGTGATTATCACGACCATTTGTATTGCTAAGTATTTGGACAGCATTGGTGACGCTCGTCTCCTCGCTCTCGGCAAACCACACTGGCGGCGATGAGGGATACGTTTCCTGTGGTTGGATGGGGGATATCAATAATATTATTAGTATACATACATACATACATACATATATCGCATTTAAGTGAACATGTGTGTGCGTAGGGAAGGAATGATGTATGGGAAACACTGATGTTGTTGTTGGTTAGGGTGGGTCAAGGCCTTCCCCCCGCATGTTTGTTCAACTCGTGCGCTCACTCTTTCTCTCTCTCTCTCTCTCTCTCTCTCAGGTGGAATCGTGAAATAACAGTCGTCATGCCAAACGTTGCCAAAAAGAGAGAGAGAGAGACAGAGAGATGGAGAGAGAGAGAGACAGAGAGATGGAGAGAGAGAGAGAAAGAAAGTACGAGAACAAACAAGAAAGGGAAATAGCAGGCAGAACAAAATTATAACCTTTAATTAGATCGTTGAACCAAGCCGAGAGCACTGCACAGACAACACAGGCGAAACTCAGGCCGCGCAGGGGAACGCTTGGAGACCGCCGATCGGGTGCAATGAATCATAAATTATAAAGGTATAGTCCGCCAGATCTTCTTTACTCCTTCTCCCCGCTTCAAGCCTCTGCGGCAAGCACAAACACACTAGGCCACACAGAGGACCCATCTGATAGAACGAGATATGATTATGAATAGAGGGAGCTGATGGCCAACGGGCAACGACTATATTCTATCCCTCTCAATCTTTCACTAGTCAGCGTGGGAATAAAGGAATAAGCACCCACACAGACACAGCCACACATACACTTATGTATGTACATGTTTACACATTTATAGAGTATGTATGTGTAAGTACACAATCAACAAGAAAAGACAAGAAAGAAGATATCAATGCGAAACGATAACGAAACGCTAGAAAACGACCCGACCCGAGCATTGGCATACTAGACGGATGGATGGAGAAAGAAATAGAGTTTAGACTAGTACTCAGTTCCGAAAAATGTTGCAAATAGTGTCATACATCTGGCCAGTGATAGTGATATGGCAGAATGCAGTGCACCGTACGTTAACACTGCTCAATCTGCTGTTTTGTTTTGTTTAGAGTAAACTTAGTTAATGGAATGCACTTCTCCGACTGGGGTCCCCTCTTCCCAGGCATATCCTAGGCTCCCCAATATTAAATAGCCAAAAGAATGTAACTGCCCATACGCAGCAGCAGATAAGTGTACACCTCCCCGTGCAACCACCGGCGACCACCGTGAAGATTGACAAAAACAACTTAATAGGCAAATATAATAAATTATATTAATATCCATATATGTATGTAATTCTCCTTCAAAAAGCTGCCTTAATTAGATTCTACTTTCTTCTTTATTATTAAAAAAAATCATTTGGTTTTTTGTTTTCCATTCTTTTATGTTTAGATAGATAAACATAAGATATATGTATACATATGTACCTAGCAGTATACCCTAGCGGTATATAGAATATTTCTGTATTTTTCGAGGAGCTAGAAAAATACCATCGAATACCACCTGGCTCTGCTGCTCTTTTCAGTATCTATCGGAATTTGTTTCTTGAACTGAGTACTGCTCTAGCAGCAAAGACGATAGCAAACAGTTTGTGATCGAAAAAATGCCTGATATTCAAGCTTGCCAGCGTGCAGTACCAGGGTTTTCCAGTGAACGGAGAACGCATATTTATACAAACAGGTGCAGTGGACAAGCAGCTTATTTTTCTCATGCTATCAATCATTGACGAAATTCGGTATATATTGCTAGACATTCGGACAGGCTTTCAGTTACTTTTACGTTTTAAATTTTCAACCATCAGTCATACCCTTCTGTTTCTGCGTGCTCTGAAATTCGCCTATGTTTGCGATCGACAAAGGGCTTCTGTTATGTGTAACAGAGACTTTATTACGATATGGCGCGATAACAAAATCGGGCTGCTACAGCTGTTCGCACGAATTCACTATTTGTTGTTACCCAGACCAAATTCATATCCAATTTATAGGTTGGGTTTCAAAAATATTATTTATAAAAAATGCAGAGCATAATTTTCCTGGTAATGGTGTCAAATTCGTGTCAATGCGCCAAAAAGTCATATTAAGAATCGTTTTGTTGTATACTTTGTGCCGTTTACTTTGCATATCGGCGAGGAATATGTTGGCGTGCAAAAGCATATCGGAAATTTGTAGCGAAAGTGAAAACGGGAACCTCCCTGATTCAAGTTAACTCAATTATCGATAGGTAACTTAGGAGAGTGTAAAGAGGATTTTCAGCTGCGCATTAAAACAAATAAACAAATTCTAATATATCATTCATATTAAATGTAAGTAATATAATAAACCAATACAATATTCAATTTTTCCGTGCGATTCAATCTATGTTCGGTTAATTTTCCAACCATCGATAACATCAATATTTCTATGGATTTTTTCGCAACACAAATTTGTTTATCTACGACGCTGTTCGCTTCACTATTCGTAATAAAAATTTTAATTTCCAGAAGAAAATCCGAAAAGTCTGCATTTTGATGCGCTTGGGCAGAGAGACACTTTTTACATTATTCTTACATTTATCGAAATTGTGTCTTGTACTTTTCCCAAAACATCTCTCTCTATATATCTCAAATATCCAAAATGCCCTGCATTAACGATGTATTCGATACCGACATCCAGATCGCGAAGTGCTCAGGAACTATCAAGACAATTCTTGAGCATTGCGGAATGGAGGATGACAAGAAGGGCTGTGTCCCTCTGCCTTATATGAATTCCAGCATTCCTCCGATGCTGGATACCAACCAAGCTTAAACCAGAGGACATATTCCTAGTACAACCAATTTCTGACTGGTAAATGCCGAAGAGATATTCCCAGTATTTGGTTTATAGTGAACACATAAGGATACCCTTTCAGAAAAAAATGTAGTGGATGATGAATCATGACGTACCCTCTACTGTCTGTGAGGTATCTTTTGTGTGGCGTTCTATAGACAGTGGGAGCGGACTGTACAATGTGATACATATGTACATACAAATATAGAGTGTACATGGAAGAGTACACAAAAGATGCAAGCTCGAATAAACGCACCATTGGACAATGGAATGCATGTTGAGAACCGGACAACGAGAGACTCACACCATAGTCTAGCCAGGGCCCGTTGTTGTCCCCTAGGACTACGGTGAAAGATACGGTTACCGATCTACGATACAGATAAGTGAGTAGACTCCACCGCGGAGGAGTGCGTAAGGAAGTGCGATGATGATGATGATGATAATGGAATCATAAGAGTTGTGGGTGTTTCGAAAGAGTTGAACTTACCGTTATATTCGCATGGATGTCATAACGCTTTCCGTTCTTATCGATGAACCTGCACAAGAGCTCGTCGACGCTGGAATTGAGTATCTGAAAGCGTTCGTGATTCTTCGGGAAGATCTTCTCCAGAGTTTTGATTTCCTGCTTTAAGGTGTTAAGGCACGCCATATTGGCGGGCAAGGCAATTGGTCAAGTCTGATTTGGTCCGATGTTGCTGCTGTGAGCTGTCTGTATATTCTGCTCGCTCCCACAATGGAGGAGCTGCTGCTCCGCTGGTGTCCCCCAGGTACGGCGGGTATGGACGCAGAATCAACGAAGACAGCAGCAAGCAACGCACACTAGCAGCAATGGAAGACCACAACGGAAGACAGCCAAAACTCGCACTGCCAGTAGCCGTCGTTGGCGCAGATAGTTATATTTTTCTCGCTGTCGTATCAGAAATTATTGTTTTGTGGCCTCCTGGCTGCCCGAGTCGAGTCCTCACCTTACTTCATTCACCACACCACACCGTTCGAACACCGTTCGAGTTAAGCCTTCTTCTGCTGGTTCTCCTTTCCTTCGCCACCTTCTCCTGCTTATCTCATGCACAACAACGACCGACCGCTGCCTCTTGCCGTTTTTCGTCGTCTGTGTCGCTGTCGCCCCGTTTGCGACGAGGTTGTGGATGGTCGGCAATAGATGGCGTTTTGGCGCTGGCGCTGTTTTCCTGCTTTCTTGGTTGTCGTTTTCTCAGTTAACTCTTTATTGTTGCTGCAGTGTTGTTTTGTTATCGTCCGGAGGTAGATTATAGCAGTTGTTTGCTGATTCGTTGTCTTCGTCTCCTTAACAGTCACTGTCCTGCTCCAATTTTGTTTACGCCAGGCCAGGCCTCTGCACCAATGTACGCTTCGGCACTCACACTGATGCCGCGGCTGCTGCTTCTTCTTCCTCTCCTGCGGCGCACAGCATGCGCTCTTGAGTGTGTGTGTGCGTCTCTCTTCTTTTGGCGTTCAGTTTTTTGCACTTTGATTTTGCTGCTTCCTTGCGTCTCGCTTTTCGTTACACGGCTTTGACTTTGACCAATGTCCTGGTCCCGGCTTGAATTCACACTCTGTGCGTTTCGCAGGCGTTGGTAGAATAAGACAGAAAGATAGATAGAGAGTGAGTGAGATGGGTAAGCACGTGTTTCACTCTAGCTAATACGGACATATGCAGTAGTTTCTATCGCTTCAGTTTTAATTGCTGCAACAACAAAAACAACAGTTGCGTGTACCCAACACACACATATGTACACTTGTCATTGCACTGGACTCGCGCACATAAACACACACAAAGTACCACGGTATTAACTCTTTCTCTTTCGCACACAAAGCTCTGGCCTAACCTACGCAACGATCAAGCAGAAAGTTTTAAACAAAAAACTGAACTTAAAAAAAATTATAAAATAAAATTTTAGCAGGAAAAAATATATTTCTCTTTCTAGAGTTTCTTTCCGTTTCTCTGACGTTTCGTTTGCTTTGATATTGTAACTACATTTATATGAATGTACATATGTATGTATGTATGTATGTATGTATGTATGTACATAAATACAGAGATAATTTTTGTGGACCGAATCCAAACTTCGTTTCAGACAAAATCACAATTGTTACAGGAAAAATAAACTTTGAAAATGCCCGACGAAAGCTCAAAGCCACGACAGTCTGCTGGGATAGAAAAATGATGGCGAAAGAAAATCCGTCCCAAAGAGGAATTGAAAGTCTGGCAGCCAGTTCGGTCTCAGCCCCGCCACTGTGGTCACACACACACACACACACACATACATATCTCGCAGACTGTCAAAATCTCTTCGAGGCTCCACTGTGCGCTTGCGGCAGCTGAGAAGCCAGCTGCTGTCGTGCCGTATCATGCATAACCTTTTTTCCATTCGTTTTCAACATTGCATACACACACACACACACACACATGGGTACACTTAATTTGTAAATAGCATTTAATTATTTATCAATATTATGTCTCTGATGCACTCCTAAGCTAACTTTTCTCAAATGCCCCCACTCCCATCAATCCCATCCATCCCATCCGCTCCGCAGACAGCGAGAGAGAAAAGAAGCACAGAACTCCTTTGTTTGCGTTTTATTGGCATTCTCTTGCATCCGCAAGAACACGGCGTAGCAGCAGACACACAAAAAAAAACAGTAACTCCTTTCAGGCACCCCGAGAGTTTAGCACAACCAGTTCGAGTAATTTCAAAAACGCCCCGAGTATTACAACGGGGCAAAAATATGTAACTAAAACCCACAAGCACAGGCCAAGAAAAATTTTACGAAAAAAGAAAAAACAAAATAATTCACGCACACACCAACAAAATTTATGATACGAAGTTCCACGCACGTCCGCCCGCTTTACCTTTGCACCACCCCGACAACAAGACGACCTGAACATAGAGATGTGCTATCGGACCAGCCACATACGGGCCCCAACATTTTGACACTTCCCCATCATCGATTACCATCCATCGATTTATATGGGCCACACAGATGCCACTATCGATTGTTTTGCGAAAGCAACCTCAGCTAATTGGAATACATTTACCTGCCAGTGTTTAATTTGGAAACACTTATGTAGTACACATGCATGTGGGCTTGAAATTCAGCTGCTGGATTGCAAAAATATATTCGTAAACTATCTGGTGATTTTACGTGGGGGCTGTTGTTAGCGTGGACTCCAGTTTGCTCGGGAGACACGGATTGCTCGTTGTTATTATTTACTTGGCAAGTAGTTGGTTTTAGGTTCTAGCTTTAGTCAATTATGCGTTGATTCAGTGTTTGCTATTGCACTTTGTATAACGATATGGTATGTGCCATATGTGTATGTAATTTGGCACTTTTGCAATATCTCGAAATTGTAATTTCCTCCGCGGACGTTTGCTTATTGAGATGTGTTTTAACTAGGGCTGCACTGCCACTATCGACAGTTCGCAGCAATTTATCGAATTTCCTCCGCGGGACATTGGACTAGGGATGCATCGTCAAACTACTCTCGATATGTATCGACTCGCAGCTATTACATTGTGTGGCCAGGCGCAAAGTCAATCTCTCTGGAAACATTCAAACGTTTATTTTAGGGTAGGGGAACCATCCTTCATGTAATACTTAGTACGGTATGGGTATTTGCACCTAAAAAGTGCACTGAAATGTAATGGATATCGAATGAAAATAAAGAGCGAATAAAAAGTACTACTTCGGTTTCAGATTTATTATTTTTGAGCTTGTTTCCTAGTTGTGTCGCCTCCTTGTTTATCCCTTACACCTTCTGTTCCACCTCCCATTTGCTTACTCCTTGGGACAGATAACGTAAATACATACATATACGAGTATAACATAACATGCATATGCATGGCACATCTACACATGCACATATTGCAGATCGAAGAAGGAATAGCTTAAAAGCACAACGGAATGGATTGGATTGGAATTTGAATTGGAATTGGAATTGGATTTCGTTTGTTACGTTTTACATTTTGTGTTGTTTTTTGTTTTATTAGATTAGAGATAGATTAGCATAATTTGACCCCGACTTTAGCTAATTTGAATACGAAAAAAAACCATAGAAATAATTCTTGCCTGGCGCGAAATGCTGTGGTCCGGAGACCTGGACCGATCGGATCCCCTAACCCCCAAAAGCGTCCCCCTGAAGTTCGTATCCGCATCCTGTTTGGCAGTCCCATCCGTTGACCCCTCCGGTCAGTGGCGTCCCGCAGCCCCCGCCCCATGCATTACGAACATCCATTAATCGCCCGGCCTCTCCCAGCATTTCGCGCCCTGCCTTTATCTTCCCCTGTGTCGTCGGGCTTGGTTTAGAGTTCGCTGTGTGGTGTCTTGGTATCAACTGTGGGCGTGGGTTTGACCTCCGGCTCGGCGTCCTCTGGCTGCTGCTCAGAGTTATCCTTTGTTTGATCTTCATCGCCGCTGCCTGCGGCCTCTCCCTCCTTCTGCTCCTTCTCTTTGTCAGTCTCTTTGGGTTTCTTGTCCTTGTCGGCGACCTTGGGCTTCCAGATCTTGATCTTGTTCACCAGATACTTGACCTCGCGGTCGAGCAGGCTCATCTTGGCGGTGATTTCTTTGACGGACAGGCGAATGTCGGCATTGCGCGGGAGCTTCTTCTGGGCGGCGGTCTCAGTCTTCAGCCAGGCACTGCTCTCGTCGATGGCCTTGGCGAGGGTGTCGATCTCCACTTGGGTGTAGACGTCCTTCTCGGGATTGGTGTCCTTGGTGAGGTTGCGGGCGGTGACCAGGAACTTCTCAGCGCCGTCGAGCATGCCCTTAAGGGCCTTGGTGGCCTCGGGACGTTCTTCGTGCTCCCAATGACGGGCAAGGAAGATATTCGAGAGCTTCTTGAGCTCGTTCAACTTGTCCTCGTAAATCTCCGCCTTGGGATCCTCGAGATCCTCGTACAGCCATTCGGAGAGCCTGCTGCACTCGGCCAGGAGCTTCTCCTTTTCCTTCGTAGTGGCACAGCTCTCATAGGTATCCTCACTCAGCTTTTGCTGCACCTCGATGATGTGCGACTCGAGAGAGTTGAAGGCGGACTCGAGGCGCACACGCTCCTCCTCGATCTTGTTAATGGCCGACAGCTTGGCCAGCGAGCTGTCGTAGGCAGACCCAGACAGGTTGGCCACAAACAGCACATGGGTGTTGTGGGCCACGGGAGCCTTAACGGTCACCAGCTTAATGGTGCCAGCCTTCTCCTTGGCCTCGCCCTCTGGGTCAGAGTCCACAGTCTTCTTCTCCTTCTCCTTATCCTTCTGCTCAGCCTCAGCAGACTTCTCAGTCTGGCTGTCTTCTGTGTTGGGGGTTTCTCCTGCCCCAGCGCCTGCGCCTGCTCCTGCCGTTGTCTCCTCGGGCCCAGCCTCGTCCTTGATGTCATCGGTTGAGTCGTCGGCCGAGTCGGATTTCTTGGTGAAAAGCTTGCTGATGGTACTGCCCAGCTTGGCCAGGGTGCTGTCCTCGTCGGCATCGTCTGGCTTCTGCTTGTCGTAGATATATTCGACGCCGGTGCAGCGGACAATGCCCGAGTCGTTGAGCTCGAAATATGCCTTAATGCCCTTGTTCTCGACCAGGTCCTTCTTCAAACTCTCCAGCAGTTCTTTCACCTGCCTGATCTCCACGCGCGTAATGTTCAAGCTGCCGATAGATGCGACCGCCTCCTGACTGTAGCGGTCCAGGTCGCCGTAGTTCACAAAGAACTCAAAGTCATCCGAGTGCTTGTTGAAGGTGATCACCTTCTTCTGGGGATAGGGATTCATCAGTCCAAACAGGACGCGCTTGACCTTCTTCGCGGAAACGCCATCTGCAGCCACGCTGTCGAAGACCACTTGCAGGGGATAGAGGACGGCGTCCTTGACGACAAACTTCTTTACCTTAAAGCCCGCGGAAAGATCGGCCGCCTTGTAAACAGCCCCCATGGTGGCCGACTCGTCGGCGTTAAGATTCTTGCCCAGCTCCTGCTTGATCAGCGCCTTGATGGTCTCCTGGACACGGGGCACGCGCGTGCCACCACCGAACAGGATCACTTGATTGATCAGATCGAGGCTGAGATTGGACGAGGCGAGGGCCTGCTCTAGGGGCTTGGTGGTGCGTGGCCACAGATCTGCGCAGATCTCCTCCAGCTTCTCGCGAGACACCGCCAGCTTGAAGTCGATGTCCTCCAGGAGGTTCTCAATCTGAGCATAGTGGTCGTTGTTAGCCGACAGCACATTCTTCAACCGACCAGCCTCCTTGAAAAGCTTGGCCAGGGCCCGGGGGCTGGTGGTCACATCCGTCTTGGTCTTCTTCAGCGCATTGAACTCGGCGGCCAGATAGTCGCGCAAGCGCAGCTGTATCTCCAGACCGCCCAGCGTGCGATCGAAGCCCACGCCCAGCACCTGCACCACGGGATTCGTCTCCTTGGTCTGCTTGTCCTTCACCAGCTGGTAGCTGACGACAGCCGCTGACGTCTTGTAGGCACCCATATCGTAGAACAGATAGTACTGTGCCGTCTCGTTGATCTCGCCGCGATGGAAGACCCCGTAGTTGAGGGCCACCGCCGCGTAATCGTTAATCAGCTGCAGCACCTTCAGGTTGGCCAGTTGTGCGGCGGCCAGCAAGGCCTCCCGCTCAGCCTGTCCAAAGTAGCCGGGCACAGTGAGGACGCACTCGGCTATGGACTGCTGTGTGGACAATTGGGCGTACTCCTTGGCCTTGACCAACATTTGGGCGATGAGCTCTTCCACGGAGAACTCCTCGGTGTCGCTTTTCTTGAAGACCACCGTATTGCGTTCCGGATCGCCGACAATGTTGTAGTAGGGGAAGCGTTTTCTGTGGTTGTCGGAAAGAAGTTCCATTAGAAAGTGTCCTCTAAGGCAGGGCGCACAGACTCATACACAGAGTCCACCATAATCAGTCAAGGCAATCTTGGCCCTTAAGCACTGACGTGGCCCAAGAGCCGTACAGAACACGTACACAGGCACACGAAAACGCACACATAAACAAACACCAATAGAGGCAAACACTTACCGGTAAAGGTCCACAATGGGATTATCGATGGTCTTGCCGAGAAGGTCCAGCAAATAGCCGTAGGCCGAAGACGGATCACGAATGCCAATGGTCTGGGCATCCTCACCAACGGTGCGAAAGCCATCGCGGAATGCGATTATAGCCGGCGTCTTGCGCTTGGACTCGCGGTTCAGAGCAATCTCCATGGGAACGCCCGGCGAGACGACGCCCACCTTCATCCACTCTGTGCCCAAGTCCACGGACATGACAGCAGCCGACTGGGCAGTGGGCAGATGCAGCACTCCCACAAGAACGGCAACGACGCCCAGCATGAGAATCTGCGTGAGCCGCGAGCGGCTCGGACGCGATAGCGCTAGCAGCTCCATTTTTCTGCACGGAATTACAAAAATTATAAATACATATATGCAGACGGAAGCACATGGATGGGGAGAGCAATAACCTTTTTATTTATTTCCACCTACTTCTTCCGCTATTCTTTTACTTTTTTCCCTTCTTTTTTCTCTCTCTTTTTGCAACGCAAGCAGCTGTCGGGACACCGCTCCGCTCACTCTCTCCCCTGTTCCGAGCCGATTCAATCGCTTTTTGAAGTAGTTTTTACTTACGTGTCGGTTTTGTTTGGCCTGAGTCGTCAGACAGTGGGGTCTGTGGTATGTGCGCGTCGATTGGAAAAGGCAGAAACGAACGTTTTATGTCAATTGAAGATCCGCAAAGCACATCAATAATTTAACACTTTGGCGAAGAAGTCGCGCCGACGTTCAGGTGTTGAGTCAAGAAGAAGAAGAAATCGTTGACGTGTTGATGTGTGAGTCTCGCCGATGTTCAGATTAGTGGGACCGCGTATAAAATATACCGCTTGCCCCTCACAAATATACCGAAATATACCTACTCAATTTCATAATAAACATACCGTAATACCGTTCGCTGTTCATGAAAATCTTACATGAAATATTACTAACTATGTAGCTACTTTCTAAATTTGTCCAATAGAAAAATCCATTTTCTACAAGATTGTTTAACTTTTCGGGCTCATTCTTATTGGCTTAATTATAATATAAGGTATCGATGATATATCGATATAAAAACAGAGCTGCAAAATATTGGCTTAAGGCGCTTCAATTTGAATATTCATTTAAAAAATTATATTTTTCCTCCTTAAATCTCTTATTTTAAATGGAAAAATTTGTTTGAATACAAAAATGTAACCACGTATTGACGCTTCAGCATTCCAACGTTGACCGAATTAAAATATTTTTACATACACACATAATTGTGTGCATAATATTGCTGACACAAAAAAACATATTTTTACTTGGTCTGCTTTTTACCTTTTCAACAATTTTTGGATCGGTCATCGGTCAACTACTCATTTATCATTTTCACATTAAAAGCCGAAGGAACAGAATAAAAATACACCCTACATATATGTACATACATATGTATTATCTATTCTCTAAATGCATAGTTTTGTATAATCAGAACCATTATGATCATTTTTAGATTGAATCTGTAGTTGTCTAATCTTTACGTAATATATCGAATAAAGATGAAAAATGTAAATTTTACGGGATTTTTCGGGCATAAAATAACTACAAGTGCACGTGGAAGTGTCTAAAAACAGTCTTCAAAATTTTAAGCTAGTCCTCTACTGTTTTATCGCTGTACTGTTTCAACTGAATCAGTTGTATGCAAGACTTCTGATTAGAGGTAATATTGTTTCATACTCATATTTCGACTGTAAACTAGCATGACAGTCACCATACGCAGCATACCCACGTTCATATATGAATAACTTCCAGGGTACGAGACTGGTCTACTTGCGATTTTTATCCCGAAACGCCGAGTCAACCATTAATGCTTGGAGTGAAATGGCTTTGAAAAATGATCGATTCTAGCGAATTTAAATAAATAAAAGCCAGATTTCCACTTGCGCAATAATTCGTGATTTCAAAATTTTTGCTGATTTGTTCGCTTTTTGTTCATATAAGAACCGCCCTGCCACCTGATTTCAGTTTACACTTTCAGATCGTCCATCGAGCATGTGCGGACCGCGTCTCCCTTCACTCCTGGCAATCGGATGCCTGTTGGTTATGGCCTCAGGGGAGTCCCTGTCCGACTATTATAGGCAGGACTTCGAGGACTTGGTCATCCCCGAAACCGAGTTCGAGGAACGTCAAGCGCGATCGTCGTCAAGCATACCTGCTCAAGCATATGCCGCACCCGTTATCTACAATTCGCAATCCAGCTACTCAGCACCTGCGGCCCCAAGCTACTCAGCACCGGCTATTAAAAGTTATTCAGCGCCAGCGGGTCCTAGCTATTCAGCACCTGCTGCTCCAAGCTATTCAGCACCCAAGTCTTCTTATTCATCATCAGCACCGTCATCATACTCGGCTCCCGCATCATCAAGCTATTCAGCACCAGCCGCTCCAAGTTATTCAGCACCTGCTGCTCCAAGCTATTCAGCACCAGCCGCTCCAAGTTATTCAGCGCCTGCGGCTCCAAGTTATTCAGCGCCTGCGGCTCCAAGTTATTCAGCGCCTGCAGCTCAAAGCTATTCAGCACCTGCTGCACCAAGTTATTCAGCGCCTGCGGCTCCAAGCTATTCAGCACCTGCCGCTCAAAGCTATTCAGCACCGGCCACTCAAACTTATTCAGCGCCTGCGGGTCCAAGCTATTCAGCACCCAAGTCTTCTTATTCATCATCAGCTCCGTCGTCATACTCAGCCCCCGCTTCATCAAGCTATTCAGCACCAGCCGCTCCAAGTTATTCAGCACCAGCCGCTCCAAGTTATTCAGCACCTGCTGCTCCAAGCTATTCAGCACCAGCCGCTCCAAGTTATTCAGCGCCTGCGGCTCCAAGTTATTCAGCACCTGCAGCTCAAAGCTATTCATCACCTGCAGCTCAAAGCTATTCAGCACCTGCTGCTCCAAGCTATTCAGCGCCTGCGGCTCCAAGCTATTCAGCACCGGCCACTCAAACTTATTCAGCGCCTGCGGGTCCAAGCTATTCAGCACCCAAGTCTTCTTATTCATCATCAGCTCCGTCGTCATACTCAGCCCCCGCTTCATCAAGCTATTCAGCTCCAGCCGCTCCAAGTTATTCAGCGCCTGCCGCTCCAAGTTATTCCGCGCCAGCCGCTCCAAGCTATTCAGCGCCAGCGGCTCCAAGCTATTCCGCACCTGCAGCTCAAAGTTATTCAGCACCTGCCTCTCCAAGCTATTCAGCACCAGCCGCTCCAAGTTATTCAGCGCCTGCCGCTCCAAGTTATTCAGCGCCAGCCGCTCCAAGCTATTCAGCGCCAGCGGCTCCAAGCTATTCCGCACCTGCAGCTCAAAGTTATTCAGCACCTGCCTCTCCAAGCTATACAGCACCTGCTGCTCCAAGTTATTCAGCGCCTGCGGCTCCAAGTTATTCAGCACCTGCCGCTCCAAGTTATTCAGCACCGGCCACTCAAACTTATTCAGCGCCTGCAGGTCCTAGCTATTCAGCACCTGCAGCTCAAAGTTATTCTGCCCCTGCGGCTCCGTCTTATTCAGCGCCTGCAGCTCCCAGCTATTCAGCACCCCCAGCCCCATCGTACTCATCAAATGCAGCTCCCAGCTATTCAGCACCCAAGTCTTCTTATTCATCATCAGCACCGTCATCATACTCGGCCCCCGCATCATCAAGCTATTCAGCACCCGCCGCTCCCACGTATTCCGCACCGAAATATTCTGGCTACGCCCGCATGGGTGATATGCTGGGCTCGGCGAGGACTGGTTACGGATCCGCTTCAGCCGGCTATGGAGGATCCTCCATTCCCGCTCAGCCCTGTCCCAAAAACTACGTTTTCAGCTGCCAGAGCGTGTTCCAGAGAGCTCCTTGCAGTCAAGGCTCTTCTTACTAAGACACATTCGTTATGGAATTATAAAGAAATAATTGCAATAAAGTTGAAGAGAAAAAATTCAAGTCATTTCGCTCCATCTCCCCATCTCCCACGCAGAAAGTGCATTTTTGAAGGACTCAAATTTGTTGCGCCCAAAATTGTCCCCGCTGTAGTCTCTTTTTGGTTCATATTGGCTCGGTCCATGAGGGCGCCATGTATCGTGGATATATGGCTACTTGGCCAATATACGTTTGGGGTTAAATAATTAGTTATTCTTTATTTTAACCACAAATTGAGATAAGTATACAATCTTAACACCACAAGAACTGATTCAGAACTGGTTTATTTATTGTTCTGCTTGATACCTGCATATGTACACTGACGAGCAAAACTGTAACACCATTTCAGTATAGGCACTTCAACGGTCTTTATCTTCTTTTCTATTCTATGTATGACAAAGATTTTAGTACTGTTTTGTTGGTAATTCATTTAACTATGTTTCCAGAAAATTTGAATCTATTTGATAAGCTGGAAAAAAAAATGGCAAAGAAAAAATGTAAAATAGTCAACTGTTACAGTTTTGCACTCCGGTTATTTTTTTTTAATTTAATTTTTTAATAATGAGTCCAAAGTCGTTTTGATTTTTGAGTTTATGTATGCGATTTAGCATACTTTGGGTGTATTGTAGCAAAAAATTCACGGCGAATAGCGTTCCAGACGTCCTACGTACTCTACCACAACTCCATCATTCCACTTGGAGGAGCGAATATTTTTCCAGCTATGATTCGACATCGCTCCATCAATTTTTTAATGGGATCCTATCGGGAGATTACGGTGGCCACTTAATGGACTGTAATCTTTGTTTGGACTAAAATTTTTGAACAAAAATGACGAGTATTTGGTTTCATTGTCTTGCTGAAGAATGCATTTTTTAGCAAACAGACCCATATTCCCGATGACATCTCAAGATTCTGTTTTAGAATGATGAAATATTGTTCCTTTCGTATTATTCCATCGATAAATACCAAGGGTCCAACTCAATTTTCATGTATTCACCCCAGACCATTATTGAGCCGCCACCGTGCTTGACGGTTTGGCGCACAGTACTTGGTGACTGGATTAGGATGCTGTAAATCACTAATAAACACTTTCAACAATTGCAAATAGTTATGCTTCGAAGTAAAATGGTCAGATGAAATAAAGATGAAGCGTTTCGAGTCAAACAGCTCATTTTATTGGACTAGAGATGCCACAATCCATTTACCAAGTACTGTGCGCCAAACCGTCAAGCACTGTGGCGGCTCAATTATGGTTTGAGGCGGTATAAATCAAAATGGAGTTCGATCCTTGGAATTGATCAATGGGATAATGCAAAAGGAACAATATTTAAGCATTCTAAAACAGAATCTTGGAGATGTCATCGGGAATATGGGTCTTTTTTCTAAAAAATTCATTTTTCAACAAGAAAATGCAACGAAATACTCGTCCTTTTTGGTCAAAAATTGGATGTCTAAGCAAAGATTACAGTCCATGAAAAGACCACCGCAATCTCCCGATAGAATCCCATTAAAAAATTTATGGAGCAATGTCGAATCACAGCTGGCGAAATATTGGCTCCTTCCAATTGGTATGATGGGTTGTGGTAGAGTACGAAAAACGTCTGGAACGCTATTCCCCCCTGAATTTTTGCTAAAATACACCCATAGTATGCCAAATCATATTGATGAACTCAAAAAATTAAAAGGGCTGAGGGCTTATTAATACAAAATTTTCAAAAAATAATTGGTGAAAAAGTCAACGGAGTGCAAAACTGTAACGCTTGACTATTTTTACACTTTCCTTTGCCATTTTTTTTCCAGCTTATCAAACGGATCCAAATTTTCTGGAAACATAGTAAATTAAATCACCATCAAAACAGTACTAAAATCTTTGTCATACATAAAAAATAGAAGAAAAGATACAGATCGTTGAAGTGCGTATACTGAAATGGTGTTACAGTTTTGCTCGTCAGTGTACATCTAACGAGAGTTTATATTTGTTTCGCTCCCATTAGTTTTTTATATCTGTTCTCGCCAATCATACAGTTTGTTCCACCCGAGTCTAGTGGAATCCGGGTACCAACCCGTGAAAATAATTTAGGATGGGACGTAATAGGATAAGTATATGCACTCCGTCTATCCTCTTTTCACTTAATGACAAATATTCTTGCTATTTCCATACCAGAACCATCGTTATCCTCCCACCAACGAAGTGCCATCTGGCCGTTGTATTATATATTGCCCACTCTACCCATAGGGGTACAACTGGACGAGAAAGAACTAAAGAGATCCATTCTGGCTATAGTAATAAATCGATGAAACTTATTTTGGTTGCAACAGATTTTCGTCCTTTTATTTCGGTGTGATTTCACAGGAGGCCCTTCAATATTGGAAGCCTTAGCCAAAAATAACCATTGGTGGGAATTTCGGGCCCAGTGCGTCAGCCCCGCACAGCCATCGCCTCTAAGGAGGCGATAAACATCCAACCGGCCAATAATGACGATTCACCGATAATTTGATAGCTCCAGTCTCCAAGATTCGTTGCACTTCTGAACCTGCTCCATTCTGCTCGAATGGCAAGTCGAAACTTGCTCCAGGATGTACGAAATGCACCAGACTTTGTCGGTTGAAAATGTCTCAAAAGTGGCGTACATTTTACGATAGATCATCAATAGTTATAGATACTTTACTTTCATAAGTAAAATGAAATGCATGGAATTTTTTAATGGTTTTCTTATACAGTTTATTTGCAAATCCTTCTCATACGACGTCCTTCGCTAATGAATTATCACACTAAAAGCAACTGATAATAAATGAGTACAATTATGTATATATGTATGTTTGTATATGTATATGTATCATATATATATATATATGATCTATCCTCTATATATGTATGTATGTTTGTATGTGTGAGTGTGAATGCTCTGTATATTTAGTACATATTTTGTCCCCCACTTTCCCAGCCCCTTCTTCATGTCTCCATGTCTCCGTTTCTTGCGGTCTATATATTTCTTTAAAAAGCACTTATGTATCCTTAAATCAGCAATAACTACATAGCTCTACAGGTTTACATGTATACATATATAAATACTATATTGATAGCTTTGTAGTTAAATCATTTGCAGAATGCATTTTTTTCTCAAAACAAATACAAATAGAAAAGAATAATTCGTTCAAGTCTCAGCTTGAGCGTATTTCATTTTCGATTTTCGACTATTATCTATCAATAAACAAATCAATTATAAATCGATATGCATACACATACTCGTACATACATGTGTGTTTATGTTCTAGCGACTGGTCCATAGATTAAGAGGTATTATTCAGTTGGCAAATTATAAGTCTTAAGCGAATTTCAAGGCTCTCTGTTCCCTCAATGATGCACCATCTGGAAAACGTAAGTCTGTCTCCCCCAATGGATTTAAAACTATGAAGGATCTACATATGTACATACGAAAGAGCTTAGTGAATATTTGAGATGGGGGTGGAGGGGATATCTGATATCGGATAACACCAATTACCAATTTAGTCGTCCCGACCAAAGTAATCGCACAAAGCGCAGCTATCCAACTAACAGTATTCAGTAACAATTATTTTATACTTACACACACATAAGGCCATTTGTGGAACCTTTAATACTCTAAGCGCATTTGTTATGAGTTGAATCAAGTGATTGATTTGATAGAATTAAGTCTGATATCGAATGAACGCTAACGACAATCTATCGAATAAGGCCACTAGCGGATTATTTAAGTTATCTATTGAGATTTTGGTCAATCATTGATTCGATTGAGACAGTGTTGGAGCTAATCATATTATTGGCAGTTTTATAACCCGTATTATCGCATTGATGTATTTATTTATACATACATACTATATATCAATTGGATTCTCTCATCGCACTTCACGCAGTGTACCGATTATACCTTCAGATTATACCCCACCCCCAATTGAAATAAGGAGACACACTAACATACATATGCAGATCCAAACGCATGGAATTTATAGATAATTATCTCAGAGCGCAGACTGCTGAGGCTCAGCCAATGCTGACCAAAAAACGAAGCACGAAGCTCTCCTCGCAAATGGGGTTGGTTCAAGCTCGAACGATGAAGAGTGCGATGAACGAGTGCGGCATTGGCCAAAAGCCGACGAGGCTAGAGACCCATCTATAAACCGGAGTTCGTTGCTCGCCCAGCGATCCAAAAATTTGGCATTCAAAGCGGAATAGAGCAACAACAACAGAAACAAGGAAGGCTAACTTTGGAGGCCGAAGCTAAAGCTTTCTTTGCTGATCTGATCTGTCGTTCCCATATGGTAGCTAATTCGATTCGGCTGGCAAATGCAGCAAGATTTAAAACAAAAACTAAGTACGAGTAGGTGTGTGGCAAGCTTCAGGTCAAAAATGTAATACCCTTCTCGAAAGGAATACAGAAATTTCAACCGAAACGGTCGGTCCGTTTTCGCAAATTTCGTATAGTACAATTTAGGGTGCACTGTTTCCACAAAATCTTTTGCTACTCGTATGTGTAACTGAGATTTTATTCTGATGTTTCAATGCATTGTTTCAGAGTACAAAATCGTACAAATTGCTCTGGTAATGGTGTTAATGGTTGTTGTTAAAAACCGTTTCAAAATTTGTTCAAATTTAGCTTACAAATAAGCTTTTTGCGCAAACGGGAGCACCAAATTTTGGGCTCTTAAAAGTAAATCGAAAAAGATTTGACAAAAGTGAAACCCGAAGCTGCCTGATAATATACAATATATTTAAAATACGGAATGCAGTCAGCGGAACATTTCGATATGAGTGTGGCGTTGTGTGCTTTGTTTTGTTGTTCACTTTGCTCTACAATAAATGTTGACCCCGAAAAATGAATAAACAACACAAAAGTAACCAGCTTAGCCCTGAGCTAGGTCAGCAGCCGCAGACATCCACAACGATCGGATGATCTCACACAGCGACAGGGACAGGGACAGAAAAACGATAACGCAATCATTTCGCTCACATTAAAGAATATACCTCATGAGGCAGAAAATAAGACTGGCGAAAGGATATGGAAAACTCAGAAAAACTAAGAAAAACCAAGACATGTATAATATGAAAAAAAACTAGAATTATCATAGCTGAAAGCTTTTTGGTAATACGGGGAAAAGCAGAATTCAACCAGCAATCGAATAATGAAAATGATAATTCAAACATATAGTATAGTACATATGTATATTAAATTTCCAACTAAAAATAAAAAAAATTAAATAAAAAATGCAATTCGTTTTTTGTTTTTTTTGGTAATTTTTTGTTGTTTTTGTATAATTTATTTTGACGTTGCAACGCAACTTTTTGAATGCTTAGTGGATCCGCCACACGATCAAAG
Source organism: Drosophila bifasciata (assembly GCA_009664405.1). Classification (NCBI taxonomy): domain Eukaryota; kingdom Metazoa; phylum Arthropoda; class Insecta; order Diptera; family Drosophilidae; genus Drosophila; species Drosophila bifasciata. The sequence continues at coordinate 15,351,400 of CM019041.1, forward strand.
GTGAACGGTCAGAGTACTACATATATGTATGTATGTATGTGTATATGTATAGTGTGTATAGGAATATTAACTAAAAATGGAAATACATATGCATAAGGTTCACTCTAGTTGTACGTACGTAGGCTAAGTAATTCTGCTAGTTAATAACACAAAATAATATTAATAGTCGTAATCGTATTTAATAGTAAAGCATAATTGTAGAATTATAATAGAAAAAAAACACGTAAGAATTGGTAACAGAGATAAACTTGAATCAGAGGTTGGGGCTGTGGTTCTGTTCTCTAGGGTTCATGTCCCTGATACCCCTGATACCCCCCCTGGCAATCGATCCTTGACTGTTCTGCGAGCACTCGTATGGGGTTATTGATGCCCAAATCATTCTCTAGGAACGTAGGACTCACCCGATCGATCGCTCAGCCTAAGATGGTCTCCCCCATTCGGTGGTGCATCTTTCTCTTTATATGTACCCTTAACATTTATGAGGGAACAGAGCCGATTTGGTGTAGGCCAAAGACGTAAAATGAAAACAAACGCGAGAAAACCGCGGCAAAGAGAAACAGAAACGAAAGCGAAAGCTTAGGCGAGGCGACTAATAGAAAATTCGCAAAATAACGAGGAAAGATTATTTATATATCTGTATACATTATGTATGTATGTATGTATCTATGTATGTATATAAAATCAATGAAAGCCAGGCGAGCGAAAGTTGCACAAGAGATTCTCTCTGTCTCTTCTCTGTCTCTCGGAAAGAAAGTGCAACTCTCTCGTTTCTGCCTCTTGCTGCTCTTTAGAAATATTTTGTTTGTTCACTAATACTAATAATAAATGTTAATTTAAAACATATATCATAATATTCATGATGTTCTGCATTTAAATTTTGTAATTTTTTTTTATATTCTTTTTCTTGGTTTGTTATTATTTTTGTTTTCTTTTAACGACATTTTGTGGTTGTATCCCTTTTTCTTTAGTCAAAAAAACTTAAATATTCTATCACAGCCATTTAACTTTTTCTTTTCGAAAAAAAAAAAATGTTTCTTTCTCTACCTTATAAATATTGTTGCTTAATTTTCGTGTAAGAGTTAATATATAGTACCTTAAAATTAGGTTCATATTTTTTGTTAATTTGCTTGATTTTCGTTTAAATCTTTTTTTGAATGCACTTTTGTTGGTTTTATTTCTAGGTTTTTTTTTGTTTTTTGTATGTTTGTTTGAGGCTTGCTTTCATGTTTAAAAAATTCTAATTGCACTTTTTTGGATTTTTTTTTTTTTTTTTTTTGCTTGTATGTTTTGTTGGTTTTATCTCATTTTAATTGTTAAATTGCTATTTGTAATCAACATTGTTGCAGGTGTCTTCGAACATTTTGCTTTATATTCAATCTAGTGATGATTTTTTGTTCAAACATTGGGGGAAAAATGGAGATTAAGACTCTAAATCAATTCGAACCTTCGTGGTTTTTTTAAATTTAATTTACACAATTGAAACCATTCTTTTTTTGTTTTTTGTTTTTTTGTGGGGGTAAACTGTTCTCTTTCGTTTGAATTTTTTTTCTGACTAGGAGAACGTCCTTTATCCATACACATACATATTTAATTCTGTTTACATCCTTGAGATGTATACAAATTTTGTTTCGTAAAATAGTTTTTGAATTATGAAACGAGTGCTCAGAACAGAATTCAGTTTAGTTCAGGAGCTGGGCGAGAGACTCCAGGGAAATGTCAGTGTGTGGAAAATGGGTGCAAAGAGAGGGAAGCGGGGAATCTACTGGGCATACCCTGGAATGTGCTTGACCTTTGATTGATTGTTTCAAGTTTTTGATCGGAAGTTCATGTTGAATGGAGTTCTCGGCGTAACCAAAACGGAAACGAACGTATTGCCTTATCTAAATGAAGATATATTTACATATGCACATATGTATGTATGTACGTATGCGTGTATGAATGTTTGCATGTATAGTATGTATAAGGAGATAATATAAAGTGAAGCAGCTTACAATTGCAGTTTCTCTCTTAAAAAAAAATATTTTTGTATGTTTTTGCTTTTTGTTTGTTTTTTGTTTTTTGTGTTTTGTATTTTTTTCTCTTTCTTTGCATTTTGACTACAAATTCTTTGATTTTTGTTATACTCTTTTTTCATTTGATGTCTCCATTTGTTCTTTGCTCTCCTTACATGTAGTTATCCTCCTGCTTTCCATTTCTTCAACGCTTTTTCTTTACTTTATCTTCTACAATTTTTGATGTTTCTTTGTACAAAAATCGGCGAGATGCCGCTGCTCGCTTCTGGCTCCCTCTATGGCGATACCATTTGCTCGCAATGAGTAATACTGGCATCTCGCTCGCTCGCTCTCACTAGATGCTAGTTATAACCTAGAGATGTTTGTGTGTAAGTGTGCCTTACATAACCTAACTCTTTGCCTGCTGCTCCGCTCCTCCACTCCGCTCCTCCGCGTACTTGTCATCATCTTCCAGAGCAATTACTGATACTTTCATGTCTCCAGCGAGGTGACCACCAGATTGTGAAACACACTCGCCGACTCGCTCATCATGGCCGCCTGCCCGCACGAGTCACTGGCGCCGCTGGGAGACGTGGGCGTGCCCAGGCGCAGGGCATCCATTATCACTTCGAAGTCCTTCTGGTTCTGGTTCATGTCGAAGTCGACCAGCTCCAGATGATGATGGTGGTGGTGGTCGACGGACAGCTTGTTGCGCTTGCTGCTCGGACTGTCCAGGGAGGCGCCAGCGCCCGATCCAATGCCCATTCCCATACTCATGCTCATGCCCATGCCCATACCCATGCCCATGCCCATGCCTACGCCCATACCCATGCCCAGTCCGACCACGTCCAGGGGGCAGTCCTCGATGGCGGAGATGAGGCGCTGCGGCGGTATGTAGAACTGGGACAGGGCTTCCCGCACCAGCCGGTCGCTCTCGTCCTCGCTGATGCTGTTGCTCCTCGTTCGCTTGCGGGAAGCCGACAGGGAGGCCTTCTCCAGCTGCTCCGCCCCCTGGGTGATCTCCGGATCAATGAGCAGCATGGGCGCATTGATGGCGCTCAGCTCGCGGTCGAGTATCTCCAGGTCGTTCACCAGATTGCTGCTGGACAGATTGCGCTTCCGGACCGCCGCCGTGGCGGATTGCGCGGCGGCGGCGGCGACAGAGGCGGGCGTGGCTGGCTGCTGGCGCATCGGCTGGTTTTCGATGGAGCACATGGTGCGGCCCGTGGAAGAGCAGTCACCGTATTGGGATTTGGCGTTGCTGTTAATGTTGTTGTTGTTGTTCGGCTTGGCATCGTCCATGTTTGGCTGGAAGAGATTCTCACGCGCCAATTCCGGACTTCGGCCGTCAGTTCTGCACAGAAAGAGAGAGAAAGTGAAGGGAAAGTTAGTCAAGAGTTGGGCACAAAACACACACACAAAAAAAACATGCTGGGAAATTTCATGGTTTCTGCTTTAATTTCAATTCCAATTTCAATTGAAAGACCCTTTTGCATTAAACCTATACCTCCCGAAAGTCTTCAGATATCTATCAATAATCGGAATAATTATCGATTTTTAAATAGTTCCTTTGCCATAGAGTTCTCTACAAAAGTCGATAGCCCATCAATCGTCCTCTAATCAATCAACGTCCCTCCCCTTCCAATAAAAATTGTCTCCCCCCAACATTGATATATTTTCATCCCACCCTGAAGCCAGCCAGCCAGCCAGCCAGCCTGAAGCCTGACATCAGCTCCGTTTATTCGATTCTTTGGTAAGGGCTGGGGGTAAGCGGTAATGGGGCCATGGGGCCATGGGACCATGGTTGCAAGCCATGGAGTTTGGGGTCCCTGCTTTTAATTAACTGGGCCAACTGTGTGTGGCACTGCCGTCCGTGGCTTTGGTGACCAGCAGCGAAGTAAATTTCAGTTAATTTCTCTTTCAATAAAAGCCAACAACGGCGGCAACTGTCTACCAAGCGATTCCACGCATCCACCTATCCAACATGGAGTCGGGGAGGTGGAAAAACTCAAAGTAACAGAGCAAGGAAACCTCGGCACTTCGACGTTGTTGATACTCTACTCTCCCGCTGCCCCACAAGGCGTGTCTGTCTATTATACGAGACAGTTCTCTGATAATATCGGCCTTATCTAAATGGAAACTAGTTTTCATACATATATCCCTAGAGTTAATTCGCTGAACAAGTTTCCCATAGGCGAACGGACACTTCACACATTAATTTAGAATGAAGCGAGGGACTCGGGATGCGTTCCGAATTCTGCGTAGAAAATATCACAATACCCTATACTCTATATGTGTAGGGGCAGAAGAAGTAAGGGAACACACACACACACAAAATAATATTGTTCATGTAAGGTGGAAGAAAAAGTCGCGCTGTTGGGGTGTTGGGCGACAGGTGGCTGGTGGGTATGAAAGAGGGGCGGGGTCAGGTGAGCTGGGTGAGCACGCATTAAAATGCGCACCAGAGCATGTCAATTTTGACTATTAAAGCGAAGCAGCAGAAACAGCAGCAGCAACAACAGTTACAACACAAGCAATAAATGGCAGAAATAATGTGGCAGCAGGAGGGGGAGCGGGAGCGGGAGCGAGAGCCAGGGCGTAAGCGGTGGGGTACGCTTCAAGGGTGAGCTGTAGGAAAGTGGAAGCGAAGGCAAGGCAGACGTTATATACATACATACATTGGTGTGTAGCGAAACAAAAAAAAACCACAACAACAAGAAACACACCAAAAAGCGAAAGTACGGAGGAATCTGTGCATCAGCAAAACGAAACAGAGGAAGAAGCAAAGCCAAAAGCAACAGTGAAATACGAAAACAAAACAAAAATTGCTCGGCTTATAGAAACCAAAAAAAAGAAGAAAACAAAAAAAACCAGAAAGCGTACAACAGAATCCATGTCCAGGTGGTTGAGGGGGGTGGTAGCCATAGGAAGAAGTATGTTCGACAGACAGCAAGTGGCCTAAGAAGCGGGGGAACAGATAGGGAAGAGGCAGCCAGTGGTAGTGGTAGGCATACATAGATAAAGGGGCAAAGAGGGGGGCATTCCCATAATCGAATTGCATATTTTCTTCAGCCACTTTCAATGCGTGACACAAAGAGAGCAGAGAGCGGAGAGAGAGAGAGAGAGAGCGGCGACAATGACGGCAATGCCAGAGACTGTGTAAGAGAGGGAGAGGAGACCCCAAGCAGGCGACCCAGGTGGAGGGGCCAGGCACCAGCAACCAGCGGAGCCAGCGAGCCAGCAAGTGAAAAAAAGTATGTTAGTTTCATTGTTGCTTTTGTTGCGCTTAATGCTTGCTGTTGATGGACGGCCAAACGAAAATGGGAGCAACCGAAGCAGCAGCAAGAAGAGCAACAACTCGAAATTGAAGCCACTGTCGAAGCTCACAACTAAGATGTACATATGTACATATGTATATGCGTATGTAGATGGAAAGGAGGGGTGGGTCTTAGACGAATACGCAGACGAAGAGGAGCGCAGCTGACTGACCAAATGAGGTGCCAAAAGGCAGACCACAGCAGGAGAATGTGGGTCCGAAAGAGAAGCCGGATTGCTGAGGAGTGGAATGAAGGTGAATAGAGACGCCAACATTGCACAAGTGGCCCACAGTGGCAGAGGGAGAGTTTGTGTATGTGGATCAGATGTGGGGTACGACGAGGGAGTGCTACAATTTGGGGATCTAGCGGGAGCTAATTGGGACTACAAAGATATTAAAGGAACATACTATATGATGATGCGAGGCGAGAGGGTAATAGCGAGTGGATCTAGCTAGCTTCTAGATCTAGAAAAGTCAACTTCATTATCTCCGCGACAGCCGTTAGCCTTCAGCACAGCAAAGTTTGTTTTCTCATCGCACAATTCTACGAACTGGCACACAAACACATCACTCCCCCACACCACTCCCCCGCCCGATTGTGGTTTTTATGAGACTATAATAGAAGAGATCATCCTGAATGAGTCAGATATGAGGGGAATACACCCAACCCAACTCAATGCACAACTCACAGCCCAGAATCCACAGCCCACAAGTGATGATGTATAATATCCAAAGACGTCAAGCCAACCACATTGTAGATCGTGACGTAATAATCCATCGGCATGGGCATGTATGTATGTTTGTATGGACATATATATGTACATATATATGTGTCTCTCTGTGGAACTGGGGAAGGGAGATGGCAGTTGAGAGAAACAGAATCGACTACATTTTTCGACTCTCTTTGACATAGCTGGGGAGAGGTGTAGAGGCAGACAGACACCCAGACCAGAGGCGACCCTGGCCAGCATGCATGTTGGCGTGGCTGTGTATATGTGTGTGTGGGTATGTGGCGTGCGACCGATAAGCAGGCGACAACTGGCCAATCCTTAGGTGGAGTGATAGGGTGCGGGGTGGCTGGGGTAGAGGGATAGCTAGGGAACACACTTTTCATTATTTGTCCTTCGCGCGGTTTGCCGTCAGTCTATCTGTCCCCCGTCTGTCCCCCCGTCTTATCTGTGTTTTCGTTTTGTGCACGTTTTCGATGGTTGTCGGTTAAATATGCCGTTGTTTTGCTTCTCCGCTTCGCCCTCCCCTCCTCCTTAGAGCACTGGCCCAGCACTCAGTTCCGTTCCCGCCAATCAAAGCTGAAATTGGGGCATACTTATTACGCGTTAACCTATCCCTCTCTCCTTCTCTTCCGCTTGCAGCACCCTTGGTCAACCTTTTGTGTGTTGTGTTTGTTTTTGCTCCCCCACCCTATTTTATATTTAAGGGGTTTTCAGTTCAAGGCTCCTTTAACCGTTTCCTCTCTACCCCCTACCTTTGTTTGGGCTTTGATTAATCGAATCGAATTTTTTGAATTTTTTTTTATTTTTTTCTGCCAGAGGCAGGAAAAGCTTGCAAGCGAGGCTTTCCAGGCAGTCTATGTACACATACATATATACATATGTACAAATTTACATGCATACATACATACATATGTATGCATTTGACAGCGTTTGGCGGTGAGAGGAGAGATCAAAATGAGGCGAGGAGTAGTGCGTTTAGAGAGTGGTGGTAAGTGAGAGTTTGGTACTGAGATTGAGGTTCGGGTGCTTTGGTTTAGGAATGGAAGGAATGAGAGTGAGTTTTTAGGAAGTACCCTCCTACCCTGCAGAAGTACTGAGACTGAGAGTTAGAGTGAGAGTGGGGAAAAGCAAGACGAAATGCTGTCAAACGACAAGTGTACAAAAGCAAAGAAAAGAGAAGCCCAAGCACAAAGGGTAGTGCAAAATGTGGAAAGAGGGGTGGGTGGGGGGAAGAGAATGCGGCGGATAGGGATGGCAGGCAGGCAGACAGTGGCTTGAAGGCAGCAACGTTCTGGCGCTGTGCTGTGGGGTGCGATGCGATGCGGTGCGGTGCGGTGCAAGGGTAAATCGCGAATGTAGGACGCTGTTGGGGGTCATTGCGCGAGTGAGCGAGCGACGCACGCTTTCACTGTATGCGAAAGCAGGGGGGGAAGGTGGTAGGTTGTAATGAAGGCAGCAAGGAAGGAAGGAAGGGGGAATGGGAATTCCAATCTGGGGGCAGGGCGAAGGAGAGCTATAATGAGGATTACAGCCCCGGTGGAGAGGCGGGACGTGGTGCTGGTTCTGGTGCCTGGCTTCATATCAAAGGCGACTTCATTTCGAAGTCTCCCGAAGTGTTCAGCGTTCCGCGTCGTTTCCAGTCGCCTATTTGCAATATGTGTTACGGAGATGGCTTCAATTCGAAATAGGAAAAAATGGAAAAACCTTGACGACAGGCCGGCCATTCGCTTGCCCTCAGCTACCACCCTTGTCTCGCCCCTCTATCCAAATCATTTAATCTTTTCACTGCCCTTATGACTTTATCATCATCATCATTTGCATTCGGGTGTACTTTTGTATATGTGCGTACATACATACATACATATGTATGTATGCATGTATTTACGCTTATTTCGATCAAGAGGTAATCGAGTGGGAGAAATAAGTGCGTATCCCCCTGGCTAGGGGTAGTCCAGCCCAGTCCAGCCGGTAGTCAGTTCCGATATCACGGAACAACCCTGTACAAGATGTAATAGTTATTCAATCGCAACGAATATGTATCTACTAGCTAGTACCTGGTATAGCCTGTCTAAAAGAAGTACCAGCTGTTCATAAAGGAGAACATGATCTATTTTGGACACACTTCACGATTAGCGGGTGCTATAACAGCAACAACAACAAGAACACTAATAACAAATCAAAACAAAACCAGTTCTCCTCTGTCCCAGCTTCCTCCGCGCTATTTTTATCTTTATTCACCCCCCCTCCCCATCACCCAGACGCAGTCACAGACACAGTCACAGACGTAGACGGTTGTATCATCGAATTGTTCTAAATATTTCACTCAATGCAGTTGCGAGGCAAAGCGAGATAAGGTTTCCTTTTCCCTCCCTTCCTTCGAGCGTGTGTGCTGGTGAAGGGGGGTTTGATTTGATTGTTTTGTGGTGCAATTCGCGTTACCGAATAGATGAGATGAACAGCAACAACAATCACTTCTTTGCATCGCCTGGCGATGACAGAGCGAGACAACAGGAGACACAGCCACAGCCATAGCCACAGCGTAAGCGACAGAAAAGATAACACACAAAACAGAAACAGAAACAGAAAAGGAAAAAGCAGCAGCAGCAGCAGCACGAACAACAACAAAAACTATAAAAACGTCATCGCAGTCGCGAAATTATTACGACGACGCCGCAAAATGGGGCGGCCTGAGTGGGTTACACAAAAAGCTGTCGTCTATGGGTGAGTGCCAGTGCCAGTGCCTGCGCCAGTGTGTGAGTGCCAAAGAGCATAGAGCACAAAAGAGTGGAAGAAGTGGGAGTGGAAGTGGAAGTGGGAGAGGGAGAGGAAGAGGCTAGCTGGTGAGCGGCTCTGGGGCTCTGGACAGTTTGTTGTGTGGTGAATCAGTGAGTGAAAAAGATGGGGGATGGATAAAGCAGTGCAGAGCACAGCTAAAGATTGGAGGAAATTCGGTAAGCTATTGAATAAGAGCGTCTCGCTGTTGCTGCTGTTGCTGCTGTTGCTGCTGTTTCTCAGCGTTATTTGAAGCGTTTTAGCCCATAATTTGTTGTTTGTTTGAGAATCGGGTTTTTGCAAGTTATAGAGCCAGCATTCGCTAAAGGCTCTGCTAGACGAACAGTCCTAATACACGCCCATTGATACCCATTGCTGTGACTGTCCATCCGAGCGAAAGTACGATTTTTCTCTATAATAAATACGTAGTATGTATGTACATATGTATATCTAAATATCGACAAGTCAAAAGACAACTCCAACTCTTTTTTTTTTAGCGTCAAAGTTAATTAATTAAGCACTCAATGGAACATGCGATTCGATCCATTCCACATTTTCAAACTTCTGGCTCTCGCTCTTCTCCACTTCCGATTTCTCCACTTTATGTAATTAATTTATCGATTGCTGGATGAAAACTACAAGGCATTAAACACATCAGCCTGAATATGCATTTTCCAGCGGCGGCGGCGGGGAGTGGAAACAGAAAAACATGTCAAACAAAGCAAAACGAGAGAGAGAAAAAAAGACAACAAGAAAAGCACTACAGACGAGTCGTTCGATTATAAAGTACCAAATACTCGTACGTAAGTTGGAAAATAAAATGTATTTATATTTCTATGACAATTTAGTATCAAAATTTGATCAAAATCAGCCAAATATAAGATTTCCCACAGTTTCAGGATTCGAGATCCTCGCATTTATACACACACAAAATTACAGACAGGACTGTATTTTAGGGGGCAGATGAGGCAGGTCATTATGTTAAAATATACAAGCATTTCTGGACATTCATATGTATGTATGTATGTACATAAATGTTAACGTTTGAAACATACATATCTATATAAATACCCCTCTTGTACCGGACAAGAGTCCAGGGTATAAAAAAAGAAACGGAAACCCAACGCACGAACACCGCAGCGACGCCTGTGGCAGTGTCAGTGGTGGCGTGGCAGAAAGAGAGGCAGCGAGAGAGGGAGGGGCACAGACAGTCGTGACAAGCGAGGCATTGTCCATAAGGAAAGGCGGGGTGGAGGTGGAATTAACTTTGCAAAAGCAAAAACAAAACCGAGCTTAAAGCGGCATGTGTAACGGCATTTTGTTGTTTGTTTTCTCCGTCGTTTGGCGGCGCGCGAACGAGAAAAGAAAGCCAAAGGTGGGCACTGCCACTGTTGCTGCTGCTGCTGCCGCTACTAGATAATGTACATACATACATATGTATGTATGTTTGTACATACATAAGCATAAATGTGAGAGATAGAGACGGGGCGACAGGAACAGCAGGTGTTGTGTGCAAGCCGCTTGCCGTGGCGTAGGGGCGGTCAGGGGGAGTTAAGCGCCACTAGTTCACCGCCGTTGAAGTGCGTGGGCAAGAGCAAGGGAATTAAAAGAGTCCAAAGAATTTGAGGCCCAAAGCTGCGACCAAAGGATATGCTTAAGAAAGCAGCAAACACTAAGGAATACGAGGAAGAAGGAATAGCACACGACGAATACGATGACGAAAAACGAATTCGTGGAAGAAGGAACTTGAACTGAAACACAATGGGAAGCTAGAACTCACGAAGCAGCAGCAATCAGTGAATGAAAGTTAACGGTAAAGGAAATGCACTAACCTATCCAGCAACTCTTACACTCATACACGCACACATACATACATATGAAACGAAACGATTCTAAATGAAAATTTAAAAAAAAAAAAGCTTCACTGCTGCTTTTGCTGTTTATGCTCTGCCAGCAGAGCGCCAACAACTGCGAATGGGCCAAAATTTTTCAGCAGCAGCTGCAGCGCAGAGACGCTGAGAGAAGCAGCAGAGCAGAGGCAGAGACCGACGACGGCGGCGGCGGCGGACGTGCATAAAAGACAAGACAAAAATAATGATACACAGGCAGCAGGCAGCAGGCAGGCACACTTATGCTCACTTCGTGTTCGTGTGTGAGTGTATTTTTGTTTTGTCTGTATATTTACATGTAGTATGTATGTACATATTTGTATCTCTTTCTTATTAAATACGCTTAAAAATAAATTAACTATTAACTAAAGGGTTAACTAAGCAAAGAATAGGAAGGCTTCGAATCCTTTGAGACGGGCGTGTGTGTGTATGTGTGTGTGTGTTTGGTTGTGTGAGAAGGTTCAGTATCGCTGCCACTGCTGCGATTTGGCTAAGAGAGCGCCGCGGCTGCCTGGTGTCTGTTGTCTGTTGTTGCTGCTGTTATTGTGGTTGCTTTTTGTTGCAAGTGGAACGTGATTCCGATTACTTCAACGAGCGCTACGCTTCTTTAGCGCGCACACACACACTCTTGCACCGAAAGATAGACACATTCAAAGAAAAATCAAATAACATCCATATGTGTATGTATGCTTGTATATTTTGTGTGTTTGCTAGAGATGGACCGCGGAGTAGACTTTCAAGGCACGAGCCTACAAAGACCACAAAACGGAACTAATAATCTCAAGCGCACAGACGCCTCATGATTCATCAGACGCGAGAATCGTTTGTCATCAACTTATGTATACACAACACACACACACACGTACACACAAGTTCTGTGTGAAAACTGCAGAAAAAATATTACTCAATATTTGCAGGGGGGATTCCTGATTAGCAAATGGAGCAGCAGCAACACCTTCTACAAGTCCCTTCATACAGCAATGGCACACTTTTCCATGCCCACTAGATAAGGCATAGATTGGGGGGATATACAAACATATGTATGAGAAATCATTTTTATTACTTTTGAACTCTGTCTGAAGTTACATGGCAACAAGAAGGATCCCATCTCTAATAGTATCGGAGAATCTGCCAACGACATATGAACAATGTATGTATGTATGATGCATTTAGTTTGCATTTAGTTAATGTCCTGTCTTTAGTCTCGATCACAGTACCTACTACTTGTTATACGATTGGCCCTGTTTAAGATCGTAGCATAAACATATACATATATACACACACCAACACAGCACAAAAACAAAATTTTTGGCATTTCTTTTTTATTTAATTTTTTTTTCGGTTGCCTGCTTGTGGTTTTAGTTTGCTTTTATTTACATAGTTGGTCGCTTTTTTTCTTCTTTGTGATTACGAGAGCTTGGTTTTTGCTTGACTTTTCGCTTTGGCCGATTTTGTGTGTCTTCACATTGTTTTTTCCCTTCTGTGTGTGTGTGTCTTTGCTCTCCTTCTTTTGTAGTTTGTCTTTTATTCGCTTTTGCTTTTGCTTTTGCTGTGGTGCACCCTCCCTTTGACTTTGTTTTTACATTGGGGTAACATTTAAGTAGTTTTGGTTTTCCTTTGGTGTTTTATACATGCATACATATGTATGTATGTTGTACGTATGTATGTACATCTTGCGTTTGTGTTTGCTCTTCTCTTTCTTAATTGGTTTGTCTTTGCGTTTTTTTTGTTTTGTGTCGTACCCAATGTCTTGCCCATTGCTTTGGCGTGTCTTTACTTTGCATTTTTTTTTTAGTTTTGTTCATTATTCTTGTTTTTATATTGCAATGTCTATGTGGTTTCGTCTTTGGCTTGGTTATGCTTGGCTTTGCCCTGTCTTTGCTTTTTCATTTTGCTTTTGCTTTGCCCGTACTTCTTTGCTCGAATTGCCTTTGGCTGACGGCCTGAGCTTGGCCTCAATGTTTCCTCGCTATGAAAATATGCCGCCGCTGTCGCTACAACCGCCGTTGTGTGTGTTTTTCAGTGTTTGTGTGTGTGTGTAAGCGAGTGTCTGTGTCTGTGAATGTTTTTTTTTTGTTTTGTGTGTTTCTGTATTCGTTTGTGTTTGTCCGATTGTTTGTCCCATGTTGCTGCAACTTTGCAATACTCGACTAAGGTGAATGGGAGACGGAAAAGCAGTGGAAGTGGAAGTCGAAGTCGAATGGGATGGGATGGGTGAAAGAGAAGAGGAAGAAGGTTGGTGGCAGAGGAGCAGCACAAGTCCTTGAGGAAGCCATATACTACTGTGGTGTGGTAAATCGGGTTTGCTTTACTGCCCAAGCCGTTTACGGTTTCAAAGCGGCTAAGCAGTTGCATCACCCGACATCCCCCACTGTTTGCGGGAGTAATCCCAACAGGAGTATTCCACGTTTTGGAAACCTTGCGTTGTACATAGCGATTTCAGACGAAGAGAGATGAAACTAGTCCAAACTAGGGAACGTTGGGAAACCCGTACATTTACGCATGTATGTATGTATGTATGTATTGTATGTTCATTGCAACGAAACAACAATATTGAAATAGTCTTGCAGAACTGCCCAAGCAATAATAAGTTCAAGAAGTGACACTTGCAGTCATTATTCTCCGATCTAAAACAAACCGCTGGAAACCACCATGTGAACCCCCATTCTACTGTAGTAGAATTGTTGCCGAAGTTAGCCAGCAGCAACATTTGCAACCTCAAATTTACATCACAGAGTTGTTGTTCTCAGTCAGTTAAACACCCCTTCAAAACCATATCAATTATGTGCTATGTTATATTATGCCCATCGATTGCATCATCATCCCACTGATGTAACACGACTACTGCTGGCGGGAAGCAGGACGGACTTGTTCACACTGCAGCAATAATCGGAGAAATGTCACAGTTGAACCTTTCATCGATTTGAATCAGGTAAGGTCGTGCGTGGTCCTGCCTACAACCAAGTGGCAGTTCGAAATCATCTCACTTTCGATATCTGTAGGTGGCCATTGGCCTGTGATTAAACACGGCTAAAAAGGGGCAGTTGCCACATCCTGCAGCCACAGGAACGCGCCATCAGACACACGCACAGACACCCACCCACAAGCACCTGGTCCCCAAGTTCAAAGTTCATCATGAACTGTACACCTACGCGTTTGCCGCTGGCGTGTGTGTAAGATATGCATGCTACTTGACACTAACCTGGGAAGATTCTGCAGGTGACGCAGCTGCTTCTCGCGTCGCAGCTCATCGTTGAGGCGACAGTAGGTGTTGTTGATGCAAACGCTGCGCCGCAGATTCGTCTCCGAGTCCTTGATGCGCTCCATTTTGTGGGCGCAGAGCTGCAGGATCCGCTTGCGCTCCTCGCGCTGCCGTAGCTTCGGCGAGATCATCGGCACGCGCGATCGATGATGGTGATGGCCCATCGGGGGGTAACAGCGTGGCGGGCCGAACATGTCCGAGTCATCGTCGCTGCCGCTGCCACTGCCGCTGCCGCTGCCGCCGTTCGCTGCGACGTTTGTATTGGTTGGCAAGGTCATTGTGCGTTTTTATTGCTCTCGCTGTATGCTGTTTATAAGTGTGTGTTGAGAGTGCAGAGTCGCTCTTTCTCTGCTGAAGACTTTTGATTATGTTTTGGTTTATCGTTTGCTTTGCTGCTGCTGCTGCTGTTGCAAGCGACTTCAAACTGCAACAAATATGCTGACAAGGCAAACCACAAATTTTTCAAAGGCGTTTTTGGTTTTATTTTTATTTTTGTTTTTATTTTTGTTTGTATGTATTTAGGAGGAAGCAACTTTTTGCACCATGCAAATGAGCTAAGCTCCTCCTCTGATGCTGTGCTGCTGCTTCTTCAGTCTGACTGGGGAGCAAGAGGCGCCGTTGCTTGCGAGTGTTTTTTGTTGTTGTTGTTGTATTTTGCTTGAGATTTCACTTTGCTGTTTGTTACCGTTAGGTTAGCGTTCTGCTGCTGCTGCTGCGTCTTCCACTTATTTGTTCTGTTATTGCTATTGGCTATTTATTTTGCGGAAATTCAAAATAATCCAGGACTTTTGAATTTCATTTGATTTTGATTTTTTTTGGCACAAAAAAAGTCATTCAAAACGGTGAAAAAAAATAACAAAAACATTACAGTATCTCTTCCTCTCGTCTGTCGCCTTCTGATTGATTGCAACTGTTCTTGATTTGGCGGCGAACACTGCAGCACACTCGAAAGGGTGGCGATTTAGGCAAACTCCGACATTAGTTCTGGTTGTTTGTGTTGTTGTCGCGGCCGAGTTTCCCCACTGCCGATATTGATAGTTTTTAGTGGGATATATCAACGGAAATTTCTGAATTCAGAAAAAAATTCGACAAGGCTGTGTTGTTCACACGTCCGCGGCGAAAACAGTTGTGAGACCATTTTTCCGGGCTCGAATATGCCCATTTCTTGCATTTTTTTGACTCATGTTGCTTGAAAACCGGTTGCGGGCATTAAAATGTTTCCCACTTCTGCTTGAATGTTGCTGTGCAACGTCTGTATGGTATGTACAAAAAGGTTTTCAAAAGGAGGCAAAGCCCCCAGTGCCTAAAGTAGGCATGCTGGGAAACTCTACCTTTTTCTTCTTACGTACCCTGTGGACATTTGCTAGCAACATTTGGACAGACAAAGAGAGAGCAAAAGAGAGAAAACGATGCTCGCCGTCTGTTGTTCGGCTCGGCTCGGCTCGACTCGGTTCGGTTCGTTTGTATCGTTTCGTTTTTTTGTGGCTGGCTGTATAAACGGAAGTAGCGGCAGCAGCACTCAACTCAGCTTAAAGAGCGCATTGTGAAGAGAGCGCTCTATCTACCGCACCCCCTTTCTACCGCACCTCAACATAAAGAGAACAACACAACTTGACATGGCGTACGTGCCAGAGCGGCTATGCATGCGACTGTGTATGTTCATATGTGAGATATGCAAGTGGCGCAAAAGATTTTGGCACCGCATGGCTCTGTCTGTGTTCGTGTGTCCATTTGTAACGGAAGCAAAACGCAAGCACACGCGAGCCTTTGGCCATCAAGGCGACTGGCTTGGCGGGCCAGTGGGTGGGCGGAGAAGGTTAGATAGTATATGGGTGGGCCAGGCTTCGGCCCGCGCTGTCCCCAGCGTCTGTTTTATTCGACTTCTCTGCTCTGTCATCTTCCGACAGTGTCTCTATTACATACACTTCTTCGACCGAGCCGAGTCTTTGTTTTTCTGTGGAAACTCCCTCTTTCCCTCGGTATCTTTTTCTTTAGCATCACCAGACACAGTCGCTTCTTCCCTTCTAACTGCCGCCACCGTATCATCGTCTTCTTCTACTCCATTACTCCCTCCTTTGACTCTTGCTCTTCACCACTATCGCATGCCTCTGACCTGACACTTCTTCCCCACTGTAAGCATCATCATCCTCATCTTCTCTCTGTATGCTGTTGCTGGTTTATTCTCCCTTTCCCGTCTGGCTCTTTGTGTTTCCGTTTGTTTTTCGTTGTTTTATTATTACATACACTTATGTACATACATACATACATACACATACATACATATGTATGTAAAAAGTGAGTGGCCTCAGGCCCACCGTTCATTGTGTGGAGGAGACGACACACTTTTCTATAGTCTAGATCAACGTTTTATACATAGTTGCGGCCATGTGTGTAATTAGCCAAAGCGGGATATCTGCTCAATAGTTTTACTTTGAATTTAGGCTAAGTAGATAGAGCACCCACACAGACACATTTGTCGAGTAGCACAGGTAGTGTGAGAGCAAGTGGGAGGTAAAGAGCAATTGCCTCATTGCGAAAACAGAAAGAATGAACAAATCAAAACAAAACCAAAATCGGTATCAGTATAAAGGCAAAGCCTCAAAGCAACCACACACCCCTACCCTTCCCCTCGGCGAACACATTGACAATATACAGTTTTAGAATGTTTCCCCAACAACAATTCTGAGGTCAGTTTTGGCAGCCAGTGCTCGTGTGTGTGTGTGTGTGCGCTCACACAAAGAGACAATGCAAATTTGCACTCAAACAAAGAGACAAACAAAGATGAGCAAGAGCGAACGAGCGAACGAGCAGAGAGTTCATGAGTGTGTTCGTTTTGAGTGGGGTGGTGGTGTAAGCAACACGATCTTTTTACTACGAGTATTGAGGCGGAGAAGGATGATTGTTACCGTTATTTATGGGGCGACACACTCATCAACAAAATGGTGTTGCCAAATCATGTTGTTTATCAGGAAATAAAATTCCTCTGAAAAAGGGGAAAAACATCATGCCATTCGCTCTCTCTCTCTCTCTCTCTCTTTCTCTCTTAAACTGTCTCTCTGACTTATATTGTCCTCTCTCACCGTCTTTGTCTTTTGCATTTCTTGCAATACAAGATCAATTTAAATTACGTAATTAAACAACAAGCAAACAAACAATTAAATATATTTATTGCTTCCAGTTTTCTTTCCGATAACAAAACAACTAAAACGAATTGAAGCAAAAAAAAGTGAAATGAAACATATGTACATATATGAAAAAATAAATACAATCCAAAGCCACACCACACACTATCATACATACATACATTAAGGCACGCGGCTACTACCTGCGGGCGACAGCGTTGACATTCGACGTTGAACGACGTTGGCGCTGAGAAATCACCGCGATTAATTTGGTGTTTTTTGTGTTTTGTTTTGCTCTGAGATATTCTCTTCGTATACATTTTTATGTACATACATACATATGTACATAGCCTCTGTGGTATAAAAGTAAGGGTACTTCGATTTAACCAGATGTTTGTATTGCATGTTCGAAAAACGAACGAATTTATAGGCACTTTCCCCACTTTCCACCCCATTTATGGTATACATACATACATACATACATTGATCAGCATGCGGCCGTCTTGTTTGAAGCCTAGATTTCACAGACTATAGACAAAACCTGGACAAATGTTGTATCCAAACTTCTATGATATCGCATTGTTACGTCGCCCTTTTCCTCCCCCACGAAGAAAGCAAAACTGTGGCATAACCATAACCATGTCTACCAGATAGCCGGATCTGGATCATATCGAATCATTATTAGAACAGGGAAATTTGCCGTGGCTACGCAAATTACTCCTTTTTTCTCTTCCTCTCTCACACACTCACTCTTTCTAGTACAGTGTGCGAACTCTGGAGGTGGGGAGTGGGATGATACAATGGCTGGCTTCAATGTGAGAAGTGAGAGAATGAGAGACAGATTTAGGGGAATACAAAATAGTACTGGAATAATGGAAGCATAAAAACATTTTGAAATTCTAATCAAATGTGTAAGTAATCACATATGTAAGTTGGGATTTGGTTGCAAAGGTAATAAACGAAGTGCCAGAACTACCATTGATCGAACACTAGGGGTCACTATTCATCTCTATGTTTTTACCATCACTAATGACATGTGACAAAATTGAAAGAGATTGCGTGATGCCACTCCCCGCATCAACTAATAATATAGATGCTAATACCACTTTGACACCTATTTAAATATAATCATGTATCAAATATGTTATATGTACTACATATGTACATATATGGGTTAAATAAATCCTAAGTATGCCTAAGTATTAACTGTGTATTGGGTATAAAGGTAGTGCCCCCGATTCCCCTCGTTCCAGTTGTTTTTGTACTTTTGTCACATCATTGGTAAGCAGGGTTGAGTGAAAATTAAACTGTTGCAGCGGCAGGGATGAGACTCTTTTGTAAATAGAGTCTTGGGTTCTCCTAACTCTCACTCGCTCTAGCGCTCTTTCTGTCTCCCTCTCTTTCTGTAAGGCTGTCGCTCTTTTTTTGGCTATGAGCGCGTGCTCTCTTTGTGGGCGACAACGGTCTTGCATTGGCAGCAAAGCCAGCGCTTGGGGAGTGAAGTGGGATTTATGCGATAAAAAATGTTGCTTGTCAAAACGTTCATACATATGTATGTATGTACATATGTACGTGTACATATGTTTTTGCATCTATACAATATGTGCCATTGTAATAGCTTTGGCGACAGCTAGAGCTAATCCCTATCCCATTAGTTCTACATCTCGCCCAATGTGAACATAACATAAATATTTACATATGTACATACTATATGTACATATATGAATGTTCGATATTTGTACAGTGCCGCACTTAAGTGTTGGCACAGTTGGAAATTGTAACTTTAAAAGGCTATTTCTAACCTTATGTAGAATTTTCAAGAACCATTTTGTTTTTATATGCTTAAATTAAACATTTCTAAATTAAAACGCATAGTTTTTTTTTTATTTCGTATCATACACTTAAAACTATTTATAATTTAGAAGAGAATTAACCTTTTTTCGTGACACAAAAGTCTTGGCACACTTGCACTACTTATTTTATTTACTTTTTAACTTAAGCCCGATCTTATCATAATTTCTTATGAAATTTTATAATGGCACTCCCCTAAAACAAATTCGTCTGATATTTCATTAAAAAATTGCAGTTTTAGTTAGTTATTCTGCATTTTACCCAAACGTTTCTTGAGTTATTTGAGAGGCGCAAAGAAACTAGTGTAGCTCAGCGAAAAAATTGTCCTTCACTTGCACAATGAAGGCAAATCTTATAGCGATATAGACAACATTATGGAACTGAGACGATTTTCCATCAGAAGCATTGTGCAGAGGTTTAAAGGAGCATCAAACTTGGAGAACGCACCCAGAGCAGGACGACCAAAGGCTTTAACTGACAGACAAAGCCTTTAACAAAGGCTTTAACTAAAGGTGGACCCCAAAATTTCCTCTTCCAAGATTGCCCATGAGGTCAAGGCTGAGCTTGGGACGGAAATCCACCCCATGACTGTAAGGAGGGCCGTGTTTCACCGTGGGCGCAGTTTTTTTTTTTTTTCTAATTCAGTTTTCGATTTTCTCCACACTTGTTGACGGCCATTGGATCGAAATTTATTGAATTTTGTTTTTTCCGAAAAGATTACTTGATCCCAGAATTCAATTGGCTTGCTCAAATTCCCTCTAGCATAGGCAAAACGCTTTTTATTGACCTCTGAGATCAACGGCTTTCGTATAGCAGCACGACAATGGTAGTTGGCTTCGTGCAGGGCCCCTCCTTACAGTCATGGGGTGGATTTCCGTCCCAAGCTCAGCCCTTGACCTCAGCGGCAATCTTAGAAGAGGAAATTTTGGGGTCCACCTTTATTTTGGGGATCACCTGCTGGCGTTCTCAGTCAGTTCAAGCCTTTGTTCGTCCTGCTCTGGGTGCGTTCTCCAAGTTTGATGCTCCTTTAAACCTCTGCACAATGCTTCTGATGGAAAATCGTCTCAGTTCCATAATGTTGTCTATATCGCTATAAGATTTGCCTTCATTGTGCAAGTGAAGGACAATTTTTCGCTGAGCTACACTAGTTTCTTTGCGCCTCTCAAATAACTCAAGAAACGTTTGGGTAAAATGCAGAATAACTAACTAAAACTGCAATTTTTAATGAAATATCAGACGAATGTGTTTTAGGGGAGTGCCATTATAAAATTTCATAAGAAATTATGATAAGATCGGGCTTAAGTTAAAAGTAAATAAAATAAGTAGTGCAAGTGTGCCAAGACTTTTTTGTGTCACGAAAAAGGTTAATTCTCTTCTAAATTATAAATAGTTTTAAGTGTATGATACGAAATAAAAAATAAACTATGCGTTTTAATTTAGAAATGTTTAATTTAAGCATATAAAAACAAAATGGTTCTTGAAAATTCTACATAAGGTTAGAAATAGCCTTTAAAGTTACAATTTCCAACTGTGCCAACACTTAAGTGCGGCACTGTAAGTATTTTGTAATTTACTGTTTAGATTTATTATTTTAATTTGTAAGCATTAACAGATTAATAACGTATATGTTATATGTACATATGTATATACATAAATATGTACAGTTGCGAAAAAAATAATAGCACCACTGCAACACATTTTGTTCGTGATAAAAAAAAATGCTATTACTATTGCGATTTTTTTTAATTTTAATTTTTTTTATATAGTTTGGTATTCCCTATTAACAAAAACAGTGCTACCGATCTTTAAATTTCAGTCCATATATTTTTTTTGGGTATTTTAAGAAAAAAGCACCCAAAAACACCGAAAAAAAAAATAGCACCATGAGCCTTTTGTTTTCGTAAATACCCTATATTTCGCGGAATTACTTTTGTAGAAGGCACGTGTTCATTAGTTTTGACTACGATTTCATTGTTTCAATCATAAAAGTTTAAAATAATAGTTGAAATGGGACGAAGAAAGCACTGCACTGCGGAGATGGGCGATCTTATCAAAAAATTGATATTGGATGGAAAAACTTACAGAGAAGTTGGTCGATTGTTAGGATGATCCTATAAAATGATTAAGAACGCCAGAAACTATGAAGAAAAAACTGAAACACGCGGACGAAAACGATCTGTGACCCCTCTTCATGTCCAAAGACTGATTCGTCAGAGCAAGAAGGGCCACTTCAAGCCTGCTACCGAGCTTAAAAAAAATCTTAAAATAAATTCGAAGGACCAAACAGTTCGCACATATCTTAGGCAACATAATCTTAAAGCCTGCAGCCCAAGAAAGGTACCCCTTATAAACGCGACACATATAAACAGGCCCATGAAGCTAGCCAGAAACCATGCAAATTGGACATCCCAAAAATGGAGAAAAATTGTATGGTCAGATAAGTCCAAAGTGGTTATATTTGATGGAAAGGGATCCCGATCATACCGTAGACGACCAAAGAAGTACCCAGTACACCACAACAACTTTTAAAAATGGAGGATGTAGTGCAATGGTATGGGCCTCCTTCTCCTACTTTGGAGAAGGTCCAATACATTGGATAAAACCATCATGGATCAGCACGTGTACGTGAATATCATGGAGAAAGTGATGCTACCCTTTACAGAATATAAAATGCCGCTCGTATGGGTCTTTGAACAGGATAATGGCCCCAAACACACCAGCAAGAACCCAAAGGAATGGTTCAGGGCAGAATGTATGAAAGTTTTGGAGTGGCCTGCGCAGCCTCCTGATCTGATTCCCATTAAAAATCTATGTTCCGACGTCAAGAAGGCAGTTGCTGCTTCCAATCCAACCACTATCGGATAACTTTGGGAAGAAATGAAAGAGTCCTGGTCAAAAATTCCCTAAAACGATGCCAGGACATAGTTGATTCTATGCCAAGACGTTGTGCAGCTGTTATTACCAATAAAGGGCACTGTACTAAATATTAAATTATGCATATAGATTTAGTATTAATAGTTCAAAGTGTTTAACTAATGAATTCGTTACTTATTGCTTATTTTTATACCCGTACTCGAAGAGTAAAAGGGTATATTGTATTTGTGCTAAAAGTGGATGTGCGTAACATAGAGAAGGAGTAATTTCCGACCATAGAAAGTATATATATTCTTGATCAGCATCAATAGCCGAGTCGATATAGCCCTGTCTGTCCGTCCGTCTGTCCGTCTGTCCGTCTGTCCGTCCGTCTTGTTTTTCACTCATTGCTCGAAGGCTATTAGAGCTAGACCAATCAAATTTTTTTCCAGACTGATGTGATATCTCACTCCTAGAAAAGTGTTTCAAAATTTAGCCCCGCCCACTTCCGCCCCCACAAAGGGCGCACATCTGTGGCGTCCACAATTTTGAAGATAGCAGAAAACGAAAAATGCAGAATCATAGAGACAGCTCATATCTATCAGGGGCCCAAATCTGAATCGGATCGGATCATTAATATAGCCACAATAGACAAAAAACATACGCAAAAACTTCGCTCCATCCCTTTCGCACTCACACAAAATCGAGTAATTTTTGTTTTTCGTAAATATGAACGCCTGGATCTCAGAGACTATAAGAGCTAGAGCAACCAAACTTTTTGCCAAGACTCCTGTGATACCAAACCTGAACAAGTGTATTTCAAAATTTCGCCACGCCCCCTTCCGCCCCCAAAAGACGAAAATCCACAATTTTGAAGATAGAAAAAAAAAAATAAAAATGCAGTTTTGTAGAGAATGACCATATCTACCAGATTCCCGAATTTGGTTCAGATCAAATCATTATTGTAGCCACAATGATCAAATGAATTTTCAGAAGCATTTCCCCCACTCCTGCAACATAAGTCATTTATTGGGGTTGATTGTGGCTTCAGATTCTCTCACACACACACTCACGCTCAAACATGCTGCCTCGTGCAGTGTACGTGTGTTGTTGTGAGAACTGATGTAGATGATGTAGATGTAGATGTCGATGACAGATGTAGCAAAAAATGTAAAATGTAAAAAATGATAAAACATTTTAAAATTCCACATAAATCACATGTGTACTGACTGAGTACGGGTATAAAAGTAGAGTCGCGTTCGAAGCGACTCCGTACGTTCTTTCTCGTTTGAAATCCATTTTTGAAAAGTGGTGCTATTATTTTTTTCGCCTAGTTTTGTCAATTTCACTAAAGTTTCTTAAATAACTTAAAAACTTAAAAACAATATGTGATTTTTTGTTTATTCCCATGTTTGTAAGAGTCTCCCATTTCTAAAAAATGTGTTTAAAGTATCCTCAAAGTTAAAAAATGTGAGTTGGGCACTTATTTAAAAATTGCTTGTGGTGGTGGTGCTATTATTTTTTTCACAGCTGTATGTATGTATGTATGTGGTACATTCCCATTGTCGAACCATAAATGTGTGCTTGTAAAGGTGTTAAGATTTAAGGTCTTACATCCCCTCTATTACTTTCCCTAAAGTGTGGTAGTGTGTAGTTTTGTTTCAGTTCTGTTCGATTGAGTTCGGCTCCATTCCACTGTGCCTCATGTGAATGAACGTAAAAAAAAGTGAGAGCGTCGCCTGCTTTTGCTGGCTCAACCTCATAAACGAAAATCAATGACTCCCATGCGCCCCAGCTCTCGTCTCTCTCGTCGGCCTGCTGTGCCATCTCCGACTTCTTTTGCTCCCTGCTCTGCTGTGCTGTGCTCTGCTCTGCTGCCACTGCGGTGGCTTCTTTGGGCCTTCCTCTGCAGCCCACTGGCAGCCGTTCTGCTGCTGCGGCGGCCGGCCTCGACGCGTTCCGAGTAGACCCAAAAGCAATGCTTCTCGTCGTACAAGCAAGCCAGTGATAAATGCCTTAGCGGCAGCGTCGTCAGCCTGCGCATGTATGTATCTCTGTACTTATGTACATATTTCCACAGCATAGCCACATATCCATACCTACATAAATAGATACATATGTACATGTGTACGTACGTGTGTGTGGATTCGGCTGCATTAAGAAATGACTTTTGCGTTTGGAGCATTGTTAGATTCGACTCTATTTTAAGTTGATTTCGGTTTGTTTTTTCGACTTGGCATGATATTGCTTATGCACTCGCAAACTCAAACTCAAAAACAAACAAAAACACACACAGTCTCACTTAGGCAGTGGTGGCGGCGGCGTCAGCAGCGCTGCTTTGGGTTTCTTTTTTTCTCTCCATTTGTCGTTGCCATTTTTACAATCGTTTTTGTTTTTGTATATTTTTTTGTTTTTGTTTTTGGTTGCTTCTGCCTCTGACTGACTGACTGGTCTCTTCTTGGTGTTGCTTTTGCTGTTGTCAAGGGTAGGGTATCGACCAAGAAGTAGCTGATTGTTGGTGTATATTGTTGCATTTTTGTCCACACGAAAACTCTTCAGGACAGTGCCTTGCCATTGCTCGATTACGAGGATAATTATGTACATGCATTCATATGTACAGGAATACAATATACATATCTCAATATTATAAAACATAAGATATTAATGGCTACGAAGCAGCCTACAATGACTCAGATTTCCTTACGATTATTTTATGGTACGAGTTATCCGAAGGTACTGCTATAGGGTATCCTGGTATAATGTACATATAAGGTTGGAATACATACATATGTATGTATGTATTAATGAATTACATAGACATATTAAAGAGTATTAAAACTAGTCGTACATTTATACATGTACATAAATATATTACTTATAGTGAGCTGGGATACTGCTTGTTCATCCATATTATTCCAGGGTAGTCACATCGGTAATTAATAGGTAATGCAGAACATGCAACACATGTTCCAGCAACGTAAGGAATCACGGAACGAAGGATAACGTAACCTAATAAAATTTAATATAACGGTTAAACTGACAACATTTGCATTTCTTTATGCCTGCTCTTGCTCTCACTCTCCGGCCACCCTCTTTGTGGTTTATGCTTTTAACATTGAGACGTGCCACAGATACACGAACACACACACACATACATACATATGTACATACATACATGTATGTATGTATGTATATGTGAGCAGAGAGTGTCGTGCGATAGGTAGCAGGGGGTTTGGAGACAGTTGGGGTAAGTTTGTAATTAATTGCGGCCTTGCCAGACACCCCCTCTTACCCATCCACCCACTCAGGGTAGCTGCCACCCCTGGACCCCATGCGAGAAAGCAGTCGCCAACAGTTTGTTTTCTTTTCTCTCACTCTCTGTTGGTCTTTTGGGTGAAGCAGAGTGGAGTGGTCGAGGGGGGCAGTGCTGCGCCTAGTCCAATGCTCCACACTTGCTCTCCCCACCGCCCGCACGTTTGAGCTTGCTCGTGTGCTGTCCAAAAACGGACAAGGCAGCGGCCGAAGCAGCGACCGAAGCAGAGAAAGCGCGTTAGTTACAGTTACAGAGAGCCAGCCAGAGCCAGAGCCAAAGACAAAGGCAATGGTTCGCTTAACGGTAATTATGCTGGCAGTGGACGAACTTTGTTTTTGGGTTATGGAGAGGGGTGTGACGCGACGTTAATTGAGTGGGATGAGCAGAGTCTAAATGTGTAGTGTATCGCACACCGCAGCACACTTTCTTTTCAATCCGAGTAAACGAGTAAACGGAGCGAGTAAACGAGAGAACGAGCAGCAGCACACCACCACCACACGAACTAAGGGCAATCTTCAGCAGTAGCAATCCCACCGCACCGCACCATAGGCTTGTGTGATCGACAATCATACGGCTAGTGCATTCATGTATGCGTGTGTATGCACATACATACATACATACATACGTGCATATGCATGTGCTCGTTCGTTTTTTCCCATTTCTGCACAGCTGAAGCGCTGTTCGGTTCGGTTCAGTTTCTCTGGGCAGGGAGGGGGAGCACGACCCTTCTCTCATTAACTCACTCGACTTATCGTATAATCGAGCCACAAGCATTCATGTATGTGTCTGTTCACTGTGTGTATGTATATGTGAATACATATGTACATATGCATGTTGGAATTTGCAGTGATTTGTGCAGTATCAGGAGTGTTAGACTTATTAGTGTGACTAGAAGTTGACAGTGGAATCATTTTGCAGTATCAACTGTTAGGTCAATATACATAGCTACATCCTTCTTTCCACCAAAATTGTCCAGTTGCTAAACGGAAATTCTAAATAGAAAAGAGGGGGAATGCTGTGATTAGCTGCCGTTGCTGTCATTCCGATCCGATCTGATCCAGATTCTGCAATCTGGTAGATATGATCATTCTCTAGGTTTTCTCGTATCTTAGAGATGGTCTCATTTTCCGTTTTCTCGTATCTTCAAAGTTTTGGATGCCCCCGATTTTCGTCCTTTCCTGTAGTTCTCTGAGAACTTGGCGTCAAGCCAGACGGACAGACAGATATGGCTATATCGACTCGGCTATTTAATTTTAATTTTATTTCATGGTTTTATCCTATCGCTACAAGTTGTTGTTGATCAATAATATATATGTACTTTATGGGATCGGAAACGTTTCTTTCTGCGCGTTATCCACATCCACTTCGACCGAAAATCTACTATATGTACCCCTTAGCTCTACGTAAAATGTTATTGATCACTGTTTTACACACTTTAACTGTGGCCGCAGCGTAGCAGCAGAACATTTTCCTGTGCTCAGAAGATGATATGTTGTAATCTTTGGAGCCGTATATCGATCACAATAATAGTAAATTCCACCTTGAATGGGATGTTTGTGTATATGAAGTATATACATATCTATGCATATATTATGCACTCGTAAAGCTGATATAGCGTATTCGATCGCCGAACCTTCCTTGTGAAAATTGTACCAGGTCATATGTAGGATTTACTATGCGGTCCGATTGTTACTTCTCACTCCGTGTCACGTATAGAAATTGTTTCTGTGTTCTGCTGTGTTACGCTACCCCTCGCTCTCGTCGTCTTCTTCTTCTGTATTGTGCTCAGTGTGCTGGTGCTCCTCTTTCTCTTTGCTATTCGTTCGCGCTTCAAAGTCGAACAAATAAAATGAGCGAAAAAAAGATCAAAAACAAAACGCAAACTCGAAGAGCAAAGCCAATACCAGCGGCAAACGCAACAACGCGGACAACAACAGGTTTAAACTACGCAAACGGAGCAAATTACAATAACAGAAGCTGCCGACGCGACATTAACGAGAGCGTCGACAGCGACGCAAACGTCGACGTCAGCTCCAACTCCAACTACAAATAAAACTACAACGACAACAAAGGTGATAACAGACTAAAAAAATAGGCCTGACAATTAATACCCTTGCAGATATATGTACATATATATATACATACATATATGTATATATACACACTTATGTATGTATATATGAACTTACAAGCATACATATGTATTTATGTATGTTTTGAATAGTATGTACATACATATATAGAATACAAATTCCCACAAAGTAACAGATTTGATTTTGATGCTACGTTGTAAAAATCTGGCCAAACTGATGGTACTCATCCCTGCAAGAGTATAACAAAAAAAAAAAATCACAGCCAGAGCCCAGTGACGTAGTCAGAGGAGAGTCACTAAAGGCGGATAATAAAATGAAAACACATACATATATACAAACAAACATACATATGTACATATGTACTATGTATGAATGTATTTCTCAAAATGTGTATTCATGCAAAACAATTTGGTGTGTGCTTGTGTACGTGTGCGAGTGTGTCTTGAAATTGGCTCAAACGATGATTCCGAAATGTTGCCAAACGGAAGCCAACTTGACAATAAATTGGAGCACTAGCACTCAACTCATAAGGGAATCCGCAGATATGTAGGTATCCCCCACCATCGGTGTATTTGGCTATGCACGTGCGTATATACATATGTATCTACTTATATGTATGTATGTATTATAATGGTAAAACAGTAGGAACAAATACGGACATATCTAAATCTATAATCAAAATAAAGATGCACTTGCATGTGTGTAAAAAACAAACATCCAATTAATGATAAAACATACACATACATGCATACATATGTATGTATGTATATTTTCTGCATAAGCTACATTTGTATGTATGTCATAATGATAACATAGATTAAAGAATGTATGAAAAAGTATCTAAACTCTATACGGGCATATTAAGTCGCAGTCACCAATCTCCTGCTACCACCCACCCACACGCAACATGCTTGACAGAGTGGGGAAAAGTATTGATAGGCCGCTTGTGATGTCATGACAGGACAGGCGAGACACTGGCATTCATTTGAAAAGCTGCAAGAACCCAAAGCAAAGAAGAAACAAAAAAAAAAAGAAATGCACAGCTGACATCACTTAGCCGAAGAGCGTGTGTGTGTGTTGTGTGTGTGTGTATGTGGGGGAAACACAAATAGCGATATTAACATTGGGAAAAGCATAATGAGTACGTATGTATGCATGTACATACATACATACATGTTAGATCTTGCTTATTGAAACAAATTGTTTTAATTGCTTATTTAATATGCAGAAAGCAACAATAAAGAGAGCAGAGCAACACAACGGAAAAAACGAGCAGAGAGCCCCGCAGCGAAAAATGCACACACAACACAAACACCAACAGCAAAATGGAATTTCCGAAAATCATAAGAGGAGAGACCACAACTG
Source organism: Drosophila bifasciata (assembly GCA_009664405.1). Taxonomy (NCBI): domain Eukaryota; kingdom Metazoa; phylum Arthropoda; class Insecta; order Diptera; family Drosophilidae; genus Drosophila; species Drosophila bifasciata. The sequence goes on from CM019041.1 coordinate 15,379,958, forward strand.
CGACGGACGCCGAGGTCGATGCCGATTCCAGCACTGGTTGTTGTTATTGTTGTTGTTGTTGTTCCCTAACAACCGAGCGTCGACCTGTATTTGCGCGGGCTTTTTACGTTTGGATTTGTATTCCCGGTGTTTAAGGGAAATAAGGGCATACTCGATTTGTACAGATGTATGTAACACCAAGAACTGGATGCCAATTAGTTGGTAAAAATATATAGAGAGAGAGAGAGACAGAGAGAGAGGAAAAGAGATATTGAACGCACGGTGCGGATAGAATATTAGTCATTCGGTGGAACCAGGATAGGCAGAGTGCAAGAATTAACATTATTCAGCTGCTTCTACACGACGCAGGGGCTGCATAGCAGCATGTTTAACTGTGCCGTCTACGATCTAATTTCACGCATACAAATTTATAGAAATTTGTGATTGAGATGCGCTGTTCTTTGCGAAAAAATAAAATTTATTTCATAAGTTAGATTAGTCGTAGGACTACTACATACCCATGTAGTTACTCACCAAGTACTGGGTATTAATAATGTCGCATCACATGCGGTGCGACACACAACGTCCCGTCTGGTTTTCTCTCTTTCTGTGTTCTATGCCCTTCTCTTGCTTCTTCGTCCCCGCACTGCTTTGATGATTGTATGTTTGCGGGGCGGCGCCCCCTTGGCCTAAAGAATGTGAATACATGTGCATACCTGTGCCACCGTCTGGCTTTGCGTGCATGTATGTATGTATGTATGTGTGCGTATAGTTTGTAGACACCTTCTTCCAGTACCAAAATACCAGAAATGTAGGGGAATCCACCGCTTGGATTATCTTCAATAAATGGTTCAGAGACGAAAATCATACACCTATGTAAGTACATACATACAGACACCTTTATATACATATGTGTATGTACAGTTGTGTTCAAAATAATAGTAGTGCTCCTCAACATATTTTCAAAACCATTTTTTAACACTTCCAGTCATCCAAATGAAACAAATGATACCTTTTTGAATAGATTGGAATGTATACATTAGAAAAAACCGAAGAAGTTTCATTACATTTGCTTTCTACTTTTTTTTGTTTCACTTGACTTTTAGGCGAATACCCATGAAATCTGCTGTTCAATAAAATAGTAGTGCTGGGATAATTTAATTTCAAAAAATGAAAAAAAGATAGAAATTAATTTAAAAGAGTCACAATCCGTAAGCTCAATTTAGTTGTTATATATAATGATGAAAATCATGTTTGGAAATAGCGAAACTTTCGATTTTGGAGCGTAAAAGAAATCATTGCTCGGTGCAGAAGAAGAGACATCAGAGTTAGACCAAAAACTAAAGGTTGGAGGTATAAGGGAGTTGAAAAATAAGTTTTTGTACTCTTAATATTGTATTTGACTCAATTGAGTACAAGAAGTAGACTGAAAATCAATTTTTATGTGAAAAACATATCTTTTGCATGGATGGTCGACGAAGGTTAAAAGGCAAGACCCAACCTTCAGTACCCTCAAAAATTATGAAAAAATTTTATATCGCTTTGAAAGTGATGTGACAGTTGGTAGACAACTGATTACACATTATTAAAGTCCAAAAGTCCTGGAAACTTACGCGTTTTGGTCATAAAGCACATAAGCCCACGACTCAAGTTAGCAGAAACGCTGTGGGCTGGCCTGAGTCGCAGTCACGAAAAATACTTTTTGACAGATTAGGGGTAAAGTTGTATTATATGGTAAGATAGACGCCAAAGAATATGTTTGGCATTCAAAGAAATCCGATTTCCCCAAAATCTGGAAAAAATAGCATTGAATATGCTGGGCTTACCCCTATGGGGCTCAGCTCATATGAACTAGTACGGTACAGTCTGGCGATGGAGTATTTAACAAAACTGAGTATGCAGATATACTTTAATATACATAACGTTCATATTAAAATTGAAAGATGCCTTTCAAAAGTATCTTTAAACATGATAATGACCTGAAAACCTCACAAAAGCCCGCTAGGAATTGGGTTTCATCCGAAAATATTGAGGTTTTGCCATGTTCACCTCAGTCCCTGGATCCCAATCTCATCTAAAACTTATGGGGAATGTCAAATACATTGTTAAAACTACAAATCTGTCAACCAGACTAAAGTTTTTGGCAAGTGGGTTAAGCATAATCGGCTGAAATCCTATTGACGCGTTGGCAGGACCCTATTGGCCCCATGCCTGTCCGGTGTATGGCAATAATGACAACAAAATTGATTAGAAACTATATATTAAAGCTCAAGAAACATGAGGAATATGAATTATAGGTTTTAATTTGAGTTTCGTTGATTTTTCGATTTTATAAAAAAATACTACTATTTTATTGAACAGCAGATTTCATGGGTATACGTCCAAAATCAAGCAAAACAAGAAATTGGAACGCAAATTTAATGAAACTTCTTCGGTTTTCTAATGTATACATTCCAATCTATTCAAAAAGGTATCATTTGTTTCATTTGGATGACTGGAAGTGTTAAAAAAATGGTTTTGAAAATATGTTGAGGAGCACTACTATTATTTTGAACACAGCTGTATGTACGCGTATACCTTACCTTACGCTCTTTACGTTTTGTCCAAAATATTGAATAAACTTCTCGTACAGTGACTACCATATGTTCAAAGGCGTGACAAGTTTCAATATACGAGGGCGGGTCGCCAAATAGTCGGACTACCAAAGAAAACACGATAAATTTTTCATTTTTCTTTATAATTTTTCAACATAGTCTTATACATATGTATACTTTTTACAGCATTTCTCCCAATTTTGTATCCCTTTCAAAAAGATTGGATTAATCGAGGTCCTCGAAAAGGCCATTTTGTATGTCGTGACTTCATCATTGGACTCAAATCTGTTTTTGTCGAGCCTTCTAAACCCACAGAACAGGGTGGATTAGGGAGCGATTCAAAGCCGAACACTTATGGATTGCAATAAAAAATGAACATGTCTGCACCCTTGCATTGTCCTGGTGGAATAGACTTTTTTCATGGCCAAATGCTGTCGCTTCCTTTTCAAATACTCATTAAATCAATGCAATACGTTGTCATTGTCTGTTTTACCCTATTGATTATGATCAATGTGGCTAATACAGTGTGCATTGCATAAAACGGTCTCTATAACTTTATTGGCTGAAAACCCCACCTTGGTCTTCCATAAAACACCATGAGAAACCTACTCTTTTTACTGCTGTGGTCTCCGGTGCGTTGTAGTGGATCCACGGTTTATCCACCGATTACGAAACAGCGCAAAAAAAATTGTCCGCTTACTATGGTTAAACAACGCCAAACACTCACTCCTTCGACATTGTCACACGAGGGCGTTTTTGGTCGATTGAGTGTAGACGCGGCAGCCATCTTGCTCTGATGTGAAATTTTGAAATAAACTTGTACTGAAGTGGTATCACAGGAGTCTGGACAGAAAGTTTGGTGTTCTATCTCTTGTAGTCTCTGAGATCCATGCGTTCATCTGTACACACATTCGTGTGTAAGTGCGAGCGTGAGGGAACGATGTTTCTTGAAATGGTTTTCTCCATTAGGGCTATACTTATAATCCGATCCGATTCAAATTCGAGCCTCTGATAGATGGGCGCTTGTTCTATGATTCTGCATTTTTAGTTTTCTGCTATCTTCAAAATTGTGGACGCCGCAGTCCACAGGGCGGACTGTTTTCTTATCGGTCAAATTATCGGGCCTGCCGATACTTATTTGCGTTGATAATTTTTTAGCAAAGATTTTTGTAATCGAATTTATAACTGAAATAACTCTTTAAACATGTGGTCGATCGATCACCTATGGATAAATGGTAGCTAGTAATCGATTGCAAATAGTGGCAGGGGGAGGAATCTACGAGCAAGTGGTCATAAAGGAGCAATGCCTCTATGCCGCAGGAGGTGGAGCTGGGACTGCAACTGCATGCCACCGCATACATACATATGTACATACATATATGCCTGTGTATATGTTACCACTTGTACGTACAGGCATGTGGCTGTGTGTGTTGGAGTTTGTGGCATCTTTTTGTGTTGCTGCTGTTGTTGTCAGACATCTTCGTCTTCGTTTCGGTTTTGGAGCGGGGTGTGAAGCAAGGGCAGCACCAGGCCAACACACAGTCAACAGCTGGCGGCCAAAGCGGCTTTATGGCCATTAAAGCCATAAAAAAGCATTGAAGATGGGAAGAAGTCAGTCAGGCAGGCAGGCTGCCAAGCCAAGGCAATGAAAATTGAACAGTGCCAAAGGCAGAGACAGAGGCAGAGGCAAAGGCAGAGCCAGCGCCAAAGCCAAAGCCAAAGAGCAGTAAAAACACCGCGCATATTCACCCAAAGAGCGGCGGGGTTGACGCAAAGAAAGAAGAAAAGAGAGAGAGACAGAGAGAGCCAGCAAGAGCGTATAATTTTATTTGATTTGCGAAGGGTTCGTTCTGCTGCTTAAGAGTGTGTGTGTGTGTGTGTGTGTGTGAGAGTGGGAGTGGATTGGATCGGTGTGTGGCGACAGCGACGGCCTCTTAACGGACAAGGTTGTAAGCAGCATGAGCATGTGGCGCTTCCACTCACTCCCTCCCACCCTCTTCGGCATACTCCATTGGATTTTGCGTGTGTTTTGCTTTGGTTTTTTCTTCTTTATTTTCGTATTTTGTTTTATTAGCACTTGCGTGTGCTGCCATTTAGCGCATTTAATTTAATAATTAAGTTGCTGATGAAGACGACGCGGACTCTCTTACGGTCTCTTCTCTACACAATCTGTGGTCGTGTGTGTGTGTGTGCACGCGACAGTGTGAGAGAGTTGTAGGGCATCCGAAAGACAACAGAAATTGAACAGCAATACGTGACATTGAAAATGTATGCTACGCTGGGGATATACAAACATATGTACATGTACATATACATACATACATATATTTGTACATATCGATGTATGTTTTGTTGTTGTTGTTGTTGCGGATGTTTCTACATTTGCTTGTGGCACATCTGTGTGTGTGTGTTCGTTTAAGAGGCTGAGTTTATTTCGTGGGGGATCTACAACAAAACAAAAAAATTAGGTCTCTCTTGAAAAAAAGTCTGCACATGTACAAATGTATAACATACATACATACATACACATGTGCTTATACAAAAATATTGCAAGTTACGGACAAGTCACCATAGCCGGAAAGAATTGGTTGACACAACAACCTCTTCTTACATTTATACAAACGTATGTACATACATACTTTTCCCTATACAAAGGTACCTTCATAGATATGTACATACGTACATAAATGTGCATGTACATAATAGAAACCACAGCCGGACGCGCCAATAACTGGGCAGAAAAGCTGCGACAGTGGGTGTCCGACTAAAGGGAAATTCACTGTACAGCTGAGTGTATGTATGTATGTACATATGTACATATTTATTTAATATTTTACACATGAACGTAGATGTACATATATGTAAGTACATACATAGGTGGGTCATAATCAAAAATATTCCTCACCGTCTTTGCAGGGTATTAAGCGGCCCAAAAAACCAAAGAGCCGTAATTGAAATGCAGCTCAGCTGATAGCAGCTGCAATGTCCGATGCGATGCGATCGAACCGAACCGAACCAGAGCACACCGAGACGAGTCGAACATGCTTGATTGATGGTTTCACACTGTGTGAGGAAAAGAGAGCAACAGATACATACATACATACATATATGTATGTCTATGGCATCCTACTAGAGCTGAAGGGTTTGGTTTGGTTTCCAGCATGATTATAATACGTGTTTCTACATATCTACAAATGTATAGTATGTCCGGCCAATGCCCCAAATAATTGTATATGTCTAAAATAAACATAACCTTGAATAATTTTCAACCTTTAAATCGCATATCAAACAAATAATTTGAGGCTAATGCCCCAAAAAATGTATATCTACATGCATACGTGCATACATGCATGGTGATAGTATAAATGTATGGGTGTGTGTTTGTGTGTGTGTATCTCTATCTGACATTGACTTTAAAGTGCTGACTGAGTCAAAATATTTGTTTTGCGGTTAATCGCACGCCACTCCACTTCCCGCGGTTCGTCAAGAGATTGTGCAGGGGGTCGGGGTCAGACAGGCAGTCAAAGGTGTCCCCTAGCTGATACCTCGTATTCCCAATTCCCCTTTCACGTTTATAAACAAACACGCAAACACAAAAACACTCGCATATGTATGTACATACATTAACAATTATCGTTGTTCATTATCCAATACTGGTCAGGGGAGAGAGACAAAAATCAAAATTAAGGTTCTCGTAGCCGTCTCTAGAAACTTTAGTCGAAGAATAACTGTGCACAATTTGGGAAAAGATTTGTTTTCCGACACACACAGCCAACCGAGCCAGCAAAATTGGATCTTAAAAGCGTAAGAATCGATTGTTTCTGCCTGCTCCCACCCAACTCAACTGGAAAGCCAAGCTCACGCATATGCATTTTTATCTCGCCTGAATGCATCCTTTTTTCATAATGCTGACAGTTAGTCAGTTAGGTTAGCATGGTCAAATGTCATAGCACCATCTTGAGGGGGTGGGGGGACAGGGTAACAATTATCTTGTCAACCATCTTAGTTGGGTGGTTATTTTGCACATACAAGCACACAGCCTCGCACACTTTACTCTGCCACCTTCCCCTTACTATTTCACTCTTTTTACGGTTACACGTGCGCTGTCGTTTGGCCCCTCCCTCCAACGCCGCCGCCGACGAACGACCGATGGTCGTTGGTTAGCCTCGGACCAAAACCCGAAACAGAGCGCAACATTTTGCTCGCTCCCGCTCTTGCTTGTTCGTGCTCTGCTCTCCACGACACAACTGGCTACAATAGTCAGTGGACAGACACCCTTTCATTTTTTCCGACACCGTTGTTTTACTAGCATGGAAACTGTTGGCGACCATGAGTTAATTGTATTCCATATATGTAAATATATACGTATTTTAATATTGACTGAAATGAAAATCCACTCACATTAATTCCAATAAATAACTTAATAATGCGTAAAAATATAAGCAACCATCTTGCCAAAGTTTTTTTCTCGACGATATTTTGTTAACAAAATCATACAATTGTTGGTATATTGGTATATTTACTATACTAAATGTATTCGTTAAACAGGAAATGAATCGCATTAAAAGAGCATCCAAATTTGTGTGTCGAACTTGACTCGATTTTCGTCTCTCTTTATTTTATTGCGGTTTTGCATTTAGAAATTGATGATGAAGCCGCTTGGGGCGCGTGTGTGTGTGTGTGCTTGTGACTGAGTGTACATACAGATGTACACATGTATGTATGCATGTACATGTGTCATGGTGCGTGTGGGAAACGTTTTTCCTTTTAAATTGAAACTGTAACACAAATGTTGGGTGTGCGCCCCCTTTCTTCTCTTTCATTCTCTTTTATTTCCATTTCCCTCTTCCCTCTGCCGCGTGTTTGGTGGCGTGAACCAAACATTTTACGGTTTTCTGTTTTGGCTCTCGAGTGTCTCTAAATGCGTTATTCGACTGATTTTTATTTGCTTCCCTCCCCCGGAGCCGAAGGCTCACAACACCCTACTCATTGGCGCTCTTTTTTTTAAGTAGCTTCCAGCTCCATACTCTTGTGTTCGGTGGCTAGTGTATGGTGTGGGGGAAATTCTTGGCATATTTTCATTCCGTCTGATATCTCTTTAGCCTTGCAGGGAAGCGTATTTCGATTCGGATCAATTGTGTTCAATGCACAGTAGGAAGCATTTTCTACACCATGAAGACATTGTATGTACAGGCACTCTATAAGCCTGGTTGCTCACCTGATTAGTACGAGTATTGCCTATAATTATGAATGTATGTTTCTCATTTTCCCTAATTTGTTTTTACCTCTGCGCTCTATCTTTCCCCATCGCTCTCCCTTATCGCTTTTTCGCTCTTTCCCTCTTTCTTGCTGTTGTGACTCTTTCTCCTAACAGGTTTCGCGAAACGCATTTTTCATTTTGTTGCAGTACGTGTCGTGTTAACAATAACGAGAAACAGCAACAATTGAGATGAGCAAGAGAAATGCCGGAAGTTAAACGAAGACGGGAGCAGCGCTGCTTCTGTCTCTGTCTCTGCGCCCTGCTCTGCCTGTTGTTGTTTTTGTCAATTTTCATTTCAATTTCAAAGATCAACAAATTATTGCTCTCTGCCTGCGGCTCTGTCCCTGCCTCTGCCTCTGTCTGTCTCTGTTTTTGCCTCTATCTCTGCCCGCAGCGCACAGCTGCGACTGCGACTGGAATTCCTCTGCTTCAGCTGGCTGCGATGTCCACATCCAATCATACATACACAAATACGTTTATGTGTGTGTGTACGTGTCGAAAACAAAGTAATTTTTAAACATAAACAAATTCAATTTTTCTCGCATTGAGCGTCTGTTGATTTTATTTTGACTTTGGGGATTTCGGAATTGCTTCAAGATCAGCTTCAGGCTGGAATTATAGAATTAATAAAGAAATCCCCTTCACAAGGTTAAAATATAGTGACGACAGCTCATAATATGTATATGTATACCTAGTATGTACATATGTATATGTACATACGTAAACAATTGCCCAAAGTTTAAATGAACCAGTGCACTTTTCAAACTTCATTATTTTATTAACTCTCGAAACAATTGTAGAAATTAAAAAAACAAAAATACGCGTTTTTTTTTTATCGACAAAGCTTATTTGAACAAATATTCTTAAACCGTATATTTTGTATTCTAATTTTTCTTTTAACCTAACAGTTATTAGTCAGAATTTTATTTCCCTTTTCAGCCATTTTGGCATCGAATTTTTTCTGTTTTGGTCCACTATTAACCAAAAATTATCCATGACTTTTAAAGTCCTTAGATTGTATCAACTATCAATTTCCGATTTAAGTGTGAATACAGAGGCGAATTTTTAAAATGATTTTTATTTTAAGTTTTTTTGCATTTGGGTCAAAACCTGTTGACCAAGAACTCGCACTCGCACACGCATACCCACGCACAGTGACGGGTCTAAATGGGTTAAATACAATTTCAATACAAAAACAAAAGCAAAAGAAAGGGAAAAAGAAGAGAGGAGCAGAAAAAAATCTAATAAAATTAAGCAGCAAAAGTATGACAACAACCACAAAAGAAAACCGCTAAGTTACAACAACACAGAGTACTCATACGAAAATATGTATCTACGTACAAACGTACATATCTACGTATGTATGTACATACATATGCACGTGCGACGATTATCTTGAAATAAGACCATAGCACACGCACACACAAACACGTACTCCAACACGAGCCCATACACATGTGCAACATACATATATGTGTGTGTATGTATGTATGTATGTACATAATACAGACAAGACACAAAGTTAAACGGCCGCGCAACAATGACGACGCTAACGCCACCGTAGACGTCAACGTCGCTGCCAATGTCCCACAAAGTCATTGCGCCTGAGAGCCAAAAGAGGCGGCGGCCCCTCCCACCCCCGATCCATCTTAGCTCTCCTCTCACACAACAAGCATTCCCACAAGCCGCCGCTACACGCACAAACAAGGGCGGAAGCTAGCCGACGGCCAACAGCAAAGAGTGAGAAACATACATACAAAACGGCCAGGCCAGGCAAGAGAACGCACCACAAGCAAAGCAAAGAGAGCCAGACAGCTAAAGAGACGACAACGACGAGGTCAAACACACAAACAAATGAAGGAACATATTTTTTTTTGCTTTCGGCCGCGTGGGAGCTGCTGTTGCTGCTTGCTTCGGCGCTGGCGACTAGCGTCTGGAAGTGTGACGAACAATCCGTATGCTGATAATGTTTTTAGCTTCCCATTTGGTTATTACTTTTTAATTTGCTTATTGCTGGCTCCTGCTGACAAAAAATAAAATAAAAGAGAGCGCATTAACAGAGCAGCGCCCTTAACTTCACACAGTGCCCCTCTGTGTGTGTGTGTTTTTGTGCAATTATACTGGTTTTCGCCCGACAATCAAATGTTGCTTAAGCCAAGAGCCGCCGCGTGTCCCTGCTTTGTATACGTTTTTGTGTGTGTGTGTGTGTGTGTGTGTCTGAGGAGTGCCATGAATATGTTTGTGCCTCCCTGTCCATCCACCAGCAAACACTGCCCGTTGTGTCATCACCTATGCACCAGCCTCGGCTACAGCCACTGCCTATGCCCTTTGCCGCAGCCGCTCCTTTTACCCACTCTACCATCTTCTCTTGCATTCGCGCTCTCTGTATAACTTAAACGAATTTTGCACGCTCGTTTCGTTATGTTTCGAACATTGTTTTGTCTGCTGCTCCCGCTCCCACTCCCGCTCCTGCTTCCGGCTTAGGCTCACTCTGCGCATTTGGCGGAGAATAGGGTTATTTGGGTGCGCTCTGTCTAATCACAAGAACAAGCCATAAGATAGTCAGGTGCCCAAATTCTCCTCTCTTTGCTAAGCGAAAAAGAGAAAAACTTTGTAAGGCTTCGACAGCAGTTATCATCCAAGTCGTCTCATAATTAATAATCAACGTTTTCTGTATCAAGCCCTCTAGCTGTATACCGACGCTGTCGACACCCCCCGCTATTCCATGTCGATGACTGCACTCCCTGCCTGAACACCCTACCCTATCACTGAATACACCGCCCCAACCGACTATGGCTCTGTCTATGTAGTATGTATGTATGTATGTATGTATGCATTTGTTTCGCACTCTCTCGGTCGCTCTCTGCGGGCTACACTCGGTACAACATGTATCTGTACACGTGCCCAGCAGCACTGTTTTTGTTATCTATATCTTTGTGTTTTTTGTGGTAATATGTGTATGTATATTCTTTTGAAGCAACCAAATTTTGTATGCAGAATCCTGTGATATCAAGATAAAACAAGTGTATTTGGTAATTTTTAAACGGAAATACATATTTGATTAGATCGAATCATTTTTATAGGTAGGATAAAAAAAAACAACATTACTGTTGGTGACTCCTCCTCTACCACACCCTCGTCCTCTCACACAACGATCGGACTCTAATTTTTTGGTGGAAAGTGAGAGAGATGCAAAGGGACGTGCGGTGAAAAGAAAATAGACGAAGGACGTCTTTACTTCTTAATTAACTATAGCAGCATTCCTGAAATATTTGACTCATATAAGGTACATATGTACATTCATATGTATAAAGATCGTTTGCTTTGGATTCATGCAGATAGAGCTCATATAGAGTATATGTATGTAAATATATACATATTACAGACGATATAATAATATTAGACGGGTGTACGATGACATATTGGACTAAGTGTACGCTTGTGTGTATCCGTTTTGACTGGCACGACGAGGCAGTAAAATATAGGGCCCAAGCGGGCAAACAATACAAGCGATGACTGCGAAGAGGGGAGTAGTGAAGAGGGTGGATGCGATGGAGTATTTTGTTCGATGGGTCTGGGGAGGGGTTGCTTGTATCGGTCGGTTGGCCGAGTGGGGGTTAGTGGCGGAGGGCTGTCATTTGTGTGCGCCTCAAACCGGGCAGCAATTAAGCAGGGATTATGTTAAAGAGAGGTACCCCCCGCCGACCAAGTGGGTTGGGTAGGGTGGCGTGTGGTGTGGTGTGGTGCGGTGTGGTGCGGTGATCTTTGGTCAATGCTATTAGCGTAGCCAGAGGGAAGTGGCAAAATTTTCCCATTGTCAAAGGGAAAAAGGAAGGCATGCTGCAAGATATATTGTTCCTATAACGATGATCCTCATTATAAAATTAAAATAAAACTGAAACTTGCTACGTGCAGTTGTATTATTTCTAGAAAACACAAAGCTTATCACACAATTAAAAGTGTAATTCATACCATATGTACATATGTATGTACCATACAGTTCCATTGAAAGTTCCAATTTATACACTCCGTGCAGCAACGAATCATGTCCAAGAATGTATCAAATTTTCAAAGAAGAAACATTTTTTGACTATCTGACAATATTTTACGCACGCACTAGATAGCTGCGTGGCTTTACTCACTGTATGTATGTACATGCACCATACATATGTACATATTTATACATATGTATGTACATATAGTGAGTAAAGCCTAATATAATGCATTCGAATTGAATTGAGTGAGTCGGAGGCACACAATGAAACGAGTTTATATGAATGCGAGTGAGTTTTGAGTTTCACAGCATTTGTCATTCAGGGAAACATTGTACTGTATGTACATACATACATACATATGAGTTACAATGACGGAGTGCAACAACGAAAAAAAAGAAATGGCAAAGACATTCGAATTGCTCGAATTATTGCATGGCCAACATCTTCACTGCTACACTACTTTTTGTTCTTTCTTTCGTTTTTACCTTACACACAGCGAAACAACAATCATTGATATAACCGTTGTGATTCATCCGCATTCTCACTCATTCGTGACTATTCGTTCAACTTTTGTGCTACCGAGTATTTTTATACCCGTACTCGAAGAGTAAAAGGGTATATTGTATTTGTGGAGATGTGTAACATAGAGAAGGAAGCGTTTCCGACCCCATAAAGTATATACATATACATATACATATATAGCCATGTCTGTCCGTCTGTCTGTGCGTCTTTTTGTCGCCCATTGATCGGATGCTATTAGAGCTAAAGAATCCAACATTTTTTCCACACTGATATGATATCCCACTCCTAGCGAAAACCATTTCGAGAAACATCGTTCCCTCTCGCTCGCACTCACACACCAACGTGTCGACTTTGCCCATTCGAACAGATGAGCGCCTGGATCTCAGAGACTATAAGAGATAGAGCAACCAAACTTTCTGTCCAAGCTCCTGTGATACCACTTCAGTACAAGTGTATTTCAAAATTTCGCCAAGCTTCTTTCCGCCCACCAAAAAGGTGAAAGCCCACAGTTCTGAAGATAGAAAAAAACGAAAAATGCAGATTCCCGAATGTGGTTAAGATTTGTTCATTATTATAGCCCCCCACCCTTCGCAACAAAATCGTCATTAGGGATGATAGCCCCTACTGAGTCTCTCTATCACTCACACACTGCTCACGCACTCTGCCTCGTGCAGTATACGACAGATACGACAGATACAGGAAAAAATATGTAAAATGTAAAAACTGATAAAACATTTGAAAATTCCACATAAATCATACCGACTGAGTACGGGTATAAAATTAGAGTCGCGTTTACGGCAACACCACACGTTCTTTCTCCTTTAAAAGAACAATTATGGTAGGGGGGGACTAAAATTGTTGTAATTAACGGTCAGACTCCAATGTTCGTTTCTTTTACCATAAAAACCATAATAAAGAATATAACTACAATTTAGAAATGCAAAAATCTACTCATGTACATATGTATGTACATATAACAAGACTTTATTTTTAAATAACCATTAAAACGAAAAAAAATTGTATAAAAAAGTAATTACTTTGGACTTGCTTTGCTGCTAGCAATGTCTAGGTGCCACTCAAAACGGTAATTCTTTTGAAGGAACGATAAGGTTGAACTTGATCATGGGCAAGATATAATCGAGTATCAATGGGCATGTTCACCAGGACAACTTGATCAGATTTCATCCATCATGCTTGGACTTATTCCTGGTGAACGTCTACATATGATGGATACCTGGATCAGACGAAAAAAAGGCAATACAAGTCAAAGATTTGTATCTTACATCTGGTATAAGTATAAATTAGATATACAATTGTATTTTTACTGTTATTCGTTCGATGTTGTGCCAGTTTACTCAATCAATCAGGCCAAACGGATCCTCTGCGAAAAATTGGCTTTTAAACTTGGTTAATGTTTTTAAAGGCTGGAATTTATTAGAAAAAGTCGGTATCGTTCGTTGAGTAAAAATGGTGTTATTGGTGTTAATTTTCTTGCTGTTCCATTTCGCACCTTTTTCGAGAAATTTAATGGTGACAATGTTTTGAAACAATTTTATAAAGCAGTGCTATTTTTTGCCCCCACTGTATTAAATATATTATAAATATACATACATACATATATAAATTTCGTTTTTCATGCCCCTCATCATCATAATATCCTCGGGGTACAGTGAAACTTCGCTGAGTCAGCCAGACATAGCCGGACAAAGTTCGTCTGGACCTGGGGAATATCACTTTATATATTTATGTGTATAGTACATACATACATATGTATGTGTAACATACATTTATTAAGACGCCGATACCAAGGATAATCTCACGGCAACTCTCTCCGCCTCTGTTTTTTCTTCTCCTTATTTATCTGATTCTCCTTCTGGTGCTTCTTCTTCGTATCTTACATGTGCAGCTGTTCCCGTTTAGTCAATCGTCAATCACAGGTAGTCAAAGACACAGCACGCACACACGCATGGAGTGGAACAATCGTCAGCTGTTATCACTGCACCGCACTTCACTGCAAGAGACACGCAGGAACAGAACGTAACGCAACGTGGAATTAGGCAGTAACAGTGGGGGAGGAGGAGACAATGCAACAACTGTTATGGCAAGATCAGACCCTGCTCCCCTCGCTCAGAGAAAAGCACTCGGAAGTGGTTGTGCCGAACCGATCCCACTGAGCACTGAGAAAGGTAAGAGAGAGGTTAGGCGTCGGACTCCCAAGCGAAGAGAGCCCTCCGTCTGAAGAGAGTCGATGTGTTGGTCGAGGGTAAAGAGAGTCCGCCGAGCCGAAGCATGGCCAGCGACTATGACTGAGGCTGTGTGTGTGCGACGTCATAAATTTCAAATGCTATCAGCTGTTAAGAATTCATACAGCTGCTGCATGCAGGCAGCATCTCACTCTCCTCTCGCTACCCATATTTCCCTTCTCCACACACTCTCCACCTTTTGGCACACACAAGCACGAAGTGTCATTGTCGCTGTGGTCGCTCTGGGGGGTTGCTCAGAAACCAATTAAAGTGGAAAAACGCATTTCGTTTCGTTTGCCGACTCCGACTGCCGACGCTAAGGCTGACAGCGACGTCGGCGCAGACGCTGACGTTTCTTATCGCCGTTGATGAAATAATTTTCGGCTTGTGATTTTTTAATTGAAAATCACATTCAATCAGCCCAAAATTGTAGTACTCAACCTTTGGAATGATATCGCTTAGATTTCGGTTTGTATATTTCGTATTATGGGAATTTTTGTGTGTGTGCGGGAAACGCCCCGTCTGTGCGGAGTATCGGCTCTATGGCCCCCCCATGTGCTACGGAGGGAAATGCTCGATTGAAAGAAATGCCTCTGTCTCGCCCATGCGAAATGTCTCCCCAAGTGAGGTCTCACTTTATCGATAAATCTATCTTAAACATTACAGCGGCCTTTTACTATGAGCTGGCACTAGCGAGTGGGTATAACCACACTTTTGGAATGTCGCAAACTACTATTTTTGGCTGAAAACGGATAACGCTAAAGTAAGGGAAAACCGGGGCCTGCCTCACTATGTCCGACAAACAGAGTTGTTCATCAAAGGAAGCTGTGCGCTTAGAGTGCAGTGGAGCAAGCACTCTGCATGCATTAAAAGTTTCCCGTTCGCACTAAATCAATTGAAATGCTTGTAAATAATATCACCACTCGTGTCCACATATTCTAGGCATCATATACACATACATACACACATATATACTCGTACATACAGTGCCACTACTTACCCGTCTAACGGGACGCACTTAAACTAATTAAGCCCCGTGATTGCAGGCAGGCCAACCAGAAAGAAAAGAGGGGTAAAATGGAAAGCGGCAGGGGAGGGTTATTGAATTAGTGTGCGTGTGAGTGCGTGCAGGAGGTAGAAAGAACTCCGGGCTGTTTAGATAGAGATAAACAAAAGCAAACGCCATGCAAACATTTTTGCAGGGCTTCTGCATTGAAATTAAGATGGGAGCCTACTTGCAAATCCATTGTTCCACATACATACAGTGATGGAAAAAATAATAGAAACGACAGGCTCATTCACATTTGAAACCAAATATTTCATTTTTGGACCAAATTGTTGGCATGAAAAGCACTGGGCTTGGTTTCAGGATAATGTAGCTTTACTTTGGACTCTCTTTTGGACTTATAACTTAAGAATTATTAGCTGTGTATGTAAAATTGTGGGTAGACCTCGATTTTGTCTTGGAAAAAATAATAGAAACGCACTTCAATTTGGTTTTTATTATACCCGTACTCGAAGAGTAATAGGGTATATTGTATTTGTGGTAAAAGTGGATGTGTGTAACACACAGAAGGAGGCGTTTCCGACCCCATAAAGTATATATATTCTTGATCAGCATCAATAGCCGAGTCGATATAGCCATGTCTGCCCGTCCGTCTGTCCGTCCGTCTTGTTTTTCACTCATTGCACGAAGGCTATTAGAGCTAGACCAATCAATTTTTTTTTTCCAGACTGATGTGATATCTCACTCCTAGAAAGTGTTTCAAAATTTCGCCCCGGCCCACTTGCGCCCCCCACAAAGGGCGCACATCTGTGGCGTCCACAATTTTAAAGATAGCAGAAAACGAAAAATGCAGAATCATAGAGACAGCCTATATCTATCAGGGGCCCAAATCTGAATCGGATCGGATCATTAATATAGCCACAATAGAGGCAAATATACGAAAAAACTTCGCTCCATCCCTTTCACACTCACACAAAATCGAGTCGATTTGGTTTTTGTATTTTGTGTCGCCTGGATCTCAGAGACTATAAGAGCTAGAGCAACCAAACTTTTGGCCAAGACTCCTGTGATACCAAACCTGAACAAGTGTATTTCAAAATTTCGCCCCGCCCCCTTCCGCCCCCACAAAAGACGAAAATCCACAATTTTAAAGATAGAAAAAAACTAAAAATGCAGTATTGTAGGAAATGACCATATCTGCCAGATTCCCGAATTTGGTTCAGATCGGATCATTATTGTAGCCACAATGATCAAATGAATTTTCAGCAGCGGGAATACCCCGCGGTTGTGTTTCCCCTCGCCCGATTGCTGCGTAAGTCATTTATTGGGGTTGATTGTCGCAGCAGATTCTCTCACACACACACTCACGCTCAAACTTGCTGCCTCGTGCAGTGTACGTGTGTTGTTGTGAGAACTGATGTAGATGATGTAGATGTAGATGTCGATGACAGATGTAGCAAAAAAAATGTAAAATGTAAAAAATGATAAAACATTTTAAAATTCCACATAAATCACATGTGTACTGACTGAGTACGGGTATAAAAGTAGAGTCGCGTTCGAAGCGACTCCGTACGTTCTTTCTCGTTTTGTTTTGAATCGGATGTAATCGAATTATATAGGTAACATTTCATAGACTAACGTTAAAAGAAGATGCTAAATAACTTTTCCTGCGGATCTCGTTATATTTGTTGTTGATATTCGTTTTAGAATGGGCAGTGGCATACATCGTAAGGATATTGATATATGATATATCCTAACGTTCAGAAATGTAGGCAAAACAATGTCAGCTATAGCTACAACTCTTAAATGTTCAAATTAAAAGTGTTTAAGGCGGTTCACAACAAAAACAAACCAGAGAAACGCGAAAAAAAGCGAGCAACATCGGTGAATTTCAACTGACGCCTTGTTCGAAAAAAAAAAAAAAAATCCATTTCTCTCGTCGAAAGATATTAAAATTGATCACAATACACAGGTTATTAATCGTACTATAATAAATAGGCTGGGTTAAGAAGATATAAGGAGCCATTTACCTTAAAAAGGTGCCAAACCATATAAAAAAAATATTTTCAAAAGGGTACATTTCGCGAAGGTGCATTTTTTGCGTTCAAATTGGAAAACATTTTTTTAGTCGGACGAAACCAAGATTAATTTGCTTGGATCTGATGGGAAACCACATATAGGGCGCCCTAAGAACACTGGGCACGACCTAAAGTTTTCTATTTGAACAGTTGAGCACGGTGGTGGACACATCATGTTGTGGGGGATGCTTTTCCCATTCAGGTGTTGGTCCAAAACTTTCGATACAAGAAAATATGTGTTCCATCCACTACGTAGACTTACTCGACTGTATAATGCTATCATATTCTGAAGAGGAAATGTCATTTAATTGGGAGTTCCAGCAGAATAATGACCCGAAGCCTTCTTCAGGGCTGGCTATGAAATGGTTCCTGGACAAAAAGTTCCATTGATGGAATGGCCTTCGCTGTCTACAGCCCTAAATCCACTTGAGCACCTTTTGGGGATATTAGAGAAAAGGATTGGAGGGTATAAGTCTAAAAAATGGAAGATTTGTGGAAAAAAGTGAAGTCCGACTGGTACTCCCTAGATCCATCAAATAGTGTCAATCTGGTGAAATTCTATGGGTGGTCGATGCACCCAAGTCATCAAAAATTGCGGTGGCACAACTAAATAATAGAGTTACAAATCAAATTAATATCCTTTGAAGCTACAAAATGGTTTTTCATAGCTTTAAGTCGGCCGTTTCTATTATTTTTTCCAGGCCTAAATATTTAAAAAATTATTTTCTGTTACAATGGGTTTTTAAAATTAATATTTTGTTCCATTTCGATACATTACTATACATACTATCTATCAAAATTATTAAACTGAAAAAAAAAAAATTGTTGACTGAAGAAAATTTTGAAAAATGCGAAAAAAAATGCCGTTTCTATTATTTTTTCCATCACTGTACATACATATGCACACGTATATGTATGTACCTATTTATTTTTACTAGCTAAAGTCCGATGAGAAAATGGTGTCCTATTCAGGTTACAATTCTTGCAAACGCTCCACCGCACTGTAAATAAGCAGAAAGTACTTTTTTTTATGTTTCTCCGCCTCCGCCTCCTACTCCAACTCCATTTTTTTTTTTTTGGTTCAGGGTGCAATGATAATGATGAGGATGAGGATGATGATGATAAGAAGTGGCTGCTCGCTGTTGCGTTGATGGTCTTCTATGGCGCAGTGGCGTAGCTCTCACTGAGCTCTCTTACTGCCGCTCTATTTGCGCCTAAATTTGTCTTTGACTGACAGGACAGGACAGGACAGGCACAACCGTCCGTCAGCGGTGCGACGCAGAGAGTTGACGTCGACATCTCCCGCTGCTTTCGTGTTATTCAGCTGCGTTGCTGCCAATTCATGACACAAATGCGCTGTCGTCAGAGCAGGACCGCATCAGGCAGGGATGTGTCTGGGGGAGGGAGAGAAACTGCCCTAGGTGGAAAGGGATGTTGTGGAAATGTACCCGTATGGGGGATTCGCTGCAAATTGATTACATTAGATAATCGATTACGAACTGATCCTGGCTTATACAAACAGAATCGGATGAGTTTATTGAGGATCAGAATCTGCACCTATCGTATCTGAATCGATTGAAAGGGAATCGAGATTCCCTTAGCAGGATAATGTGACATTAAAGTTGCTGCCAAGGATTCTATGAACTCCGATTTGATCTTAAAATGAGGCAGAGGTACATATGTACATATGTATGTATTTTCCCGATATGACCCGATAAAATGTTATTTTGGGAGGTTTGGTGACCAAACTTTCGTCAAACGGCTACATACGTTTAAAGAAAGATTTTTATAAGCAAAACGACGCCTAAGTAACACGAATAATAAAAATAAGAAACTAGTTCATTTAAATTTTTTCAGGTATAAATTTGGAATAAATTATCCAAAAAAAAATGTATCATTAAACATATTTTCATGTTAGGAATATTGATTTAATTAATAATTAAATATTAAACAAACGTTGCCTTTTTTCTTTGGTGTAGTACCTCTATGGCTTGATTTGATAGGTGTAACTTGAAAACACACAAAAAGATTGCGGAACATGGGCATAGAGTTGAAATTTTGGTTAACATAATTTCTCACCGAATCGTGCCTGTGGCTCTGAGAATTGGTTGAAAATTCCATTTTGCGGGGGCTTGCGGGGCTAGGATGTTGTTGGTTGTATTGCACTCACTTGGTTTAATCAAACGAAACAAAACAAAAAAATCGAGTTCCTCGGCAAGGTTATTATTGTTCCTGGAACTCCTTCAGTTTTGCTTTGGCTCGTTCCGTACACGTTTTGTTCCGTTCAGTTCGGGATCTCTTTGGTCTTCTCTCCCCTCCATCCAATTGCTTACCATTCAATCTTTCATGCATTCACTCATTTCTCCTGGCCTGCGACACCTTTTGTTGGGCGCTGCACGGGAAAACATGTCCCGGCAGGCATACACTTCCATACATCCATACATACATAAATATGTACATATGTATGCACATACATAGCGCGTATTCCGCTACGAGATCTGTCGAGTGGGTCGATTTGCTTTCAAATTAAAATGGTAAAAATATGGATGTAATTATTGCCACCCTTAAATGATGATGGGAACAACAAATGCGTTCGTTCATCTGTTTTTTTCAGTTCTTTTATACCCTATGTGGAAGGTACATATATATGTATGTACAGTTCATATTTTGAGCTTGACGTGAGGAGAAAACATCAACATCAGCATCATGTTTTTAAATAACTCAGCGTACATAAATATGTACATATGTATGTGTACATATACGATAAAATATGGATACTTATACATCCATATGTGTATGTATGCCCATTTGCATGTACATACATAACAATTATTAACTATACTATCTGCTAATTATGGACCAGCATAGTAATAGAACTAAGGATAAATACAGATTAGAGGGAAAATAAAAATTATAAAAATTCTTACAACTTTGCTAAATTCAAATGATGGTAGATATTAAGTGCTTTTGTTGTTTAAGGGACATTTCAGGGGATATGGTATGGTAAAAGGAATTATAATTATGGCATAACACTCGGAACGGCTCATGCTGGGCAAAGTTTGACCTGTATAAGGGCAAGCGGGTAGGCGGGAAAGTAGGGGTTGGTGTGTACCCACATTTTCCAATTCTGTCCTAATGTTTTAGACAATTGACATACATTTTGGTTAACCGAAAGTTAATCTGACAACCTGATAACCAGAAAAATGTATTAACTAATATTTTCGGTATTTGATATTTATAATAATTTTGTATACCCGTACTCGAAGAGTAAAAGTATTTGTATTGTACTTGTGGTAAAAGTGGATGTGTGTAACTAACATAGAGAAGGAATCGTTTCCGACCCCATAAAGTATATATATTCTTAATCAGCATCAACAGCCGAGTCGATATAGCCATGTCTGTCCGTCCGTCCGTCTTGTTTGTCGCCCATTGCTCGGAGGCTATAAGAGCTAGAGAAACCAAGCTTTTTTCCCACACTGATATGATATCCCACTCCTATAAATGTATTTTAAAATTTCGCCCCGCCCCATTCCGCCCCCAAAAAGAGCGCACATCTGTGGCGACCAGAATTTGGAAGATAACAAAAAACTAAAAATGCAGAATTACAGAGAATTACAATATCTAATCAAATCTGGCCCAGGATCGGATCATTAGTATAGCCACAATGGAGGAAACCATTTCGAGGAACATCATTCCCTCTCGCTCGCACTCACACACCAACGTATCGACTTTGTCCATTCGAACAGATGAGCGCCTAGATCTCAGAGACTATAAGAGCTAGAGCAACCAAACTTCCAAGCTCCTGTGATACCACTTCAGTACAAGTGAATTTCGAAATTTCGCAAAGCGAATTTCCACATAAATCATACCGACTGAGTACGGGTATAAGAGTGGTGTCGCGATAACAGCGACACCATACGTTCTTTCTCGTTTCCTTTTAACTATCTCAAACAAGACAGATGATTCTTAATTCAAATTAGAGCACAAGTCAATCTTACATATTTAACAATCTTAAAATGTGTAAATTCCAGGTGACCAACATCCTCGGCTATTAGTTGCTTTCGCTTTTTAGACCGAATTATTATATTATATCTACTACCAATTACCTTTCTCTTCGAAAATTACTAATACTCTTGATATGGTCGACACTTCTTCACTTGTGTGTCGATAGGCAGGCACCCGGCTGCCGGCTGCCCCTCCCCATGTCGTGCACGCAATTCGAGTTTATTTCCATTTTTGTATCCCCCCACTCAGCTCCGCTCCTGTGACAATGCCCACCCTTGTCGTGCGCTTGTGTCATCTCGTCACCCTGTTCTTCTTTCTCCACCTCTTCCTTGGCTCTACTTTCGTCTTTTTATTTTCATTTGTAAAACGAGTTTTTAAACCAAAAATAGAATTCAACACACGTCAAATTTATTTTCATCTATTTTATTTACAAAATAAGTAGGAAAAAAAAGAAAACAAAATACAAAGTTAAGCAAAGCGAATTATGTATGTATGTATGTACATATGTAGGTATTGGGAAAAGTTAAGTAAAGAGAACTTGTATGCATGTATGTACAGTGAAGTCCAACTTTACTGTAAAGATTGAGAGAAATGTCAAGCGACACGTTTTCGTACGTACATACATACATATAGTACATATGTCAGCATCTGGGTGTGTGTGCGTGCGTATCGGGCCGTGTACGTTGCCATTCCGTTCTCACATCACATCCCTCTCGGGCTCACTCGCACGCGTGGCGTCCGTCCTTCGTAGTTTGCATGTGGAACTCTCTTGTGGCGACGGCCTCCCCTCCCTCCCTCTTAAGTACACACCACACCACACCGCTCCGCTCACTTATTCACAGCAGAACGGAATCAATCAGCAGAAGAGGTGGGAGGGCGGGCACGGGATTGGGCTCTCTCGTTATCTTTAAGAAAACTAAAAGATTATTGGGATTAGCCTTGTCGCATGTGTGTGAGCTCTTCTTAATGTGTGTGACGACACCTCTTCCCCATTTAGCTTTTCCCTTGTTGTTGCTCTTGTAATGATTATTCTCCCTCCTGCTGTTCTTGAGGCTAGACTATATTGACATTATGCAAATGTATGCACACATATGCATACATATGTATGTGTATATGTACATACACCCAGCGACAAAAAAAAGCCGCACTCTGTCATTTCATGCATTTCTGACTTTGAAGACTGGTGTTTCCCCAAATTTTATTCGATTCGACTAATTTTTTTGGGAGTTCCCGTGAATGTTTCCTTCTGGTTTTGTGTGGTTTTTGACGTCTTAGTTGCTGGAAACACTTCCTAAAAAAATTTTTAACTTTGAACTCTTCAAAAACGATGGCTAAGGGAAAGCAGTCATCGGTGACTGAAAAGTCTAAAATTATTGATTTGGCAAAACAAAATGTTTCAATTCGTAAAATAGCAATTAAAACTAAGTTCAACGAAAGCTCTGCGAGACGATTTAAAAAAAAAAATCGAAAGACTGGAAAAGTGGAGAGGACGAAAGTATCGGGAAGAAAAAAAAAAAATTAACAAATATAATGGAAGATCGTATTATTATGAGAACGACCCTACATAATAGATTTTTAAATGCTGTTAAGATAGCTTCCAAAGTGCAGCAACGATTTTCAAAAACTATTTCGGCTCGAACTATACAGCTTCGGCTAAAGGAGATAGGCCTAATGGCAAGGACACCTGCCAAAAGCCACTTCTGTACAGTACAATTAAGAAAGCTCGCTTAAATTGGTCTACAGAAAAATCTAATTGGGGTGAATCCGAATGGTCACGTGTCATATTGTCGAATGAGTCCAAATTCAACCTCATTGGACCCGATGGTTCGCGCACAGATCGCCGGAGAACAGGGGAACGATATTCCAAAGATTGCTGCATTAGCACCGTAAAGCATTTGCCTTATATTATGGTATGGGTTTGAATATCTAAAAATAAAACTGAATCGATAATAATGGTAAAAGGTATGGTCAATGCAAAAGTGTATAAAGAAATTATTCTCAGTAGCGTTGTGCCTAGTATGGAATCAGTTACTGAGAAAGAAGATGATCCCATCTTTCAGTACGATTCTGCACCTTGTCATCGAGCGCGGTCTCTAAGTTATTCTTCGTCGTTTGATATTTTTAAAAATGCATTATACTAATTTTGACTATTCTTTAACGATAGGTTAACATTTTTAAGATGGAATTGGGTATTAAGTCCTTAGATTGGCCAGGTAACAGTCCCGACCTCAGTCCGATAGAGAATGTGTAGGCCCTTATGAGTTCAAAAATATGAAAAAAAGGAAGCAGAAAACTATGGTTGAGTTACGCCAAACTATAGAAAAAGTATGGTTTGATGATATAACGGACGAATATCTGAAGGTTTTATACGATTCGATGCCCAATAGGACCAAATGTCTCATAAACGCCAAGGGTGTTCCCACCGAATATTAATTAGTTCTTAATTTGAAAAATACATTTTTTAAATATTAGCATTGTCATTACTTTATAGAAAAAAAAAAATAACTCATTGGAAAAAATTTAGTTTTTGTTGGAAAAACACGTTTATATATTTTAATTTAATTTTTACTTTTGTTATGGTGAAATTACTAAATAGCCGTTGAAAACGGTGTGATTGGCAAAAATATTTTTCTTTTCACTATATAATTATGATACAAACAAATTTAGTAACTTTTTTGTATAAAAAAATGATTAAGTGACACAAAAAAAAAAATAAATAGTCGAATCGAATAAAATTTTTGGAAAACACCAGGCTTCCAAAGTCAGAAATGCATGAAAAGTCAGAGTGCGGCTTTTTTGTCGCTGGGTGTATATAGTTATGAAGAGGCTTGAAGGAGACACCGCAATGTATGGCACAAGTATACATTCGAAAAGGTTATTCGTTCCCCCCTCTGCTGATTGATATTTAAGTTCCAAACCGCACTGAAAAATAGGTCCAACAATCAAGTCGTAGCATACTATACAATACATACATATGTATGTACATGTATGTTCGAGTTCTAGTTATCAACCATATCCAATTTCTATTTGAGCATACATATGTAGAGCCATATGTACATATGTACATAAATATTTGGCGTATAGTTCAGTTAAACGAAAATAATTAATTTTATATAAAAGATCAATAATTTTCGCTATTGCTAAAAAACAGAATTTGAATTTTGCAATTTGTTATTTTTATACAAATTAACTAAAAAAAACGAGAAGGGACGTGCTGAGTCGCCGTTAACGCGACACTACTTTTGTAATCGTACTCAGTCAGTACACATGCGACTTATGTGGAATTGTTAAATATTTGATCAGTTTTTACATTACACATTTTTTGCTGCATCTGTTATCTACATCTACATCACTTCTCACAAATGTGTGAGAGCTAGAGAGAGAATCAGTAGAGGCTGAAGGGTTGGCGGCTAGCTGCCGCAAATTAATTTCATCATTGTGGCAATAATAATGATCCGATCTGAACTAGATTGGGCTATCTGGTAGATATGGTCATTCTTTACAATACTGCATTTTTTTTCTATCTTTTAAATTGTGGACTTTCGTCTTATGGGCGGACGGGGGCGGTACGAAATTTTGGAATACACTTATATTGAAGTGGTATTACAGAAGTTTGGACAGAAAGTTTGGTTACTCTAGCTCTTACAGTCTCTGAAATCCAAGTAACACAAAAGTGGAACAATCAAAACAGACGTCTTGGTGTGTGAGAGGGAGCGAGAGGGACCGATGCTTCTCCAAATGGTTTTCTGCATTGTGGCTATATTAATGATCCAATCCAATCCAGATTCGGGCCTCTGATAGATATTCTCTATCTTTCTCTATAATTCTGCATTTCAAAATTATTCCACAGATGTGCGATATTTTAAAATACACTTTTAGGAATGAGATATCATATCAGTCTAGAAACAAAATTTTGCTCTAGCTCTTATAACCTCCGAGCACTGGGCGACAAACAAGACGGACAGAAGGACAGACATACACTCGGCGCTATTGATTCTGATCAGGAATATATGTATGTATGTATGTCCATACATATATACTTTAAGGGGTCGGAATCGATTCCTTCTCTGTGTTACACACATCCAATTTTACCACAAATACAATATACCCTTTTACTCTTCGAGTACGGGTATCAGGTCAAATATTTCTTTGATAAAATTTTGCGGATATGTACATACGTATGCATGTACTAAAGTAGCAGGTATGTTTTAGTCGAAATGCTGACTATTCCTCCTTCGCTATGATGATAATTTTCTTGTTGATTTTGTTACACTTCTCCTGTTCTGCTGCTCCTGCTGTTGTCTTGATGGCCCTCCCTTCTCATCCCGCTGTTCACGCTGTTGTTCTGACTGTGAGTGCGAGTGAGAGATTTTGATGGCAACAATCCCATTTCCCATTCCCATAGCAACTTGTTGGCCTTTGTCTGTAAACACACAAACATGCACAGACACACACATACACAAATGTGAGATTTTGGGTTGGGTTGGGTTGGGCATTTTGTTCCTGTCTTTCAGCTGTTCAAAGATTGTTAAATATCAAAGGAAACTTCCCTTGGAGGTACTGTGTGTTTCCCTGCTCTCTCTCATTGAAGATAAAATTTGGGTTTTTTGTGTACATACATACATACATGTACATATATATGTATGTATGTACATGCATACAGTTTTAGGTGTAGGGTGAAGTGTAATCGGAGGAGTGGGGGGGCGGTTGGAGGTCCATGCTGAGAAGAGTAAAATCCATTTGGTTTGGAGTTATTGGTCCTGGGATAATGGTTAAGAATATTACATTCGAATGCTATACTTTCATGGACATTAATTTGTGACGAAAACTAGTTTCTAAAAGGGCCACTCATAACAGCAATAAGATTTATTGAATTTGGAGAGTACAAAATGCATTTTAAATTCGTTGCCAATTTTGCGAACAATCGTATGAATGTCTAGCCGTAGGCAGTGTCCGACAAAGAAGGGGAGGCAGTGTAAAAATATTGATCCAAGCAGGGGGTGCAGTTTCGCGTAAGTGCTGGCAACCTGTCATGTGCATAAGTCTCAAACTGTTGGCTACATGGATAACTTTCTAAAAGACATATCTGGGACGAAGGAAAAGGCACCTTTGCGAGCACACAGCTGCTCGATTGAGCTGCTTATAAGAAGAGGTTATTTTTATGGGTAAGCATACGATATGTTGTGTATCGTTTTACATTCCATTCTTACTTACACTATCTTGACACTCTTCGGATTCCATTCCAAAGTTGAGTTGCCTTTGCAACATACTGTTTATTTCCATTATCCTGGACTGGGTCCCTGCAGGCTCAGATTCAGTCCATCGTCAACGCTATCATCATTCATCCGTTCAGTTCAGCCCGCGCCGCTCCCCTGGGAATGGACTGACGACGGTCTTATCGGGTGCACGCCCACTCCTGGACAGACACACATAAACACAGAGCCATATGTACATACATACATGTGTATGTATTTATAAAGGCCAGCGAGTAGGTGTGGGACACATTTCGTTTGAAAATTTATCTGGCACAATAGAATTAATTTGTGGTAATGATTGTGTGTACTATGCTACAGCCAATTTCCTTTTTTCAACATAATTTGAGTCTGCCCGCCGAGTTGTTAATAGCAGCAGGCACTTCTGAAAAGATTTTTATTCTAATCAGTCATCAATCGGCTCTTAAACTTACCGTCTGCGTTCTTCGAGGTATCGTTTATACAAAATATTAAATATTTTTTTTTTTCAGCTAAAGTAGGGCTTGATATTCTCCCAAGCGCCTATCTACAAATGTTCCTTTAAGTCAAATTTGTGTATTTGATTCAACGATGAAAGTGTGTGGAAGAATCAGTCGTATTGCTTACTTTTTGCTTTTTCCTTTGTTTTTGGCATATTTCTACATGTATGTATATACATACATCCATACACACATACATATGTATGAACGAACATAACCTTAACGATGGAGCCAGAGAAAAGAAAACCAAAAGAACTGTAAGTTCATTCTGGCAGCACTGCCCAGAGGATTCAAAAGCAGAAGCCGAGAAAGCAAAGGCTAAGGATATCAGCAGCAGAGGCGATAAACAGCAGCAGATACATACATATGTACATACACATACATATGTACATACATATAGATGTGTTTGACAATGAACCTTTAATAACCCGTCAAGAGGACGCTGAACGCATAAACGTCCCCATAAATCGAAGTGGAATGAGTTCGTAATGCGGGAGGAGGTGGTTGAATAAAAAGGGACTACACACAGAGCGCCCCTATGCACAAAAAACATACATACATAGGAAGATAAATAAATAGGAAGGAGAGACAGGACAGGCCGACAAAAAGAGAGAAGGACAGACGACAGACGTCGATGGTTTCGAAGTTGGCAGGAAGAAGAGAGCGTGGCGCGTGGAGTGCAGAGAGGAGAGCGACGAAGCCACAGACAAAGCTGGTCAGCCGGCTCACTCTCGCAAAACAGACACACACACACACACACACATTCCAAACAGTTTTGTACATGTGTGTATGTGTGTACACATGTACAAATATATACATATCTATAAGCAAAATTATAAGAATATCGGTATACTTTATGCATGCTGGTAGGCAAAGGAATTGTGCAGCCGAATATTAATCATGCTAGAGCCCTTTATGACAAACAATTTCCGAGGGTATCAAAGTTCCGTAACATTTCCTTATTTTACTGTTCAGCTGTTGTTCTTTCAGTCTATTTAGTTTACATATTACAAATAGATAAATATGTACATACATACATACCTAAATCGCATTGATAAGTTTCACCTAGGATAGAATTAAACTAAGTTAATTGAAAAACTTGACTATGTTTTAGTTATACAAAAACAGACTAATGATGCTAAAAACATTTTGCTCCAGAAAGAACCGCTGGAATCAAAAAAATCCAATATGGCAGTGTTGGTTGCAAAATTTGGCCTATGGATAGGCCATTGCTATGGTAGTAGCCTTACAAAATTTTAAAGGAGCAAAATGAAAATACACTCAAACAAACAAACACTGACACACACACACACACACACAGAGGGACAGAGAGAGAGAGAGCCACGGAGAACATCTGCTTTGGAAAGATGAAAAAACTTTCCACTCTCCAAACAGGAGGCAAGCGAAATGAGCCGAACTAAGCAGAAATTTGTGGGTCCTTCACGCACTTTCCTTCAACGTTCTGCTCATCATCATCATCCTGTGATGGAGGGTGGTACGGCCAAAGATGTTGACCCTGTATGGATTTCATTGCGGGTAGTTGAACCGCATTTGTGGCGACCGACCTCCCTGCGAATAAGCCTTGACCCCCTCTTAAATGGGGGCAATGATCTGAATTGCTCCAAAGCAAAATTCAAGAGGAGCCGAGCCAGAAGGGCATTGAATTGGGGCAATCATAAGGAGGGGATGTGTGTGAGGGACATGACCTGATTTGAATTTGCCGTGTTAAAGGAACGTTAATTGCGGCACTTAAGTGGATATATGTACATAAATATGTAAATATGTACATACATATGTCATGTCATTTAGGTATTTACATAAGTCTGATCCGATTCAAGGATATATTTTGAATTTCAAAACGGACATTAAAGAAATAAACTTAGGGATATTCTGATTGTTACCACACAACTCTATAATCATAAGTGATAGATGGCACATCCGTACACATTGGAAGTGAACAACACGGGGCTTACCACTTATACATACTATAAGTCTAATTAGCCATACAGGACAAAAACAGAGGTTTGTTTTGGGCGCAACGATTCAAACAAATTTGTATACCTTTTTCGCATATGTACCTAAAAATAAATAAAGAATATTTTCATAATTATAATATTATAAAACGAGAAACGTTCGGAGTCCCCGTGAACACGACACTACTTTATACACGTACTCAGTCAGTACTCATGTGATTTATGTGAAATTTTCAAATTTGTTATCAGTTTTTACATTTTACATTTGTTTACTGCATCTGTCTTCTATATCAGTTCTCACAACACCACACTTACACCGCACGAGGCAGAGAGTGTGAGCGAGAGAGAGAATCAGTAGCGGCTATCATCCCTAAATGACTATGATTATACCCGTACCCGAAGAGTAAAAGGGTATGTTGTATTTTTGGTAAAAGTGGATGTGTGTAACATAGAGAAGGAAGCGGTTGGTTGATCTAGCTCTTATAGTCTCCGAGCAATGGACGACAAAAAAGACGGACGGACAGATATGGCTATATCGAATCGGCTATTGATGCAGATAAATAATATATATATTTTATGGGATCGGAAATGATTCCTTCTCTATGTTACACACATCCGCTGTTACCACAAATACAATATACCCTTTTACTCTTCGAGTACGGGTATAAAGAGGCTTTTATCTTTAATATCTTATCTTTATCTTTATCTTTAATAGAGTTTCAAACCTGCTTTTGACACATTTTATGTCTTTCTAATTGAACAAGTGATACCTTTTCAGAAAGCCTGGAATATACGCATCGATTGGACCCAGTTAGATGTGCACTCCTTATGCTTGTTTTCAATGACTCTAGACACATTCACATGTACGGGAAATCATCTGATAGAAAAAACGAATCGAATAATATACATATTTACGGGTGGGTAGGAATGTTTTTTTTGTAAGGTTGACTACTTCCATGCCCGCCCTCGTAAACTGCTGGATTGCTCTGCTTGGTTGGCATTCTTTTATTTATTAGTACCTCATTTGTTAAGAATAGATGCCACTTTAATGTTCATGTCTTAAAAAATGAACCGAATTGTAAGCAAACATTTTTTTGAAATGGCAAAGTTAAAAAACATTTATAATACTAGAACTTCAATCTGAGTCGCTAAATATATACATAGGTACATATGTATATCCATTCCATCACCACGAATCAATAATTCTGTGAGAGGCGGTGCAATTTCCTTGTCAACATATCATTTCCTGTGAATATCCGAGCTACAGATTCTGAGTAAATATTATGAAAGTGTGAGCAGTCACCATCCAGACCTACTAGCTTATTTCTGTCTCGTGGCAAGTACAAAGTACCTGTCGAACACCTGCCAAAAATGTTCCCTGCTTCACAGATTGTAAGTTCCTGAAATCGACTTGACATTTCGATAAGATTGAGATCCATGGACTGAGCTGGACATAGAAAAACGTCAATCTTTTCAAATGAAACCCAATTCCTAGCGAGCTTTTTTCTTTTACTTTTGGCTCATTGTCCTGTTGAAAGATCCATTTCAGAGGTATTTTTCAACTGGAATATGCATTTTATGATTGCCAACCCACAAATTTCTGTTCAATACTCAAACGTCAGCCTAGGAAGTACTAGTTTATATGAGCTGGGGCCCAACCCAGCATGCCTAATAGTATTTTTTAAAGATTTTTGGTGTTTTTGTAACCGCCAAACATATTTTCTGGGGTCTATCTGACCATATAGTATGTAATAGTTGTGGAAGTTGTGTATAGTTGTGTATAGTTGTGGAAGACTAAAAAAGTCTCAAAGAGAGATTTATTATTATTATCATATTTTCACATCAAAGTTAATGAAATTATACGAACATAATATGTCCATACGAAGAAAATACAGAATCCGAAACAACGATTATAAAAGTAGGAGCCATCGGATTATAAATCTTTTACAACAACTAATCCGCATATGGAATTGACCAGAGATTATGTAAATGGATTCATTTTCGGAATAAGAAAGGGACTATGTTCTGGGGTTGACAGGAAGTTGGCTAAGTGAGGGGAAATTGTAGATAACTAACAAATTTATACCTACATATGTATGTATGTATGTAATTCAAATTATAATCATTCTACATACTACACTTTTACCTAAGAAATGATAACGATAATTGCCGTAGTCCCAAGCTGTCTACTTACAAGTGAAATTGACTCACAACCGTTATTATCAACCAGCACATACCCACCACATACCTTTTGCTTCAAACGCCGTGCACTTCAGTCCGTGACATTTTCCACTTATAGTAACTTCTGAAATGGCTACCCTCGACAATCGCCGTGGTCTAACTCGGTCAGCATTGCATTGAAAAACATTAACAAAATTAAGAAAAAACGAGAAAGAACGTACGGAGTCGCTGTGAACGCGACTCTACTTTTATAACCGTACTCAGTCTGTACACATGCGTCTTATGTGGAATTTTCAAATGTTGTATCAGTTTTTACATTTTACATTTTAAATTTGTTTGCTGCATCCGTCATCTACATCTACATCAGTTCTCACAACAACACATGTGCACTTCACGAGGCAGAGCGTGTGAGCAGTGTGTGAGTGCGAGAGAATCAGTAGCGGCTATCAACCCTAATAAAAATGTATATTTTGTTGCGGGGGGCAACCCCTGCAAGTGGACTCGCTGCTGAAAATTCATTTCATCATTGTGGCTATAATAATGATCCGATCTGGACCAGATTCCGGAATCTGGTAGATATAACCATTCTCTACGATATTGCATTTTTCGTTTATCTCTATCTTCAAAATTGTGAACTTTCGTCTCTTGTGGGGGCGGGGCGAAAATTTGAAATACACTTGTTTCGGTTTGGTATCACAGGAGTCTAGACAGAAAGTTTGGTTGCTCTAGCTCTTATAGTCTCTGAGATCCAGGCTACACAAAATACGAAAAACCAAAACGATTCACTTTTGTGTGAGTGCGAAAGAGAGGGAATGATGTTTTTCGAAATGGTTTGTGGTTTCTCTATTGTGGCTATACTAATGATCCGATCCAATTCAGTTTTGGGCCCCTGATAGATGTAGTCTTTCTCTATGATTCTGCATTTTTCGTTTTCTGCTATCTTCAAAATTGTGGACGCCACAGATGTGCGCCCTTTTTGGGGGCGGAAGTGGGCGGGGCGAAATTTTAAAACATTTTTCTAGGAGTGGGATATAACATCAGTCTGGGAAAAAAATGGGTTGCTCTATCTCTTATAACCTTCGAGCAATGGGCGACAAACAAGACGGACGGACAGACTGGGCTATATCGACTCGGCTATTGATGCTGATTAAAAATATATGTATATACTTTATAGGGTCGCAAATTTTTCCTTCTCTATGTTACACACATCCACTTTTACCACAAATAAAATATATCCCTTTTACTCTTCGAGTACTGGTATAAAATGATTAAGGGTCAAATTCCTGAGCGGCTCCGCAATGCTTGGAAGTGAGTTGCGTTTAAGAGTCGATTGAGAATACTCCTGATACTCCTTATTTGTGTGGATACGCGAGACTGTCTATGACGCGACCATGAATGACATTTAGGGAAACCCAAAATAATATTAATCCAACACCGACAGGCAGTTTCTTGAACGTATTAACATGGATTAATCCAACTGGCAACCCAGGATTTGTTAAAAAATCTTAATAGGATTAAGGCATTTAATAAATAAAATAAAAATTTTTTACCCAAGGGAGAAAAAATTAATAGCTATACTACCCGACACCATTTTTCCGTAACAAACAATCTTTTGTTTTTTATAGATTTGAGGCTTAAGGGAGGGTTTCTTAAACAATTTTAGCTAAGCCGTTTCTCCATAGATTTTTATGAGCAATACTTTAAGATCACGTAATTAATGGACTTATACCCAAAAAACAGGATATCATTTTTTTCGACTTTCCCCGAGTTATCAAATTCAAAATATTCAAACAAAAATACCGCACAAAAATAATCAATTTTACATTTGAAAGCTTAATATTTCCCAGACGCTTTTTTCAGGTCTACCTTATAGATTAATAAGCTTTTGCGAATCGAGCAACTTGATGTTAGTTACTTACGTTATGTGGAAAAAAAGAAAAAGATGCTTCAGAAAAGAGCAACATAAAAAAAACACACCATTCTTTAAAAAAAAGAGTTCTGCCATAAAAAAACCCTAATTCTTTACAAAAATTTAAAGCCCCAAATCTATCAGAAAAAGTCGGTTTAGTTTGAAGCATAAATAAAAAGTTAAATTTTGTCGATTAGTGTTATTATTAATTATAATTAAATGATTTAGTTTATTTTTAAAGATCTACATATAAATTAATTAACTATACTATATTAATTTATATTAATTAATTCACTTGATTTATTGATTAACATTTTAATGCTTGTATTAAAACTCGTAAACCCTTCAAAACAGACATCCCAAAACTGTCTCAACACCGTCTTTACTATACATTCAACAGTTTTAGCGTTATGGATTGGGACATTATCCAGTTGAAAACGGCTCTTCAGAGAGCAGAGCAGAACTTACAGATCTTTGCTGCAAACCTTTGTAAAATTTAGAATTTATTTTACGCACATTTAAAGTCGATTGAAAAAAGGCTGTCCTAGCGCATATTATGGATGGTCAAAGTACAATCGTCAGGTCCGTAAAGGTTGAACATAGGCGTCTGACGTACGTTACTTTCGTTACGTTGGGGAGTAATAAAATTAAAAATAACACCGTTAGGCGAGATTGGGCACATTTTCTGGGATTTTTTGTAGATACTATAGTTCAATATGTTTCAAAACAACTTTGTGGAATACATTTTCCCAAGTTTCATCTTATAGTAGATACAAATTGTATAGGGAAAGTAATATGCGGAGGCGCAAAATATTATTGGTTATACAGTTATTATGGTCAGAAATGAAAAAGGAACCATAAAGTAAAACGTGCGATCGGCGAAGTTATTCTGCAGCATTCAAAATTGTTAAATTTTGAGACTGGTATTGAAATATTGAAGCATTAAAATTAAGTGACATGAATCCTAAGAATACAATTTTTACTGGCAAAAGAACATGTAGTCACAAGGTTGAAGTTTGCCAGGGAATACCTAAATTGACCATTGGGAATGTGGGAGAATATTTTTCTGTCGGACAAGTCTATAATATTTGTATTTTGTAGCCTAGTTAGTATCTAAGAAGACCAAGGTTATCTAAATATTTCGCAAAATATACTTGATTAATTTTGATTGTTTATTTTAAGTTACTGTAATTACAATCTGAAATTAAGAAAGTCAGATTAAGGAAGGAAATAATTAAAATTCTTTTTTGAAGAAGTGCTCGTTTATTGAGGAAATATGAAATGTCTTATTGGCACTACTATAATTTTGACCGCAGCTGTATGTACATACTCGTACATATATGGGCACGATCCCGGCGACGAACAAAGAAATATGTATTTTTACGAACGAATGAATATACATTTATATAAATATATAAACGGTACAATGGGTACTGGGTACAAACGAATTTGTCACAACAAAATACTTGGCTTATTTCTAGACAATTTCTGACAAATTTAACTTTCTCGATTCGCCTTCCTCGAAGCAGCCCATATCGGCCCTGTACAAGATGCGATTTATTTGGAACTGAACCGTGTGCTTGGTGCGAGTGGAATAATTCCCAAACTTGTTACCCAGATATTGAAGAAAGAAGGCGTCATCCCTAGACGGGGTCGTGGACGATCCGATAGCTACAGACGAAATCACTGAAGTAGCAGGTGTGGTCATCGTCAAGATTTCTGAATTAGGCGGCTGTGAATTGTTTAGTGACTGTGAGTAGCGCGTCTCATCGGCATCGATCAGTTGGTCGTCTGACAGATCTACATCCACTACATCTGGTAGCTCCGACTTCCCAATGAAGATGGGAACCTCGAAATTTTCATTGGAGACCCGGCTACTAGAGGCGTCTCCATCCTCCTCGCCCGTTTCCATGGTGGTGGTCATTATCGTAGCAGGATCCTGCAAAGAATTTAAAACAAAGAGATCAATAATAGGCATAAACATATTTATGTTTGTATAGTATGGGACAGTGGTGCAAGCAACTGCGACGACTGTTGTTTTCTTATAAGAAACAAGAAAGAACGTACGGAGTCGCTGTGAACGCGACTCTACTTTTATACCCGTACTCAGTCAGTACAGATGTGATTTCTGTGGAATTTTAAAATGTTATCAGTTTTTGCATTTTACATTTTTTTGCTACATCTGTCATCTATATCTATATCACTTCTCACAACTACACACGTACACTGCACGAGGCAGAGCGTGAGTGTGAGAGAATCAGTAGCGAATATCATCCCAATAAATGACTTACGTCGCAAGGGGGCGTGGCAAGGGGTATAAATAATAATAAGTATATGCAATAAGAAAGAAGACTCTTGATAATTATCTCTTATAAGAAAGATCATTCTGGTTATTCCACAAAGTCTAAGACTATATCAACTGTCTAAAAAAAATATCAAAGTAAATCTTACATCAATACACAACTTTCTAAAATTAGTTGTACCCACTCTTGTTTTAGTTAGTCTTTTCTTTCTCCCCTCAATTAACCGGACCTAAGTACCATGGAGGTATGTGTGGGAATTTTGCAGAAAAGGATACGAAAACGCATGATTTCATTGAAGGATTTCTTGAAACCGGCACTGATTGTTTTGTGGGATAGTTTATTAGACATCTTTACTTGTAGATCCTAAAGACTGAATCACTTAACTTAACCGTAGGCCAAGTAAAAGGACATCAAACTTTAATGGTAAGGGTGTACGAATATATTTTGGGCTTACTGTACAATGTATTCACACATTCACATACATAAATAAATACAGATATTTAGTACATACATAAGTTGTCATCGAAGTTCTGCTCGACGTCTTACCATTCTGATTATAAGTTTTTAGCTTCGGAGGGAAACTGAAACATGGAAGACAACGGCACGACAGGAGTCTCGTCAACTCCAGCATAGTCATCCGAATCGCCCGGCGCCTGGTTCATAAGTTTATGGCGTAATCGCCTCATCTCCATGAGCTCCGCGTATGTGTGCTGGTGCTTCCGCTTAAGATGGCGCATAAGATTCTCCGAATGCTTGCCGGCCATGGCGAAATGGCACTGTAGGCAGGTGCTCTTCCGCGTGTCCTCGTTGTACACGAAGTGTTTAGTAACAGGGTTTGTGTATTTTTTTGGCATTTTATTGGATCAAAACGGGCGACGCCGCGATGCATTCTATCCGACGCTCGAATACTGAATAAAGCTGTCTCAGTCGAGCAAAAACAAAAACCGTACACACACACAGATATGGGAAGAGAGCTGAAAACGTAAAGCGTAAACCAGAAACAGAACCGAACCGAAACCAATTTGCCTCTCATGCTCGTACTCTGAGAACGGTTCGGTGGCGGTTCAGAGAGCGACGAAACACATGGACCTGGGACGTCATACATATAACGACATACAAATAACGTAAACCGGTTTCGGTCTGCCCGAGCTGTGTGCGAAAACTAATCAGATCTTGTTGTTGTTGCCGTTGAGGTTTATACTCGGTTTGCGTCGGTTTTTACTCTCGCTTTATGACGCTTCGCTACTTTTGTTGCCCCCTGCCCATGGTCTTGTCTACCTATTTCATAATCAGAGCTCAAGGGTATATCAGATGCGTATGAATTGACGTAATAGCCTTAATCAAATTTTTGTGCGTACAGATTATGACTGATGGAAAAGGGAAAAATATACATATGTATGTAATAGAAATACTAGAAATGGTTAAAAACTCAAAGGTAAATAAAATCTGGAGCCCTATACATACATATGGGTGGTAAGGGACTCCTTATTTTATATTTGAAATTCCGCTACCGAAATAAGTGATTCTTTGTTTTCAGTTATCGTGATGTGACTGCTGGCACTTGGTGGACGTCAATAAGCCATGAATATTGTGGGAAAGCTTGCATAGAATAGACTAGGATTTACTTACTACAGTTAGATCCGATTTGTTTCGACTGCGATTCAAGTGCTTCCTATTCTCGACCGGTGGACTGCGTGGCGTCCGATCCGGTATGTGCTGGGGGTGACAATTCTTATAGTGGCGCTGCACATTACCCGGGAGGAAGATGAGTGTCACGTCGCAGATCCGGCAACGGCAGCGCCTTCCATCCGGCAGCAAATTGACCAGCGTTCGCGTGTCCACAATCGGTGTTCGTCCCATCTTTGGTGTTGCTGTAATTGCAACCAAAATTAATTATAAGTAACGTTTTTGTGGCTCTGGAATGCAGGAATTGCCCTTTTATTATACATATAAAACATTTTGCATCACCAATTAAAGCATTCCCACGCGAAACTTGACCGTTCTGTATGTAATATTTAGCTTTGTTAACAATAAACATGTCGGCAATTCGTAAACTT
Organism: Drosophila bifasciata; assembly: GCA_009664405.1. Classification (NCBI taxonomy): domain Eukaryota; kingdom Metazoa; phylum Arthropoda; class Insecta; order Diptera; family Drosophilidae; genus Drosophila; species Drosophila bifasciata. Next base: position 15,417,794 of record CM019041.1, read on the forward strand.
ATTCTCAGTGTATTTTGGCTGTCCTGATCTGACTAAGTGATTATTCTCAGTTTTACTTTATTTGCTAACTATCGATATCTAATAAGTATCCGAAATACTATACCTTATACCTATACCTAAATATCAGTTTTATTTTGGTAAAAGAGGACAACAAAAAAACAACCATTCGACCCATTATTTTCTCATGTTCATCCCGCCTTAATTCAGTATATCGTTGCTAACTGAAAAAATGTTATTGAAGTTGCCATTTTGAAAACCCCTTTCTTCTTTCTCTCTCCGTCCATCTCTATCGTCTTTCCAAACAGTACCTCACCACAACCCCGAGAAGTCAACAATAAATCTGTTACGGAGATTGGTATAAAAAAATGACTGATGAACGGTGGTCAAAGAGGGAGGCTTGAAAAATGTGTCCTTTTGTAATTGAGGAAGCTCAGCAAAATATTAAAAATAAATGTGCTTTAGAGGAAAAAGATGAGGTGGGTGTGTGTGTGTGTTGGCAAAGAAAATATCGGGAGGAATGTGACTGCTGTACTAATAACTACTTCTAATAACACAATTATTATGTGTTAAAAAGGCGAAGTGCTTGAAGAGTTGTGTGAGCGAGCGGAGCGAGTGCGCAGAGGACTTAAGCCCAATATTATGTGTTTCTTTCATTTCTGACCAAGTTTTATTTATTTTTTGTAAATTATTTGGTTTGGTCCCTTCTAGGGTTAACATTTGATCAGCTGCTCCAATACAAAGCGAGGGAAATACGTACAGTTTTGATTGCACAGCGAGAGAGAGAGAAAGAGAGAGAACTGGTGCAATTGCCTCCTGCTTTAGTGGCGATCAGCGTTTCTTTTGTCTGTGATTGTTATTTATTATTTTCACTCGTGTTTCAAACTTACACCGACCTGAATTTTTTTTTTCCGGTGGGCCCTGCGTTTTGGGGTCGTGGCAAAACGACTTCCGGATGCAGCCGCTGGTAGTGCCGCTTGATGTTGCTCCGCAGGCAGCCAGCGAGGGTCCTATCGCAAAGCACGCAGCGGCAGTAGTTCTTATCGGGGAATATTACCACCAAGTTGGTAACGTCAATTGAGCGCGGACGTCCCATGTGTGAAGCCCAGGGTTAAGTTTCACATGTGAACTAAACGCGAACTCGAACGCGAATGCAGAGGCCTCTCACTGCCGGCGCAAATGGAACGAGCAAAACGAAATGAAACGAACGCCGGTACAAAACAGCCGCTCACTCTCTTTCGAGGCGCTCTTTGTTGTCGGAGCTCTCTTCCAGCGAGATGGAACGATGGCAATTGTTTCGAGCACGTGTGTGAAATCTGAGTTGCTTTCTGTTCAAACGAGTTTTTTAGGCTCTCTGTGCGGGAAACGCGAGAGGCTCTAATGTCAGAGAAAAAAACCTTGTATGGCGACGCAGTTTCTATTAGTATTTCTCACAGAAAGAAACACAAACGATTTAAATGAACTAATCGCGAATATTTCACGCAGCTCGTCAAAAAATATGGTGTGCAGGCGCTTTTGTTTTCGTGGTAGAAAAAAGGAAATACATACATACATATATACATAGGCATGCATGTGTGTATGAATTACCCGGTTAAAGTCTGTATGCTCATACAACTGTGCATGTGTGGATACATACATATGTAAGTGTGTGTTGAATAACTGTAGATTCCATCATGGTGCAGTCATAAAGAAACTGTTCTTATTCTCTTCGGCCTCTTCTCTTTTGCACACATACACACACAAACGAACAAACAAGAAAAACAAAAGCAAATTCAGATCCACCCTGGAATTTGTGCCCAAAAATCTCTAACTACGCATAAAAGAGAAGTATGAAATGAAATCAGAATCATCAGAGGGTGATCGATACTCCTGCAGATCGATCGTTTGTATGTCAGCATATTGTACACTGGCATTGTGGTTTACATTCAACTATTTTACTAAAGTTATCTTATACGCTTTTACAGGAAGAGAGAACATATGAAATGTACATACATATGCACATATATATGTATGTATGACGTAAAGATCGCCCCTCTTGTATATTTTTGTAAGGCAGGGCATAACTTTTTCAAAAGGCACCGGATACAAAAAGCAATTCTGTGGCAAAACTAAGGTAAAACTAACTAATTATTAGTTGATTGATGGCAAGGATATAGCAAGACACATTATGTACATACAGTACATACAGTATGTACATATGTACATTTGTAAGACTTTGACACATATTCGGATGAAGGAACATTCAGAGACCATTCTATACCATACGTGAGTTTAGTTTTTATTGCTTGTATTTATTGTTAACATTATTCAGTAAAAAGCTGTTCTTTGGGTATTTTTGAATTGAACTTAATATGTAGAATATAATAATATGTAGTAACTGAGATTACATTCTACTAAATTCTCGTGTAACCCCTAAAATTCATCTGATTTAACATAAGCTTGGAACGAAACCGGATTTTTCTGATAACAACCAGGAAAAGTCGAAATAGTAACAGAGATTACATTCTACTAAATTCTCGTGTAGACTCGTTTATTAGATGAGATGTCAATCGAATAAGATGTCGTTCAATTTTCGTTTCTAAATCTATGGAAAAAAAGTTACAATTACAAAATTCTAACTATGAAAAATAAATTAAAAATTATCAAGAGATTTATTTATAATGTAAAAAAGAAGAATATCTTCAATATAAAGGTAGTCAAATATTTATGATATTTTGGTTTGTGATAAAGAGGACTGTGTTCGAAATGTGCTAAATTTAACGTTTGCATTCGAATAATTGGAATGTATTATTGTGATACCTGGAAAATTCGGTATATCCTGGATTACTCAAATATAACTTGGGATATCTTACTGATTCTATCAGCTCCAATATATAAAATGTTTATTCCGACAATGTGTTGTTCAGCACAGTTTTAAAAGGAAAAGGCAACATTTAAAAAAAGGTTCTTTTTGTTTTAGTTAATGTCCAAATTTGTATTTCTTAAATCGCTTCAACGTCATCGACTGCACCTTTCCCATGTGATTCACAGAAGTTCCATTCAATTGTTTTACAATTAATGTTAGCTCTTAAATCGGGTAAGCGCCAAAAATAAATTATTCTTTTGAATTGGCAGCGACGTTTGTCCGAAAAAAGCAATATTCTAATAAATTTGCCATGTTCTTTTTTAATGTGTTCAACAATGATCGTTATAAAAACGTACACATCCATTTTGCTGTCAGTTAATCTATCACTTATTACTGAAAATGGCATAGTTTTGTCAAACGTTTTGTTAAACGAGAAAGAACGTATGGAGTCTCTGTGAACGCGACTCTACTTTTATATCCGTACTCAGTCAGTACACATGTGATTTATGTGGAATTTTCAATTTTCAAAATTTTGAAATAAACTTGCACTGAAGCGATATCACAGGAGTCTAGACAGAAAGTTTGGTTCTAGCTCTTATATTCTCTGAGATCGAGGCGCTCATTTATACGAAAAACCAAATCGACTCGTTTTTGTGTGAGTACGAAAGAGAGAGAATGATGTTTTTCGAAATGGGTTTCTCTATTGTGGCTATACTAATGATCCGATCCAATTCAGATTTGGGCCCCTGATAGATGTAGTCTTTTTCTATGATTTTGAATGATAATGAAATTTAAAAATGCCTTTAAAATTTAAACTTTAAAAATTTTCGTGGTCTCTTGGACCACGTACATACATATGTACATAGTGAGCTATAAGTATAATTCATATTTCAGAAGGGGTTGGCTTCATGGAACATTTTTTGTAAAATATTTACATATTATTTGTATAGTATTTGATATTTTTATACCCGTACTCGAAGAGTAAAAGGGTATATTGTATTTGTGCTAAAAGTGGATGTGTGTAACATAGAGAAGGAGTAATTTCCGACCATATAAAAAGTATATATATTCTTGATCAGCATCAATAGCCGAGTCGATATAGCCCTGTCTGTCCGTCCGTCTGTCCGTCTGTCCGTCTTGTTCGTCGCCCATTGCTCGAAGGCTAAAAAGAGATAGAGCAACCAAATTTTTTTCCAGACTGATGTGTTCTCTCACTCCTAGAAAAAGTTTAAAAATTCCGCCCCGCCCACTTCCGCCCCCACAAAGGGCGCACATCTGTGGCGTCCACAATTTTGAAAATAACAAAAACGAAAAATGCAGAATCATAGAGACAGCCCATATCTATCAGGGGCCCAAATCTGAATCGGATCGGATCATTAATATAGCCACAATAGACAAAAACATACGCAAAAACTTCGCTCCATCCCTTTCGCACTCACACAAAATCGACTAATTTTGGTTTTTTATACCCGTACTCGAAGAGTAAAAGGGTATATTGTATTTGTGCTAAAAGTGGATGTGTGTAACATAGAGAAGGAGTAATTTCCGACCATATAAAGTATATATATTCTTGATCAGCATCAATAGCCGCGTCGATATAGCCCTGTCTGTCCGTCCGTCTGTCCGTCCGTCCGTCTTGTTTGTCGCCCATTGCTCGAAAGCTAAAAGAGATAGAGCAACCAAATTTTTTTCCAGACTGATGTGTTCTCTCACTCCTAGAAAAAGTTTCAAAATTCCGCCACGCCCACTTCCGCCCCCACAAAGGGCGCACATCTGTGGCGTCCACAATTTTGAAGATAGCAGAAAACGAAAAATGCAGAATCATAGAGAAAGACCATATCTATCAGGGGCCCAAATCTGAATCGGATCGGATCATTAACATAGCCACAATAGACAAAAACATACGCAAAAACTTCGCTCCATCCCTTTCGCACTCACACAAAATCGAGTCGATTTGGTTTTTTGTATTTTGTGTAGCCTGGATCTCAGAGACTATAAGAGCTAGAGCAACCAAACTTTTGGCCAAGACTCCTGTGATACCAAACCTGAACAAGTGTATTTCAAAATTTCGCCCCCCCCCCTTCCGCCCCCACAAAAGACGAAAATCCACAATTTTGAGGATAGAAAAAACCAAAAATGCAGTATCATAGGAAATGATCATATCTACCAGATTCCCGAATTTGGTTCAGATCGGATCATTATTGTAGCCACAATGATCAAATGAATTTTCGTTCATTCAGTGTTTCCCCGCCGTTAGTGTTTCCCCTCACCCGATTGCTGCGTAAGTCATTTATTGGGGTTGATTGTCGCAGCAGATTCTCTCACACACACACTCACGCTCAAACTTGCTGCCTCGTGCAGTGTACGTGTGTTGTTGTGAGAACTGATGTAGATGATGTAGATGTAGATGTCGATGACAGATGTAGCAAAAAAATGAAAAAAATGTAAAACTGATAAAACATTTTAAAATTCCACATAAATCACTGAGTACGGGTATAAAAAGTAGAGTCGCGTTCGAAGCGACTCCGTACGTTCTCTCTCGTTGTATTTTGTGTAGCCTGGATCTCAGAGACTATAAGAGCTAGAGCAACCAAACTTTTGGCCAAGACTCCTGTGATACCAAACCTGAACAAGTGTATTTCAAAATTTCGCCCCGCCCCTTCCGCCCCCACAAAAGACGAAAATCCACAATTTTGAAGATAGAAAAAACTAAAAATGCAGTATCATAGGAAATGATCGTATCTACCAGATTCCCGAATTTGGTTCAGATCGGATCATTATTGTAGCCACAATGATCAAATGAATTTTCAGCAGCGGGGGGTTGCCCCCCGCAACAAAATATACATTTTTATTAGGGTTGATGGCAGCAGCGCTGCAGCGGCTGCTACTGATTCTCTCACACACACACTCACGCTCAAACATGCTGCCTCGTGCAGTGTACGTGTGTTGTTGTGAGAACTGATGTAGATGATGTAGATGTAGATGTCGATGACAGATGTAGCAAAAAAATGTAAAATGTAAAAAATGATAAAACATTTTAAAATTCCACATAAATCACATGTGTGTGTACTGACTGAGTACGGGTATAAAAGTAGAGTCGCGTTCGAAGCGACTCCGTACGTTCTTTCTCGTTTATTTATGTATTTGGTATTTGTTTAAGCCTTACACATGGATTTTTATACCCGTACTCGAAGAGTAAAAGGGTATATTGTACTTGTGGTAAAAGTGGACGTGTGTAACATAGAGAAGGAATCATTTTCGACCCCATAAAGTATATATATTCTTGATCAGCATCAATACATAGCCGAGTCGATATAGCCATGTCTGTCCGTCCGTGTGTCCGTCCGTCTGTCTGTCCGTCTTGTTTTTCGCCAATTGCTCGGAGGCTATTAGAGCTAGAGCAACCAAATTTTATTTCCAGACTGATTTGTTCTCTCACTCCTAGAAAAGTGTTTAAAAATTTTGCCCCGCCCACTTCCGCCCCCACAAAGAGCGCACATCGGTGGCGTCCACAATTTTGAAGACAACAGAAAACTATAAATGCAGAATCATAGAAAAAAACCATATCTATCAGAGGCCCAAATCTGAATTGGATCGGATCATTAGTATAGTCACAATGGAGGAAACCATTTCGAGAAACATCATTCCCTCTCCTTCGCACTCACACAAAAACGAGTTGATTTGGTTTTTCGTACAAATGAGTGTCTCGATCTCAGAGACTATAAGAGCTAGAGCAACCAAACTTTTTGTCCAGACTCCTGTGATACAACTTTTATTTATTTTTATTATTCTGATGTAGCGCCTTATGTATGTACACGCACAAAAATCCTTGTTTTTGCCTTTGAAAGCTTAATATTTCCCAGATGGTAAACTGAAACCACAAGTTGCGTGGAATTAATTTTTAGTTGCATCAGGAGTATAGGCAAAAAATTTGGTTGTTCTAGCTCTTACAGTCTCTGAGATCGAGGCGCTCATTTTGTGTGAGTGCGAAAGAGAGGGAATGATGTTTTTCGAAATGGTTTTCTCTATTTTGGCTATACTAATAATCCGATCCAATTCAGATTTGGGCCCCTCATAGATATAGAGTTTCTCTATGATTCTGCATTTTTAGTTTTCTGCTATCTTCAAAATTGTGGACCCACAGATGTGCGCCCTTTGTGGAGCGGAAGTGGGCGGGGCGGAATTTTTAAACTTTTTCTAGGAGGAGAGAACACATCAGTCTGGAAAAAATTTGGTTTCTCTATCTCTTTTAGCCTTCGAGCAATAGGCGACGAACAAGACGGACAGACGGACGGACAGACAGGGCTATATCGACTCGGCTATTGATGCTGATCAAGAATATATATACTTTATATGGTCGGAAATTACTCCTTCTCTATGTTACACACATCCACTTTTACCACAAATACAATATACCCTTTTACTCTTCGAGTACGGGTATAAAAATAAAGCGTGACCTCTGGAAAAACCAATAAAAAAATTAAAAATTCTTTATAAAAAAATTTTTGACGTAGAAAAAAAGATATTATCAAACAATTTCTAACCCCCAAATCTTTCAGAAAAAGTCGGTTTGGTTACTTGAGGAAAAACCGTGTCGGGTAGTGTGATTGAAAGAGAAAAATTAACTAACGAACATACTAGGGCTTTTTAATAGGTTCGTAACCTTTTGAATATCCTGCATCTTGGAGTGTGTGGCCTGGTTTGACCACAATACGCTGTTTCGTAATCGTGGATAAACCGTGGATCCATCCCACAACACACCAGAAACCAAAGCAGTCAAAAAGGGCAGATTTGTCATGGTGATTCTGGCCCAAAGAAGGTTAAGGTTGGATTTTCGGCCAATAAAGTCATGGCTACCGTTTTACGGAATGCATACTGTATTAGCCACATTGAATATAATAAAAAGGGTTAGACAGACAATGGCGAATATTATGCCAACGTATTGCATTGATTTAATGAGGATTTGAAAAGGAAGAGACAGAATTTGGCCTTTTTTTTACGAGGACAATGCAAGGGTGCAGATTGTGCAGGTTCCATTGCGAAAATCAAAAATCCATCATTTATTCTTTGAATCGCTCCCTTACCCACTAATTCTGTGGGTTCAGCCCTAGTGACTATCTCTTGCTACCAAACCTGAAGCAATGGCTCGGCGGAATTAGATTTGAGTCCAATGATAAAGTCATCTCACAAAGAATAACAAATCATAATTTTTTGAATGGAGGACAAATTAGAGAAACACTGGAAAAAAAGGATTCTTTATACAACAAACATGGTTTTTATCCAGAGGATCACGAACCTATTGAACATAATATACCTCGTAGATATGGAATAATAGAAAAACGAGAAAGAAAGTGTGGTGTCGCCGTTATCACGACACTACTGTTATACCCGTACTCAGTCGGTTTGGTTAATGTGGAATTTTAAAATGTTTTATCAGTTTTTAAATTTTACATTTTTTTTGCAGCATCTGACCTTTAGATTTGTCTAGACATGGCTATATCGACTCGGCTGTTGATTGGATGCGAAACGAAATACTTCGCATTGTTGGATCCAACTGGTTGGATGGATCCTACTGACTGGATGGTAACATTGATCTGAAGTTATTGCCCACACATGGGTAAGACTGCAGAAAATGCAGAAGGTTTCTCCATTGAAAAAAGAATACATTCAAAAGAAAAAGCTTCATGTAACAAATTGCAACTATATCTTAATAAGATGCAGTGCCAGAGCTCGCAATTTGAATCTTTATTCTTCTTTTGATTCGCTGAAACTTGCTTTAAATAATCTATCTTACTGAAGTATAACTAGCCGAATATTATGTGAAAGATCACATTACTACATTTTTAAATCCGAAAACTAGAAATTCTGGTTTATTTTCTTAGCATTTCCATGGTGATCAATTGACATTTCAGCAAGATAATACGCCGATTCATGTTTTTGAAGCCTACAATTGCTCGTTTAAAGCTGTTCCTTATGCTATAAAACGGAATGTTATGACTTAGAATTTGAGAATACATTACTTCCTTGAATATTTCAGCTCAATTGATTAATATTTAAGCCGTATAGGGCCGTCAGCCACTTGGGTGATACAGGGGGAATCACGGATGACGGTCTGACCCGCGATCACTGCACATTCTGGACGGGGGCAGGGTTGCCTGGGGCTGGGGCTTGCCCCAACCCGATGCTGCCATGCCCCGGTTCTATGACACAGTGGGACTACGAGCGGTCCGTCACCTGCCGTAACTGTACACACCAGTGGAAGTGCGACTATACTCTCCTCGTGAGGGCGGCTGGTAACAGGTCCTGGCACGGTCAAGGCTCTGCCACGGATGCTGGCTAATGGTAGTCGGGCGGAGAGAAGAAAACTCTCAGTGTAATTACCCCAATCCTAGGCGGAACAGCATGCGCTGATGGATGCGTGGCCGAGGGGTGCTCGGTCGTTAGTATGCGAACTCTGGATACCTGCCGACCTCCAGTTTAAATCAGGCTTCCCGGGGCACGCGGGCCATGCCTCGGGTGACTTCCCCTTCCCGCCTACTCGTGGGACCAACAATGCCAAAATTATTAAATATAACAAAAAAAACCGCAAAGGAGCTCGGTACTCCTCCTAAAGTACCGGAGGGACAAGCCAATCCCTCTACACCATCGCCTGGAAAACCAGGTCCTAAGAAGACGGGGAAGGAGACTCAGTCGGTCCACCGTCTTCTAGCAGAATCCGCAGCGAAGAGGGCTCCGATAAGCCAATCGGGCCCATCCACGTCGGGGGGCACCGGGGTCAAACCGGTCATCGGGGTGGCTGCCAAGCAGAGCGTCATCGCGACCGGGGAAACCCCGTCAACCTCGGCTGGCGGCGGGTCTGCAGGCCAAGGAGGTAAGCCGTCCTACCAGGACAGGAGGCGTGCTGCCTTCATCTTGGCTAACGAGGATCCGGTGTTTTTGGCATCGGCGAAGGGGATGGAGCAGAGGCTTTGGGCCAGCTCAGTCATCCCGGACTTCAAACCAGCCAAAGCCGGAAAGGGAGCAGCTAAGGCCCCGAACAAGCGGCAACGCTCGGCGGAAGACCACGCCACCCAGCCAGGCCAAGCCCAGCAAGCCAAGCGGGCGAAAACGCATCTGACGAATAGGTCTTTTGTGGAGGTGGCGAGGTGCAAAACTCTAATTGGCGTCCTAGACAGGGGCGCCAAGGATGGGAATGTCCCTCGCGACAAGTGGCACCTGGTGGAGGCAGAGCTCCAGGACCGCTTCCTGGAGGAGCTTGCCGAGAACGGTGGGCCCCCGCCCAAATGTGAGGACGCCGGGTGGCATCAGGGCACGGTGAAAGCCATCGCCTGCCAAGATGCACGCTCGGCGACCCTCTACATGAAGGCGGTGGCGGCGCTCAAGGAGGTTTATACGGGAGCGAAACTGGAGGCCGTACGTTGGGAAGAAATCCCAAGCAGACCGTGGGCCCGAGCGTGGGTGTCAGTTAAACCTGCAGAACCGGAGAAGATTCTCAAGGTTCTGCAGGTCTGCAACCCCCACCTTCCTACAGCCGATTGGAAGGTGGCCAAGGTCGAGGAGGTTGCAGGACAGATGCGACAGATTATCCTCGTCCTAAACGAGGAGTCGCTGGAGCTCCTAGGAGAGTCGGCAGGAGTAGTGGACTATGGCTACCGTAAGGTGACCATAGTCCCCTACAAAAACGACTCCAAGGGAAGGCAAGCGGGGGTCCAGCCAGACCTCGAGCTTGACGTCCCGCAAGCGGGGAGCCAACCCGAGGCGTAGTACGTGGCGTCCATGGTATCGGCCGATATCCTGGATCGCTACGAGTTCGACGCGAGCGACCTATCCAGAGGTCTCGGACGCATCGACGTCGGGGAGGGCGATGAATCCCTGGAGAGCGATGTCGACACGACAGTGGTGGAGGCGAGTCTCAGGAATGTCCCTGACACTCCTGCAGATAAACCTCCACCATTGTAAGGCAGCATGTGCTGCCTTATTGCTCCACCTAGCCAAAGGTGGGGCCGACATAGTCCTCATTCAGGAACCCTGGATCTTCGGAAACAGGGTCTCCGGTTTGAGGGCTCCTGATTATAAGCTCTATACATATAGCTGACTCTCCAGGTAAAATACGCACCTGAATTCTTGCAAAAAGAGAACTGCACTTATTTTTGCTCCCAAATTTCAGCAATGAAGATCACACGGCGATGAGCCTCGAAGGCCAGGAGCGCTCACTCCGAATCTGCTCAACATACATGGGTCACGACCAACCGGGCCCTCCTCCACAGGCGCTCATTGTAGACTGCGGGGCCATGGACACCGGCCTAATTGTATGATGCGACGCCAACGCTCACCACAGTCAGTGGGGAAGCACCGACACAAACGAACGGGGTAAGATCCTTTTCAGCTACTTACTGACCACTCAGATGGTCATCTTAAACCGGGGGGATGATCCCACCTTTATAATTAAGAACCGCAAGAAGTTCCTGGACCTCACGCTTGCCTCTCACACGCTACAGAACAAATTTGTATGCTGGAGGGTTCTTGAAGAGTCAACACCTAGGGAAGCTATTTCACGGGAGACCACGACTCGTCTGGTCAAAATTTGTACCTGCAATGCTGCGCTAGAGCCTGTCCACCGTGCATAACTAGGGGTCGGAAGAAACATGTATCGTGGACTCCGATGCTGGGAGAGCTCCGAAAATGCAACATTGGGTTACACGCAGCCTTTCTAGACATAGAAGGAGCTTTCAACAACATCACCCCGTCCGCCATCACGGGAGCACTGACTGACCTGGGGATTGAATTCCGGACGATGAGTCTCATCGATCGGATGCTGCAATTCAAAACTGACTCGCTGGGGACGTCAACGTCCACCAGTTTTGTCAGCAGAGGACCCCGTAGGGCAGAGACCTCTCGCCTCTCCTATTGAACGTAGCAGTAAATGAACTGCTGCGGAAGACAGAGGGTGGTGGATGCCGCGTGGTGGCGTACGCTGATGATGTCGCTATAGCATTCCTTGGGAAGTTTCCACAGAGCCTTTGCGAGTGCATGACAAGCACCCTCTTAAAGCTGTCACAATGGGCAGACAGGACTGATCCTCGACTGGAAACTGAGCATAGAGGACAGGGTAAAGAAGGCCACAGTGGCCCTCTACACGCCCCCTACTATACATGCCCTGAAATGGGGCATGACCCCGTATATAGTCCGGAGGCTATACACCGCCATCATACGATCAATCTTGATGTACTGAGTAGTGGTCTGGTGGCCAGCCCTGGACAAGAAAACTTGTCTCAATAAACTTACCAGAGTTCAACGCATGACAGAGCTATGCATAACGGGCGAATTACGCACTACCCCAAGCGAAGCCCTCGATACCATAACTTATGGGGGAAAAAGGTTGCAACACTCTCAGCTCTCATAATGAGAAAATCCAACCTGTGGAAAACATCCATGGTTGGCCACTCGGGAATCATAACAGAACTCGCGCAACTTCCAGCAGAGAGGACCGACTACAGCTTCCCAAGTGACTACTTTCGAGGCCTATCAAAGTATTCATAGTATCCCATCCAGCGGCAAATCTGGACCTGCAATGCGATCCACATATATACTGATGGCTCAAAGACGGCTTAGACGGCCGCGTGGTTGAGGGCGTTAGTCATTGCTTCAGACTCCCGGATCACTGTAGCGTCTTCCAGGCAGAGGTTTTAGCAATCAACGAAGCGATTTCTAGATATGGTCATTCTCTACGATACCAATATTTCCGTTTTCCGTTATATGGTCTGTACATATTTTTTGGACAGTATTTGATTTTATAGTTCTAAATAAGCTTAACGGCTCTCTCAGCTGTATTACTAAAAACTTTTAATTATTTTTAAATCATTTTGAAAGCTATCATTATTATGCAGAGTCTTGAAATTTAGCATTACGAATATTAGGTGCTATAAAATTGGGCGATCACTGTGTAACAAACGTACGAAAATATTTTTTCCTTTAAGTTTCCGATTTTGTCTGCATTTTGTTAGTAAAAAGAGTTGTTCCACTATTTCTTGTTCCTCATGCAAGTAACGTCATCAGATAAGTGGCAAAACTGACCGTAAACCTCTTTATGCTTAAAATCTGCATATAAATTGAAAGTCGGGATTTTAGATTTAAAAGCTACAGCTGATCCAAACCAATAATGCATATAAAAATGTCATATCGAATTGTCCATTTAAACTCCTCTTTAAACCTTAGACAACAAGCGTGCGTGTGGGTGTTAACTAGAGTAAACTCCAATATTTCAACGTAATCGGCACGCAAATGATGTTTAAATTTGCAAATCAATTAATGCATTTCCTGCATTTTGTTTCAGGATTTTATAAATCTGACAAGAGCGGAATGTGTGATGCAACCTGATGCAGCTTCGGCACAGCCCGCAGATATATTTCGCTGATGCGATGTCTGCACTGAAAGTATTAGAGTTTTGCTCTAATAGTTGAGTTAGAAATACAGCACCGTAAGGGCGTCCAGAATACAAACAGGGTGCTTTGACTTTATCCATCATATTTCCCATTCCGTCAACAAGTTAGAAGCAGCGATTTATGCCGTAAACGCACTTAACTTTGGCACTACCCGAAGTTGTTCGTCTTCCATATGTGAAATTCTGATGCCTTTTGGCCTGGGACTGGGAGCAGTCAATTCATGAAGCATTTTGACATCCCAATTACCCACTGCTGACATCTCGGCAAATATACTATAATTAAATTGCAAATACTATATGTAGATACCTATGTAAATGAATATAGAGCCAAGGGCACCTGTAAACGTTGTCAAATCGGGCTATAGCCTTATAGTTATTTACTTTCAGTCAAAAGGCACATAGCATTAATTAAATATAGTATGTGAAAGCTGACAACATACTGATGAATGACATTAGTGATGTCCTGCAGAAAACTGTTTGAAAAACTTACTTCTCTGTAATTATAATTATAATTTAGCTTTAGTTGTTGAATTCATATTGTTTCCCTTCCGCGTTACATACATATATTAAATTTTAGTTTTAAACATTAATTTCCATTCATTTGATTTTTATTCCCCAAGCTCAAATTCGTTCTTTGGGGCTGAGTGAATTGAATGAGCTGCTTTGGCGCCTTCGAGCGACTCCGCCATATGCCGAATGAATCAACGTGGCCGACTCTTACTATACTTGTGTGGGTGGAATTTTCCTGTGGGTTTCTGTTTGTCGAGCTCCTTTTGGGGTTGAATGTATCCTTATAAGACTTCTGTTGACTCGCCTGCTCCTTTTCCCCGCCCTCACTCTCTCTCTCTCCCTCTTTGAAGACTGTTTGGAAAAGTCTTGCAAGCAGGGGTTTTGCCTTGCAACCCCTGGAGCTAACTGGGACCTGGGACCGGTGTGGGGTTGGGCAGCTGTGGGTTGGGTTCTGTAAGATTTGGCTGATGTTCTAAGGCTTCGCTGGGTAGAATGAAAAGCTGGGGGAAACGCCCAAGCGCTGGCTTTAAACCTAAAGCCGGCTAAGTTAGTCTGGTGTCGTTATCCTTCCAACCTGCCTTTACCCCTCACCAATCACCATCTGCTGCACTTCCGCGTTGGCCCATACATTGTGCCCCATCCCCCAGTGTGGCCGTTGCCAGAATCCGCCCACATATTCTTCGATAAAACTATATCCAATATTAGTGTTTATATTTTCTGCGGCTAAGAAGAGCTGACCGAAAACTTGCTAGTTTTCACAGTCGTGTTGAAACATCTGAGAGCGTAGTAGTCCTTTGTTTTTAGATTTTCCAGCAAAATCACATTCTCAAATAACTATTCGACAGGACGGCACTCTGGGAGTTCAGTATAGTGCCAACAGTTGACGAGATACTCGGTCCGAAATATAGAAAATTATTTGTCCTTTTGAAAATCGAAATCGAAAAAACAAAATTATTCAATTTTGAAATTAATCGAAATTAATACAAAACTGTGAGGCTAAAGCTAACTCAGACCTAAACAATTGAAACAAAAATTCGTTGTGCGCGTTTCCGTAATGGCCCAACGGGGGAAAGTCAGCCAGTGGCTTCGGCACTCGTTCTCGAGTCTGAAGCGGGTCTTTCGGGGAGATCTGTTTATCAAGGGCCGAGTGCAAAGACCTTCCACTGAGGTAGGTGATACAGCTGTTAATTGACCGCGAAAATGATTCCCAAGGGGCTCTGCTCTGCCCCAAACCAGGTCAACACTCAATCGGAATCGGTAGAAGAGAAGCCCAGCCCCGTCGTCGAAGAGCCGACAGCAGCAGTCCAAGGAGTATCATTTTTCCAGAATCTGTTTCGCAAGGCCAACAATGCAAATGCGGTTCCCGTCAAGGGGACGGTTGGAAAAGCAATGCCTTTTCCCGAAATCACTCCAGCTATACCCCCTTGCCGACAGGACTTCGAAATGCTTTCTGCCCCGGAAGAGGCTTCGATCAGTATATCGCCATTGACAAAAAACAAGGCCGAAACGGGTACGGTAGCAACAGTTTCATCAGTGGAGCTTTTGGTGGATTTCTTCGACTCGAAGTATAGCACACGAACTGTCCCAAAAGACTCAATGGAAAGCGTAGTTGCAACAGCAATTCCCGAAGAGGAAAATGGAAAAGCGAATTCGGATGTGTGGGAAAACGAACGTTCACGCCGCACTTCGCACGCCGATCGCAAGCTCCAACTGAAAAGGATTGCTCAGTCAAAGAGAATCGGCTTGTCGAAGGGATTGGCCGTTAAAGACGAATCCGATCAGGAGACCCTGGATGTAAAAAAGCCCTCGAAAGCTGGCTTCAGTCGATCCATCTACTACAAGCGGCTCGGGCCCAAGCAATAGGTCGCAGTGATAGCAGTGAAATTATCCAAATTCAAGTCAAAATTATTTGAAAAGTAGTGGAGTGGAGTAGCCCTGAGATTACTATAGATTGCCTAGAGCTCTGTACTTCTATCTTCCATTATTTCGTTTTATACAATTTTCAAATGAGCTGCAGTGGAAGTGGAGGCAGATCCAAACTCCTCCCAATATCCCACTGGACAATAGTAGAATGAATCAACATACAAAATCCGGTTTCGGTTTATTTGCAAAAAGTGTATCCGGCAGTGGGCCTGCTAAAAACGTTAAACAATTATTAAATATGCATGTGCATTTCAATTCAATCAAAACTCTTTTAGTGGTCACCGTTTTTGTGCTAATACTAATACTATCTTTACCAGTATGTATCTGTGGTGTCACAAAGGGAGGGATTCCCTTGTGCGTCTGATTTGCACCATCATTAAAACCCTCATCGTCAGCGTTTGTAATCTAATTTGCAATCATCATCCTCCATCTCCATCTCCCCCTCATCCACATCCACATTCAGACCAAGTGTGCAAAGTCGAATAGGGTGGCAGTAGAGAAAGAGCACGGGGTTGTAGGATGAGTCCCATGCATTTTGCATGACCCCAACCCTTATCCGAATACCCGAATACCCGAACCCGGAACCCGGAACCCCAACTCAAACCCTAACCCAAGCCATGACAATCTTCTTGAATGCCACTCCGAATGGCAGTCCCGTTTTGTGGGCCATAAAGCCAACAATGGAAGCGTCAAATGAAGGGTGGCGCAGAGGAAGGGTGCCCTGACATGAACTCTACGAGTATCAACTCGATATGAGGAAAGTCTAGGAAAGTTTCAAGTGGTTCCGTTTCGATTTCGGTTCCGCCAGAGGAAATTGAAATTGAAATAAGCTGGGGGAATCAATACTAGTACGAGTATGCCAATTTGAAGCTCATTTTAACAACAGAAAAGCACAGCCTATTGAGAAGAGGTTGCTTCAAAGTAGACCCTGTTGTGCAGGTCTGCACCAAGTACATGCTAAGTAGGAGAGTATATTTACGATTATTTATGTAAATAAATATCAGATGGATGGCATGGTTAACATTATTCCATGACAAAGTGGGCATTTTCCTAGACGGATTTCTCGCATTCGCTTGTTTATTTTTACAAAGTGCAATTAGAGCGTAGTTTAAATTAGTGGAATATACTAAGTGTACGTGTACTCTCTATGTGGTTGTAGATGCTGGTGCTTTTTTCGATGCTGCTGCTAGTGCTGGTGCTGCTGGTGCTGGTGCTAGTGCTGGTGCTAGTGCTGCTGGTGCTGGACAGTATCTGGATGCTGGTGCAATATTTGTATGTATGCAGCTGTATGCTACGCCTAGCCTGAAACCTGGTATCTGTGGCTAGTGAACGTGTAATCAAACGTTCAGTTTTCACTTTCTGGGGGAGCGCAGTACTGCTTGAGCTCCGTGTAGTTGCACGGACGACTGCAGCAATCGTGGGTGGGACCGTTCTGCAGGGGTCTGTAGAATATCTCGTCGGGGGAGAACCTCTTGTTGCGACGCCCAAAGCTGTTGGCTGTTCGATGGGAAACGCATTGATTATTTGATGGGATTAGTGGGGGGACTCTCGGGGTGTCGCCGGAAATTTTGGGGAAACTTACGATAAGCATCGGCCAGCGAGCGTGTGCGATTTCTGCAGATAAGTTGTATGGACTCGGCCAGGATGTCGGCACAGCGCGTGCGCACCCCACCATCATCTGTGGTCACGGACACGGGACTGGCCTCGCACAGGGTGCTTCCAGACAGCGACAGGGCCAGCATGACCGCGGCCAGCACTACGATAACCTTAGACGTTGGCACTGCGAGAATCATCTGCAAAGGAAGAAGGGTTAGGAATAATACTCGAAACAGATTTCTCAAGGGCTCCCCTTGCTTCCATCCAGCAATACAACATCGAATCTATTCTACATTAACATTCAAGTCATTCAAGTCGTTTTCCATTTGAAGCAATCGAGCAACCGAGCAACCGAGCAATCAAAAGTGCAACTTTTGAGCTGCAACTATGGAGGTTTGTCTGGCCTACACCTGCTTCAAGTATCTGCGCATTCGTCAAGTCTGTCATCCGGAACGCTTTTCCGGGTACGCGGGCACCTCGCCAGATATCGCTCTGTACCACCCCCCTTCGGGGCTCCTCGTTTATCAGTGTCAAATATTATTATATTTTTCAACTCAGATGTTTTTGTCTGACGCTGGGTCGAGGCTTGGTCTGGACTGAGGCTGGGGATGGCCAGGAAATATTTACATAAACTTCAGTGTTTAAAAATAAACCCAGTCTGCCGCTGAAGCGGCTTATCATTTGGAACATGAGTTCCTTTTATACACAATCAGCAACGGGGGTGGGCCATGGGAGAGATGGGGGCGAGAGGCATGCCCCATGCGGCTTTGTTTTTGTTTGCTTTTAAGAATCAGCTTCCAGCCGCCAGACCCGACCCTATATATAATATGTATATGTAGTATGTGGTTCAATGTTTTCCACTTCTTTCGCGTTCGCGTACACTGCACCGAGTGGGAAATAAACAAGAGGCGGTCATCCTGTCACACATTTATCGTATTGCAGCACCCAAAACCAAAACCCTCGCATAGACAAATCGCAGCTTATGAATTCTCAATTGTTTGCTCGGCTGGATTGATCTCGGCTCGGCTCGTATTCGGATTCCATTTCGGATTCCGATTGAATCTTGAGCGCCGTGTCGGAACAGATGAAAGTTTCTCGAATATCAATAAAAGTCGAAAGGAAATTGGATCGAAAGTGCATGCAAGTATTTTTCAGAATGGGCTCGTTTTTCAAGACATATTTCCCTGATTCTAAGGCATTTCGATTGAGTCACTGACAAAACACTTGGCTCTATCATTTGAGCATACTAAGATCTGATGATTAAGTTTGCGGAGCTACCCATGAAGTCGTTAACCAAGTCAAGCTTAACTAAGCCTTGTGCAACCAAGGAATCAAAGTCAGATGATAGGATACATCTTCCTAATAGAGTGGAAAAGCAGTACCTATTATTACCACGACTCAATTATCCATCTCAGGTATTAATCTATGTACTATGTATGTGTACATTTAACATTACAAAAATAAGCCTGGGGGGTTATCTTTACTCACGTTTGCATGCTGCGTGTCCTGGGCGTGGATAGAGTATATTTCTCCTTGTCTGGGCCCGGGGATTATGTTTTTATTTGCGTAGATATATTTATGTATTGTGGATATACGCAGGATATATATATATATATATATATATATATATATGTATATTTGTATTTGTGTATGTGTTTGTGTGTGTGTGTGTGTATATGCGTGCACTCTCTAGAGTTCTGTCGTATTATCACTTGCCTAAGGAACTTTCTTTTTGGTAATTTGCAGATTAATTATTTTGCAATCACACCGTTTCAAAATCACAATCAATTGACGAAAACAGAAAACAAAACAAAACAAAAAATTCGTTAACACTAACGGTTATCTTTTTGGGGGAGTTCCTTGTGTGGTGGTATGGGGTTGTGTTACGTGCAAAAAAAAAAACACCGACAATAGTTGGGGAAGCTTCCGTTGTGCGGAAAGAACACGATTGCGCACCGAAGCGGATCGACAGGGATCTGAGTTGTCTTTCACTGAGCTATCGGGATCGATAGGCGATTGGTGCGAGTGTCTGGGCCGCGGCTGGGGCAATCGAACTGTACTCGGGGGGTGACGCGGGCTTCTGCTTCGGCTGCTGCTGCTTCTGCTGATCGGCTTGAGTGCTGCTGCTGCTGCTGCAGTTGTTGTTGTTGCATCTCGTGTGGCGTCGTGTCCCTGAGCAGAATTCGATTCGAGTGCGAATTGCGGCCGACGTTGACGTTGCCGTTGGCGCTGACACGATTGAAGCGCTACGATGACGTTTCACGTTGCGTCTGGGCTTGCAGTTGGATGTGGAATTCGATTTGGATGTGGAGTCTCAAAAGTGGAGCGCGCCTTGGCCGGCCCGAGCCAACTCAATGTCCGGCCAATGAGTGATGTTCGATGCTCGATGTTCGATTGCTCGTCTCGTCATGTGCGCTCTCTCTCAGCCCTTCCTCTCGCTTAGCGCATTTTGTGATGGGATGGGATGGGATGGCTCCTTGTCGTTCTATCTGTCCCTCCTCTGCCACCGTGTTGGGCCAGCAAGCTGCGCCTGCTCCGTTCGCTTTGTTTGTTTCGTTTGCTTCGTTCGTGCCGCCCTTGCACCCTTTGGCGTTGCCGCAGATTTTGGGCTATCGCTATCCTTATCAGCAGCCAGCGCGCTTTTGTCAAATAAACAGCTGTTGGTCGCGCGCGACACTGACGAAAGCGAACTTCGGATCGAAACTGCTTCACACTTCTCTCTGATCTGCAGGCTGTTTCTCTCCTCTCCTGCTCTCAATGGTGGGTTTGTTTGCCCGAGTTTTGTGGTTGGTGGGGCTGTGGAATTGTTGCTTATTTTTAGAAATCAGTGCGCTATAATTAGACTGCGATTGGAAGCTGTTTGCGCTGCTGCTGTTTGACGGTTATCTCTCTTTGTCTCACTCGCTAACTCTCCCTCGCGCTCTCTCTCTCTCTCTCTCTCTCTCTCTGTTGTGTGTCGCTCTCGCTCTCTAGTTTGGCCACTTCCTGCCGTTGGCTTTGCAGTTGCTGTAGATGTTGCTGTTGCTGTCACGCATCCACATCCACTCCATCCAATTGAGTGTTTGTGTGTATGCGTGTGTGTGTGTGTGTGTTCCAGTTGTTCGAAGCTTACACTGCACCAAAAAATAAGTGTGGTGTGTTATAAATGTTTGAATGCTACGCTGCCTGACACCCAGAGCGCTCCAGTTGTTTGAAGCAAGCCCCTCCAGGGACACAAATTAAGTGAGTGCGTTTGAACTTCGAAGCTTTCCTTCTTTCACTGCCTCAAATTGAGTGCGGAGCGTTCCAATTGTTTGTGTCTCTCACTTCCGCTTATTTAGCTGCTCTCCGTTTCACTGTCGTTGCACATTCGCCTGGATTCCAGCTAGCTCCGCTCTGCGTTTTGTTTGGAATCGGTTCGCGTTTGAGAGGGATCTGATCTGATCTGATCGGATTGGATTGGATTGCTCACGTTCTTCGTTGTTTCACAGCCAAATTGAAAAAGAACCGTTTAAGTGCGGCCAGCGCTCCGCGAAGCCGAAGCCGAAGCCGGAGCCCCGCTCTTGCTTGCCGTCGTCGGCAAATCGTATTCGTTCCGTATTCGTTTGCGTTCGGGTGTGCTTCTTATGAACGGTACTCGAGGAGTCCCAAGGTATACTCTATTCGTGGAGATGCATGCAACAGGCAGAAGTAAAATATATAAAAATGAATATACATATGTACATATGTTTGTATGTACATGTGTTTCCCCACAAGTAACTATGATTGGTCTAACAACTTCTGAATGGGATATACAGTTGTGTTCAAAAAATAATAGTAGTGCTCCTCAACATATTTTCAAAACCATTTTTTTTAACACTTCCAGTCATCCAAATGAAACAAATGATACCTTTTTGAATAGATTGGAATGTATACATTAGAAAACCGAAGAAGTTTCATTACATTTGCTTTCTACTTTTTTTTTTGTTTCACTTGACTTTTAGGCGAATACCCATGAAATCTGCTGTTCAATAAAATAGTAGTGCTGGGATAATTTAATTTCAAAACGAGAAAGAACGTACGGAGTCGCTGTAAACGCGACTCTACTTTTTATACCCGTACTCAGTCAGTAAACATGTGATTTATGTGGAATTTTCAAATCAGTTTTTACATTTTACATTTATTTGATGCATCTGTCATCTACATCTACATCAGTTTTCACAACAACACACGTACACTGCACGAGACAGAGCGTGCAAGTGTGAGTGTGAGAGAATCAGCAGCAGCAACCTTCAAAATAAATGTATATTTTGTTTTGGTTGTAGCGGCGGCCGGGGCAGGTCGCTGCTGAAAATTCATTTCATCATTGTGGCTACAATAATGATCCGATCTGGACCAAATTCGGGAATCTGGTAGATATGGTCATTTTCTACAATACTGCATTTTTGGTTTTTTCTATCTTCAAAATTGTGGATTTTCGTCTTTTTTGGGTGGGCGGAAGGGGGCGGGGCGAAATTTTGAAATACACTTGTTCAGGTTTGGTATCACAGGAGTCTTGGCCAAAAGTTTGGTTGCTCTAGCTCTTATAGTCTCTGAGATCCAGGCGACACAAAATACAAAAAGCAAAACGACTCGATTTTTGTGTGAGTGCGAAAGGGATGGAGCGAAGTTTTTTTCGTATATTTGCCTCTATTGTGGCTATATTAATGATCCGATCCGATTCAGATTTGGGCCGCTGATAGATATGGGCTGTCTCTATGATTCTGCATTTTTAGTTTTTGTTATTTTTCAAAATTGTGGCCGCCACAGATGTGCGCCCTTTTGTGGGGGCGGAAGTGGGCGGGGCGAAATTTTGAAACACTTTTCTAGGAGTGAGATATCACATCAGTCTGGATAAAAGTTTGGTTGCTCTAGCTCTTATAGCCTTCGAGCAATGGGCGACAAACAAGACGGACAGACGGACAGACGGACAGACAGCAATTAGCACAAATACAATATACCCTTTTACTCTTCGAGTACGGGTATAAAAATGAAAAAAGATAGAAATTAATTTAAAAGAGTCACAATCCGTAAGCTCAATTTAGTTGTTATATATAATGATGAAAATCATGTTTGGAAATAGCGGAACTTTCGATTTTGGAGCGTAAAAGAAATCATTGCTCGGTGCAGAAGAGGAGACATCAGAGTTAGACCAAAAACTAAAGGTTGGAGGTATAAGGGAGTTGAAAAATAAGTTTTTGTACTCTTAATATTGTATTTGACTCAATTGAGTACAAGAAGTAGACTGAAAATCAATTTTTATGTGAAAAACATATCTTTTGCATGGATGGTCGACGAAGGTTAAAGGCAAGACCCAACCTTCAGTACCCTCAAAAATTATGAAAAAAATTTTATATCGCTTTGAAAGTGATGTGACAGTTGGTAGACAACTGATTACACATTATTAAAGTCCAAAAAGTCCTGGAAACTTACGCGTTTTGGTCATAAAGCACATAAGCCCACGACTCAAGTTAGCAGAAACGCTGTGGGCTGGCCTGAGTCGCAGTCACGAAAAATACTTTTGACAGATGAGGGTAAGGTTGTATTATATGGTAAGATAGACGCCAAAGAATATGTTTGGCATTCAAAGAAATCCGATTTCCCCCCAAAATCTGGAAAAAAATAGCATTGAATATGCTGGGCTTACCCCTATGGGGCTCAGCTCATATGAACTAGTACGGTACAGTCTGGCGTTGGAGTATTTAACAAAACTGAGTATGCAGATATACTTTAATATACATAACGTTCATATTAAAATTGAAAGATGCCTTTCAAAAGTATCTTTAAACATGATAATGACCTGAAAACCTCACAAAAGCCCGCTAGGAATTGGGTTTCATCCGAAAATATTGAGGTTTTGCCATGTTCACCTCAGTCCCTGGATCCCAATCTCATCTAAAACTTATGGGGAATGTCAAATACATTGTTAAAACTGCAAATCTGTCAACCAGACTAAAGTTTTGGCAAGTGGGTTAAGCATAATCGGCTGAAATCCTATTGACGCGTTGGCAGGACCCTATTGGCCCCATGCCTGTCCGGTGTATGGCCATAATGACAACAAAATTGATTAGAAACTATATATTAAAGCTCAAGAAACATGAGGAATATGAATTATAGGTTTTAATTTAAGTTTCGTTGATTTTTTTCGATTTTATAAAAAAATACTACTATTTTATTGAACAGCAGATTTCATGGGTATACGTCCAAAATCAAGCAAAACAAGAAATTGGAACGCAAATTTAATGAAACTTCTTCGGTTTTCTAATGTATACATTCCAATCTATTCAAAAAGGTATCATTTGTTTCATTTGGATGACTGGAAGTGTTAAAAAATGGTTTTGAAAAATATGTTGAGGAGCACTACTATTATTTTGAACACAGCTGTATGTACAAACATATGTATGTACATAAAAATAATTGAGAACCGTCAGCAGTGGATTGGGTATCCCCTATGTTCGTAATATGCAGATGCAGTTAAATGCTGTTGCAGTTGCAGTTACTATACACTGCTTCCGGGCCTATGGGGTATGCCATGCCATGTCAGTGCACGTGAAAGCCACGTCCAGGGAAGCGGACCAAGCGGACAAAGCGACCCAAGCGAACCCCGTTTTTAGCGTAGAGTCGCATGTCTTGGGTACAAAGCCAAATAAAGTAAACAAAAGTTATGAAAGAAAACAAATTTCTGGCCATGACACATCCATCCAATCAACTTTGGGTCACTGTGGATGCCACTGTATCTGTATGGGCGGGTACACTGACAGTAAGTAATATTCACGAGATTGCCTTTGAGCAAAGTACATGTACATATATACACACATACGAATGTACGTATCTGTGTGCGTGCCTCTGTGCGTGTGTGCGTTATCTGGCTGAGAATGACAAATGCAAACAGCAGCAACAGAACCAGCAACATAAACAGAACAGAAGCAAATAGAGTGAATCCATCGGAACAACATCATCCCTCCCGATGATATGGCAACGTTCTACATATATGTACATGTATATATTTAACACTCGTAATTGCCACATTTTGGGTAATGGGTAATGGGTATTATTGTTATTTTTACCTCCTTAAAGGGATATTTTTTAAGTTCTATAACATTGGAGGTTAGCAACAGTATAACAGTATAACAATTCTTTGTTATACATACATATGTACATATGTAAATATTTTTGAGTTGTATTTTTGTTTTGAATTCGATTCACTGGAAGTGGTGTAGACTGTGAACCGTAGTTCTTTACGATGAAACTGGCAGGGGCGGCTGGAGCGCTGATTACAGATAATTAGCATGGGCATTCCCTCCTGACGGACGGTCTGGGGGCTTCTCTTGTCTTGTCTGGTGTGGACTGGTCTGGTCCTTGGTCTAGGGTTATGGCATCTGGCTGGGGTACCATGAGTATACGTATACCCCACATATTGTACGGGCGATCTGGGGTCTTGGGCTTCGCCAGATAATGTCTGTCGATAAGACTTGTTGATGTTTTTGTTGCTTTGGCGTTGGCGCTGCCGTGACTACGGCTGCGACTTCGACTTCGGCTTCGGCTTCGACTGTGACTGCGACTGCAACTCCGAGTGCAGCGTGAAGAACGGAAGCCAATGGGGCATCGTCGCCTCGGAGGGCGTGGGGGCGTAACGCTGTGAAAAAACCGTAAACAACGGCAACGTGTAGTCGACGTGATCTAGTTTTGATTCAAAATAAAAGATCCCTATTTTTAGCATTAATCTCTCTCGCGAGGAAAACAACAGAGAGCCAACGAGAGTTGCTTTGCTCCGTTCTAAGTCATCTAGAGAGATAAGCCGTCTTGGGATCTGGCACTTCGCTTCGATAGGGATAGGGACGGTGCCAGAGGGGAGGATTACTTGGAGGCAGGATGATGGCATACGCAATGCGGTGCAAAGTCCAAGGTGGGATGGCCCACGGGGGAGGGACGCCGCCTCAGGGTCAACGGATGATTGGTCCCCAAGTTGATTTATCGATCAAAACTACGCAATATCGATAGAAGGAGTGAGTGTCGATAACTAACACCCTTACAGATTATTGTTTTTTTTCTTTAACCAGACCAGACATTGGCTTCACAGTATATTTATATAAATAATCGAATTATCGATAAAGTCCCGATTTATTCGCATATCGTTCGTAAATTGTGTCACAAATGTTATCCTATATCGAATGTTTGAGAGCCAACACAACAGCAGCATCGTTTGGCCCCTCATGGAAGGCCGTCTGTGTTCCAAATCGATGACTTGCGACTTATCGATAGCCAACACAGCGCTCCGATCACGATGAAGAAGCAGAGCTCCCTTGGTTTTTTCCTCTATTCATGCCCCAGCGCCTGGCGATAAGCCACTTGTGGGAGGCCCCACTGAGCTGGCTGGACTCCACTTCTACTTCTCCCCCCTCCAAATGGGGGATCGATCGAGCAAATATTGTTTACTTGTGCTAAAATTGGATCTCCATTGATTGACATGTGCGGCAGGCGGGCGCCAACAACAATCCAGCTCAGACGCAGATTATTGACCCAGAAGCGTGGAGGAGGTGATGGCTCAGCCTCAGCCTCTGTTTCTGTTTCTGTTTCTGCCTCTGGCTCTGCCAGTTGCTCTGCTGGTGTTTGTTGTTGATGAAAAGCCTAGACATCGGCGACAACAGTCCACAATCTTAATTATAGCAACAGAAACAGAAACAGAGAAACAACGGCAACAACCCATTGGATTCCCATTAGAGCAAAGTGAACTTTGCAATTAAGCTGCAAGCTGGCTCCATGGAATTGAATGGAAATACCTCAAAATAAATAAAGTGCGTGGCGTGCACTGCTCATCGGCAGAGTTCAGTTGGGTAGCTTTAATCCATCGTTCATATGATATGATATCATAGGAATTTATTCACACACATACAACTCGTAGCTTTAAATAGAGAATGGAGTATGCGTTATCTTTCCTACGAATTTACTCAACAATTCTTATCCACATGCAAGCTCAATTTTTGTTTATGTTTGTTTGTATCATGGAATTTCGTACGATTATAATAATATAAACACAATAAAAAACTATTCATATTTATGTTTGTATTTCAAGAAATAAATTCAGCAAATAAAAGGGGAATACCCATTCCAGATCCAGGTTAATGATTCATAATTTAATAAGATTATATTTAGTTCAACTTGAGTTTTTATGCATGGTATGTACGTATGTATATATTTAGATGCCCACCTAATATATAGTAGATCTTAGATCCTCACCTTTGTATGAGTATTCCGATTCCCGATTCCAATTAAATATTTTCGTGTATTTTTACGCGAGCGATACGAATTAACGGCACAAAATTATCGCCCGATGTCAATAAACTGTCCCATGCGACCCACAACGTGACCTGTCCCCAGCAACAACAGGATAGCGATATCTGTGTATGTATTTACATACATACATATGTGTGTATGGATGCATGTAGATGGGTCGAGCAGAGACCACCAGCGGGCATAGACACACATTTTTTGTGGGTCCAAATGGCTTTGAACCATTCGGCATGACGCGAATGAGGCAGAGCCTGGGGATTGGCATTAGGAGGGGAGGGATTCGCAATGAACTGCAATCGGTTAAGGGGCCTCAGGGTCAATGTCTGGCTCAAAAAAAAACAATAGCAAAGTGTCAGGCAGAGAGAGGGAGAGAGAGAGAAAGAGAGTGCGGCTGGAAGAGCTGAAAGAGTCAGAGATGGCTAGAAACAGTGATGCCAAACTTCTCCAAGTGGATGAAAGGAATGGAATGGAACATGGAATAATATCAATGATGATGAAACCATTCTATTCCTGACTTGAAAGAAAGAATAATACTCAAGTTTTCCGCTCTCTTTTTAGACACACTTTCTATAGTATCCACTTAGTTCTTTAGAATTGATTTTAAATCTACAACAACAGACACGTCATTGAACAGGTGGAATGCCCACCCATTATAGACAGGGTATTTGAGATTCATTCTTTGGCTCATTTGATTCGAGCTGAGGTTGGCCCGCGTGCCAAAGGTGGTCGTAGAAATCAGTGACCCAGAAAACGGAACCCACCGCCATGCCCATCTCTAATCTCTACCGAGTGCGGCCAATGGCTCCGCTCAGTCTCTGCCGCGCCTCGGGTTGGAATTCGGGGCCTGGACTGCGGCGAGGGGGGGCCGACCCGTCTGGACTCTGTCTGGGCGAGGCGCGGCCTTGAACACGCCCACCACACGGCCACCGCCTGGGGCCGTTGCACTCTCGCTTTGTGTGCTGTTTGGCAGAGTGTGGCAGAGAGCGAACGGGTGCGTGTGTCCTGTTGACCTTTCAACTCTCCCCCATTTCGAGCGAATTGTTCTCCACACGCACTGAATCCGACACTTCAGCAGGCGGGCGGTAGGCGGTGGGCGGTAGGCGGCAGGCAGCAGGCAGCAGAACAGCGATTCCAGAGCGAGCGAGCGAATCACTTGAGCGGCGCGTGGACGCGAACTCAAGTTGTAAACAGAATCGACTATACATATGTATAATATTTGTATGCATATCTGGGCATTCATGTGTGCGATTAGGAGCACGATTTCGAATGAAAATAAAATATAAACAAATAATAAATAATAATAAATAAAAAACATTAACCGCATTTCCAACGAATTCATCAATCATTCATCAATAAATGCAAATGCGGCAGATTTACAAATAGGGATTCATACCATAGAAGGCGAAATCAAAATCGGAAATCGAGTACAGTGCGTTTCATGGCTGCAGTACTATGAAAGGCCGAATGCAGCGAATATCCGATAACGGATAAGAAATTTGATTGAACATAAAACTATAAAAATATGTACATATGTATGTACATAATAATGGTGTGATCTATTTATGCGTAAATCAAGGTTTTCGTATTAGTTTCAGCATCAAATTCTAGCAGAATTTTTGTATACTTCAAATGAAATGCTGAAAACGAGTGTATTATAATTTATACGAATATTTAGTACTAGACGGGCCCGGCCACGCTTCACTGTGACACATTGAATACAATATACAATGCAATATACCCTTCTTTTACTCTTCGAGTACGGGTATATAAAAATGTATTTGTAAAATAATTGGAGGGTATAAAATACCCAATATCCCGTTTCCGTCATCTTCAGTTGATCGTCTCCCATTCCTTCTTTCGCAACGCATTTAAATGCTTTTCTCCCGCGGATTCCCTGGCAATTTCACTCTCCCACTAAGGCAGAAAAATCCTGGCGTTTCCCCAGAAAACTTCAATGCGGCACAATACTCGCAAAACAACGTCCATCTCCCCAATGCGAACTTTAGTAGTATGCTGCTCGATTCAAATCAGTACTTGTTATATTTCTTCTTGTGTGTCGTAAGGTACATAAGTATCTACTCCTCAGAACGTAGTTTGGCTTTGTTCAACATAATGAACATTCCGTTTCTATTTTGACATACACATGTATGTACATGTCGACGCAATATTTGCAATAATTTCATTCATTCATCGTCATAATTACTTAGCTGTTTGAGATGCGTTTTGTTATTCCAAGTCTTATGCGTTTTTGTTATACCGCGTATTATAGTTCACTTCACTTTTTTGCATATTGATTTCTAACAAAAATTAAATTTGTTATCCATACGTCCATTAAATATAGCTGTCATTTTCGTTTTGTTATTCCAAGTGTGAGTCTTTTTATACCCGTACTCGAAGAGTAAAAGGGTATATTGTATTTTTGGTAAAAGTGGATGTGTGTAACACACAGAAGGAGGCGTTTTCGACCCCATAAAGTATATATATTCTTGATCAGCATCAATAGCCGAGTCGATATAGCCATGTCTGTCCGTCCGTCTGTCCGTCCGTCTTTTTTTTCACTGAAAAATGCAGTATCGTAGAAAATGACCATATCTACCAGATTCCCGAATTTGGTTCAGCCACAATGATTTCCTCCCTCCCCTTGCAACGTAAGTCATTTATGGGGAGGATTGTCGCTACAGATTCTCTCACACTCACACTCACGCTCACAGACTCTGCCTCGTGCAGTGTACGTGTGTTGTTGTCAGATGCAGATGTCAATGACAGATGACAGATGTAGCAAAAAATGTAAAATGTAAAAACTGAAAACATTTTAAAATTCGACATACATCACATGTGTACTGTGTACTACCTGAGTACGGGTATAAAAGTAGAGTCGCGTTCGAAGCGACTCCGTACGTTCTTTCTCGTTTGTTATACCACGTTTTATAGTGACTGACGTTTACAGTATCCTATCATGTTGGTCTCCTGGCTCTAAGCTACCTACCCACCAATTTTCAGCCATATCGGTACAGCCGTTCTTGAGTTATAAATAAGGTAACCTCAAATAGTATTTGTGTGAGGCAGTTATACATAAGTAGTCGCAATAATAATTAATTAAAATTGATTTTCCCGCGATTAGCATTAATCGCAGAATGGACGATGGGCATGGGAGCAGCAGAGTTAACTCAATCGATGGCAATCGGGTTGTTGCCGAATAACAAATAAAAAAAAGATCATGGGACTCATGTCTATTGTAATCAACACTTTTCATGCTGAATTTATTTTGGAACATTTTGTTTCTCGATATTTCTCCTTGTGGTTTCGATTTTCGATTTTTGATGCCTGCTCTCTTTTTGATAAACGTCTTTTGAATTTTTGTAAGCTAGTTTCTAGATTGGTCAAAGTTTGTTGAAGGGTGTGATTCATAATTGGGCGTAGCTTCCTAAAGTGTGTGTATAAAATCACTGGAAATTTTGAATGCCGACCAGCCGTAGCCCAGCTGCAGCCCCGAATATGGATATGTGGATAGAGTTCTGTCTAGTTGCCGGCTGGAGGGCGTGGTGGTGGGGACCGTCGATTATTGGAGGGGCCATAGCCGGGCTGATTGCCCGCATTGAAGACGTCCATGGACAGATGTTTGGCCAAGAACTGGCCTACGAATTCCGCGGAGCTGGCCGGACCATCAATGTTATTTAGGTTGCGAGAAGAGCCTCTGCGGTTGCGCTTCTCAAGTGCCTCTAGGGCCAGCCAAATGATGGGCTGACTGACGGGCTCCTCGACTCCCGTGCGCGGCAGGGTGAAGTTGCTCCGACGGCGGACTGGGTGACCTCTGTCGTGACCCTGAACGAAGAACTCCTCATCTGGCTCCGATTCGCTCAAATCTAGAGGGGACATTTAAGTGGAGGACGAAAGAGCTGCAGGCAGGATCCAATTGCTTACCTGGCTCCTGCTGTGCAGGAGGCTGCTGATTGTTTCGCTCGACTCGGTTCAACATATTGGCCTGATAATCACGCACGGCCATGTCAAAGGGCATCATTGGAGGGTATCGTGAGAAGTGGGGGAGACGCTGGCGCACCCGCCCGCGAGCTCGAATCTGTCCGTTGTACTGAGCTTGGGTCGGGCTCTGGTTCTGGGCCTCGTCTTCTGTTCTTGTTCTGACTCCCCTTGGTGACCACAGCGATAAAAGTGCTCGGATCATGTGGTCGGCGTATCGAATTGGGGCCCGTTTTGAAAGAAATAAACTATATTTTTAGAGAGAGCGAAACACAAGTAAACGAGAATTAGTTACACGAAAGAAAGCAGTTCAATGACAAAGGCGACCGCACACCCAATGGCTCCTGTGTGCGTATAATTTGATTTCCCATTCAAATACGAATTCAAATCCCGCCCAGACCCAGCGCCATCTGTGGTGCTGTGCTGGACTTACCAGCGGTGGTGGCGGCGGTGGCGCTACTCTGCTCTGCTATCTAACCCATGTAGATGTAGAAAAAATATTTAGTGTCGATAACAATACTAGTCAAAGCTGGTAGCTCTACAACACTGGACCCAGCTGATGCACGGCGAACAAAGCGGCAAATGCAAAACAAAAACAAAAGCCAATATAAAGTACAACGAGGACATTAATCCATTGATAATTGTATTCTTATTGGTTTCGAAGTGTTTGTGGCCATTTAATCCGTTGCGTTATCTATCAATGGGTATGTAAGTACGTATTCATATAACTAAATACATACATATGTACATGCATATATATAGTATGCACACATGTGTTTGTTCATATGTATGTACATACATATATATAAGGTTAAGTGCATGTTTTAGTACGTGCTGACTTGTAGCAGACTGTTTATCTGTAACGGGCCATCGAAGTCGCAAATGTAGATAATTTTAGGCTCTTCGGTGGACTGTCATTAGAAGTTAATTCAGCCAAAGCTTGAGGGAGGAGTTTGCATGCACCTCCACTGTAGGGACATGGGATCGGAATTGTAAACAATACAAGGGGGGGAAAGTATATATTATATTATTATCTGGGAAAACCTAGTGGTATTCGCACCTAGTGTTCGTGGTGGCTTGCCCTTGTTCCTAGTTTCCTCTACCTTATCGACGGGACTGATAGATCGTTTATGGTCGGTTGGTCGGTGATGCAATATATGTACATTGTATGTATGTATGTACATAACAGTAAGCACTGGCAACAGGTGAACCCATCTACATGCTGGGGCATGCTACATTCCACTAAGGTTGCCCCCTCAGTGGCGAGCCATTCCAAATGAGAACGGGTACGGAACAGTGTGACCGCTTGCGGGGTGTGGTAGGAGTGGCGGGGCTTTGCTGTACTCTGTGATTGTGATTGTGTGGTGAGGCGTGGTTCGTGTAAAGGAGGAGGTTCAAGAGATTTGCCTGGAAGTGAAGTGCGACGGCGGCAAGGTCGAGTCGTCGTTTCGTTAGTCGCACACATGCACACAATAACCTGGTCGAGAGTGGAGCACACGCACACCTAAGCGCAATGCATGTTGTACACATGTACGTACATGTTTGCACATGCCTGTAAGCTTGTGTGCGCGCCGAACACGGCTGCGATAGAGCCCCCAATGTTTCCACTGTCGAAGTTGTGCCGCATACGCGGTTCGCAGTCCACGCTCGACAGACGTGTGCTTGTTCTCCCTCTCTGTCTGTCTCTCAGCCAACGTTCTTGCAGAGCCAGCCGCCTGTAGACTGTTGCCTGTTGCCTGTCACCTATCGCCCATCCCCACCAATCATCGTCATCTCATCTTTATCTTTTTGGCGAACCTGTTGCACGCACGCTCTCTACTCTCTCATTCTCTCAATTTCGCTGTTGTTCTGTTTGGAACTGGAACTGGAACTGGAAGGAGGAGTGTTTGTGGATAAACCAAAGAGAGGTGAGTAGAAGAGGCCAGGCCGCGCATAAACAAATCCCCAGATGAGCAACTATTCAAAAATGAGTGCATACCCGTCCGTACCTATGTACATATCTGAGTTTACAGAAGTGATAGCAGAAACCACAAGAATTTAGGCGGTTTTCGGGCAGCGACTATAAAACAATCTTTTCCCAACCACGAAAAAAAAAACCCCAATGACTCAGCTGACAAATCGAGCAGAAAGGGTTCGTTCGTTTTAATAAGTTTCCAACAAATGAATACTTACTTGTATAAATGTACATATGTACATACATATGTATGCAATTGTGTGAACTATAATCAACTGATAATGAATGGTAGTGAGCTGAATTAATAATAAGTTGCGCCAGCAGTTCAACAAAGGAAAGGCCTTGAGCAGATATTAATTGCAAACTGTACTTTCAGGTGGCAGCCCTACTATCGTCAAGCCCTGAACTTGACCAAAACGAGCATTCTAAGGCACACCGTCCAAGCACGATCCCTCCCGTCGATCAGCTTGCAAGTAGTCACCGAGAACAAGCATCAGAGGCACCTGCATCGCTGCCGTCACATACTCATTATGGGATCCATTAACTGCAAGGAGTACAAGACAACAGGCAATGTCACGCCCAAAAAGGAACAATCGACAGGTACATACATATGTAGATAAGTATCTATATCCATAGTGTTCTCTGATTTATTCAAACCGGTTTCTATCAAAAAGATTGATTAAGTGTTTCTTTGACAGATATGTTAGCAATACTATAGTGATCCATTCATGGTGTACATACATATGTTCGTGTGCCTGTATGTAGATACAAATCTACATGTATGTACATGTACATATCCAATCTTGCCGACCATGACAGGGGGAATAGTCTAGTCATGTTCCTTTCCCCACTCACACAAGGTCGGATTTAGCTGGTTCGAGAAACCGGCAAGACAATAATGGCACTCTCAATGGAATGTGTGCCTCGATGGAAGTGGAGAGCGCGCTTTACTTTTTTTTTCTTCTCGGCTTTTCCCACAACCATTTGCGGTCTCCAGCTGTTTGTTAGTGACTGTTATCGGCATTCGGACTGCCTCTCTCTGACTCTGCCTCTGCCCCCCGCCGGCCGACTCATTGCGCCTAGCTTACTTCGTCACCCGCGACGTCAGCGGTCGCCATTCGTTCTATTCACCTGCCAGCTGACGGTTGACGAACCGTACCCGTACCCCCAGCAGAGCCCTCGCCAGAGCAAAACCCAACCTACAGCTTTTTGCATATCCTTGAAGAGCCAGAACTTTCTGCTCGTGTGTCTAATAATTTTCGGTAAAATCTTTGCCATTTGTTTTGCACAAATAATTATTTTTTTAGCTGCTTCTCTTTTTTCGGTGTTACAAATTGTGTATTTTCTTGCTGCCTTTGAGTCATGCTGGTTAGACAAGGCCAACCGGTTTGTGCGGGTCAGCAACCAGTGTGTGTGCGTGTGTGTGTGTGTGTGTGAGTAAGAGAATGTGTCGGAAGAAAAGAAAAAAATCTAAAACATTCTCAAGGGAAATTACAGGCGCATAGTGCAGCGAAGAAGTTCACGAGAAAGTGCGCAATTTCAGGGATTGGGTGACTAAAGTATCCCCCCTCACGTTCAGATTGGAGAAATAGAGGGAACAAATTAAGGCTATGTACGTTAGGGCTAGCTGCATCCTCGGAAAGTTCCCTGTTTTCGCTGATGATCAACAAGGTCATCCTTCAGACAGCCCACCACTATATTTTATATGGGAATCGAACCTAAATTAAAATATGTTTGACCTTCCGGTCTTGCAGCGCAGAGAAGGAGAATAAGCCGAATGCACAGAAGAGTTCTTTCTACCCGCTCGCAATATTTTTGGTTGGACTTTTTCCACTGATGATGACATGGATGACTGGAGGATTCCCTTTCCCGAGTACAACCGTATCATATCATCATCAGTGATAAAACCCCGATTCCCAATTGCTACCCAGTTGAGCGTGGGCCCGAATTAGCGTGTCATGGAAGCCTAATCAAATTGCGAGCGACTTTATGGCCGGGCGATACATCAGAGATATCAAGCGAAAACTCGTACGCGTAATAGATTGTCAGGTCACACCCGATAGGACGATAAGAGTACGAGAGGAGTGGAGTGGAGTAGAGTGGCGTTGGTGTACAACCATATCTGAGGGGAACAAGTGAATGTGAACACACGCTTACAGATGTTTTGTTGTTAGTTTCTCCCTATTATTGTTTTATTGTTGATGACGTAGCAGCAGATGATGTGGCATCGCCAGATGACATTGAAATAGGTCAGATGAGTCAGTGTCTTGGTGTTGGGGTCATGGGGCGTCTGCTTCTGTTGCCAAGTTCCTCTCTGTTGTGGTCAGGAAAGTTCAGACAATTAACCAGCTGCACGCAACACCCCAATCCACACGACTATCTGTACGTATCGATCCTAGTGCTTCTTTGGGCTCTTTGTCGCGGACAATAGTTCCAGCCGCCTGATGGCATCGTCCAGAAATGTACGCTGCTCTTGCAGCTGCGGCAATAGCTCCTCGGCGGTCAGGAGCTTGGCGGCACCGGATGATCCCGATCCCAGTCCAGATCCTGAGGCGGATTTCTCCGACTCGGCCCAACGGTTACGCAGGCCCGCGGCCGACGGTCGGAGCATGTCCAGGACTCGCTTGATTATGGAGGGACTTCCCTGCTGCTGGTTCTGGTTCTGGTTCTGCCCCTGCTGCTTATGGTCCTGACCATGGTCAGTGGCTATGCTGCCCTGTGGGAACTCCGGCATTGTAAGCAGCGGTGTCCAAAAGAACGAGCCGAGGCCGGAGGGGCCCGGAGTGGCTGGTGGACTGCTGCTAGTCGTGTGGCTCTCCAGCTGCTTGCCTTGCTGCGCGGCAAAGCGTCCGTCCAGACGCTCCAGATGGTGCTTGAGGTCGTCCAGCTTGTGCTGCAGATGCTCAAAATCGGCGGTCAGATTGATGGCCAGCCGCTGGGTGCTGGTGCTCTCCTCCGAGGGGCTGTATTTGGAGTTTGCTCCGTCAATTCCATGGCCCGCCTCCAGGTGGTCGATTTGCAGCCGCAGCTGCTGATCCCGCAAGTGAAGATCGTCGAGCAGCAGCTGAGTCTCCGTGCCCAGCGGCTGCTCTATGTAGATGCGCTCGATCTCCTCCAGAAGCCTTTCCCTGTGACTGCGAAGCGACTGCAGCTCCAGCTGCTGTACAGGACCGCAGGAAGACGGGCCGAGGCACAAGGCCAGCAGAGCCAGAAGGGCGACGAAGGCGAGTTCTGAACACGACCAAGACATTTTTGAGACTGAGGAGACGATCCCATGTCAATCGCTTTCTACCTGAGCATCTGGCATAGCAGGCATAGTTCCTACTGACTTTCCCCCATGCCCTGCCCTGCCCTGCCCCACCTCACCCTACCCCTTTCCCACTGTTCAGTTGGAAACTGGAAAACTAGAAACATTTTTAAGTGCTTCTTTTTCTGATTTTCCAAACAGATCCGTTATCTGCTGTCGTTAATTTCTTCCTCTCTTTCTTTGTCTCTGTTTCTGTCTCTCAGGTGGCGCCGTGGGTTCCTATCAGTCCAAGTGCAACAGCAGCAGCAGCAGCAGCAAAGACACGAGCATGCCAGCCAATGCCAATCAGCCAGATGGCGTCGAGTATACGGACCCCGTGGCCGTGTGCAATGTGTCCGACCTGAAGGAGAACGAGATGAAGCAGGTGGACTTCGACGAGGACACGCGCGTCCTGCTGGTCAAGCAAAACGGACGCCTGCAGGCGGTCGGCGCCAAGTGCACCCATTACGGGGCGCCCCTAAACACTGGCGCCCTCAGCCAGGGCCGTGTGCGCTGCCCGTGGCATGGGGCCTGCTTCAATCTGGAGACGGGCGACATTGAGGACTTCCCCGGCCTCGACTCGCTGCCCTGCTTCAACGTGGAGGTCAGCTCCGAGGGGCAGGTGATGCTGCGGGCCAAGCGGTCCGATCTGGCCAAGAGCAAGCGGGTCAAGAACATGGTCGCGCGCAAGCCGGAGGATCAGCGCTGCTTCATTGTGGTGGGCGGCGGACCCTCGGGTGCTGTTTGCGTGGAAACGCTGCGTCAGGAGGGCTTCACCGGCCGCCTGATTCTCGTAAGCCGCGAGAACTACTTGCCCTACGACCGCGTCAAGATCTCCAAGAGCATGAACCTGGACATCGCGCAGCTGCGGTTCCGCGACGAGGAGTTCTACAAGCAGCACGACATCGAGGTGTGGCTCGGCGTCGGAGCCAGCAAGCTGGACACTGCCCAGAAGGAGCTGCACTGCACAAATGGCTATGTGGTGAAGTACGACAAGATCTACATTGCCACCGGCTGCTCCTCCTTCAAGCCCCCCATTCCGGGCGTCAATCTGAACAACGTAAAGACCATCCGTGAGCTGGACGACACAAAGAGCATCCTCGCAGCAGTCAGCGAGACGACTCGCGTTGTCTGTCTGGGCGCCAGCTTCATTGCCCTGGAGGCGGCCGCTGCTCTCGTCTCCAAGGTGGCCAGCGTGACCGTGGTGGGGCGTGACAAAGTGCCGCTGAAGGCGGTCTTCGGGGAGCAGATCGGACAGCGTGTGGCCCAGCTGTTCGAGGAGAACAAAGTTACCATGCGCATGGAGAGCGGCATCACCGAAATCATTGGCGACGACGACGGCAAGGTGGTGGAGGTGCAGCTGGCGGACGGGACGCGCATACCGTGCGATCTCCTCATCCTCGGCACCGGCTCCACGCTCAATACCCAGTTCCTGGCCAAGTCCGGCGTGCGCATCAATCGAAATGGCTCTGTGGACGTCACCGACTTCTTGGAGTCGAATGTTCCCGACGTGTATGTGGGCGGCGACATTGCCAATGCTCACATCCATGGGCTGGCCCACGACCGTGTCACCATCGGCCACTACCAACTGGCGCAGTACCACGGACGCATTGCTGCCATCAACATGTGCGGCTCCGTGAAGAAGCTGGCGGCCGTTCCATTCTTCTTCACGATGATATTTGGCAAGGGCATCCGCTACGCCGGCCACGGCTCCTACAAAGACGTCATCATCGACGGCAGTCTCGCGGATCTTAAGTTCGTGGCCTACTTCGTCAACGAGGCCGATACGGTTACGGCTGTGGCGTCGGTTGGCCGCGATCCCATTGTGGCCCAGTTCGCTGAGCTGATCTCCCAAGGCAAGTGCCTGGGTCGCGGCCACATCGAGAATGCCGAGAACCGCCAAGCCTGGACGGCCAAACTCCTGGAGCCGCTACCTCTGGTGCGCTAGAGGTGGAGCCGCCAGGAGCAGCTTCCAGCCCCATCAGCTCTCTGGAGCTCCCCGCTGGCCTCTGCCTGTGCCTGTGCCTGTAACATGCAACTGCAAACTGCAAGAGATTTGTATTTATATTTTCTATGCAATCGTTGAGGTATATACAGTGTATGCCTGTACACGTTCGTCATGTATGTACATGTCTGTACATACATACATACATACATATGTTCTGGAGTTATACTAAATTTGTTGAGTTTTGTAAACTACCGCCGCTGGTCCAGTGGCTGGCCGCGGATCAATCAGATCCCTCTTGCCTTGCCTTAATCAATGCGAACATGCAACAATCCGTGTCAGTGTAGAATCACATACACACATACATTAATATCCTCATTTGCTACTCGTAAACACCACCAACTGTAACCCAATCTACCTGATCAGAGTTCGAATTTGAAATTCCAAAATTAAAGTATTAAATACAATGTAGACACACAACAAAATCAATGGCCAATTGCCTACTGATAGGTTGGGGGGGCAGATGATCCAACGGAGGTTTAATCAGACTCAGTCAAGTTTGTCTTTATGCGGCGTAAGTGGCCCATTGTTAGCATAAATGCAGGTTTCAATGTAAGCCTGCTTAGCAGACAATAGCTAAGGACAAACAGCTGCAGTCTGCGAGGATTTTTTGTTTCAGATATTAACGGTTGTTGGGAATCGATAATTGTATTTCAACAGAATCGGACCCCGTGCAGCCCTGTCTCATCGAGGCAAACATTTATGATCGATAGTATCGGCCACGAGATGGCAACGCTGCCCTTCAAATATCAATTAGGTGGCAACTGTTTACGCGGAGCCTGTGTGAAAGAAAAATTGCAATTTTTTTCCAATTCACACACACACCACACTCAGCCACACGTACTACACAAAAAGAAAAACAGGCGAAAAACGCCCAATAAATTTGCGTCGGCAGAAGAAGTGCGCCAGCACAGAGAGTGCATCTCCAATCGCAAATCGAAAAGGGCACCAGCGAGGGCAGAGCAAAGCACAAAACTGCACTGCACCGGACGGACGGAGCCACAGCGACATTCCAGCCGAGCTGCGACCGAGCACACCAAGAAGAGGAAGAAGAAGAAGAAGCTGAGGAAGGAGGCCAATTTACGTTTATCAATTATGAATTTTCTGGGCTTTGGCCAGTCAGCCGAGATAGAGATTGTCTTCGATGGCGCCGAGCACAAGACTGCTGAGGTCAAGGGTGAGGACGGCAAGGTGGAGAAGATGCTGCTCTTCTACGACGGCGAAACAGTATCCGGCAAGGTGAGAACGGAAGTGGGAGCACCCGCTCAGCACAGGCAGAGCGAGCAACTACTGGAAATAGTCAGTTCTGGTTGTGCAGATGCGGATGGGAGGCGTTGCCTTGGCGCTTGCCTGCCTTTATCGGCATCGCTTGCTCACTCACTCACTCAGCAACTAACTCAATTCTTTGCTCTTTCCACTATCTGTATTTCTGTATCGTTTTCCGCTCTGTCGCTTGCGGCATTATCTAGGTGAACGTGACGCTGAAGAAGCCGGGCAGCAAGCTGGAGCACCAGGGCATCAAGATCGAGTTCATCGGACAGATTGAGCTGTTCTACGACCGGGGCACCCACCACGAGTTCAAGTGCCTGGCCAAGGCACTGGCGCGCCCCGGGGATCTCATCCAAAACAACAGCTACCCGTTCGACTTTCCGAACGTGGAGAAGCAGTTTGAGGTGTATGCCGGGTCGAACGTGAGGCTGCGCTACTTCCTGCGCGCGACCATCGTGCGTCGGATCAGCGACATTACGCGCGAGGTGGACATCGCCGTGCACACGCTCTGCAGCTACCCGGAGATGAACAACCCCATCAAGATGGAGGTGGGCATCGAGGACTGCCTGCACATCGAGTTCGAGTACAACAAGAGCAAGTACCACCTGCGGGACACAATCATCGGCAAGATTTACTTCCTGCTCGTCCGCATCAAGATCAAGCACATGGAGATAGCGATCATCAAGCGCGAGTCCACCGGGACCGGCCCGAACATGTTCAACGAGAACGAAACCATAGCCAAGTACGAGATCATGGATGGGGCGCCGGTCAAGGGCGAGAGCATACCCATCCGGGTCTTTCTCGCCGGCTACAATCTGACGCCCACCATGCGCGACATCAACAAGAAGTTCTCCGTAAAGTATTTCCTCAACCTGGTGCTGATGGACACTGAGGATCGTCGCTACTTCAAGCAGCAGGAGATCACGCTATGGCGCAAGGCGGACATTCCCCGCTACCACGTCGCCCAGCACCAGCAGCAGCAACACCAGCAGCATCAGCACGTGCCGCTGCATGCGCCGCCACATCTGGTGAGCGGCCCGGCGGCACCCACAGTCGCCCCCTCCCTCATCAGCACCAGCACGGACAGCGGCGAGGGTGCAGCCACCGCCGGATCTGGCCATGGAATTAGCGTCGGCGTGGGCGACGGGGTGGCCAGCACCGAATCGAAAATGGGCCTTTTCACCAGGGAGAGCCCCAACCAGGAGTTCAGCCAGCAGCAGCTAGACTCTCCACTGCCCAACTCGCCGCCCTTGACGCCGCTGAATGAGAGCCCGGCCGAAAGAGAGGTCCGAATGGAGCCAGCACCAGCGCCGACGCCAACGGCAACGGCAACACCAATACCAACGACGGTGGCTGCATCTGAACCAATTTCAGTTTCAGACTCTTCAGCGACATCGGCACCAGCACCAGAGCGAGGGATGGGCGATGGTGCCGCAGCGGCCACCGCAAGTGCCTCGCCCATTGCAATGCTGTCCAGCTCGCCGCCACCGCTCCCCTTGCAGCTGCCCCGTTCGGCTGGAGGTGCGGAAACAGCGACGCAGGATGCCCCAGGCGATGGGCTGGATCTGGATGCTGTGGCCACTGACGACGCCGCGGCCACGTCCCCGGCGGCTGCGAAAAAGGTCAGCGTTACGCCTCTGGCCGCCGATTGAGATACACGCGCGGATGGATTGCCACGCACCGGATCGGATCGGGCTGGGAATCAGAGTCGGAGTCGGACTCAGCTTGTAGTGGAATGGAGGAGCAGGCAGAACTATTTACGTATATAAATCGTATACAGCAGAAGCAGTAGCAGCAGCAGCGGTAGCAGCGGTAGTAGCAGAAGCAGAAGCAGCGGCAGCGGCAACAACAGCATCAGCAACAAAAAACAAAACAAACAACAAAAAAAACAAGCATACATCTATTTTTTTAAAGTTAATTTAAAATTGTTACAAAATGTTTTATCGAGGTTATGCGCAACATTTACACCAAATCAACCAACAAAATAATCAAATGAAAAGCAAAGCATAGGAAAAGGATAACCCAGACCCGGACAGAAGCGTAGAAAGAAAGAAAGAAAAGGAATGAATGAACCTCGTAGCTACATGCATACATATACGCATATATGTATATGTATATGTATATGTATATCCATTCACTATCGATGGTAGAGATAAATTGGTACTATTGGTATTATTGCTAGAAACGATGATGTTGAACATGGAGGCGAGATCAGCGCTTGTTAACAGACGAACCGAACCCTCAGATCCAAATAGCACCCAACCCAATCCAACCGACATCCACACTTCCACAATCATCTACACCATATATGGATCCAATCCCATTTTCCCATCCCAACTCTGATCATTCCCTTGCAGTTCGTTCCCACAGCGTCTGGGCGTTTGGAAAATCTGATTTTTCAATAGGAGAGACATGTTGAAAGTACTTTCTAAAAGTGAGAATCCCTGAAATTGTGCATTAAAGTAATCAAAGAAACGAACTCCAATACAAAATCAAATATCACCAACACACTTGCAATACATTTATAGTCGGATCTTGGGAGCGGTGGAGCTGCGCTGGGTGGAGCAGACAAGAAGGAATCTGAGCTGAGAGCAGCAGGCAGCAGGAATGTTGAAGAAGAGAAATGTTACATGCCTTGCATATATGTACATAACACAGTTCATATACATAATATACACGAAATATATACACACACATTGAAATGCAGTTTATCGAATAAAAATGACACCAAGCAAGAGCAAGACGAGCTCTAAAGAGCACGAAATCGACAGAGACAAGACTACATATGCACGTATGTATGTATGTATTTGTGTCTGTTGTTCCGGCGTGCTTTGGAGAAGGCGTGTGTGTTCCAGAAGGTCCCCCCTCAACTGTAGTAGATAAACCCAAGAGGAATGATGAGATGATACAATTAAGCTAGGTTTCACATCTGTTCCTGTGTAATATTTGCCTTAAAATATCCTGTGATTCGATGCACTTCAGAAAGAATTTCGAAATATAAATGTCCCAACAAAACGATGAATATTGTAAATCGTGTGAAAACTTCTCCGGCAACGGAGGGAGCATGCTACGGTACCGCACCC
This sequence comes from Drosophila bifasciata, assembly GCA_009664405.1. Taxonomy (NCBI): domain Eukaryota; kingdom Metazoa; phylum Arthropoda; class Insecta; order Diptera; family Drosophilidae; genus Drosophila; species Drosophila bifasciata. The sequence continues at coordinate 15,459,966 of CM019041.1, forward strand.
GCAATGGAACGAGGGGCAGCGATGCAGAAGCTTCACTATGCAGAAGCTTCTCGTTGCGCTTGCTCCCGAAGTCAGTTGAATTACATAATTTCCATATACCCGCATGTATGTACGTACATAATCTATATATTTACTTTACAATTAATTTAATGCATCTGGAGGGTGGAATATGCCGGTCTTAAGCTAGTCCCAGGTCTCCTTGACCTTCAGATGATTCAGACGCTCCTCGATGGTCACATGCGGCTTCATCTTGCGCATCGTCTGCTCGTCGGTCCACTTGGCCACCAGTTTATCGCGTTTCTGCAGCTCCTTGGCATGGCCAGATGATTGCTCCTGCATAGAGTGAGGGGAGATTGAAATTGTATCTGACTGAGATTGGAGGATGCTGTTCACTCACCAGCGTCAGGTAGGGATGCCGCAGGAGAAACATGATGTGCTCCTGTCGCTCGTATTCCCGGGTGAGCGTGTCCATGGCCCGCTTGCTGACTGGCTTCACCAGACGGCGCTTGCCGCGGAATATATGTCCCGGCACAGTTTTCTTAAAGAAGTTGATCAATGTCAGGTGCATTTTGCAGGGCTGCTTCGCGCTTTTCAGTTTATTTCTGGGGGAAATGCTGCAGCACGTTAATTTCTGTTGCACAAGCCTCAAACAGCTGATGGGTCTATCGGTCTATCGATGTCAAATGTTCTTCAAGAATTGTTAGCAATCTGGGATTAATTTCAATAATAGAAGTTTAATTTATTTCAATAATTTTAGTTGTTTTCTCTTTTTTTATCTCTGTACTTTATTTTATTACAGAAATTAAACTGTCGAGCATTTGTCAGTACTTTTACAACACTGAGCCGGTAGCGATAATCACAACAAGTGCTAATCGGCTATCGGGAAATTGCCGGCTGGTTACAGTGGTAAAGTTACCGAACCATTTCGGCCATTCTGAAAATCATTTCGGCCATTTCAGCAGGCCATTTAGTTGGCTTTAATTTGAGTAAAATGAACTTTGCACGCCAGCTGGTCCTAAGGAGCCTTCGCCAGCCGCGACGACCCTTTCAGACGCAATGGCAAGGCCAGCGATGGATGACCACAATCACTAAGCCGCCAGCAGCAGTTACAGAGGAAACAGACACTGCCACACAGAAGCCTCGATCAGCGACGATCCAGGGCCAAGCTCCCAGTGTGAAGCCAATGCCCTTGGTGGAAGAGCGACTGGAGTCGATACTGTCGCCTATTAGGACGCGCATAATGCGCAAGAAGCGGCTAGCCACCGACGAACTGTCCGCCCTGGGATTCCTCAACACACGCGGCTATACCACGGCCGAAGAGTACAATCTGGAGGCGTTGCAGGCGGCCCTCAAGGAGCAGAATCTGTATGAGACGAAGCGCTTCTTCTCCACGGACAACCTGGATGTGGAGCAGAACGTCCTGTTTGTGGCGGCCAAGTATCCGACGGGACAGCAGCCGCGCGAGATATTTTTCTTTCGCGAGGGATCCGTTGTCTTCTGGAACTGCAGCGACATCGAGATGAACAACGTGCTGAATTTTCTGCGCTCCTTCGAGCGGGAGTCGTACGTGAGTGCCCTGGTCCACGGGGAGAGCGAGGTGATGCCCTACACCTATATCCCGTCAGCGGCTGTCGATGTGGAGGGCGACCTGGTGGCGGAGAGCAGCGACTTCAATGCCACTTCCCGCGCCTTTTTCCAAAAGGGCAAGTTCTTCGTGACGGGCGACAGAGATAGCTTCCTGTACAAGTACACATTCTCCAATGCGATGGCTCAGTCGATCAAGCTGGGCATGTGGGAGGCGACGCTGGACCGCTACATTGACTCGATCGAGCACTTGACAGAGGACCTCAAGCGGGGCCGTCGGCTGCGCATCTCCCGGGCGGCCATGCTGCGCAAGACAGGCGAGCTGTTCGCCCTGCGCCACGTGATCAACCTGTCGTCGGATCTTCTGGACGCTCCCGACTTCTACTGGGACAGGGAGGAGCTGGAGGGACTCTATCTGCAGGTGTGCTCCTACTTCAGCATTTCGCGCCGCACCAAGGTGATGAACGAGAAGATCAGCCACTGCGTGGAGCTGGCCGAGCTGGTCTCCCACAATCTCAATGACGCCCACCACATCCGGCTCGAGTGGATGATCATCATCCTCATCATGGTAGAGGTTGGGTTCGAAATTTTGCATTTCATTAGCGACAAGGGCGACAAGCAGCAAGTCCTGGAAGTTGTCCCACTCTCCAGTCAGTTAGTCAGTAAGTAGCGTGTAGCACGCTGATTGGAATAGACTCGTTTGTTGTTTTTATAATATATTAAATGTATTTTCGCCCAAATATAAATATGTTAAATTAAATTAACCGTCTCTTTCCTTTCTATCGATAAGTGGCCTTGGCGTTTGCCAACACTCTTATCGATGCAGAGTGATGAGTGACTCGGTTCCGTTCTCCGTGCAGTAGTTCTTTCCGACAGTCACCAAAACACATATTACACAAACCTCCAAAGGTGCTTTGTTGAAGTTGACTCAAAATATTTAAGCTTTTGCTCTGTTGTTTCGATAGTTTCTAATTGTTACTTGCCAATTATTCAAACAAAGCGAAAAGTGCAAAAAAACGAACCACATGCTTGCGGCTCAAAGAACCAGTCCTTCGACAAGTTGCGAACCAGCTGAGCCACCTCTGAGTTTTGGCGGCATTTGTGCGCAGTAAGGAAAGGCAGGAAGGACCGAGACCTCAGACCTGAGACCCGAGACCCGAGACCATGGAAAACGCACTCTTTGCCAATGTGCAAAAGCTGTACGATCACAGGCTATACGAGTCCGTCATCCCAGCGGTAACCACATCCTGGAAAATGCATCCGCATATATCCGCATATTAATTTTCTTGTGTATCCCCAGGCCAGCCTGTTGAACACTTTGCTGCAGAACGATCGCAATGTGGCCACGCTGGAGATGGAGTACCAGGTAATGCTCTACCTGGCCAATGCCCACTACAAGGAGCGCCACTTCCGCCTGGCCCACCAGCAGTTGGAGTCGGTGCTGCACACACGCCGCACCATGCTGCGGTACAAGAGCGCTTGCCTAACGGCCATCGAGATTATGAACACCCAGTTCACGGACGTGGAACTGCGCTACCGCCTGGCCGTCTGCTACAAGGAAGTGGGGGAGCCAGGCAAGGCCATCAGCACACTTCTGGCATTGCCAGCCAAAACGCGCACGCCGCGCATTAACATGCTGCTGGGCCAGCTGCATCACCACGCCTCAGGCGGCAGCAAGGGCAAGGCCGACGCCGTGATGGCCTACAAGGACGTGCTCAAGGAGTGCCCCATGTCGCTGAAATCCATCGAGGCCCTGCTCGAGCTGGGTGTCGATGGCATCGAGGTCAACTCCCTGGTGATGCATGGTGAGTGCGCTGCTGCAATCGACTGCAACCCGTCCCTATAATCCCCTGCAATACCGTCTTCGTTTCCGCCTCAGCTGCTTCTGCTCCCCGGAACATCGAGTGGCTGAGCACCTGGATCAAAGCGCTGGCCCAGATGTTCGGCTGCAAGCATCTGGAAGCGGCCAAGACCTTTAAACAGCTGAACGACTCCACAAGGCTGCGCAGAAACGAGCATCTTCTGGTGGAGATCGGGCGGTGCCTGTACTACTACGGCAACCATATCCAGGCAGAGCAGTACCTGAGCACAGCGGTCATGGCCTACCCGTACAATATGGAGGCCATCAGCCTGCTTGCCGTCGTGTACGAGCTGAACGAGCAGAGCGCCATCGAGCAGGAGAAACTCTTCAGCCAGGTGAGCTTCGATCGGGAGTTCAGCCCGGCCCACTGGTTCGTCCACGGCCAGAAAATGTACAGCGACGCCAAGTACCAGCGGGGTCTCACCTTTGTGGAGCGCTGTCTCGACATGGATCCGCGCCACGTCGAGGGCCACTTGCTGCGCGGCAATCTTCTCATTTCGCTGCAGCGATACCGCGAGGCCATCGAGGCGTTCCGCAACGCCCAGGGACTGGCCTCGTATCGCTTCGAGGTCTACAAAGGGCTGTTCCACTGCTATGTGGCCCAGAAGCGCTTTAAGGAGGCGCAGACCATGTGCGTCTGGGCTATTCGGAGCTTCCGCACCTCACCGCGCAGCTACACGGTGAGTCGAGAAGGATCTCCTGTCCCAGCTCACTCACTACTTACAACTCATTCATTGTAGATGTTCGGACGAACGCTCTTTCACTCAACCAATCCAGTGGCCAAAAGGAGTGCCAGAAAGTTTGTGGAGAGGTCGCTGAAGATCGACCCCAGCTACACGCCGGCCGTGGCCCTGATGGCCGAGATCTGCCAGTATGAGGGCGCCACCAAGGCAGCTATCAAGCTCCTGGAGAAGCAGGTGGTCAACTACCCGAATCAGAATCTCTACACCCTCCTGGGCGACATATTGCGCATCGAAAAGGAGCCGATCAAGGCTCTGGACTACTACTATCGGGCCCTGAGGTGAGTGGGAAAGCGACCAGAAGGCGACCCAGATTGGTCTGTAATCGATTTCCCTTTCAGCGTGGACTCGAACTGTGTGCGGGCCATAAATGGAATTAACTCGCTAAAGATGGGCGACTCAACAGGAGCCAAAGAAGAAGCCACAGACACAGCCACAGAGCCAGGCAGAGGAGATGGCAGCAATGGAGTGACTACGCCCACGCCAACGGACACGCCCAACCAGGAGTGGGAGAGTGTCGACTGCGATGAGCCCCTGGAGATGTCTTCCGAATCTGGAGAGAGCCACAACAATGGCGAAGCGGCTGCCATGTCGGAGCCCTTTTGGGTAGATGCCGATGTGGAGATGCTCAACAACGAGTAATCCAACACATCGCCCACATCCCACCCAATTAGTTAAGCATTTATTTCTGAGTGTTAATCCTTTATTTGTGAGCTGTAATTTTAAGGTTTAAGATATTTTTTAATTGTAAGATTATCAGTCCCAGGAGATTATCAGTGTTTTGAATTGGCGCCCTTGGCCCCGGTTAGAACTAGTTCCAACTGCGAAGATCACTTTAGCACACTGGAACACGCAACAGCTGTGAGTTCAATCGATGAATTAAAAGCCCCGGGGATCTAAAGATATGTAACAACAGCGAAATGGTGTCGATTTTCTCTGATCTCAGATATGTAGTTCCGTTAATGATATGCATATGTCGACCCAAATATACATATTCATATTTTTGACAGTCCAAAATATGTCACCCACAAATATAATATCGACAAAAAAAAGATATCGATATATCGCAGCTCTATCACTTAACGCGAAAATGAGCTCTCTCTCTCTCTTGCTTTTACCGTCAATGGGAATTCCCAATTGGAAATTTTTTCGCGCGCAAAGCGGACGGAATCACCGAATCAAATCCCAATCTATCGTTGAACGTTCAACTTCTGCATGCCGTTTCCGCTATGCGACCGACTTGCCAACGGCATTTTTTGTGTTGTGAATTTTTTTGAGTTTTTTTTTTTTGGCAAAAGTATCCGCCACCCGTGCAAACGAAATATATTCAAAACAGTTACTCCCAGCTAGTCGAAAGTCGAGCTGCAATACACCCAGTCGCGGGTCCGAAACACGTTCTCCATGGACATGTGCGCGAAATACGAATTCTCAAATCGAAATCCCTAAAATTCTTTGTGCACATTAAACAACAATATACCGTACTATATTGATGCATATTTGCATGTGTAAATTAATATGATTTAATTTTATTCGGTTTCGACACCATTGTTGCTGTTAATTGTTGTTCGTGTGAAAGTTCGCTAAAAACAAAAAACCATTTGCATAAATTTACTTAGAGATCGCTTTCCAGAGATCTAAGATCTACGAGTATTCGAGGTTGGTTCAGTTCTTCAACAACTCAATGCACACATATTTTAAATTGCGATAATTTATCACAGTATTATTCATTTCCGTTCCGAATGGCGTCAGCCCAGCGGTTGACTTTATCCTTATCCAAGTTTGATGAGGGTTTTATATCTTGCCCATAGGCTTACGACTACTTCTACTTTATCCGCTTAACCATTAAAATATATATAAATACATATAGTGTAAAACTATTACTAATAAGTCTTTGGTCAGATTTCTGATAAATGAACTAAATCGTAATTCCATATCATGCCATCAAAGGAACAATAGCATTCATTGCCCGATGTTGTGCCTTATCAGTTACGTTCACCATTTATCATCACTTACCATTTCGCGTACTCGCAAGCAACAAAGGCGAATGGAGAGCCAGCCAGAGAAGATGTGATGCAACGAAAGCTACGAGTTGTATGTTGCGATTAGTTGAGTTTTTGGTCGATAAAGAAATGAAAGAAATGATCATGAGAACAATACATAACAGAACAGAAGAGCACACGCACACAAATACGACAGAGATTACTGGGCACAATCTGGACGAACAGGGGGGTTTGTCGGTGTGGTTTGTCGGGACTGTGCCTCAATATCAGCATCGAGTGCAAGCAAAGCAATATGTTAATAATGCTTTTATCAACCGAAACAGAAAAGTTCTGTGTATCTCCCTCCATACACGCACTTGTTGATTGCTTTGCCAGCTCTGATTTGTGTATGTTGTGTATGTACTGGTGCTGAGGGTAAGATGATTTTTGCCACATGCCTTCTTGTAACTGTTATAATTGTACATCCTTATGTATTCTTGATAAGCATCAACGGCTTTATTTCCGTATGTCCGTCCGATTCATTCCTATGAAAATATTCCCTTACCTAAGAACCGTCAAAAGATGATTTAAACAGAAGAGTACCAAACTACATACAGATTTCATACCACTGATCGCTCTCCCCAAGGGTATCCGAAGCTTCGGCCTTCAACAACACCCTTCCCTTTTTTGGGTCTTTACTTTCGTTGCAATTTCCGTAGCGAGTTGGTGTGTGAACTTTGTGGAACTTGGCGGATACGCAGATTCGTCATGTCATCAAGAATGGTATGGTAGAGGTTGTATGCAGAGTTCTCAGTGGGGTTCTGCTTATTTGGGCTGTGTTGTGGGGCATGGTGACTCGTGCGATGGGAGTTCCAGGAAATTGAATGATGAATAATATTAAAATCTGCTGCATGCCATAAATTGACTACACCCGCTTATTCGCTCATCGGTCGCCCCTCAAGATTTTTGTTTGTTAATTGAAAGCAATAATCCATATAACTGGACAGGATCCCACATGCATGCATGCATATGTATGTACATATGCATGTGTGTTTTTCTATTTGTGTGTCAACAAACAATTTACAGCTGTTTACGCCTGTTGGACGCTCTCAAAGAGAGCGCAGAGAGGAATCGAGCGAAAGAGAGCGAACCTCCCACACGAGAGCGAGACATCCATTGCAGTTTCGTTGAAATTTAATTTGAAACGCAGTAAATGCGTGAAACTGATAAGAAGAGAGACTTTCCGCTGCACTCTCCCGCAGTGGAACGAATTGCTGATAAACCTATACATACATATGTACACATGCACATACGTACAGACATCTGGAGGAAAGAGCTGGGTCCCACAGTCCCGCTGCTTCCATATGCTCCGCAGGGCATGGGAAACGCATGCGCCCTCCATTCAAAACACCTCCCGAACCCCGAACCTCGCTCTCCCGCAGATAGCGTTTATGGATAACACTAATATTCAGGAAGAGTTTCGAAATCAATGCACAGTGGTTGTCGCAGCGAAACCACTGACAAAAGTGTCAGCATTTGATGACAATTTGCCAAACAGTGATACTCCCTGTTAAGGATTTGATTTTCACTGTCTGCCAAAGAGTTGGTCAGAGAAGCAAATAATAAATGGATAGGTAGATATGCACATATGTATTTGTAGGTGGGTTCTGTGCAGATGTACATAAGAATTTGTATACATTTGTGTGGCTCAGAGTGTTCTTTTCGCTGATGATTCGCTGTTTAACTGGTTCACAAGCAGCGCAATTATTGCTGCTTCGCATAGCAGATTCACGAATTAACTTGATCACTTATTAGAATATAAGAAATACTGAAAACTCTTGAAATTTACTTGGTCGCACATAACAGACGCTCCACTTTGCGCCCGAAACTATTGCAAAAGTGCTCTCTGCTGCTTCTGTGTTGCGGCCGGGCCTCTCTTTCAATAGTTGGTCCCAGGACTTGCGCGGAAGCTGAACAGAAGAAAATTTGCAGCCCAGGAGCAGCAGCAGCAGCAACCCTCTTGTTTGGTGTGGCTGAGATGTCACCGTCAGTCATATGGTCGCCGCGTGCTGCCGTGTAGCGGATTCCCGGAGTCGCTGTGTTGCGGTACTTCGAATCGCGCGGTCCACGTCCTGGGCGCACATTAACTTCCCCGGCGAATTCCTTTTACCTTTCAGTGTCGTCTTTTGGTTCTTCTTCAGTTCTTTTACTTTTCTGCATTGTGTTTTTTTTTTTCTTGTGATGTGGTGTGAATGGGCAATAACAGACGCTGACTGCGCTGCAACTCCTCCTGCTGTTGGCGTTTTTTTGGCACATTTACCGTTATAATAACGTGCTTCCCTGTCTGGTGTCCGAATATTGGAGCCACTGCCGACGCTGTCACTGTCGCTCTAGCTGGCTCTGCTCTACGGCTGCCACCGCAGCCAGCTCTGTGTCGCTGTTCGGGTCGCGTGCAGAAAAGTAAGCGCAGAATAAACCGTAAATATTAGTGCTGTTTTTTTATTATGTATTTTTTTTCTCTCATTTTTGCCAGTATTGTATTGGCAGTGTGTGCAGGGTGTATGCCTGTGGGAGGGAGGGTGGCAACCATCGATTTGCGTGTCGCGCAGCCAAAACAAAGCCACATTCAAAAATCAAAATCGAATCAAAGTTAACGGGAATACAAAAGAAATCAAATGCGATTTCCTTTGATAGAAATGTGAGAGAAAGAGAGAGAGAGAGAGACGGAGGTTCATAAAAAACATACAAAAATAATGAAAATTATTATTATTATTATTTATTGGAAAACTATCGTTGCATCTGTATGTACATACATTCATATGTATGTATGTATGTACATGCATCTAAGTATATAAGTACATACATATGTATATAACGTCTGGGATATTCAGCTCGTGTGTCCTCTTTTGTCGGAATGTGCAGCAGCAGGCAGGCCATAGTTTTCGTGTTTGGCGGTGTCCCACAAGAGAAGGTACCGTAGAGAAGAATGCTGTTTAGGGCATATCCTAGAAGGGGCATGGTGTATACCCTCCTTCAAAACGGATAGAGCATTTGCAGCCATAGCATCAGTTAAGAGAGAGATGGCAGCTGCCATAATAATATAACTACTAATATGTAGAACTTTCACTGGACAAGAGCCACAAGAAGGTAAATTTAAAGCAAAATTTAGTCACCAAAATAGATATGTACATATAGTATGGATAACCCATTTAATGAATGCTGTTGGTCGGTAAAAAAGATCGATTCAATCGATACGCAAGGGTACTAAGTGATTCGACTCTTTCACTGTTGTACTTCCTTGGTCCAAACATGTGGACGCTTTTAATTATCTTTCCACATGCAACAGAACCCTGAAAACAGCCCCACCAATCTCGAATGAACTAAAAACTCTGGCAATATTAATCCATGATCACAAATTACGAGATATAAATATATGTATGTACACACCTGATCATAATAATAGGTACACCCATCTACTTCAGCTTTAAACTAACATAAAACTTTTCTGTTCTATATTTAAAACTTCAAATTTGTATGTATGGGTATCCATATGTATAAAATAAATACGACTACATATGTATGTACATACATACTTGCATTTACAGACATGATAATTGAGGGATAATCAGAAGATGAACCCTCCTAGGGACCACGAAATAGACCATAGGCCAATCCATGAGCAAAGAAATATATTTTCTTTTTGCTGTACAAATAGAATTCGGGGGACTGCAGAGAAACTCTAGAAATATAACAATAAATATTAGCAAAAACTAGGAATATCAACGAGTCAGGAGTTGTCCTTAAAAAGACACGTAGGATACAGAGTCCCCCGTATCAATGGAAAGCAAATTGAGAAACATCACGAAAATTGTTCTGCAGATTTACCAAATTCATTGGCCCATTAAATTTACCTAACACATTCTCGTAAAGACTTTTAGTCATCTCCAGATGAATAGAACTCAATAGGAGCACTCCTGGTCTATAACAAAGAGACTTCCTTTGTTGGCGAAACTACGAGTATTTGAAGGCCTTTTTGGGAGAATTCCAATGAGTCAGATCCCGAGAGTAGCCTACCTCCCGGCCACCCACCATGGGGGCACCTCGCTTGAGGTTTTTTGTTGCCAGGAGATTGAGTCACGTCAGCTGTTTGTTGGCTGACCTTGATGACCGCATGCGCGGGCATTCGTCACGCACTCCTTGTGTACTCCCCCTCGCTGAGAGGAGAGGGAGTTAGCGAAAAGGTCAGCGCAATAAGCGCAATAATTCGTGCTCATACATATGTGGCATTGACCTTGCCCAATTCCCAGGTACCTGCTGTTTGTAGGCGCATCGTGGAAAGTTCTTGAGAACCGTTGGCAAATCTTTCGTGGGAAAATCGTCGAGCGAGTCACCCACGCACCCAAGGTGTCGTTCATTTAGTCTTTTGTCCCATTCCACGGCCCCTGGGAGGTGGTCTATGATGATTGAGTCACTCCCGGGGACACCGTAGGACTACGCTACCTAGTACCCAGTGAGGGACACGGGCACGCCACACCCAATGCTGAGGATTGGTCTTTCGGTGGGTTTCGTTTCGTTTCGTTTCGTTCCATTCCGTTTCGTGTGATGTGCTCTGCTGTGCTGTTGGTGCGAAAATTTCGTGTTTGAAGTGTATTATTTTGTGGTTCTTTTTTGCACTTCCGCTTGTCAAACATTTGTCAGCTTTTAGCTTATTGCCAACTTCTGTACCCTCCGATGCCACTCTCTCTGTGTCCCGCTCTCTATGTCTACGTCTATGTCTATGTCTCTATGTGCGATTGCGAAACAAACCTACACCGAATCTGAATCTGAATGGGAATCGGAATCTGAATCTGAATCGGAGACTGAGACTGAAGCGGGGACGGAGTGAGGTCCGTCTGGTTCGTCTGGTCCGTCTGTAGAGCCCACCTTTGGCGGCGGGCCTCTCGGGCCGGGTTTTAGTTGTTTCTTTTCGCTCATTTCATCGCATATTTACGTAGGCCATTCGAGCCAAGTTAACGCCTTTATTTATTGACTTATTTGTTTAGACCACCACCTCTACCTACCTCTCTCTCACACTCTCAACGGCGGGGTACAGTGTGGTACAATGCGGCCGGCACAGTGCGGTGCGTGTGTGTCGCTCACTCACGTTTCAATGACAAAAAGCAAATAAAACTCCATTTACCGTTTTCCTACTTACGTTTCTGATGATGTCACACACTCGCCACACGAGCCCACCATCACAATTTATTATGGATTCATATAGTTACCATCAAGCATCTATCCATCATCTATGTACATCCACACATACATATGTACATATTTAAACGACAGTTTTTCATTCTCGATTTCCTTTCAGCTGGAGAAAATCACCAAAGAAGAACAAGAAACCGGAAAACCAAGACCTTCGAGAGACATCAACACATAAAATCGGTAAGTAGTATATAGAGTTATTGATTGGGTTACTATTATCTATAGTCTAGGATTTGGATAAAAAACCACCAATGTTCAACGATCGGTCCGTTATTCTGGGAGCGTATAACTTGATCAGGGATCAGTGATGGATTTCATGATTAGTGATTATGATGCATAAATGCATGCATCAGAAGAGGATCATGCAAAGAGGTCGACTTCTTGATCAAAATCATGATTTTCAATTTTACGAAGTAAAACTACGATTACCAATATCGATAAGTTATCGATGGGCATACGCGATACATGATGCATGATGATACATTTTGCTGGTGCCAGGCTTTCCCTCGAATTTCCCCAAGAATCAGTGACAAGGAACAAGGTCCTTCTTTGAAATGTCTTATTCCAGAGAAAGGAATCCTCCAAGAGCACCTCTGAGCACCACAATCTGCAAATAGCCTAACGCTTGGCGAAGATCTGCCACGATCTAGAAAGAAATGCGCCCACAGCACTTTAATCACTTTAATTCTGGGAAGCGTTCCGCTGTCGTGGCATGAATCATGCCATTCTGTGGCATCGTGCTCGTATCTTGGCCACGATAAAAATACAAGTGGTTTCGTCATACTAGACCAAGATGACGACGACGCCACCTCTTTTTACTATACACCAAATATTTTTGGGGGGGATTATGTCGTAGGTCAGGGAATCAGAATGTGCGAATGAAACGAAAGCTCGCTCGAGTGGTTATGAATGGGCAGAGCGCCAAAAGAAATGCGTGACTCACATGCGCGCGGATGGCGCATTGACTGCATTTTCGGTTTCAGTTATCGAGAGTTAATGTTTATCGCCTCAATTGGAATTCAATTCAGCAGCGAGCAGAGCCCACAGAAAACGTGGTGCAAAATTAATTCACTGATCGCCAAAAGTGACAATCGATCGCTCGATCGATCGATGGACGGACGGATGGATGGATGGGTGCGGAGGCCGGAAAGTGGACTCGTTATATCCGAGTCCAAATCGAGTGTATTTGAATATTATTTATGATTATCCACTGCACGATCGTATGGCTCCCAGTTTGGACTTGGACATGGGCATCAGAAGCGACGCACAGTAAAGTGCCACCTCACGTGTCTCCACGACCATTTCCATTCGGACAGTTTATTTATTTATTTCGTGGTAGAACGAAGACTGAGCTTGGTGATCGCCAAAGGGTCTCAGGAAAACGAACGGGGAGAGTGAGAATCGATCATTGGATCAGCTGACAGTTGATCAAATAGAGATATCACGGATTGGATGATAGCATCAGATGGAAGAACTACATATGTATGTGTGGTAAACAGATAATGTTGCATGTAGGACCGTAAACTATGAAAGTTCTTGGAATTATCGTCATATTTCAAAACGAAACAAGAAAAAAAAGGGGAAAGAAAAACAAGGCTACCAGGCTTGGTATTTCGACTGCTCGTGAGGCACGGCCCAGGTGGAGACGATAGTTCATCCAGCCATTGTTAAGATCATTGTAGAATCAGCGTTCTGCAATATATAATCTCTGAAGATTATTAGCGGATAATCCTAATTTTATGGCACTGATAAGTGTAATATTATTACCCCACTCAATAGTCTTGAGTCTACAAGTCTCTTGTAGCCACTGCACACATTTCAATTAGTTTCACACAGAGACGAGACGCATCAATGATAGTCTCATCTCCATCTCCATCTACATTTGCATCCCCATCCAACGTCTTCAACCACTTCACTTGGAGAGAAAGAGATTCCCAGGCCGGGCGGCTTGTGAATTTAGTTGTTCGCGCACGCAATTTGTTGGCTGGTTGGCTGGTTGGCTGGTCGGCTGATATGCTGAGGCTTTGTGGTCATGAACCCGAAATGTAGTTGCCATTTTATTTGTTTATTAATTGCTGAACGCCAGCTCCGGGCAGCGCTTGATGTATGATGTGGCTCCATCTTCGTCTCTGACTCCATGTTACGCCGTCATGTGGGTTGTTGGTGAAATGAAACCATTGAAGTTGTCTGCCGACGCTGAGGCGGTTTGTCCCTGATGACAATGAAATGCTAAAGTTTCACTTGGTGCTATTGCCGCATGTGAAGTCCCACCCGCTTCAACCGAGCGCCGAGTGCCATGCGATTTGATATAGTGGTCCACGAGACGGAGATTTGTCCACAGATTCTTCAAGCAATGAAAGCAAAGAGTCTGAGGATCGCATGATCCATGATCTGTGCACTCTAAATTATTAGTGGGACTAATGAGTTCTTCTGATCTTCTACGTAAAGTTTAATCCCCTTTTCCCGATCCAGAGATCTTCAAAGATCTCAATCGCAATCCTTTAAGCGCCTGATCTTTCCGTTATGAGTATCTCGGATTAGATCAGTGATCACTGCATGATGTTTTCCGAATATACCAGTTGCAGCACGTACATATGTATGTCGCACACAGTCGCTACGTTGACGGAGCAGGACTACTAGGCTAGAGATGAAAACACGATGAAAAATCAGAGATCCCTTGCTGGAATATCCGAACGGATCCACTGCCTTGCGGGGAATACTCTCCCATCGCAAAGCAGGCGTGAAATCATTGCTATTATGATGGTTATTATTCTTTTTGCTCAGCTACGAGCATTATTATCAAATTAACGCAACGTTTCACAGGCCAGGCCCATTATTTACTATTTACGAGTGGAGTTACCCCAATGGGGAGTTGTGCGGAGGGTGCGGAGTGGCAGAAGCCGATTAAATGATCTCGACGATTGTCGCCTATTAACGAAATCAACTCGGATGCGGGCCGATGGTCTGATGGCCCTAATCAAAAATGTATTTATGAGATACGGCGACACACACACACAGACACGTGTGAGTATCTACGAGTATGTATGTATTTGTTTGTGTACAGCTTAGTGGGTCAGGGGTACAAGCGGTGCGTACTTAAATTTCATTACATTTAATGGCATTTAGTCATCAAGGGATTTTCGCTGTGTTTCTGGCTGTCGCTGTGTTGTTGTTGTTGTGTGTTCCACGAACAGATCGCCGCTTGACGGAATGATGAATGATGGCGACAAGCAAACGATCGAGTGTCCGACTGGGATCCAGTGTGTCCAGTGATCAATGATCACTGGATCAGCGAATGCCAAATGGTTGCGCAGGCGCTCCACCATCCCACAGATGAACCAAAAACCTGATGTGCCGCAAAGGTGACGACAAATTGGGCAGCTTACATCATGGACTATGTAGCACTCGTGTATCGTACATACATACTCGTACATGTACATATGTTTTTGTTTTTTTTTTGGCATACCCGAAAATATGAATCGCGCAAAGGCTGGCGGCGGGCAATTAAGAATTTCTGTCTTTGGCTTTGGCTTGGCCTTTAGTTTCGAGTTTCTGTTTGTGTCTGGGTGGGCGCGAATGCGAATGCCGATGCGAATGCGAGTGTGTGCTTTGTGGCTGGCTCATTAAGTGGCTCAAATGGCAAAACTGTTGGCCGGAACAAGCCGAAGCCCAAGACATGGAATCGTACGGGTAAACTCAAGCCAAGAATCATTATGTCAATGTCAGATGTATCTCCTCTCTCCATTTGTCTAATTTGTTGTTTGAATTACCTCATGCCTCGCCTCATGCCTGAGACACACACACGGATACAAAGACCTCTGCACTTGAGACTCCCCTCCGATTCTATTCTCGGAGATTTTGCAATCTCTTCGTTTGAGTGTGTCAAGTGTCAGTTCGGATCGGATCGGATCGGATCGGTTCGGTTCGACTCTCTTCTCTTTTTCAATTTGTAGTGTGAACCTTTTCCCAGACTGCAGGGAATTCTCCTGCCCATCCAATCCCATTATATTCCCCTTTGTTCTCTGATCTCGAGTGATCTCTCTGGTTTGGCTGATCATTTGGGAAAAGGATCACCGCCAGGGACTGGCATTCCTATGACTAGGCACTCCTCCACCCCCGAAATGATCGCTCATCCAGGATGAGATCGCATGCGATCCCATACGATATTGGAAATTGAGTGTCTGTGTGTGTGTGTTTCTTTAATTACTATTACTATCTTTTGTGTATAATTTGTGAACAAATTTACCAACTTCCCCGAGATCTGTTTGGATTTTCGATGATCGGGAATCGGGGATCGGTGATCGGTGATCTTTGTGTGTGCTTGGGCCATATGGAAACGATCGCCTAGCTGCAGGGTATGAGTATAATTTTTTGTGTGCTGCGTGTTCGTCATTCCCCTGATTGGCTGATGTGCTCGTAAAAGAGCGTAAGAGCGTGCCTCGTGTCTTGTGCCTGGTGCCTGGTGCCCGATGCCCCACCTCCTTCAACAAGCAGAGATCATGCAACTTTTATGATCGCTTTAATGTGCTGCTTCTCTGCTCTCTCTTCTCTGCTCTTGGAGCTGCCCTGGAGCTTTGGCTCGAGCTGGATGGATACCTTGATTGACCGAACATTAGATGGATCATTTAATTTAAACTATTTATGGATATTTTATGGGGTGCGATTTGCATTTGGCCAACTTTCCATTTGACAAAATGAAACTTAAGCCAACGACGTTGGGTCCACTGCTGCTGCTGGTGCTGCTGCTGCTGCCCCTCAATCTCAATGGGTTTTGATGAATGGAATTTCGCTTAACGTTGTGACGAATGCTGGGTAGATCTCAGACTGGGTTTCTCTGCAGGGAGACTGTACCTCGGGGGAAAATATTAGCGAAGGAAAGCGCTCCCTCCGCCTTTACTCTCCGACTGGAGCTCCTATGTACTCTGACTTCCGGTCTGTGTGCAGGCTTGCGTCACCATCTATCAGTCCCTATGTGACACAGGGCAAGCACAGACCATATGTTGACATGAATCAAAGGAAAATAACTGAGGCCCAGTCCCAGTACTATGTAGTTACTAGTCACAATTCCCGGCTATTTGCGAGCTATTTGTAACCCAACCAAAGGGTTACTTTTTTTTATCTTATCTAATGTGTTTACGTACGATTTTAGTTCGATTTTGATATGGGTAGCGTTTGGTTCATTGGGGAAGGTATGTATCGGGTATGTGTTTACCAGACAACGTCGATGACTGCACTGCTCCTCAATAGATACGAGTACGAGTATGTGAACGCGAACGAGTACGAGTATCTGGGAATAGAGTTTACGAGTTCATATAGCCAGATGTGTGTGGAGTGAGTGGCCGTACATTAAGTGAGTAGATGGTTAGCCCAATTGTTGATTCTGCTTTCGAAGAAGATCTTCATCATTCGCAAAGAGTCTGTCCAAACAAAAACAGAAAAACAACAACTTTATTTCTAGCTGTAGCTGTATCTGCATCTGTATCTGTATCTGTATCTGAATCTAAATCTGTGTATGTTTTTTATTGTGTTTACACTTGACTCCATCATGCTGGCGATGCTGGAATGGGAGTGGGGATTGGATCGTGTTGAAAAGTCTTTGCAATTAGCACGCTTTCAGTGCATACCAAGCACACACTTTTGGGTCAAGGTTAGTAGCCCATCCCCACACCCATCCCACAGCCGCAACTATTGCCGCAGCTACAGCACCGACTAGACCCAGCACCGATTAGACTCGACCAGCCCTAGTCTAGTCGGTGCCCATCAGCAGCCATCAGCAGCAAATCTATCTATCTGTCTATCTATGTGCACATTTTTCTCTCTATCCACTCATCCATCTATGAGCTGTTTTCGTATTTGTTTCTTGCTTGCATTTGTTGGATCTCGATGCGCTCCGTGGGCGTAAACACACGGCAAACAACTTTATCCGTGGAGCCATGGAGCCATACGACGATTTAGAGTGGAGATCCCAACCAGACAAGATGTTGTCCCCGGTTTCGTTTTGGGGGCCCTTTGTTGTTTTATTTTTCCAGGTCATTGTGGGCCAGAAAATGAGCGAAAAAGTCGCCCCTGATAGTCGTAAAATCTCTTGGAGAAAATACACAATAGGTTCTCCCTAAAGTGGTTCAATGTTTAAAGTTAAAGTCGCGTGAATCCGAAACTGAAAGAACCGTCCTTACAACATTCATATTCGCAGATGTCCCATTGCCAGCCAATGATTGGGATCGAAACTAATGTGTCCGTTCGCTTATGGGAAATTTGTTCTGCCAACCAATGTCATTCATATGTATGTAAATATTCCAAAAGATTTATCTTCTAAGTTCCTTAGAAACGAAGTCCATTTCGTCCCCAATTTGTTGTCCCTTCCATTGCTTCCCTTTAATTCTCTTTGGGATGATGGCTTGGCTCTCAATTCAATTCAATTGAATTCATTCCAGAGAGCTGTGCGAATCCCTAATTGAAAGAGAACGAAAACAGAGATGCAGATAGGGATGGAGGGAGCGAGAACTGAGAGAGGGAAATGAGGATGGAAATGGAAATGGATGTGGATGTGGAAGTTAAAGTCCAAGTCACAGACGGAGGCCTAACCCCCATATAAAATTAATGTGAATGGCAATTCTCACAAGATGCATTTACTTTATATCTATATATACATAAATATGTACATATATATCTAGACCCCCTTCCACCTACTTGGATGATGACGGTACCCCTACTTTGCCCTCTTCTACTTTCATCTTTTGTATGCTTCAGAGTTCCCTGCTCGTACCCTGCTCCCTTGCTTCCCCCTGGTCCCTTTTCTGCTCTTGTGACGTTAATTAGAACGATGCACCATACATGGTGGCTGCTGTGGCTGCTGCTGTTGCTGTTGCTGTCGGAGGGACTGCTGCCAGGAGGATGGGGCATTGCAGTGGGGTGAGGAGCAACACCAGAAACAGAACCAGCAGCAGCGGCTTCTGTTGGATTAACGGCACACGTGTCCGCATCTTGCGCTTATTTATTACCTTTCAGCACCGACCAAAAGAATTTTCCCTTTTCTTCTTGATGATTTTTTCTCTTTATTTTACACATTTTTCTGATTTGAGTTACCCTCTCTCTGTCGTTCGCCCCAGTGGCTATGCTTGACTAAGTGGGCAAATAGGCCTACATATATGTACATGTGAATTCTAGGAGTCTTATATCATTCATCAAAACTTATTACATATACATAAGATACATTCATAGATCCTAGTTAAAACCGAGGCTACATATACATATGTAGTACAGAGCCGAATGCAGTATTCAACATCAATACGAGTATTATACTTTTATCTCATTTTCTTCCTGCAAAGAGTAAATTGCAGCGAAAGGGTAAACTACAGTCGGTGCTTAATTAATAACTTCTTTACAAACTTTCACGAGTCGATAAAGAACTTTCAATTGGTAATTTCACTATATAGTACATACATACATATATACATACATACATATGTACAAATTAATTATATATTTTATTTTAATCTTAATTTGATTTTTTACAAAAATATGAAGGGATTTATTCTTTTATTTTACCATTTGCTACCTCATTTCGGTTGAGGTATGCCCCACTGTGCATATTTTCCACTCCTTTTTTTTCACGCTAGTTTCTAATGAATCGCATGTCGACAAAACGATGCTGCAGACATCGAATTCTCTCTCTCTCTCTCTTTCTGTATCTGTCTCTGTCTCTGTCTCTCTGTCGCTAGCTCGCCCTAGTTCGTGGCGGCGACGGCGGCCCCGGTCGAATTCTTTCTTCTTCCGTGGTGCATTCCTTTCGTGCCAAAATAAAATGAAATAAAATCCAACAACTTTTGTTGAAAGGTGGCACTCGGGGAGATGGCAGGAACAGGCACAGGCACAGGACTTGGGGCAGGCGATCCACTGAAGCGCAAAGCTGAAATTGCTTTGCTCTGGAAAATGTCCACACACACACACACACACACACACACACACACACAGAGACACATGCAACATAAATATTTTCCAATTGAGCAGACTATGCAGTTTATTGGTTTTCACTTTTCAGCCCTTAAGCCTGTGCCCAGGGCCTGCCACCCCATCTATCCCTCCTGCCCATACGATGCCATCGCATCTCATCTCATTCCATTCGATTCAAATCCATTTCCTTCCCTTCCACTCCATTCCATTCCATTCCATTCCTTTTCATCCCACCTCATCTCACGGTTCAGATCCATGCTGCCCCTTTGGGTCCATGCATAGTTGTTGCAATTTCAATTTCAATTGCATTCATGAGGAATGAGGAATGTGGAAGGGGGGATGGGGAATGGTGGGATGAATATTGGGGAGCCTTCTCCTTCTTTGCTCCAATTACCGGAAATTATCGTTTAACGCCATTCGGCTGCGCCCGTCACTTGTCCTCCCCCTCGCCACCCTTTTCGGGCACAGCGGATTTTCTTATAATTCAGAAATAATAAAGAATTTAGTAAGGAATTAATTGGGATAACTCCCATTGCCACGATTCTAAAACATTGCTATCTAATTCTTATATTCCACGTGTGTTCCTTTTGCATACACACATACATATTTACACCTTTCCCTTGTTATTAGATACATATCTGAATCCATTTTATTGCTATGTTCGATACTATTCACGTGTGCGGGATTTAAAATAATTGATATTGAATGGGAGGCTGTTCTCCCGTCTCTCATTGGGAGCATCGATTGGCGTTTCCAACTTATTTTGTTTCGTTGTTTGGTTACAGCCCCCCCCTTATGAGCCCGTTAAGCCCCTCCCCCTTCGGCTGGTGCTCCTCCACTTGGCGGAGTTGGCCAAGTCTTGTTGGCCCTGAATGAGCCGAATGCCATTTGGCTTCAAAATCATTTACTAAAACAGTCTGAATTATTAGTGACTGCAACTTTGACAGCGTCTGGGGTCTGCAGTGCGTTTTAACATTAATTAACAAGGTGAGCGGTGAGCTGTGCGCTGGCTGGGGGGGGGATGGGGGGTGACCGGTTTTGGGGTCAGTAATGGGTTAATGTCTGTTTGTTGTCGCAGATTTGTTTAATTACGAGTCTGCGCCCCGTCGAGTCGGTGGGTGTTCGTGCGGCGCGGTGCGGTGCGGTGCGATGCAGTACTTTGCCACATTGTAGACGTGGGGGGGTACGTGGTAGCAGGGGGTGTGGTATTGGAGGATGAGTGGGGAGGGGAACGATTGCTTCAAATTCGTTGCGCATGCGCAACTCAAGAACAGCAGCCGCAGCAACAACAAGTTGCAACAACTGTCAATGTCGCTGCAACAACCACTATGAGTTACCTTTGACAAAACGCCGACACTGTACTACTCTACCCCTTCCCCTCTCGAATATTGCCGGTGTAAGACCTCGCCCCCTCCCCACCCCGCCGCTCGTAGCCGCCTGAAGTCCACACGTTTTTTGATTCGTTTCAAATTGCAAAAACAAATCAACATACTCAAAGTGCATTAAGCACACACAAACTAACACACACACACACAAGAAAGATAAAAAGATAAATTTAAAAAAAAATATGTATAAGTATGTACAACTAACAAGTACAGTGAAAACTCAGTTCAGCGAACACCCAGAGTTGCAGTTGTAGTTATAAAAACAGTTAATACTTGTATGCACTTCCACTTTGAAGCACTTGCAATGATTGGAGTCAAAAGAAAGATCGTTCCTATGACAAATCATATAGCAAAGATCCTCTAAATCGGATTCGGAATGCTCAAATGAGATAAAGACAATTATTTCAATACTTTTCATTTTATTACTATCCATTAGAAATGTTATAACATATTAGAATATTAGAATGAGACTTTCAAATTTGCAAATCGAATATTTATCTAAAAGATATTAATCTGGGTGGTGCTTATTCCTATGGGTCGATATATGTACATACAATGTATGTAGATTTGACACCACGAGAAAGTTAATCCAAGTCTTGTGCTGTGGATTCTGGATTCAACGGATATACGGAATGTGTCCGTTCGCTTATGGGACATTTTCATCAATGTGCTGGTATGTAGCCTAATGTGGTTGCAAGAGGTTCGGCCAAGGGACCTATCACTGTACCATCGTTCAGATTTATGGTTTTTATCAATATAAAAAACATTTTTCCTTGTACTTCTTCCAGTCGCATTTGCATTGGCGCATAAAATTTGCATAAATAATTCCATTTGTGCGACGGCAAGTGAATAATATGCACAGCAGCAGCAGCAACAACAACAGCGACGGCTCAAAACTAAAGTGAGTGCAATAAAAGTGATATGCAGCACCCCTCCCTCAACAATCCGCCCCACAAGACACACACTCTGCCCTGCTGGATGCCCATGCCCCCCCTTTGCAGTGGCAGTAGCAGTGGCAGTGGCAGTGGCAGTTTGATGGCAACGACTCCATCCGGTTGCAGTGGCATGGGGCAAGGCTCTCAAGTATGTTTGTGTCTTCATTTTGGTTGGGGGCAAACGTTGACAGATATCGAATTTGGGGTGGGAGTGCTGTGCCATGGAGGTGCCATGACGATGGGGAAAAATCATTGCCAGACATTGCCACAAGGGGGAGATGCCAGAAACGAGTTTAATCCCATGGGGTTGGGGTTTGGGATTCGGGGTCTCCCTTAGATCTTCCTGTGCTTCTGTACAGTTGTCATTGGACTCCCTCTTTTCTATGACACTTACATTTTAATTGGAAAATACCCTTCTAGCCTGCTATTTTTGGATTCGCAGCGGAAAGTAGGAAGCATTTTCGACCCCAAAAAGTACATCAGAATGTATCAGCTCCTATCGAAAATATGAATGTGAGTCCTACACATCGCGATGGGTTGAATATCGTAATATGCTTGCAAGACTATCCATCGAATCCCTTATATGTAGTACATTTGTTTCCAAGGAAACGAAGGATCTCGTGGATTGTGTGCACAGCCTAAGTTATTCTCCAAGTTTATTCTTGTCACCTACTCTAATCCGTTTCTACCCCTTCAGCTTTGAGACAGTTCAGTATTTGCTCAGTATTGGTATTGCTTTCCTGTTCAAATTTCGCACAAGCGAACGGGATATCAGATCAGCTGTTTATTGCAAAAACTGCCATTCACACGCGTGAACGCGTCAGTGTCAGTGTCAATGCGATAGCGCCTCTTTTCCTTATTTTGTATCCCTTATACTATACGCTGATAGCTTCTCGCATCCCATCCCCCTTTTTTCCCTCTCCCCCTCCCCCTCGCTACTATCCTATTCCTATTCGTTCTGCTATGTAAATTAACAGTAACTTTTACCCCACCTAAGCCCACCAAAAGTCACGCCTCGTTTTGAGGGCATTGCGAATTCTTTGTTCACGTTTATCGCTGCGCAGTTCGTTTGGCCCATTCCCATTTCCATTTCCATTGCTATTCCCATTGCCGGGAACGAGATTACTATACCAGTTAACTACCCCTTCGCTTGGATTCATATAATACATAAGAGAGTACATACATATGTATGTATCTACATGCATATATTTACATACATACATATGTACACATATATTAATAATAGGAATATTCATCTGGGCAGTCGCTAAGTGCTTCTGTGGCTCTCTGGCAATTAATCGATTAGCCAGTCGGGCGGGCAGGCACATTCATTTCGCATTTCGCATTTCTTCCATTCAGAGTCAGTAGAGTCGAGTCGTGACAGCCCCACCGCTCCGGACCCTGTAGGGATAGTGGCGCCGACGCTTTTGTCGCCTCTCCTGTCACCGCATTAACGATCGCCCGGCAATTTGCCAGTGAAATATGACGGAACAATACTATATGATACTCGTAATAATGCAATGCACTGGGCGTTGGTCAGCGAATATGGATATGGTGGTGCCCATGCCGCAGCGCCCAGTACTCGGAGAATGCGCGTTTTGCATGCGAATGCCAAATGATCGAATGCCTGAGTGCTTGAATGCCTGAATGCCAGAATGCTCGATGGTCAACGCGGAAATACCAAGCCGCAGCTACGGGTATGTTAGCGAACGCCAAAGATCGATCTGGAGCAGAAGCAGAAAGCTCTTGCAGACAGAACCCACGAATCGAGAATATTTGCCATAGATCGATTAATCAAGTTCCAATGAACTCTGCTCCATTGTGGATCCCTCAGCGAACTACTCCAACAGATCGGTGCTCTGCTATAGTTTTCTATAGAATTACTTAATCAGACTCCCCGATCAGTTTGAAGTGCACATTGTGCCTGGTTAGGTCCAGTTAGGCCGATGATCGTGCCAATTGATGATCAAGCTCCTCTTAAGTGGCAGCAAGTGTCAAGCTCTTCGAGTCGGATCAGCGATGGAGGGTCGTATCTGAGGGATCCACGATTAAAGTGAACTTATTCTGCGATCTTTATCTTTATGCGATCTACAATCTGATGGATATCATTATTAACCCATTGATCTTTGAACGGATATTGTGTGTCAATATTCCAATGACGAACAATCTCTAATTGGGAGCCCTGAAACAGAGATCAATGTATGTATGCCCCCTAATTGCTCTCCTCTCGATGGACACAGTTCATGTCGCTCGGAGTTGTCGGAGTGTGTGTCAAAGTTGAGATGATAATGAGATCATCTCGTATAATGATCTTGCAATGGACTCAATTTCGGATTTCGGTCCGCGCCAAAGACCTCATCAAAAACTAATTGATTGTTTTCCCAACTTCTACCCTTCTACCCATCTACTCTTCTCACAGCTCACCTGCTGTGCTTTTCATGTTTTCATTTCTTGGTGGGCTTGGAGGTGGGGGGAAGGTCTCTCTTTTGACATTTTTGTAAGTCCACTTGAAATTTAAATTTCCAACTCGAACTCGAACTCAAAGCTTAAACTGAAACTGAAACTGGCCCAAGATCTCTATGTTTCTGGTGTCTGTCTGTGGATCCGTTGTGCTTTTTTGACTGAAAACTTTTTTGGTTCGGTCGCTCATTGGTCTGGTTCGGCCCATTTGTTTTGGGCCATTTGACAAGCTCTTCGGCATTCACATTCACACTGTCGCTCGCTGTTTGATTGCTGGATCATTATCACTATGGCTCTAGGGGGTTAATGATCATCATCATCATCCGATCGATTTTGGTGTCGCATCAAAGCCGCAGCCAGCACGCACTCTGATCAATTTTAATTGCTCCAACTCTCCCAACGGGCGAGTACTCCTCCTCCTCCTCCTTGAGGGCCCAGTCGTAAATTAATTTAAAACGTTTCACACAAAATCGAAAGTAAATTCATTTTCAATTTCGTCGTTTACACAATTATTGAAGTGCGCACTTGCGCATGCGCAGCACTTGTATCTGTATCTGTATCTCTATCTGTGCCCGTCTCCCCCTCTGACCCTGGCCAATCGATTTGTCACTGGAAAGCCCAAAAGATCTCTCCCAAAGATCGCCAAAGACTGCCGAGTGCCGATCGCTGTTTGTGTTTGTGTTTGGGTTTGGGTTGGCTTGCTCTGACTAAAAAAAGACAAACACAAATTAATTGTTCTAAATATGAGACAGAAATATCTCACATAGGCCTCAGAGGAGGTCGAAGAAGAGACAGAAACAGAGACAGATATAGAGACTGCAGCCAGAGATGAAAGACCTCTAATATTTGTTTGCGTTGTCTCGGTTTGCTTTGGAGCAACAAGGTTAGCCATAAATAGCCCTGGGAAAGAGACTCCAAAATAGCCCAGGCGGAGCCGATGCGAAGCTTGGCGACGATCACTCTATCAACTGCTTGCTACTCCCAGTTGAGAATTAAGGGCAGAGAACGCCCTTTGATACCTACCCCTTATAGTATATAGGAAGCTTTACGGATATAGAATACATATATTCGTCTATAGTTTTGTATCTCATATGTTTTTGGTGGGAACTGGGATCTTTGGTGGGGCATGACCACCGCATAGGCGAGTATTTAAGCCTGAAGATGCATGTGTTTCGACGGTTAATGATGATCAATGGAACTAATAAACAACAACAGTCCGTCGACAACAAAACGCCCAACACTCATGCCGGAAATTGTAGAACGTGTTTATGCCACAATTTCAAGTTGTTAAGCCACGCACAGACGACAGACAATGCGTCAGACGAATACGACAACGACAACGACTACGACTACGGCGGCAACGAGAACGACAACAACAACAACGACACCGACACCGACAACAAAGCTGCGCGACATGCGTGCCAAGCAGATGTACAGATGCACAGATACACAGATACAGAAAATCCAGTGCTTCAACGAAATGCATGCAGTCATAAGTGCATACATGTATACATATACATATGTAGATACATCTCAGAGAATGGGAAAGAGCAGAACAACCGTTGCAGCCCCTGAGAAGATCTCTAGTCAAGGGTTTCCTTCATACCTTCATACCTTAACACCTTCACACCTCTGCCTCTGCCTCTGTCTCTCCCCATCCTCTTCTTAAGCACTCAGGTGCGATTGCTAGAAAGCGAAACTATCTCACAGATACTACTCTCATGTGCGTCTTGCCACGCTCACGCATCCCACTTCAAGGGGAGTGGAGTGATCAAATCTGAACTCGATTCGAGTTCTTCATTCATAAATTCTTCATTCAGATTTGGTACGTTCGGATCGGATCGGATGGGATGGGAGAAGGTTTCATCTGCAGATCACGTGCCTGCTATCAAACACATCGCATGAACACACTGTACGGAAAGTGTAGAGTGTGGAGTGGAGAGTGGGGAGTACACTCGCACTCGCACTCACACTCGTACCTGTACTCGTGTGTAGTTGGTAGTTGATTGAACCGATTCGTAATAACGTGGCCAGACTCACGATCGAATTGAGTTGTTTATGGAGGTGGCACGTTGACATCAACGCCTCAAACTCCATCGCCCAGGTCCAGGCCCAGCCCTCAGTCCCCGTGTTCTCGTCTCCCTAAGACCAACGCCAAGTCCAAGTCCAACTCGATGCCGATGTCGATGTCGAGGTTTGGTTTGTTTTCCTGGTCGTTCGATGCATAAATTGGAGTGATCCATTGCCGTGCGAGCTGCATATCAATTATACTTACGAGTGTGTTCCCCCCAAAGAAGTTCTCTGTGCGTCTCGTCACTGTAGGACATGAAGTTTTTGGCATTCGGCGGTAGCCATATGCTGGTACTGAGCCATTTTTGACTCCTACCTATAACCAACAAACAGCTCCCAGAACCCTCCATCCCC
Organism: Drosophila bifasciata; assembly: GCA_009664405.1. Taxonomy (NCBI): domain Eukaryota; kingdom Metazoa; phylum Arthropoda; class Insecta; order Diptera; family Drosophilidae; genus Drosophila; species Drosophila bifasciata. Next base: position 15,486,534 of record CM019041.1, read on the forward strand.
TAAGATGTGCTCCAGTTGAGGTCTGTACCCTGTTCACCGTGGCCTGGTTCGGTTCCTCGGCGGACGCATTGTGCGTTTTGGCCATTTGGCACTGACCTCGTTACACTGTTGCTCATATGCTCATATGCTGCTCATACGCTCGGATCGGATCGGATCGGCTCAGATGGCTGGCAGCAATCAGGCCGTAAATGGTTAATTAACAACAACGCATAACTCTCACCTGGCCAAAGCAGCAACCGTAGGAATGGAAATGGAAATGGAGGTGGAGACAGAGCCAGAGACAGAGACAGAGTCAAGAAGCTTTATGGACATTCTCCAATTATGTGCACGGGTCCAGATCCAGTTCAAGTTCCCCTTCCAGTTCTAGTTCTAGTTCTAGATTTAATTGTGGGTCTGGTCTGGGGATTTGCTCTTGCTCTTGGCCTCGGTTTCCATTTCAATCTTGATGACTTTTGTTCTTGGGTTCTGTTTGTTATGTTTTCTGTTCGCTGGCATTGTCACTGGAGATGAAGATGTTGGCAATTGTGTCACACCTCTTGGCCACCGTAGGAGTGTCTCTTGTCTTGTCTCCGGTCGCTTGGCCAATGTCAATTGTCATTGGATAGTCGTCTCCGCCTTCCTCAGAACGGACAGCTCCCACCATCCCGAAGGCAATGGTCACGCTCTGTCAATCCTAATCCTAACCTCATTACTGGCACCTTTTTCTAAATAATGTCAACATTAAATGCCTGTTAGCGTTAACGGGAGATCTGCATTTCAGTGCATATAGTAAAGTATTTATGTACTTTGTTTGAAATAAATATGTATGTAACCTCGAACACATTAAATAGATTCCAAGTTAAACAGAATATCAAATGCATGAATTCATATGTATGATTATACATGTGTTCCCTTCCAGGAATTTATACACTACATATGTACATATGTACATATTGAGGGTTCGATTAATTGACACTTCACGAGAAGTGAGCCCAAAAGGGTTCTAAGCCAAAAGGCTCCTCTCGAAATGGAATAATTTATGAGGACTAGATACATATGTATGCATATATGTATGTATGAATGCATATAAATATGTACATACATGCATACGAATCGAGCACATTTCTGCATAAATACTAAAAAATTACAATTTTGCGGATTTTCTGAAAAGGTCTTTTGGCATCACCTCCACAGTCCTACCCCACTCCACCCTTCACCCTTTGTAGATGGCGACGGCATTAAGCCTGATTAGGCAGCACATCAGGCAAAGCAAAAGCCAAAGCCAAAGCCCAAGCCGGGTCGGACCGGACCGGATCGGATCGGACCCGTCCAGAAAGAAAGCAACAGCAACAATAACGAGAGAGAAAAAAACGTTAAGTGACGGCGAGGCGACCAAAGAAAACAAAAGTAAACCCGACACAAGTTCAAGGTCAAGAGCAGAGCAGAGCAGAGCACAGAAAATGCTGTGCTTCAAAGGTGTGCTTTATACACAAACACAACACACACGCGTACACAGGCAAACGAAAGGTGAACGCAAGCGATGAAGAGAGTAGGTGAGAAGAGAGCGGGAGCGGGAGCGGGTCAGTGGATGCCTGGCTTAAGATGTGCAGCTGCGTGAGGAGAGAAGTTCGCAGTACTGCCACCATAACGTCAAGAAATGAAGGTTAGCTTCGATGGTCGATACCTTTGATACCCTTTCGGTTTCTTCATACCCATTGAAGTCATGTGAATCGCATTTCTCCTTGCGTTGTTTATATCTGGACAGAGGATCTGTTGCGTTGTGTGGCCAGAATCATAATAGCCTCTGCGAGGGTATAAAGACAACAAATGAAGTGACTGAGAAAAGCAGACAAAAGCAGCACACAGCATCTTGGAAGATACGCCGGCAGCAGCGCAGTCATCGTCGTTGCGTTGCTTTTTTGTGGCCCATGGTTAATGAAAGTCAGAAAAAGACAGAAGAACAGAGAGACAGACAGGCGAGGCTGCGAGGCCGAGACGAACATTAGAAGTGGCGAGGTAGAAAAATGCTTTGCAGTTGCCGGCTTTGTTCCTCTCCTGCGGTCTGCTGCTGCTTCTCTGCCAGTGGCCTCTGCTTCCTGCAGTCTTTTGCTCTCTGCCGCTCTCCTCGTACACAACCTTTGCGCCGCAAACTTCTAATTCTATTAGTATTGCGTCACTAAGAACGTGTGCACATATGTACATACATGCATACATATGTATGTAGATCCCTCTACTAGAATGGTTTCTAAGGTGGGGGGTATTTAAGACTTTGATTGTGCAAAATCCTTTTAGGCTGCTGTTCAATATAATGCCCCCCATTGACTGATGGGTATCACCTGATAAGATTTATAAGCAGTCTAATTTTTGGTTGGCTTCCACTTCCACTACAGTGTTGGGTTCTGTACCTGTGACTCTCTTTCGGTAGGTCATTGCAGTGGTCGCTGGTGGCGAACCCAAGCCTACTGCCTCCTCTCTCTCTCTCTCACCGCTGAGGCAACCCACACTGCGCGATTCCGACAGCGACTGCGCAAATGACTTTGAGTTCGAGTCTCAAGCTGCTCAGGCTGCAAGCTGGTGACTATTTCTATACCCTTGACCGGGGGTATTATGATAACTCTGCAGACCCTTTGTTATGCTACATACATACAGACACACAATCTGATCATAAATCCATTTATGGAAACACGCTTGTTTCTGCAGATAATTTAATATAAAAAACTGAAGTTTGAATATAATCAAAAAAATAGCAAAGATGGAACTGTGAGGGTATGCAAAGCTTCGATCCGTAAAGCTTTCAGAGCCACTGCCACTGTCGCTGCCGTTTTTGTTGCTTTTGTCATTTAAAGTCTAATCAAAACATTTGAAGTTACTTAAGAAACCTACGCAGACTTAAGTTGCGTTTCTTGTTTCGAATTCGAATTCTTAACTTGTCGCAGCTTTGTCTTTGTTCGCGTCTGTCTGTCCCACTGTCTCTATCTCTGCCTGATTGTCTCCCCTATTGCTGCTGTTGCTGCTGCTGCTCTGTCACTGTCTGTATTTTTTTCTGCTGTATGCTGCTACAGTCGGAGGCTAAATACACACATTGTAAATTAGGTTTCTGCGACATTTATATGAACAACAAAATAGTAAAAGGAACGTCCTTAAAATGCCCACTGATAATTGGAAAATCATTTGGTACAATTTTGAGAATGTAATGCCAGAAAAAGATATATGTATGTATGTACATATGTATATGATTTTTAGTCGTGGAGAGATCAATAAATATTTAGATCTTAGTTTCATGTGAAATCTGAGGACTTGATGAATAGTGGCGTTGTCGTGAAGAAGGTGAGCGCAGGTGGCAGTGCGGAGAGCTCTGTTCTCGAATGCCTGGATAATGTGGACATTAGTCTTACAAGCGGTGCCCCACAGTTGCATACCATATGTCCAGATTGGCCTGATGATCGCCTTGTATAAGAGCAACTTTGATGACGTCGGCAGCTTCGATTTTCTACCCATCAGCCAGTAGAATGCTTTAGCGCAGTCTTCTGCTTGGCGGCGCTTCTTCAGCAGGTGCGGTCTCCACGTTAGCCTCCTGTCAAGAGTGATGCCAAGGTATTTAGGGGTGACTACCTCTGGGATTGTAACGTCGTTAAGGCTAACTGGATGGACTTATCGATATAGTGAATATATGTACATATGTGTGTATTTAATCCCGCAGATATTGGCTAAAGGATTTAAGACAAATTTAAGATGTTTATCCTTAAAATTTTACATACCACAAAGCTTCTTCTATAATCTGATCTTATGAGTTATGGATTATGTCTGTATGTATGTACATATGTATATAATTATATATCTCATACGAAATATGTACATATGTATTTTACAATGACAAGTTTGGTACTCTTGAGATTCTCAGAGCTTAGTTTGGTGTTTTTTCTTGTTTTTCTTTTGTGTGATACAACAGCTTCGGAAGGCTGCCATATGGCCGTGTGAGTAGAAGTTTGATCTACTTAGGGCCAGACATGAGTATGTACATATATACATACAGATATAATACTACGAATACCTATGTACCTACTATGTATTTGTTTTGGGCTAAATTGTGCTGCCTTTTAGCTGTCTGGGTGAGTCAGTTCTGTGTGAACTTTAGTTCTGGCGCCGAGCCAATGGATTTCCGTACTCCCTATTAGTCAGCCGCAACCCCACTCACGCCCCCACTCCACTCCACCAGAGTGGAGCTAGTCCAAGGTCGTCGTCCTCCTACACACGCTTCTCACTCCATCAGAGGCCCAGAGCCAGCGACATCAGCGACATCGCCTTCACCCATTCTTACGAGTAGTAAATGCAAATTATAGACATGTGTATGTACATATGTACATAACTATACTTAAAGTACAGTGAAAGCTCGCGGAGACGACCACCCGTCTAAGGAAAAGTCCATCTGCGAGAGATTATAGAGAGAGATTTCGTCGGCCATCCATTTGTTTGATCACGAGAGTATTCTCTGCATCCAGAGAGCTTTTCCTGTGCATCCCGCATTCTGTGATTCCACAATTAAAAGGGACATGGATCTGTGCACGACGGAAGCTTTTGAAATGCCTTTCTCGTTGACTCAAAATGAACAAAGGAATATGTACATACATATGTACACTGTACACTGTCCATCCAAATAGATTTTACTGTTCATATTTCTCTGGTAGAAAACTACAAAATGGCGTTGCCCGTTGTCCTTTTGTGTCCCTCTCTCTATTGATTTTGCTGTGAATGCCGAAATGAGAGATAAAGCTGGGACATTACTTCCCCAAGTGCATTTACCCTACTCGCAATGCGCCGGCAAGAGATGGCAATGGCGATGGTGAGGGTAAGGGGGAGAGAGTGGGGCATTTATGGTGACGATGACAGTGATGACGCCTGACGCCTGATGGATGATGGGTGATGGTTGATGTTGCAAATGTTGGATGGGAGATGGGAGGGTATAGGAGATGATGACAAAGCCAGAGAGAGAGAGAGAGACTCTTTCCATATGGTAATGCATCAAGAGACAAAAGAAGAGCAGATGCAGGTGGAGGTAGAGGAGCCATAAAAGGAACCAAACAATCAAGTATGTGTGTGTGTGTGCATGTGCATGCAAAAGATGGACTGGGAGACGTGGAGAGGGACGTGGAACTCCATTCAAGTGCTGTTACCATTGTTGGCTCAATGGCTGAAAATGGATAGATAATAACTTGTGAAAATAACTTTTGCACTTGAACGAGATTTCAAATTGTTGCTCCATTCAATGGGGAGCACTCATACTCATACTCATATGGAGAGTTGCATCTGGGGGGATTTTTGCTGTCAAAATCATGGTCCATGGTCCATGGTTCATGGGTGATTTTGTTGTTGTTGTTGTTGGTGTCTTCGGCACTGAAATTTCTGACAGATGCGAGTGCATCAAGTTCAGGCCTGGCAACGCTGCGCCATGGAGGGAGTGCTGGACTGTGTGTGGGGTGTGGGGTGTAGGGTGGGGTGGGAATGTTGATGCTCGAAATGAAATCGTTTCGATTGTCGCTTCAAGTGTCATTGAACGTTTGGGTGGCAAGAAAAGGGAGATACTTGCGAGTAGGGAAGCGAGGCGAGTGTGAGAGTTGTGGAATGGAGTACAGTGGAGTGTAGTGGCGTGCAATCCCCACCACCTCCCGCACTCGCTCTCACACTTGAAACCAAATGCGACTTGCATTTCTTTCTCATTGGATCTATCGCGTATGCACATATGTATATCGATACTCCCCCACCACCAAAGCACCCGGCCAATGCTTCAATGCATTGTGAAACTTTATCGCCTGGCCCCCACACCACACTACCACACTGTCACAATACCTCGATCCCCCATCCCCATCCCCAGCCCAATCCGCGTCCCCCATCCAAACCCCAACTCTATCGCTGGCATGGCGTTTGTAATTGTTAATTGAAAAAGTCAACAGCAGCAGCAGGGGGAAAAAAATGGAATTCGTTGCTTTTATAACATATTTTCCCTACGGTCTCTCGATCACTTTTACTGTCATTTAGCAATTCACAAATTTCGAGGTGTAAATGAAAATGGAAATGGAGGAAAGCCAGTATACCGTTGCTCGCGCGCCCACCACTCCACACCACCAGAAATATTCGACTAGGGCTTAAGACTAGGGAAAAATAAGGAAGAAATTGGGGTAAACATAAATCCATATGTACTCGTATGTACATACATATGTATGTATTAAGAGTTCAATAAAACAGGCACAAGCAATGTAGTGAAGTAAGCAAGTTACAGAAATTTTTATATTTTTGCATGGAAAACTGTGCTTTAGTTGGCTAACCGATTCGGCTAAAGGATTTCCCACTTCTTACTCAAATGGATTTCTAAAAAGATTTTGTTGTCTCACAGGAACGCATTCCAGAAGCGATGTTTCCTCTCTTAAATACAAATCTTAGAGTTTGGTCATACTTTTTATACCCGGACTCGAAGAGCAAAAGGGTATATTGTATTTGTGGTAAACGTGGATGTGTGTAACATAGAGAAGGAATCGTTTCCGATCCCTTAAAGTACATATATTCTTGATCAGCATCAATAGCCGAGTCGATATAGCCATGTCTGTCCTTCGTCTGTCTGTCGTCTGCTCGGAGACTATAAAAGCTAGAGAAACCAAATTTTGTTTCCACACTGATGATATGATATCCCACTCCTACAAGTGTATTTCAAAATTTCGCCCCGCCCACTTCCGCCCCCACAAAGGGGGCATATTTGTGGAGTCCACAATTTTGAAGATAACAGAAAAACTGCAGAAACATAGAGAAAGCCCATATCTATCAGATGTCCAAATCTTAATCGGATCGGATCATTAGTATAGTCACAACGGAGAAAATCATTTCGAAAGGCATCGTTCCCTCTCGCTCTCTCTCACACAAAAACGTGTCGACTTTGCCCTTCTCGTCCCTTTTCGTTTCTTCTCGTTTATGTTCATATTTATGTCAATTAATAGCATCCTATGTATGAAAATTATGTTTTCATTTAAATAATCAGAATTAATAGGATCATCAAATCAGCAGCATCAGAAGAACTCTCGGCTGGAAAGGATTCTAATCAGTTAGCTGAGGGACGATTCCATATACATACATGTTCTATATAGGATGGGGAAAAAATGAGAGTCTGGATACGATGGTATATACATATGTACATATGTATGTAGTACATAACTAGTGGGAGTGACGCTGCAGTGGTAACAATTTCGAATGTGGAAATCGAAAACATTTCAATACAAATGCAATTACCAGAGAAAGAGGAGCTGTGGAAGAAAAGCTGCAATGGGAATGGCAAGGGGAATGGAAAGGGGAATGGGACGGGCCTTATAAGCGAAATGATGTCGACGCATCCTATGCTATTTATACGAATCTGTTTGCTTGGCGTTTTTGGATTTTTTAATTAAATTCACTTTCAAAAATACCGCTAATCAGTCGAACAAAAGGCCGGCGAACATTTGCATATTTGTTTGTCTCTGTCTCGACTGAAAATGGCAACAGAAAATAAAGAAATATCCCAACCACCAGCAACAAATAAACACACACACACAGAAACATAAAGTTGCGATGTCTTTTCTGTCATTCTCCCTCCCCCTCAGCAGGGGGCGTGGCTGTGAATAGATAGATTGATCTATCTAGGCAAACAAATACGTACATATGTACATATGTATGTATAATTATGTACATTTGTAAGTAGATATGGACATTTTGCAAGTCCATGAAAGTGAAATTCCAGCAACCCCATCCGCGAGATGAGATGCGGATTTCGCAGACCCCTTAGGGGGGGCTACAATTTCCAATCAGCTGACGACCGACCATTCATCGATTCCCCATCATCATCAATGGCACCAAATTAGCCAATATAGTCATGGATTTTGTTGTGTGGTCGACTCCACGGAACTATCCGTGGATCGATTGGGGGGATCGCTGATCGCAGATTGCGGATCGCGGATTTCGGAACGCGAATCTCGGTTGGGAGAGCTCATTTCAAACACGTATGTACATGCATATGTACATACATATGCACATATGCTCCTTAATTAAGACCAACCTCATCGGGAATGAGTGTTACGCAAGTGGGTAATGTTGTTGCAGCCAAAGCTGTACGAAGCAATGAGACCCCAAAAATAAAACACAAACTGGGAAGCAAATTCGAATGCTATTCCCATTCCATTCACTTGAAACTCTTTTTCGGGATTTTATATTATGCGTAATCCAGATCCCAGCCCATTCATCCGTTCGCTTATGCGAAATTTGCACAGCAAATATGACAGAATCTGCTGCTAACGAAACTATGTAGTATGTATTAGTGGTTTCATTGGAGGAGCTCCTGCTGGTGGCATGTGCTGATATTGGGGCTTACAACACACAAAATACATAAATATGTATCATCCATTCTCTATTTAATATATTCCTTGCACTTCTTTCCCCATACTTCCCTCTTCAATATCTCATTTTTGTTTAGTATCTGTAGAATATTCCCTCAAAAGTAGAACCGGTTCTCACTCCTTCTCCGTCTATCTGGCTAGGGTTAATCCTTTCGGGGCAGGAGCATCCTTATGCAACGATAAACGATAAGCGCTTAGATAAGCCATACGTTTTTTTATGACTATTCCGCCAAGGGCCAGGCCGTGGCCTTGTGGGCCCCTGTCCCTTCCTTTTGATATGGGATCCGATGGATTCCCACAATGGGAATGGGAATGGCAATCGGAATCGGAATGGGAATGGGGATGGCAATTGGGAGACATGCGACGTTAATCTCGTCGAGCTATTCGCAGCTGAAGTTCACAGTTCAATTGCGTTTACCGCTAATTAGTAGCCGGAATTGGAATTGAAAGTGGGACTTGGAGCACGACGCACGACGCACGCCGCACGGCGCCGGGGTGTGAGCCATTAACCTGGCGCCCAATAGCTAGCCACCTTTTAGCCATGTCTTGAGGTTTCTGCCATGTCTGGGAATGGACTGGGGCATGGGGCATGGGGCATTGTGTATGGGTCTCTCGCTGCTGGTTTCTGTTGGGGTTTTTTCAAGTAACCGACGACTGCCGCGAGTCACTTTTATGTTTTATTTATTGATTTTATTGGTATAACTTTTGCAGTTGTTGCTGCCACTGCCGCTGCCACTGCCACTGCCGCTCTTTCTGTTGCTGTTGCTGTTTCTGTTGCTGGCGGCAACATTATTGTTGCTGCGGTTTTGCGTCCCATAATTATGTCAGCTGCAGTGGCACAATCATAAATTTTCGCTCTTTTTCCGCTGTTTTGCAGTGATGTGCTGGGGCGGGGTGGGGGCTCATGGCAGGGTAGTATATTATGCTACTACGGTTGAAATGTCTGTGAAATATTTAATATTTATGATCTACTTGATGCCCCAGCTGATTTCATATTATGCATATGTAGCCACAAACATACATAAATGGATATACATCATGTTAGGTATTGTGGGAATCGGGGGGATCGACATTTCCAGGTTACACCCAAAAGAACACACTTTAATGTCATTACTTACATCTCTCGTTGCAGAAGCCGAAATATCCGAAATAAATCCGAATTATATCCGAACCGAATCGAGCCGCGATGCTGTGGCATCCACTGAACAACGAGAATCCTACGTAACTCTGCTTCAGCTGCAACCGAAGCCAAAGTGAAAGCAGTTCCCATTTCATTGTGAGATTACTGCCGCAGAAAGAGGAGACCATACCCCGACCCCACACACCCCCCACACTCCACACACAACCACACACACCATGGCCATGTTGGAGGCACGGCCGTACAGGCCCTTCAAGTCCAGCGAGGAGTATCTGGAGGCCATGAAGGAGGATCTTGCCGAGTGGCTGAGCACTCTCTATCCCGAGCTGAGCATCAATGCCGAGAACTTTATGGATCGGCTCGACACGGGCGTGGCTCTCTGCAAGGTAAGTGCCAAGTCATCAGAGTGGGCGGGGGCGGGCCGTAAAAAAAACTCACACTTTTCAAAGTGCTAAAAGCTTAACGGATTTCCATTTCATCTTTTATGCTTCTATCACTAAAAAGCTTCTACTTCCTCACCTGCCCCAGACTCCACTCCACTGCACTCCACTCCAGGCAGCGGGAAACGGGGTCACTGGGGGTTCATTGAGCTTGCAACTGGTCTGCCTTTGCATTTGCATTTGCCATTCCCTTTCCGCCCCCCTGCCGAGGCATCCTTACGAATGGAAATGACCCACTGGGTGCCATGGGTGCACGGCACGGCACGGCACTGTGGGTGACACAGATGGCATTAAGTCGAGCACAAATGCAAAATAATTTCTAAAGGAACAGGCAGGCGGACAAATGGTTGTGGGGAAAAGTCTGATAAATGCACAGCAGCAATGCGGCAAGGGCCGCGACTCTACATACTACGAGTATACCCAATATTCCAGTCACCATACACGAATGTAACCTATGATTTATTTAACCTATACAATACCATGTAGTATGTATTATGCGTACTTATACTCGTAGGGAAGCGCCTAGTGTTTTATTTCGTGCACTAGCCATATAACCTCTCGATCCTCTCAATCGCAGCCTACCCATGGGTATAGGGCAGGGTCAGGGCATCGGCTCTCTACATGAGGAAGAGGATTGCACGCATCGAGTATGGGAACCCGAACCGCGGAGAGTCCCTGAACTTGGTCTATGCCCAGGAGGAGAATCTTCGGACTTGTCCGGAGCGCAAAAGAAAAATAAATTGATGTCGCGGTCCTGTGAGCCACTGAATCCATCGAGGCATTCCCAGATGATCTGGCAATGCCGAGGCGTTGTCGGTTGTCTCGCTTCGGTTTTGGCTTTGGCTTTTGTTTTGCTTTTGGCTTCGTCTTTGGTTTGCTTTGGCTTTTCTCGGTTTGGTTTGGCTTGGTTTGGTTTGGTTTCGTTTGGTTTGGTTTGGTTGGGTGGCACATGCCATAAACACAACCCCTGCACTGCATAGCCCTGTGTCGCACCGCACCGTACCCCACTCCAGTGCACTGCACTGCACTGCACTGCTTTGCCGTGCCCCCTGTCATTGCGGCGCTGAGTGGCGCCAGTAGCACCCGACATCGTCACACTGGAGGCCAATAGCAAGACCTCAACCCGTAGACAATTTGTCTTTGCTTGTTGTTGTCGATGTTGCAGTTGTTGCAGCAGTTGCTGCAGTTGTTGTCAGACAGACGTTGTGCATTTGTATCGGCAACGAGATCGCTGAAGCAGCAGAAGCAGCAGCAGCAGCAGCCTCATCGTGTGGTTGCCCTCTTTGGGGTCTCCTGCTGGGAGGCAGCATTGTTGTGGCAGATGCCGCCTCGATGGTTTCTGGTTTTTTCTTACATTTTTCGGAGTGTGCTTCGTCTGGGTCCACCGTTCGTTCCCCGAAAGTAAAAACGTGTAAGAGCTGGGCAAGAGATGACACTGCATCTCCATCTCTGTCTGTGGCCAGGGAGGGACTGAGGGATCATGGCAGAACATTGAAGATAGCCAGAATGGCCATCAATTAGTGTTCGCCGGTGTCGTCGTGGAGTTCCGCTCCGATCCGTTCCTGTTTTCAGAAAGAGTCGAGCTTTGTATGCTCTTTCCCAGAGCTAGCTCACAAACAATTATTTGATTATGTATTTCCTCCGTATAATGCATAATGGAGCAGATCAGTAATTGATTATCAGTTTTTCTCAAGCATTGCTTCTTGCTTCTCTAAGTATTCTCCGTTCATCCCTTCGACCAGGACTCTATTCTAGGACGTCTAGTGGCATGTATCGAAGCTCTGCGCTGCCACCGCCATCGCCACCGACGTCTTGCCTTTGCTTCGACCCGGACGATTGCTCGATATGGTGATGGATATGCGTGCAGCATAATCATAAAGTTGCTTTGATCTTCTGTCTGTGCTGTCTTGAAATAAATGAAATGACTCAGACACGGGCATAAATTTTGCATAAGCACACACGTTGGGGGGCAGCGGGCACCGGGCACCGGGCACTGGGACAGATCGGGAACTGTTGTAGCGGTGGAGCTGGGGCTGCCGGAAATGTCACAGGCATAAATATAATTTTTGATAATTGTGTGTGTCGCGAAGCGTTAATGGAACTTTAATTGAAACTCAACGACAGAACCGGGCTGGGCTGGCTGGCTGCAGCGAAGAACGAGAGCTGCATAGAAGGTGAAAGGGTGGTGGAGTCGTGGAGTCGGGGAGTGGTGGCAAAAGCCAATCTCCTTGAGCGGTCGGTCGGCTATTCAGATGCAGCGATTTGATGTCTTCATCATCTGGACATGACTCGTAATTTCGGCTTGATGGCGACATCGTCATCACCATCTACATAGCACTCCACACGCCACACTTCACTCCGACTGCTTGGGCCACGGATTGGCTCTACACTGAGAGAAAAATAAAGCAAGTGATTATTCTTACATAAATGCACACAACATGGGGAAATTGAATTCACTTAACAATTAACATTTCAATTTGAGGTGTTTTTTTCGCGGTGTACGAGCCCGGAGGCCAATTAGCCAAAGGAGATCGTTAGTTGGCGGTCTTCTCTGGCGGTCATTAGCGAATTGTCTTAACGATCTGTACAGCCAATTGCCTGCCAATTTATCTAGTTAATTATACGAATTTTCTATAGTTAGAATTGCCGTCTCGTCTCGTCTCGTCTCGTGTTCCTCCTGCCAACTTCCAACTGAACGTGAATAGAAATATATGAATATTAATATGCATTTGACAGTCCATCAGGCTGTAGATTTCTGAGTATCCGCCACCCCAAGATGATTGCCCAACTTTGTTGGTTTACCTATTTTTTTCTGTTTTCGGTTGATTTTTTGCTCTCTTCTGTATTTTGTTGGCTTTCGTTGTCGGCGACTAATTGAATTTGATAAAAACGCCAGCGAATACTTTTAATTGACCAAACACTCACTCACACACTCGCCAATTATCCATTGATAACCGAACGGGGGCAGATAATGCGTTTACCCAGCTCCAGTCACAGTCACAGTCGCAGTCCCAGCGACTCGATTAAATAACGCTTATGGAGTGGAGTGCTGTGCTCCACTCCACTTCCGCAACACTCGAATGTCGAATGGCGAGTGCCGAAAGTCACTCCGTCTCTGTGTCCGCACACACAGCATACATTGCTCCACATTGCTCCACAATGGTCCAAAATGGCCAATGCAAGTGCTCTCTCTAATAAAGCGATGGATGGGCCCAATTGAAAGACGTTGTCCAAAGTGCTCGTCATGGCGCAGGCAGGCAGGGCCCATGGCTTCCCTTCAAACGAAACTTGGGACGAGCTGAGCAGTCGGATAACCAACTCCAGATGGACCAACTCCGGTCACAAATGTGTCCATGCAGGAGAATGCTGTACAGACCTAGGCTGTACTATGCCTCTTTGTTTATACGCTTTCACATGCTGCGCAGAGTGTACAAAATTGCAAGCAAATGAAACACTTTCCAATACTCTTAAGTGGTTCACTCATTCCTTGGTTCACGGGTTCAATGGTTCACAAAGCTCACGAAAAACACCTATCGCTGAATCTGCGAACAGCGTACCAGTTCCGAAAATATTTGGCACTTTGTAACTTCAAAAAGTAAGCGAAAATTTGCTGCAAAAGACGAAATACTCCAACTTCAGAGTGGCAATAAACTAAAAACGATTTTCCGCATAAAGGCATAGACGGTCAGGCGGCTCAACGTTGGAAAGCCACAGAAAAATAAAGTTTTCGTGGATGCAAACTAAGGCAAACGAAGGCTGCTCGCAAAAACTAGACTTCACACGCAAAATACAAGAAAAAATATCAGGATGAACTCCAGAGGTGATTGGCAGCGCCCCAGGCACAACGCGAAGGTTCGCTTGGAACAGCGTAACGATGGGGTCGGCACGGCAGACGGAAAAGCCGGGGAGATGAGCCAGAGACATGCCCAAAAGCGTTGCCATGAGGAGATGATGCGTGAAAACCTCGTGGTCAGGAAGAAGAACGATTGCAAAGAGAATTTGCATCGCAGGTCAAAGCAGGATGACGTGTTTGCGGTCAATCGCGATGTGAATTTCGGCACTCGCACTCGGTCCAGCTCTCGTTCCCGCTATCGTTTACGCTCTCGTTCCCGCACTCGTTCCCGCTCTCGTGCGCGCACTCATTCCAGATCTAGTTCTCGCTGCGATCTCGGGCGATCGATGAGCGAGCGTCGCGGATACAACCGACGGCCGAAAATCCTGAGCGCAGTGGTCCAGTGCATACGTGTCCGTGGTGGCAGCAAGCAACGGGCAGGGGATCCCAACAGCCGCTCGGAACGTTCTGCGACCCCGATGCGGCCACCCATTGCAGTCGCCAGTCGATCGCCGCGCAGGAGCCGCAGTCGTGTCCGCAATGTCACCAAGGCACGAGCTCCAGAAGCCGATAGCAGTTCGCGGCGATCCAAAGTCTCTGAGCTAAGCTGCCGTCTCCGGGACGTAGAGGTCGGCTCCCCCATTCACATCAGCAGCAGGTCGGAGCGCAGCCACTCCCGGGCCTGCAGCCGCCGCCGTGTGCATAGTGGCAGCAAGGATCGGGAGCGTGAAGCCAACCGCCCTACGATGGCTCCCACCAACTCTGTCCCGGCAGCTCAGGTGAGCCCCCCCATTTCCATATTGGGCAGCGGGGGTCGGAGCAGCCACAAGCGAGTCCGTGGTGGGACCACGCCACTCAATCAGGTCCCAAGCAGCTCTTCCTCCAGCAGCAGCAGCCAAAATTCGTCCGTCGCCAACAAGCGTCCGCGGCACAGCAGCCCCGAGGCTGTGCGCCCAACACAGCAGATGGACAAGAACGACGAGCTGGAGGTCTACCGCAGGCGTTGCGGCATCACCATCGAGCGCATCGGCAGCTCCACTCATAGGCCGCTGCCAACGCCGCTGAGGGACATTTTTGAGACGCCCTTCAGCGCCCACTTGCGGGGAATGCTGAAGCAGCGCGGCGTCTTTGAGTCTACCATCGTGCAGTCCCAGACCTGGCCCGTGGTCTTCGAGGGCAGCAGCTTGGTGGGAGTGACCCATAGACGGTGCAGCAACGGCAAGAGCCTGGCGTACATCCTGGCCGGCATCCACCATATACTGGCCCAGCGCCCGCTGCCACTCAAAGGGGGGCCCATCGGGCTGATCCTCGTGCCTGCCCGCGAGACAGCCCTGAAAATAGCGAAGACGGTAAATGCCTACGCCGCCCCCCCTGAAATTCGCACCATCTGCTTGGTCCGGAGCGGGGAAAGCAAGTCGCAGAATGACGAAGATCAGGCCGGCTGCGCGCTGATGGTGAGCACCCCCCGCGATCTTATTCGCAGCCTGGAGGACCCGCACTTCAAGGTGAACCTGGAGCGATGCACCTATCTTGTGGTGGATGGAACCGACCGCCTGCTGGCCTCGGGATTCGGGGACCATCTCAGCCGCATCATCGCCCAGGCACACGACGACGTGCAGCTGCTGCTCTGGACGGTCGACTGGTCACCCCTGGTCAAGCTCTTCATCCAACGCACGATGCGCGACTACGTGAAGATTGTCTTCGGAAGACCGGAAGCGGAGGAGAGGGTCGTACTGCCCGCTCGCCATCGAGTGCAGATAGTCCGGCAGGAGGAGAAGGAGGACATGCTCTTTGGCCTTCTGGATCAACTAAGCAAGGCCAGCGGCCACATCCTCATCCACACCAACAGCAAAAAGGACGTCAACCATCTGGTCGCCAGCATCGGCCGCCGCATGCCCTGTCGGGGCCTCCACGCCGGCAAGAGCCAGATGGAGCGGGCACAGATCTTCTACGACCTCCGCACCAACAAGACCACCATCGTCCTCGTGGTTACCCACATCAGGTGGCGCGGATTCGAGCTTCCGGACTTCAAGTATGTCATCAACTACGACTTCCCCGTGTCCATGAGCCAGTTCACTAAGCTCCTGAGTCGCACCGGCACCACCGGAGAGACAATCTCTTACATCACGAAGGACGATGGACGCCAGGCCGGCCGCCTGGTCGAGTTTATGGGCGCGGTGGGTGAGGAGATCGACCCCCGCCTCTTGGACCTGGCGAAGTACATTGCCTTTGGCCGTTGCAATTAGCTATCAGTCGTCCCCGCAATAACAACTCATGTTGATTGCCACTGAATAAAGAGCATGGGATGGGGCTTGCATTGCCCATCCCTGACCTGGTGGAGGTTCTTTAATTTGTTCTTTAATTTGAGAATAAGTTGCAGGGTGACAGAGAATAGAGAGAGTGAGTGGGTAGGAGGATTAATGCCAAGGAAAGTGAAAGTTACCGAAGGATCTGAGAGTACCTTCCATTGACTGAGGCTGTGCTGCGATAAGCTGCTCTATAATCATTGAAGATACTCGTGTCTTTTCTTTATCATTGATTTTTGCCTACTGTCTTATATGTGCATATAATGTATATAATGTATGTACATAATACATATATAGGTCACGTCACCCCTGCTCCATTGATTGATGAAGTTATTCGGTTGTTATGCCAAAAGCAAATGGAAATGAATCAAAATTCATTAGTGCTGAATTTATTGTGTGATCGAATATCTCTCCCGTATCCATCGGGTGGGCTGATTGCGCTACAAAGGGGTTTGAGGTGTACACTGTACGCTGTAGATATGTACATACATATATCGCCCGTAGATCGCTCCCCAAATTGCTGTCCGAGTGGCCAGTGGTCAACACAGGTGGCTGACAGCACAGGGGCCACAGCTGAGCCGTCGCATATCGTCGGGCCATGAGGTGGGGGTGGTACTGGGTCTGGGACTTGGACTAGCTCTGGGACTGGGGCTCTGGCTCCGACTCTGGAACTGTGACTGTGACTGTGGTTCGAGGTGAGGCCAGGCCGTGTGTCTAATCCGATTTTGACTTTATTAACGCTGCAATTTGTACCGAACACTGGCACTCTAGACGGGAACGGCAGTCAGAGACAGAGACAGAGACAACATGCAAAAACTCCAAGCGATTATTATTTATTGCTGCGAGTGCTGGCCCCAGCAATCCCCCCACAAATTGTATGCTAATCGCTTGGACCCAAGCGGACCCAGCCAATTGGCAGCTGTCTGAAGTGGACCTCGGCCTGGACCTGGACCTGAATCTGAAGCTGGACATGGACATGGACATGGACCCGGTGCCATTTGATTGTTTTGCCTTTTTTGTGTGTATCAGTGCGGGGCATTGAGGGGCGGGGATCGGGAAGTGTGTGTGATTTATGGAGTGTCGCTGACTAATTTGAACTCTTCGGGGGCGTTTGTCCGGGAGTTGGAAAATGCCCATTCTAGGGATGAGAGAAGCGTGACCAGAAGCACTCACGATCTGTGCGCCATTAGGGGAATCGATCTCTAAATTTAGAATTGCCTCTGCCTATAAGCGGAAAAGGTCAGTGGAAAAGCGCGCCCGAGGCCGGGAGAAGTCTGCGTCATTCAGTCAGCACACCAAAAAAGAAATCGATAGAACGAACAATCGTTCGATTCGATTCGATCAACAGAGTGATTCATCGCTGGCAAGCTCTGACTCTGAGTCTGGCCACACTCCATTTGCTTTCACCGGCCATCGGCAATTCGCAATTCACAAGATTGAGAGGCATGTGCTCCATGTACTACTCCACAGACCACTACAAGTGCCAGCCGCTCAGCGGTGGAGGTGGAGGTGGAAGTGGAACTGAAACTAGACTTGGACTTGGACTTCAAAAGGCAAGGCCGCCTCCTCCCAGGTCGCCTGTTCCCACGCAGCTGTGATGCGTGGCTGATGGACTCCGGCGATGCCACCGATTGTCGACATTCGCCAGGCGACAGTCAGTGCCAAAACAGTAACGATGCCAACAAAGGCAACAAAGCATTTCGCATCCACAAATATTGCGAATCGAAAAACCAAATTTGAAAAGCCGCACAGCAAACACCACAGTAAACACCAACAGAAAACAGAGACACTGCGACCCCGTCCGTGTGGGTTGTCGTGTCAACGTCGTCAATGTGGCAAGTCCAGTCCCCAAATCCCAAAACCCAAAGCCCCAGCGATAAGCCAAGCCAAGCCAAGATCTTTGAGTCACGTTTGCTTAATAAAATTAATATTTACATATGTTCCGTATTTACACACAACAAATGCCCCAACCTCCGCACCAACCTCAGCCCCAACCACAACCCCATCGCCAACCCAACGACAACAATGACGATGACGCCGACGCAGACTCCGACTTTGCCGCCGTTTTGTTTGGCCAAAAGTGGACAAATAACCAAATAGACTCGGCCAGATCCAGACTCGGCATGGCCAGGCAATTTGCACGATCGGAGCGGAGATCCCCAGCAAGCCACCGCCAGCACGCACCATAATTCGTCCGTGATGATATCTCTCTCTGTCTCTCAGTCAAAAGCAGTTTCGTGATCAGAGATCCGTGATTCGTGATTTGTGATTCGTGATCCGTGATCCATTGGAAAAACTTAAAACGAGCCAGGAATGGGAATGAGACTGTGTGTCTGTGTGACACACGATTTGGTAAAGGACGAGCACGTCAGATCGGGATCCAGCACAGGAGAGCCATTCGACTATCTGGAACTTCCCAAGATCATCAGCAATCAAGGGAGAAATCAACATCCGATCCAAAGGCCACAGTTTGAGGATCACAATATCCACACTTATTTTGACAGATGTGAATGGAAATCGTTCCAGATTAGTTTCCCGAACAAAATGATGATCTTAGTTCTGCGATAAGAGCTTCCTTAACTGTGTCCGACTTACCGGTAAATCTTGGCTGGAAATAAGATCAAGCTGTTACGCTCGTAAATCGAAATTGAGAGCCACCCTAATGTACTGCTATTCAAGATCTCCGATCTAAGTATCCAAACCATAAACTCGACATTTTTTTTACCCGTTTCTCTATTCTGTTGGTTGGGATTTTGGCTATTCCAAGCAGGAAACACACCAAATCGGACAAATTGGACAAGCGCGACAAACAGATCTCGACATTTGTGGCTTGTTCTGACTCTGGCTCTGACTCTGAGTCTGAGTCTGAGTCGGTGTCTGTTTCCATTTCGATGTATTTCTATTTCTGTTTCGGCTTCGGCTTGGGTCTCTTTATCGCCATCTGTAAATCCATCTGTATCTGTATCTCTTGATGTTGTTGTTTGTGGTGCCTTGGCCAGTCTCGCTCTCACTTTTGGGGGCAAATTCTTACTCGAACACATGGACATGGACATGGACTCTAATTTGGCCAGAGTCTAAATTCAAGTTTATAACTAAATATTCGCCGACTAATAGGTACAACTCATTGTGGGTCGGCCTCAGACTAGGGGTGCTGGGGTCTCTCTCTCTCTCTCTCTGGTTCTGTCTCTATCTCTGGCTAACCTCGATTGCGTTTGCCACATTTTTAACAACTTCACCCACATTCAAAATTCGTTTTGGCTTTGGCCCCAGCGACAACGACAACAACAACAACAGCATCAAAACCAGTTCAGTTCGGCTCGCTTCAGCTTATGGTTTTGGCATCGAAACTATTGCCAGCTTTGGCTATAAGCAAAAAGCCATCTAACTATAGAAAGACTTCTGCTCTGGTTATTATTATAACCAAACATTAACGCCTTATTAGCCCTGTAGTGGGTTAAATATGTCAAAGGGTGTGACGTGACGTGACACATTTAAAACCATTCTTAAAGCAAAGACTTTCCCCTGCAGAGCGATACTGCAATTGCAGCTAATACGAATCCGAATATTGAGTGTTCAAAATAGTCAAAATTTGTTGTGCTAGCCAGGTCGAATCATCAAGTAAACAAATTGCAAAAAGCTCAACGATTGATGCTGGTCAAGAACACATGTCGGTATATACATATGTATACATATATGCACCTAATTGGGTAATATTATAATACCCCCCGCAAGGTTGTATCAAATAACACATCCGTTGGGGGAGGGGAGGTTAATGAGCTTTGGACCACTCGAATTTCCAGACCAGACTTCGATTCCCCATCGAATGGCCTATGCCATGAGCATTATTACCTTTTGCACTCGTTTCGAAACAGGCGGAAGTTTACGTTTCTGTTTGCCCCTGCAATCGTCATCGGTAATCGCGTTCTGAGTGATCTCATCGAGAATTATCGATGCTGCTGATCGGATCTCCCCATGGTCGCGGCGGTTTCCCACACACCCATAGAGATGTCATGGCAAGACGGAGCAACAAACTTTGGTTCGAAGTAGAAATACTCACAGAGGACAGCAACAGCAAACAACAGACACACACCAAACAACAAAAAAGCCTTCTATGGGCATTATGGAAATACCGTTAATCGTCGCCCAGCCAAGATCAAAAGACCTCCGAGCAGGTGAGCGATAGTCGCTCTCCGATCGATGGATCGATCATTGTGCTTGTTGGATGTTGTTTGAATCGCCTCTTTGGGCTCTTTCGGCTGTTTCGGTTGTGCAGAAATCATTTGCAAGCGAATACATTGATCGATGATCTATCATTGCCAAAGCCATATACGATTATGTACATATGTATGCTATATGTATGCAAGTATGTATGATGTGGGTAGTAGAGGAAGTCGTAGCCGCTGAGAACCTTGAACCCCAGAGAGACAACAGACACAAAAGAAACGTTTGAAATATGATTTTGAATGGGCCGTGGACAGTTGCTGATTTTGATTGAGCTCTGAGCGGAGCGGAGTGGGGCGTGGGCACCGAGTGGCGCTGAACTCAGCTGAAACGAACCGATCTTAGATGAGTGCGGAGCAGGGAGCTGCTTAGAGCTTAAAGCGGGAATCGAAAGGTGGAGTTGCTTTGTGGGACCAATCGATGATGGCAATCATCGACAATGCGAAAACCGTTTGAAATCCGCTTAGCAGACCACCAGTTCCCCCCTCTCTCCGGCACAATGTCTGTGCGTGTGCGTGTGCGTGTGCGTGTCTGTGTAATTGCACAAATCAAGTATTGTGCGTTATTTATTTATTTCAAAATGGCCCATTGTATGCCTACCCTTGATTGTGACTTGAGGTACCCTCAAAGGGGTAAAACACTATAGCTTTATTGCTGATCAGTGTTGCTCCGTTATATAGTATCTGCCTCTTCCCACCAACGAAGTTCCATCCTACCGCCACTAGCGGTGAGGATTGTTAATGTCCATTAAATTAATGTCGTAAATGTGCACTTGGCAAAATGTAATAAAAATCAGATGAATTTTTGCTATATACATACTATATGTACTTATTTGTGTATGTATGTGCATATATACATACATAATTGTTTATAAATTTAAATGTCATATAACTGGCATTACAAATCGGGAAGATGTGGAAGGGTATCAAGAGTTTCAGCTCTCTTCTTCTTTTGTGTTTTTTGTTCATTTTTTCGCAATGTCATTTTATTTATTTGTGTGTTTTTTTTCGGTGCGCTTTTATTTTATTTTGTTTTTTTATTTAATTTGCCTTTTGCGGAAGCAAATAAATTGCTTTGCACTGACTGCGTCGCTGCCTCTGTTGCTGTTACCGTTGCCGTTGCTGCCTCTGCCGGCGCCTTCACAGCGCCCGCGCTTACCGCTCAGCCGTTACGGTTATAATGCGACAGAGCTTTTTTTGCAATTGCTTTTAGCAGTCATGTAATGTTATTAACGCCATATTGACACACATTTTGTACCAGGTCATTCGGGCTGGTGGGCGGGTGGCTAGAGAAAACTGCAATAGGGGGGGCGGAAATCTAAGCTAATTACGTGACGGCAAACGTAACGCAGCCAGAGAACAGAGTACCTGCACCTGCACCTGCACATGCACATGCAAGCCTCTCCTTCCTAGTACACGCCCCCGCCTTCTCATAGACTTCTTCCTTGGGCGTCTGCCCATCCATCATACATCATACATCGCATCAACGTCACGTACACCGACGTGGGGGGTGTGGCCAGATTGAGTGGCGGTGGCCCACAGGTCGACCCACTTTCGTCTCTCTCTGGCCCTCGCTCTCGAGCAGCGCTTAAGAAGAAGAAGGAATACTAATAGGAGGAGGCGAGATGCAAAAGGAACACGAAAAGGAGAAGGGGGCAAGAAAGAGCAAGAGCGAGGCTAAAGTCACGTTAATTGCTTCAACACTTGACTCTGAAGATGCGGATGCGGATGTGCATACGGATGCGGATTTGGGATTGGGGACTGGAATATGGAAAGCTTTAAGTTCTTTGGCACATACATACATATGTACATACAATGTATGTGCTGGCAAAATATTGCTCCTCCGGTCGATTCATTACCATTATCGTCCATAAAAATCCACTGGCACGTGCCACACTGTTGATGCAAGAAAGTTTTGATGTCATAATACCCATTTGCAGCCCCTCCCTCCCCTCCTCGAATCAACTGGCACTCTCCATCCTCCAGCATCAGTCGAATTTCGAAAGTGAAAAGGTGATGCCGCCGCTGTGGGGGATTATCAAATGTGCATTTGAGTCCGTCTTTGGGTCTGGTCTGTCTCTCTGTCTGCCTGCCGCCGTCTATGCATTATTCAGAAGAAGACACAACAAACATTTGAGAGTACTCCTCTCACACGAACACACTAACACACAGTCGCCCAAACACACAGTCACACGACACGAACACACGCGCACACAAATACACTCAGCGAGTCTTCGGTTCTAAGCGAAGCTGAAGCTACGATGCTCTGCGCTGCGCTGCTGCTGGCAGCGAGCGAAGGGAAAAGAAGCCAAGGTTTAGCGTAGACTACTTCGAGTGTCGATACCTTTAATACCCTACGCGCTTGTCTTTGCGCTGGCCATCATGCAAGGGGTAACAGAAATGGGAAAGAGCAAGGAACTAATCAAATGAACCTCCTTCTTTGCGCTGCACCCATAATACCCTCCGCAAGGGTATGACAATGCTGTTCGTGGGCAGCGCAGCGCAGAAGCAGAAAATGAGGACAGGGGGAGGGAGATGCATTTAACGCCTCTGGGTAGCCAAAATGTATCGTGGGCGTCACTGTCCCAGTTGCCGTCGCCGTCGCTGCTTACCTTGCATGATAAGAGCCCAAGATGAATGAAGAAGAGGGCCGAAGAGGAGGAACAATCGGATGAGCAGATCGACGCACCGATACCCTAACGTAGGGCCGCCAGAAAATGAAAATCTACTGAAATATTTAGTTCCTCTCTCTCTCCTTGTTTCACGAAACGATATGCATATTTACAATTAGACTATCTCTGTCACGCCCCTGCACCCTCCATCGCATTCCGAAACAGCAGCGACGTCAGCAGAAGAGCAGCGTCATGGATGTGGTTGCTGCTGCTGTTGGGAATGCCCTTTTTTGGGTCTAGGGTATTATGGAAAGGTGAAACAATAAACACCAAATAAAGCATTTGTCAGATATCCATAAAAGAGCAGCGCGAAGGAGCAGGGGAAGGAAAAGCAGAAATAATAATATTGTTTAAATATTAAATTATTACAACAAAATGTGCATAAATGAATATGGAATGATGCAAATGGAAATGCATGACACGTCGAGACACGATTGCTGCCTGTGCTGGCTGGCAGCAGCTCAGTGCACTGCAGCGCATCGCTTCGCATCGCCTCGAATATGGGATTCGGGCCGTGGAGATCTGGTCTCGGATTGCGGATGATATAATCTCAAACGTCAAATATGCCAATGGCAAATTGATGTGGCAGTGTGGCACGAAAGGGGCTTGAAGATGGGGGAGAATTAGACTTCTCAGAGTTAGAGTAAGGTGTCCAGGAGCCAAGGGCCATCGAGAGTCCCAAACCAAGAGGAGTTTGGAATATATTATATTCTATGCGTACTGATTGTCTCCAGATGCCTGGAATATCGAGTACTCCAATAAGTGAAAATCGTCTCTCATCTCTTTCTTATTGTGATGGGATGAGGAAAAGATAACCGTGACTCATCCCTATTGAAATTCGATATATGTATATGTACATACTAGTTCAAGGAGGATGTTCAAGTGCACCCTAGCACTTGAAGTTTACTGTACTAACGTATGCATGTACATATGTATGTGTATAAGTTAATCGTGAAACAAAAAGAACAACAATAAATTGTCAGCCCTCTGTCCTGAATTTACCGTTCGGCAAAAAAAAGAGCGCAAAACAAAAAACCTGTCGAAATATCGTCGCAACCGTTGATCGTTCAACGACCGTTGTGGGCCTGTGGATCAGCAGGGGCAGGGTCTGGGGGATGTCGAAAAATGCCGTGCTATATTCTTGGGAAGCTTAAATAGAACCATTTTCTAGTTTTGTATTTTTATCTTGACTTTCACTCGCGCCGCGCGCTGAAATTCTTCTGTCTGTGTGCTCATTCGTTATTTCTGGTCCTCGTTGTTGCAGCACGCGAACTATGTGCGGCAGGCGGCAGAGGACTATCTGGCGCGGCGACAGGCGCGCAACAAATCGATGACACGCTCGATGACATCCGGCCTGGCCGGCCCAATCCTGGCCCTGGGCAACATCCACTACCTGCCGGCGGCGAAAAGCGGCACCTTCTTCGCTCGCGACAATGTCTCCAACTTCATAACTTGGTGCAGGTGAGTGATGGCTCGTCCGTAGCGGCAATCGATTCCCAACTCAACCAACCGATAAACCCCGCAGAAAGAGCCTCAAGATTATCGAATGCCTGCTGTTCGAAACGGACGATCTGATCATGCGCAAGAATGAGAAGCACGTGATCCTCTGCCTCCTGGAGGTGGCCCGACGAGGGGCCAAGTTTGGTACGTAACATAGGGATCTAAGAATGCGATGCCATTCCCCACACACTTCCCAATGGATGTTGTATTCTCTCTCTCTTTGAACAGGAATGCTGGCCCCCATGCTGGTGCAGATGGAGCGACAAATCGATCGGGAGATCGCCGCCGACATCAAGGCCAGTGGCGCCGCCAACTCCTCGGACAGTGGCACACAGACGGAGGCAATCGCCTCCAACTCGACGCTGAGCAACACGGCCACATCCACGACAATAACGACCACGACCGTGGGCTCGGAGACGGATCTATATGACGACAGCGACGACTCGGAGAACGAAGACGATACCGATGAGAATCCTATGCTGATGTACGGCCCCCAGCCCCAGATAATCACCAATGATCTGAAGAGTCTCGACGAGATGGTGAGTGCGACCTACTCGTATCTATGCCCAAATATGCAACAAGCAAGTCCCTTCAGAGTGAAGGAACAGAATTCCTTTTCCTATGAAGCCTCTTCGGAGACCTCGCTTTCCCGTTTGGTGTCTTTAGGTTTTCTTTGGCAGGGCTATCTATGGGTTGGTGTCTGTGCGTTCCTTAAGTGTCCCAGTCCCACTCCCAGTCCCATTACCATTCCCAGTGACTGTTGCAGTGCCCGTGTCCACTTCTTTGGGGGTTTCTCTTTTTGCATGTACATATGTACATGTGTACTATACATATGTATGTACATATTTACATTTTGTTCATGGCCCAGCTCACGATTGTTTTGCCTTCGTAACGCCCGTTTGCTTTTGTTGTTGTTGTTCGTGTTCGTGTTGTTGCAACTTTTGTCAAGACCATTTTTAGCCATGGCTAAGTTTCCAGTTAGGAACTTGGCCCAAAAGCAGCTAAACCAAAGCCAAACGAAAACCAATCTAAGGTAATCTGTAGTGGGATTTCGTTGGGGGTCTGTCGGTGGCGTTGTAGGGGATGGTTGGATGGATGGATGGTATGCCAATTTAGGGGGAGCAGAGTATCCATCTCCCATCTGCGACAATGCAACAGTCCGACAATCCGCCAATCTAACAGTGCGTCACGGAGGCAGTCCGTCTGCCATGTTGAGATGTCAAATTAATTTGACAAGATGTTCCCCAATGGGAATCGTCGCTGACGATGTGCCAACAACAATTACAACAATTGCGATTGTTAATGTAATTGCAAGTGTGACGACAGCAACAGCATCACCAGCAGCAGCCTCCGCCTGAGCAACAAAGGATGAGGATGGATGATGGGTGGTGTGGTTGAGGTGTGGTGAGATGAGGTGAGGGGGCGAGATGCAGGACTGGCGCAATGGAAATCACCGACGTCCAAACTAATGAAAGCCATGCAAACATTTCCTCACGCCGCCAGCAACAGCAACAGCAGCAGCAATAGCAACAACAACATCTAGCAACGATCGACAGCTGGGGGATGGATAGATAGATGGTCTTGGCATGGACATGGACATGAAGCAGCGCCACAAGTTACCCGGGCGATCCTCCATCCTCTCGACGCGATCATGGCAGAGTCAGCCAATCTATTTGTGCAGCAGCCACAGCCGCTATATCGGAGGTAGCCACAGCAGCCAAATCAGCAAATAGCCTCAACAACTTGTCGAAAATCAAATGATGTGCCACCAACAGCAACAGCAGCAGCAGCAGCAACAACAGCAGCCACAACTGGGGAAAAGGAAAAGAAAGAGGGAGAAAACGCAAACCAGCCACGATCATTTGTCGACTTGAAGCTGGAGACTCAGACTCAAACTCAGAGGCTTTGGCACGTCCGCATCGCTGTCTGTCCCTGGCCTGTTGTCCGCTGTCTGCGGCAGTCAGTTGCTGCCGCCGTGAATGCTGGTGGCATGCGATTTATGGTTAGGCCAGGATCACATCGCCCCATCGCCATGGCCGGCTAATCTCGTATGCGTCAGAGTCACGCCGATCCTCGATCTCTGGCTGAGATGCGAGATCTCCTCCCAGGCTTCCGCTGCTCTCCCCCACAGCCACAAAGATTTATTGTCAGCAGCTCCACCTAAGCACGCATTCAGAGCTGCCGAAGGAGTTGCAAAAGTTCAAAGGTGCAAATGCGTTGCCCTCCCTCTCCATCCTCTATCCTCCGTCCTCCGTCCTCTGTCCCCTATACCGCCCATCCGTCTGTCTGGTCTTGCAGAAAACTACAGTAGCAATGGGCTCAACGAAAGAGTTGGATCCAGGCTCCAGACCTCAGAGACCAGAGTCGGAGTTGGAGTTGGAGTCGGGCCAAGTCGTCATTTGTTGTTTGTCCACTGCCGCCAGTTGGGACGGACAGAGTCGTCAGCTCAGGCTGATGCTGCTGCTGTTGCTGCTGCTGCTGTTGCTGTTGTTGAGACCCAGGCTGGGGCACAGTCTGGCTTCCATGGACTGGTTGCCTCTCCCTAGGGCAAGGGTAGCCCCTCTACTGCCTCTCCACAGATCATTTGTTTGTTGGACAATGGCAGCGCGTGAATTTATGCAGTGAAAAACTATTTGGTGACCCCGATGATCGTCATCGCTCGTCCCTGGATCAGCTTCAGCTTAAGCCTCAGCCGCAGACTCAGAGTCAGACTCAGCATCAGTATCAGCATCAGCTCCAACTGCAGTAGTCGGTCAGGCAGTCAGTCCGACTACTGGGGTCAGGCTTATGCAATGCCGAGGGTCACCGACAGCCCAGGGGGAGGTTGCTGGGTGGCGGGTGGCGGGTGCCGGGTGGGAGGGCAGTGACCAGACAGACTCGATTTACTGTACAGTGCTGCCACCCAGAACTTTACGGTTGCAGCATTCGATGGTCCTTTGGGGTAAATTTTCAGGCTAAGGGGATCACAGCCCAGGGTGCCCTGGGCAAGGAATGTTGTCCTGGCTAGGCTAATCATAAACATCGATAAATATCGAATACATTTATTTGATCGTTTACAGGTAAGAGATCTGGTAGAGAAGTGCACATGCCCCTCACAGTTTCCCATGGTTCGCGTGTCCGAGGGCAAGTACCGCATCGGCGACACCAAGGTCCTCATCTTTGTGCGGGTGAGTATTCGCTGGCTGGCTGGCTGGCTGGCTGGGTGAGGTGCGTAGAGTGCAGGAGGGAAGTCGCTTATGTACTGGTGCCACTTTCAGATACTGCGCTCCCATGTGATGGTGCGAGTGGGAGGCGGATGGGACACCCTGGCCCACTACCTGGATAAGCACGACCCTTGCCGCTGCCGGGCCCAGCATCGCAGCTCGGTGTCCGCACGCCTCATCCCCCGACAGTCACCCAACCACAATCCGAGCAACGGCATCGAGCTGCACAAGGCTCAGGTTATATTTGAGCGGTGAGTGGTTCGGATTTCGGATAATCTCCTCCCTTCTGGAGATCCAATGATACGAGTGTTTACTCGCTTTCCTTTTCTCACCACTCTACCCTACCCTACCCAGGTCACCGCCCGCTGCGCGACGCGTCTTCAACAGTCCAAACTGCAACGGGGGAGGAGCTGGAGGGGCAACAGCAACAGCAGCCATAGCAGCATCACCAGGAGGAGTGGGATTGGCAGCTGCACAACAGAACGGCAACAGTCTCTCACCGAATTCGGGAAAGTACCGGAGTCGCAGTCCGACACCGCAGCGTAAATTCCTCAACGGCATCCAAAGCAACGGAATCGTGTCAGCCACTAGCTCCTGCGCCACGGCCGCCGCTCCAGAGCAGCAGCTGCTGGGCTCGCCTGGGCTGGCCAGGCGCTCCATGTCACCCAGTCCCCGGCGGCTGATCGACATGCGGAAGAAGCAGAGCTCCCTGGACTCGTACAGCAGCGGGCCCAAGTCGCTACCCGGTGGCTACAGCTGCTCCCTGGAAGAGGCAGGCGCGGGGGCTGTGACTGCCCCGTCATCTGGAGGTTCGGTTGGAGGAATGCAGTCCGCCCCGGAGCAGAGCAGCTCGAGCAAGTTCGAGAACATCAGCGACAATGGGAGCGAGATAAGCGACGAGGGCTACCGCAGCCTGGGGGTGATCCAGTCGAGTGCCCAGAAGCGCGAGTCCCTGCACAGTCAGGCCTCGATGGAGGACGCTGAAACCAATGGTGAGTCCACAGCCGCTCCTTACCCTTGATTCCCCTCTAAGCACCGAATCCCCCTCTGCAGCGCGTCTCGATCAGACGTCCAGCGACTCGCAGATCTCGCCCTCGGATGAGCCGCCGGAGAAGGCCGCTGCGGATATACTAGAGGAAGAGGACATGAATGGGCAGGAGCTCGACGTGGACGTGGAGCAGGACTACTCCGTGTGCGATGGTCCGCAGTCGCTGCCGGCCATCCTCAGTCTGCCGAAGATGGCGGACAAGTTCGAGCAGTCGGGCGTATTCATCACCGACGACGAGATTACCGTGGACATGGCCAAGAGCCCGCCCTCCCCCAGGCTGGAGGTGCAGCAGTCTCCGGCGCTGCTCAGCAAAATACCCCGCTCACCTCTGGCCCAGCGCCGGCGCAGCATCGACAACAGCACCTGCGGTGGCGCTGGCGGTAGCCTACAGGATCTGAGCACCCGCTCCTCCGTCGGCGTCAGCCAACCCGCTGGCTTCAATCGCAAGCAGCCCGTCTACCGCTCCGTGCGCACCCGCGCCCCAGCGGCTTCGGCGCCCACGCCGCCGCCACGCGCCTCTCGGCAGGCCTCGCAGCTGCCAACGGTGCGGGATGTGACCAACACCTGGAGCGGGCGCACTGCAGCCGCCCCCAGCAGCTGCAAGCGGCGGCCGCAGTGCACTCCGGAAAGCTTTGTGGCCCCCGCTCCGTTTGAGCGCAGCGGGAAGGGGCGATCCTCGCAGATACTGTACGACAGCAATGGAAGGAGGGTGCGCGGCGGGTGCACCAGCTCCCTGACCACGTCGCCGGTAAAGAACCACGCCTCGTCCCCGCTGGCGCAGCAGCTGCTCGAGGCAGCGAGCAGTGCCAAGAACGATGCCCAGATCCTCGAGAAGATGAAGACACTTCTCTCCCGATATGCGGCCGGCAATCAAGCTAATTCTGGGACAGTGGCAGTAGCCGGAATTGGAGCTGGAGTTGCAGCCGGAGTGGGATTGGGAGCTGTCAAGGCCAGCTCCAATGGCAAGAAGACACCCGTGTACGAGGACTTCACCACGGCGTGGGTTCACAGCAATGGCAACCTGGAGCGCTCCGAGAGCTGCTCGCCCCCGGCCAAGGCTCGTTCCAAGCGCAGCTCCGCGGCCAGCTCATGCGAGAGCAATCACTCCACCACTGTGGCGGGAGCGGGAGCAGGAGCAAGAGGGGGAGCAGGAACGGTAGCTGGAGCAGCAACCGTGGTATCGCCCAGACGGGAGAGGGGCATGTCGAAAATCCCGGCTCCGGTGCGCCATCATACAGAGCTTTACTAGCAGCGCCTGAGGACGCCAAGCGTCCGTACAAGCGCTCGCGTCCGCGTCCGTGCCCGTTCAACCGCCTCCAGCGCCAAGGTCCGACTGCCTCCGAGCGTTTTCTAAAAACCTCCCAAACAATAACCAGACGATGGCTTGCGGAGCAGCATAGTGGAATGGAATGGAATGGAAAGGAAAGCAAAGGAGAATGAAAATGAAAAGAAAAGTAAAGAAAATGATTGGGTTGGGGTTGGGTTTGGGTTTAGTCTATAAGTTAGGTTAAAGCCAAGCTGGAATTGTCGCTGCTGCTTCTGCTGCTGTGTGTGTGTGTATGTGTACAGAGAACAGAGGATGAAAGTTGAAGTGGGATGGAATGGTCGAAGGAGCCGAGGATCGGCTCGGGGATGCTAGCCCAATGTGAAACAAATTTTCAGGCCATAGCATAATTCAGAAATGTTCAAGCTGGGATCAGGATAAGAATCTGAATAAATCAATTATGGGGGCGAAACCGGACCTATCTCATTGACAGACAGGGCACAATGCCTGCCCACAACCGGCCACAAACCGAACCACAAACCAAGCCCCAAATCAGCACAGCCTATCCCTGCTTTATATATACAAAATACAATATCTTCCACTTACTATATACATACATATGTATGTATGTACATATACCCCTCCGTATAATCCTTAAACCTTAATCAAACACCTATATGCACCGTCTCTTTATCTACTATATCTCTCTCTTTTTGAATCTTCAAGATAAAGATCTTTCCGTATCGCATAGATTTCTTTTTCGGGATAGTATGAATCGGATTCGGTATGTGCTGAAACGGCGGGGAGGTTCGCATCTAAGATATATGTACATACATATATTCGTACAACAATTAATGGAAAACAAAACAAGACTCGAGTAAAAAGTTTTAAATGAATTTTTTGGTCTAGGAATAGCAGGAACTTTTAATCCAAATATATAAAAATAGTATATATAAAAGCAACAAATTATATCGAATACAGTAAATATACACAGCACACACAAATACCATATACATGCATATACATAGATACCATATACATGCATAGTTTTCTAGAAATTTTTAAAGGAGATATCTATCCGTATTGGGCGAGCAGACAACTCAATCTTCTAATTCGATTCGTAGGGACACATTTACAGAAGGAAACATTTATTTTTGTACGCAGGCAGGGAATCCATCCCGGGATCCTCGGATATATACATAGAACGATGGATCATTGTGTGAGTGCTGAGGCAAGAAGAAAGCTTTTAGAAAACTCTACTTTTACAGCATACATATACATACATATATTATATACAGACATAAGCACTCATAACTACATATGTATATGGGGATGCATTCGAGGAATAATAAACACAATGCACACAGAAAACTCTTCCACGGCATACCTGTACAGTATAGTACGTTTCAAGGATGTAAGATACGCATGTATGTACATACATACATATGTATGTATGTATGTATGTATGTACTATACATGTGTACGTGCTGCACAGGATCTGGATTCGTTCAAATTCTTAGCTTAATCCTTCTTTAGCAGGGATCGGTACAGTTCCGTAAGCACTAAATCTATATACACACACACACACACACACACAAATGCACACAAAAAAAAACGTATATATGAAACTGTCACAAAATGTATGATGACAGAAGAGAAAGAGTATCGATAGATGGATGAGTGATCGAGGATTCCCTCCAGGAATTACTATATCAGACAAGATGCCTACATACATACATACATGCATACCCATATATGTATGTACTATACATATATTATGATTTTTTTTTTTTTTTTTTTTTGTTTTAGTTATAGCAAAGTTAACATTTAGTTTAGTACATCGTACCTATGGCATTAACAATATGGAGGATTGTAATTGTGTTTTTTCCTATTGCCCTCACACACACACACACGTATAGTTCTTACATATGTACATATGTATTTATGTACTCGGATAATTATAATTAACGGCCTTACTAACAGACGTAACATTGGATTCGTTTCCTTTCCATTGTCCCCGCTTGGTTTGAGTTGAGTAACGTTTTTCAGCTTTGTAATGGACAGACACCAAATGAATTTGAATTTGAATTTGAATATACATTTTCAATTTGAATGAATCGATACCAATTCTCGTACTATAGGATCTAGAGGCAGGCGCGCGCGAGCAGCGCATCGCTGCCAAACTAATGAGTAATTGTTTAACAAAGAGCATAATAACAATATAATTGTTTCAATACACCCACACCCACACACACCAGACACCACACACATGACAAATATATATTTGGCAGATTGATACCCGGGTGTACAAGTAATTATAGATAATCCGATGGGTGGGAGGAAGGAAGGCCCCCTCCTTCCACCACCACAATAAGCAAATCCAAATGCAAATGCACCACGGGGACGTTCGAACATTATTTTGGGCAATACACACATATGTATGTATGTACATATATTATATACATATTATATTATATATCCGAGAAACATATAAAATGTATTTTAAATACAGCTAATGTGTAATTATCAATTCATTTCGAAAGCAAACTAACTATTAAAAATGGATCAGATTAGACGAGAGCGTGTTGTGCTCTACTCTAGCGAACAGCAGCATCAATTGATTTTAATCACAAGAATTTAATTAATAAACGCCTATATACAATTATATAAACCAACAGACAAGCCGAGTCTTTTAATCCCGAACTTAGTTCCCACTCGGGTACTTTATTTATCCTCGAATTTTTAGTATAAATATGTAAGTATGTATGTACCTACTATTATGCATGCATCTACGAGAAGCAGTGCCCTCTATATGTATATCTATACACGTATATATTATACATGTAGGTATGTATGTATTGTACATATCAAAGCCGCCCTTGCAGCATTACGAAAATATAATGGGTGTACATATATGGGGTATGTATGTTGTTTATTGTGGCACGAAGGCTCGTAATTAGAGTGTGGAGTGGAACGTTACAATGGACAGACGACTGAGTGCCTTGGATGCAGCCTTAAAGGTCGCCAAGTCCGTCGAGAGCTCCTCCGCTAAACTCCTTGCCCATGCGCGACTTCTCCTGACTTTCGGTCCAGGCCTTGGCAATCATCTGCTTGGTCTTGGAGTCGCCGTCGTTGTACATCTTCTTCATGATGTTGACCAACGCTGATTCCGGATTCTCGGTGTCCTTGGTCATTTCGGTATCCTGCTTCTGCTTGAGGCGCTTCTGAATAGAGGTGAGCACATCCCAGTTCACGCCCTCCTCAGCCTTCTTCAGATAGATGGCTACCATGTCGGTCTTGATCTTGCGATAGCTTTTATCCACATCTATCGCGTGCAGAAGATTATTCACAGACAGACCAAAGTCTTTGCCGATAAGGTCGCGCACATGGAGCTGAAGCGAAGTCTCGGTGTAGTTGACGGTGACCGCCTCTTCGGTGCAGCCCTGCACGCCATTCAGTGTGATGAAGAGCTTGACAAATTTGGCACTCTGGTCCCATCCGTAGTCAGTTAGCTCATGCAGATACCTGGTGGGGAGAAGGGAAATTCAGTACAAGGAATAGCTGGTCTCAAAGCGAGGCCTGCATACCTTTTAGCATCGCTCGAGCCAGAGGCCTGGCGCTCGGCGGCCAGGCGTGCCTTCATCTCCAGATTGACAATCTCGCGCTCCACCTCTGCCTTTCCTGTGGTGAGCACACCTTTGACGCGGGCGCTTTTGGCCTGTTCCAGCAATGCAGCAAATTCGGCCGCATCGGATTTTAGCTATTTTTATGGTTGATAGCGTATGAGAGTTGATTTTACTTGGAAATCAGTTAATGACTGAAGAGTTACCTGTTCCATCGACATCGTGATATTGCTTTACTTAAA
Organism: Drosophila bifasciata; assembly: GCA_009664405.1. Classification (NCBI taxonomy): domain Eukaryota; kingdom Metazoa; phylum Arthropoda; class Insecta; order Diptera; family Drosophilidae; genus Drosophila; species Drosophila bifasciata. The sequence goes on from CM019041.1 coordinate 15,520,409, forward strand.
AGATAATTTGGAATTTTGTTGGAAATTTCGAGCAACTTTACTAAACTGACGCCGGCGCCTTTTTGTTAAGAATGTGCTATAAAATGACAAACGCCTCATAAAGCACATTGGCTGTCATCGATTAATATCGTTTGTATTCGCTCATATCGATGGAGACAGCGGCGAAGTTATTCGTAGCATATTCTGTCTTAGATCAGTTGGCAGCTCTCCTTGCCTAACGGTGCTCTTCCAGTCGTCGTCCCAGCAGTGGTGTCTGTGTAAGTCTATGTCGCGGCGTTACTAAAAAGTTTAAAATCTTTTCACATCGTGGTTTTTGTAAAACATGAGTCTTGAAGACGAAAGCTTTCCCGCCGACGAGCTGTTCGAACAGCTAAACAGCGTGGCCACACGCCAGTTCAAGAGGCAGTTTTGCGAACACGATCAGCCAGAGGCGTTCGAGCGCAATCCGGCGCCATTTTTAACCAGCGATTGCTCGGATGAGAGTTCGTTCATCGATGCCGTCAACAAGAGCGCCAAGACCTGTGTCAGTGACCCGGTGGGCCGAGACCAGGGCGAAGAAGAGGAAGAGGACGGAGAAGAGGTAGACAAAGGTAAGAAATCACGTGCCTAATCCTCCAGCTGCGTTCCCACTTATCGTTGCGACTGATGCAGATTTTGCGGAGTCCGTGCTATCAAACGGTAACTCCAAAGTTCAGATGGGCGGTTCCCGGAGCAGCAAGTCTGTCTCCTACCAGGACATTCACTCGGCGCACACAAAGCGGCGCTATCAGCACGTGACTAGCAAAGTGGCTAAGTACATAGCGGACATCCACGCCCAGGACCAGCAGCGTCGTAATGCGCCCAAGAAGTTTCAGCGCCACAGCTCCATGCCGGAGTATTTGACGCCCACAGCCAGACCGCGCGGGGCACACTTCAGTGTGGACGAGCTGCACAATCTGGACGAGTCTCTGGATAATAGCAGTGCGGGAAACACGACCGATGCCAAGACCCCCAACGACAGCTACGAGCGCCTGCTCAGCGAAAATGAGCGCCTGCAGAACGACAAGGAGGACCTGAAAGACGTAAGAGTGCGGCTGGAGGATGAGAAGCTGCGGCTGCAGTCCTACAGCGAATATTTGCAGACAAAGCTGGACGAGAAGGCTATGGAGAACTTGCAGCTGCGCCGCAACTTTGAGGTCTTGCGCACCGATCTGACCGACTGCCAAGAGAAGTTGAAACGCAATCAAAGTTACTCGCTCCGCTCCCTCAACTTCTGTCCGCCTACGAGCATCCCTAAAGCCACGCAAACGGACCAGGAGTTACTCTCACTTGCCCTTGCAAACAGCGCTACGCCGCTACCCGACTCCAATCCGAACAATCTCACCTATGACAGCAGTGCTGGATCCATTGAGGTGGCCCTGCTGAGCGTGGCCCCTGCCGCCCGCCAGCCCAATCCCAGCCACCCGAAAAAAAATATCCAGCCGCTCTCGCTGGACTTCAGCAACGACAGCACCGAAGCAGAGCCCAATGGAAATGGTGAGTACACTCGAAAGTAATTTAGGCCGTGCTATTACGTCTCTACCATCTTTACTCTTCCTCCCAGTCGTTGCCTCCACTGGCCACTCGTCCTCCCGAGCCGGCACCTCCAGACGGGCCGCGGCCCCTAACAACTCTGAGAGCAGTCACCCCAGCAGCAACGACTCGGCTATCGAGGTAGAGGCCCTCGATTTGCGCTCCCCGTACCATCGCCAGCCCCAGGGCAGCATCTACCCGCCGACGCAAGATTGGGTTCACAGCGACGGCATCTACTATTTCGACAAGCGCAACAATCGCGTCATCGAGGTGCGGTCTATTAACATAAGTCAAAGCTCGAATCCCGATCAGTCCGGAACCAGCGAGAGCAACCTCCTGGAGCAGTCTCACGTGCAGGTCAGGCACAAGAGAACTTCCATGGGCACGCGCATGCTGCGCCTCTTTGGGCCTTGTGTCCGCTGCACAGACGCGAACCAATCGGTCAACGCCAGCAGTGCCACCTACACCATTGGCTTGCCCTTGCTGCGCGAGGAATACAGCGGTCGCCGCACCCACACCGAGCGCTGATCTGTGTACACTATATGTCGATAATCAAATATTCGTCTTGCTCTCGTTTTAATTATTTATTGTATTCAAATTTATTATTTTATGTTGCGTAAGGTCTCCGTTTCGAATCCCCCGCTCTTTTAGCCGCCTAATTGGTGAGGGTATCCCGTAGTCTGCAATATGTGTATGCATGTAATCCAAGTTGAAATTCCAGTTTAAATATATGTATATTTTGAATATTCGGAAGGTTTCTATTTACAGAAGGTTGGCAGTCTAGTCTCGTCAACATAGTCGATATCAGCATCAGCTGGCGCGCCTGCTGCTTATCGATAGCTTGCAAATGCAAGCAAATTCTGCTCGGGCCATCGCAGAAAAATACCTAAAAACGAAAGCCGGACGGGAGCGTTGCGTTGCCGCCAACGCTGCGCAAATTAATTAGATAATAGACAAAGTTCGGCCTCAGTAGATGTAGATTATAGTCTTGCAAACGCTGACAATCGGACAAAACCGAACTCGCACCGCTGAAGAAGAGTTGGCAGTGAGCGACGGGTTGGCCAGGCGGCAGCCCGTGCCGGGGACGGGGGCGACAACAATCGGAAGCTGAAACTAAAGCACATCCAGAGACGAGACAAGTAAGTAGGCCCTGTAATATTGTGCCGCACGGCAGGCGGCACGAGGCACGTCAGTTGCATTTGAAGCTCTCGACAATTCGGTCAAAAATTTATCGTGTGTAAAGAGTAGTAAAGCACCCATTAGGCCCGAACCGTTTTAATTCTCGAACAAAATTTTCAGTACAAAAATATTGGGAGCACAACCGAGAGATTCCTTCTCTCGACACAAAAAGACTAGACACCTGGAAAACGGCTTCGCTGGACGTCGCAATCCTCCAAACATCACCGCACGCGTCTAACACACACAACATTTGTGAGGGAGTTTTTGTGAAAAGCTCGTCTCATCCCGCAGCCCCATGGACTAAGCCGATGAACAGCAGCAGCAGCCCACTATTGCCACATTAAGATACTCCCAGTCCAGCCACAGACCCAGTGGTTGCATCCTGCAATGGCGGAACGCTTCAACAATCACGAGCCGATGGCCGTGCACCAGCAACACGTACAGCATGTCCAGCACAACCGCAAATCAAAGCCGAACACAATCCAGTTCTACTCAGGTACCAGTCCCATTGTCCTCGTTAGCAGTGGCGGTGGAATTGGTATCCAGGGCAGGCAGGCGGCTCGCCTGGACACTCCGGCTAGAGTCAGGAACCCAGTGACAAAGCTGCAGAAGCAGCTCAGCCACAACGCCAGCAGCAATGAAAGCGGGATATCCGTGAAATCTGTGCCTATCCAGCCCATTGTGGAGCAGCACAGACCCACACAGTCCAATGTGGAGCAAAGCGGAGCGCCCATTGTGGAGCAACAATTGCCGTCTGCAGATAAAGCAGGAGCCGTAGTTGCAGCAGAAGCCGCAGCGTCATCGAGAGCGGAACTCGATATGGCCACAGGAGCCAGATTGATGAAGCTGCGTAACAAGAGCGAAGGTATGTACGGCGGAGCTTGCTCTTTGCCATAGTTTGTGTGGTGTTGCGATGGGAGAGCTTTAGTGCGCATTTCCGAATCTATTTTCGGGCACAGCTTCCCGGTGCGGGCGTTGGCGACGTGCGAATGAGTGCGACCTGTAGAATGTGTGTGGGCCCGGATTAAAAATCCCCAGTTTTGTCTCTCCCTCCCCCACAGATGCCATCACTGACTTGCTGACGCGCATCCCGGACGTGGGCCACCTGTTTGACGTACAGAGCCGGATTGGCAACGGCACCTTCAGCACCGTCCTGCTGGCCACGCTCAAGCGAGAGGCGAATCTGCCGGAGAGTATGCGGCGCAAGTTCGCCATTAAGCACCACATACCCACCAGCCATCCCGACCGGATTATGAAGGAGCTCCAGTGCATGACCAAAATGGGGTAGGTCCCAGCAGAATTGCCTCACCGCCACAAACACAAACACAAACAAACCCGCACACACACATACGCATACACACTACCCACTCAACACCTACGTTGAATCCACATATGCGTGGGAGGGGGATACATATACATAATATCCCTAGCCTGGCTGGCCAGGCACCCAATGTAGTGGGTTCGTGTTTTCGTTTTCGTCCTCGCTTGCGTCAGACGTCGGTAACCGACGTCAGCCGGTAACCACCAGCCGCCGCTTCGCAATCTACGTCATTGCAATTTATTTAAGTTGGCAGCCCGAACGCACGAACGAATGAGAGAGCGAGCGAGAGGCGAAACGAATGAACGTTTATTGCACTTTCACACACCATTCACGTGCTCATTTACAGTTACAATGCTTGCTGTCTGTCCGTCCGTCTGTCTGTCTCTCTGTATCGGTATTTCCCTCGCCCTGGCCCTCGCCGTGGTTCTCGTTGCTCTCGCGCCAGTGGGGATTGGCTCGTGCAATGGACAACAATTATGAATCAAATGAATTGATGCAAACATTTGCATATCCTAGACGCTCGGCAGGCGCTTATCGATTCAATAGCCATTGCGAGCAGCGGCAGCAGCTGCTTTGAGATTAGATTAGACATGGGCTTTCGATGGTTAAAGGCCCGACGCATACCCAATCCGTTCCATACCGCTTCGAACCGCCAACGGCTGGGGTTCGGCTGGTCAGGTGACTGATCGCTGATCCAATACCAATACCGTTCATTGAGAGCGCACTGGTTGAAATTGGACGCGTGGGTGGACGGCCAGTGTCCGTTGCGATGACTCCAACCGCTGTACGGCCGGGTATATTTGTATGCATGTACATGACATTAGGCGGCTGCCTCCTCCTCATTTTCCATCCCGAGCAGACGACCCACGGCGATTTTTGTCTATTCAAGCAATTTGCGCAAATTCCGTAGCCCAATTGCGTCACAACGACGATAATTATGACTAGTCATGCCGATTGCTCGCGTATTCCCATCGTTCATCGCTGTGTGACGTCGACGCGCTATCACAGACAGGCAACGCATACTGATGGGTCTCTGGTGGGGGAGGGGAACATGTTTGTTTGGGTGTGTGTGTGTGTGTGTGTGTGTGGGCGTTTTTGTTTTGTTATTTGCATGCAAACAGTTACAGAGCAGAGTCAAGGGTGTTAGAGCAGAGAGGCAATAGATTTGATAGTCGCTATCTCCCTCTTTTTCATTGACAGCGGAATGGACAACGTCGTCGGAATCCACTGCTGCATGCGATGTGACGCCTCAGCAGCCTTCGTGATGCCGTACATGCCACACGACCGATTCCATGACTTCTACACCAAAATGGACGTGGCGGAGATCCGGCTGTACATGCGCAACCTGCTGGTGGCCCTGCGGCACGTCCACAAATTCAACGTCATCCACCGGGACGTAAAGCCTAGCAACTTCCTGTACAACCGGCGTCGCCGCGAGTTCCTTCTGGTGGACTTTGGGCTGGCCCAACATGTCAATCCTGCGGTCTCGGCCTCGAGCACGGCCGCAGGACAGCAGGAGCAGCGTAGCCGCCACACTGGAGGGGCTGGTGGTCCGAACAGCAAGCGCTTTAGAGACAGGGAGACGGAGGCACTTCACACATCAGCTGCTGCTGCTGCTGCTGCAGCAGTGGCCGCAGTCGATGCCGGCCTGGGGGGAGCTGTCAAACGCATGCGGCTGAACGAGGAGGGCGGCTGGGGCAAGATGCCGCTTAAGCCAGTCAACGAGATTGCCCATGCCCAGAACGAGTCGAAAGAGGTTGTCTCTCAGGCACCAGAGACACAGCTGGCCACACAGCACCCCCACCAGCAACAGCAGCAGCATCACATGCAGCCTGACATGACTCCAAGCTCGGCCACGGGCACGGGCACAGGCACCGGCACAGTCGCGGGCAGCGGCAGCAAATACAACACAAACCGAAGCGCCACTGGATCCACGAACAGCGCCAAGTGCTTCTGCTTCGCCAACCCGTCGGTGTGCCTCAACTGCCTGATGAAGAAGGAGGTGCACGCATCGCGGGCTGGCACCCCTGGCTACCGTCCACCCGAGGTGCTGCTCAAGTACGCGGACCAGACCACGGCCGTGGATGTGTGGTCCGTCGGCGTGATCTTCCTCTCGCTTATGTCATCGGTTTATCCGTTCTTCAAGGCGCCCAACGACTACATAGCCCTGGCCGAGATAGTCACCATCTTCGGAGACCAAGAAATACGCAAGACGGCCTTGGCCCTCGAACGCATGGTCACCCTCAGCCAGCGTTCCCGTCCGCTAAACCTACGCAAGCTGTGCCTGCGCTTCCGCAACCGGGCCATCTTCAGCGATGCCAATATGCTAAAGAAGTACGAGGGACCCAACGGGCAGTGCGAGGTCTGCAAGAACTGCGACCAGTACTTCTTCAACTGCCTGTGCGAGGAGAGTGATTATCTGACCGAACCGCTGGAGCCCTACGAGGTCTTTCCGGCCTCAGCCTACGACCTGCTGCAGCGCCTCCTCGAGGTCAATCCGCATAAGCGCATCACCGCTTCCGAGGCCCTGCAGCATTCCTTCTTCACCAGCCAGGGACAGGGCCAGAACTCACAGTCGGGTGGGGATCAGCAAGTCGCCAGCACGCCGCGCAAGGGCCGAACTGCTTCCGCCAGGCAGATGACACGTCGCCGTTTCACCAATAGAGCCGTCTCAATGGGCATACAGCCGCTGCAGCAGCTGGAGATAGAGCAGCAGCTGCTGTACCCCGCCAAACTGGAGGAGCTCCAGACGGTGCTCAACAAGCTGTAAAGCTAGTCGTTCCCTGTACATTGTATATAGACTATACGCCCCCTCCACATCACTCACCATGCTATATCTGTACATACAGCAACCATCTCAGCTTGTTCGCTGTCCAGGGCGTGCATCCAGCGCAACAAGCACCTCAGCCCCAAATCCGCCGCCCCGGCCACATATACTTACCTCAAATTTGCTTCTCATTTGAATTTGAAAAGCCGTCTATCGTATACTCAACTCAAACAAAGGAAACCAAAAAGAAGGCATGCATACTATACATATATACACACACACACACACACGTATATATATATATATTTATAGCAAAGTGTTACCCATGAACAATAGGAAAGGAATACCAAAAATTGAAAAGGAAAAGATAAAAGTGAAAATTATTTTAAAGGAATACAATAAAAAATAATATAAAGTTTATACATCAATACATATACATATATGTGGTAGCAGAGCGTTTGCCAGCAGTCGCCTCCAGCCTCCTTGATGCTCAGGCACCCCCCTCATTTGTATGCGGCATGAACTCTGTGCTACTGCGTGTGCACATACGTATGTATGTAGATGTGCGTATATTTTGTTGCATAGTTCGAATAGTTATAGTTGTATATCAAGCACCCGATGAACGGGGAAACATACATACATATATACAGAAGTGAATATATTTATACGAAGCGATTGTACCGATCAAAATGCAAATACAAATTAAGGGGAGGATCATCCAAGTTGGGTTATATTTAATATCGCGTTGCCAGGGGCTCATATTTATTACACTTCATCAACAGCCTCTTAGGTTTGCTATGTTTCCATCTTTTGGGGTCTGCTGCGCGTCGCCCTGGCCGGAGTTGTGGCTGGTGTCGAATCAGTGTCTATGGTTTCCAGTTTCTCCTCAACTTTGATGCGTTTGCCGGCGATGACCTCCTCCTTTGTGGGCTGGGTTTCCATGCCCCGCTTCTTCGCCTTCTGAAAGCTGCCACGTCCAGCGGCACGCTCAGACTCCTCGATGCTGTAAGGTTCTATTTCAAGGGCCTTGAGGCGGCGCTTGTGAACTTTAGTGCGGAAGTGCGCCTGCATGGCTGTGTCATCGATGAAGTACTTGGAGCAGTGCACACAGTAGAACTGGGCAAAGCCGGGCTTCTCCAGGTCCACATTTTGATTGATTAGCTCGCCGCTGCGGGTGCGCAGATCGTCGTCGATCTGGTCCAGATCGCGGCGGCGGTTGCGGACGCGCCAGCGACGCTGCAGGTGCGTATCACCATAGTGCATCTTCTTACGCTTCGTTACCATTCCCATATTGAGGCTGTTTGATTCACTTTTTGCAGTGCGAAAGGCAAAATAAATCTTTGTTTTGATTTCGTTCTGGCCTGCACGTGTTTTTGTTATTGCCTGCTTGTATGGACAGGAACTGACGATACCGGCTGAATAAAGAATGCGAAAGGCCTAAAAATGTATTAAACGAATTATGATGTATGTATAAGAGTTAACGTGCTTGTTACTCACACCTGCGTTGTCAATAAACAACGTTTTTTTTAATTAACTACGCAAAAAACATTCGCCTCGCTATTCGCTGGCGATGGAAGGAGTCACGATAGCGCTGGTGTATCGATAGATTGAGGCAGCGGACTGGTCACACTGCGATTGCAACTTTTTTATCTATTAATTTATTTAAAATACAATATTGAACAAACAAATAACATTTTTGATTTAAACACAATTGGCAATTCCATTTAAAATGGGTTTCATTTCAGCATTCAATAATCCGATTGCATATCTTTGTGTGGCATTTTTTAGTGCCATTTTGTGCAGTAAGTATCGCGGTTTTGAATAATAAAACATATGTTCGCAATTAATTTATCAACAATCGTACGAACAAGTTGTCTGCGGGCGGACGTCGTGCGTATTTTGTTTTATCAAAACGGCAAAGACAACAAGTAAGCCATTACAGTAGAATAAACAAAAGCGCTGGACAATTGCAGCAGCTTGATAATGTGCAAACAATTCTTAATCCATCGATACCCACACAACAGCAATGTGCATACACGCACATGTGTGATTAAATAACACAAAAGTAAAGCTGTATGCGTGGAAATAGCTCGCGTTTATTTAATAATTATCGTAACTAGATGGTGGTTGTCGCAGGGTGCCTACGGGGGCGTTATCAACTAGTGGAAATCGCGATGCTGTCGGACAACTTTCTGTTATGACTGTGGGGGGAGGCTATTGGGAGGCCTGTGCTGCTATTCTATGGGAGGCTCTCCCACCCACTGGAATTCAACTTATGTATATAATATTTATGTTAAACGATAAAATGATATGTGCATGGAGCTGGTAATGTACTGAAAGGTTGCTGCACTATTCTCGCGCGTGGTCGTTGCGGGGCGTCATTGCTCCGCACACATTTTATTGCTGACGACGACTGTAGTTTGTGGATTTTGTTAATTGTTGATATTGTTTTAGCCACACATTCCGCTGAATCGGTTCGTTGTTGCCGGCTTTGAATCGCAGCATTGTAACAACATCCAGAATTTCACACCAGCTGCTGTAAGTATAGCAACAACAACAACTACAGTTACAATTACAGCAAAGCTCTTATCGATAATCAAAAACGGAACGGAACGAACGTTTGCATGCCGATTACGATTATCAGTGCTGACGATCACTTATCAGTGATTCGGAATTGAACCGTTATGCGTACAACTACACACGCTTGCGTGCGCTTTTGATTTCTTCGTTTCTTTTGATTGATTTAAATTTAAGATCGCAACTCGCTATGACATAACATTTTCGCCCTCCTCCTTCTCCTTTGCCATTTCCCTGCTGCTCCATACGCATCAACCGAAAATAATCGCTGCAGCTGCTCTGTCTCTGCATGCTCTGCTCTCTATTGCCTTGTCTCTGGCTCGTTTTATCTTTATGCTCAATTCCATGACTTTTCGCAAAGCGATTGCAACGGTACAAGAGATCAAATGTGTATGTGTGTGTGTGCTGTGCTTGGTTTTATGATATGGAAATAAAATATAGGTACATACATGTACATACATATGTATGTACAATTGTGTGACTGCTGAAAGTCTTGTCTTGCAGCATTCATTCATTTACTCTGCCATCAGCTGACGCAACGATGATAATTCCTGGGGATGGAAAAGATATGTACTTGAAAGCGAGAGTCTGCGAGGGAATGAACAACCGGTTTCACCCGTCTCCATCTCTGTCTGCGTTTATTAAAACTATTTCAATATCTATGGAGTTGGACCCTGACAAAGCGAACCTCTACGAACTATTGTGAAAATTTGTACATATGTACATATTGTGTTCTCTTTTGGAGTTGACTGATTTTGTTATCCGTCTGTAAAAGTAACGTTCAAGCTCTCTTTCTCTCTATGACAGTCAATTTCCCTTTCATTTTGCGGTCTTTGTCTGGGCCAAATCGAAAGCAAACCAAACCAAACGATACAATCCAATCCAATCCAACCAGTTGGGCCGGTAAGCGCACCACGACATTCCAAGGCTATCCTCCGTGCAGCATTCCCAAACATATCACATAAAAATGCTCAAAGCAATATCATAACATTCATTGCCCCCACCGTCCTCCAAAATGCAATTGTCAGTTCAACTGTGCTCCATTGAGATTTCCCCAGTAAGGGCTCGTGAACACCATAGTTGAAAGAGGAGCCAAAAAAGGAGAAGCTGGGTGGGTGCGCAGTGCGCACTTTGTCGGCTGTGTTGAAAGATGATCTGCGGATGATTATCGTATTACTATATCATATAGCGATCATAGTAGCAAAATATTGATGGATGGTAGATATCACCACTCAGCTTGCCGGATAAAAACAAACATTCTTGATCGATCAAATATAGTAAAGCTGATCGCGGATCTGGGCGAGAGCTTTCAAAGTTGTCAGCTGAGCTACGTCAGCTATTTGCACACCTGTACCGATGCAGTGAGTTTATGTCTTGCTGAGATTTCACAATGTTACGACTACAGTGTGCGCGAGGCCTAAGAATTTCCATATTTAAGCTGAAATTGAAACGGGTTTTGCCCATTTAATTACTTCTTGAGCTCGTCTACAATCTAATTATAATCATACTTTTATAGAGAGAGACTTGTCTAAGTACGTGGCTGTCATTTCTCCGGAATCGTTATTTTCAATGAACATACTTATGTATATAGTCTACATATGTACATATCTGTACATATGAAGGTATACATAAATGGAATGCAAGTTCCCAGATCTGAATTTCCCAACGGTACCCCCCACTTTGAGTTTATTCGCATGGAGCCTTGATTGCAGCCACACCACTTCCTTCACGCGCAATATCAGCCAAATTTGCGGTATACTTACACTCCCAGCATTGTCATCATTCCAATCAGATAGTTTCCCATGTCTGTGGTGGCCTGGAACATTTTCATTTTTCGTTGATTGCGGTAGGGTCGAGCCTTATCATACATAGTTTCTGCTGTCGCTTCTGCTGCTCTGATATGGAGGCACCACAGACGCAGGCCCCAGATACACAAACAGTCGAATAATGCGGTGAACCACAAAGCCAAATACGCATAAAACAAAATTAAAAAAGTTACGAGCCGAGAATTTCTATGCCAGTACCAGTACCAGTGCCTGTGCCTGTTTCTGTTGTGTGCTGCCATTTGATAACCAGAGCATAAGCCCTTCGATACGTTACCCGGCCGGACTCAAGAAGCGGCTGGAACTGGTAGAGCCTTCCAAGCGGTGGGCAGGTATAGAATTCGCTCTATCTCTATCTCCCTTCATCTTCCGCCATGTGTGTTTGGAAGGGGGTCGAAGCAAGGTCAAAAATAACTCGAGGCCAAAGCGGGGCCACGCTCCATCTCCCGTTGGGAGGTACGCGGAGTTATGCCAGACATTTCCATTTTGCCTCGCACACACAAGTCCCACACAAAAGAAGTCGACGGGTGAATGGGAAATGAAATGGGAAAGGGAGGCAGTCGCTAACAAGAGATTGTCTTTCTAATTGAAATCTGAGTGATTGCGATTTGGGTTGGGTCGACGCACACGTGTCGCGTCGTGTCGAATCATTTTTAATGGCAAAATAATTCAGGTACGCAACTTTCTCTCCCGTACCGCAGGCAATAAGCGCAGATCAACGATACTCCACGTTCACAGCCACAGCAAAAATGGACCACGCCCATCACAGTGCGCCCAGTGTTGGTAAGTACTCGCGGATGAGGGAAACCCCAAGGATGTATATGAAATGGTAATGTAATTGCTTGTTCTGACAGATCATTCCATGCACCACGACCACGCTGGCATGCACCACGAGCACAGTGGGATGGACAGCAGCATCAGCCCCACAACTACCACCGATCCAACGAGCCACGACATGCATGCGGGACATCATCATAGCAGCGGCGGTGGAGGCACGGGCACTGGCATGGAGCATATGATGTCCATGGCGGTAAGCAGCGAAACACACACACCCCGTGATGCGCGATGTGGCTTGAAACTCTGATTAATCTCCCTCTCGATCTGTGCGATATAGTTCCACTTTGGCTATAACGAGACGATCCTATTCTCCTGGTGGCACATCGATACGGTGGCCGGTCTGATTGGGTCGATGATCGCCATCTTCCTGCTGGCCCTATTGTACGAGGGGCTCAAATACTACCGCGAGTATCTGTTCTGGAAGACGTATAACCTGCTCGAGTATCGTCCGGTGACTGGCCCCCAGCGCAATCCGGAGGCACCGCGCCTGCCCTCCGCGGCGGCTGCTGCCCCATCCCCAGTGCAGTGAGTACTATCCCGAGATTGGCACCCCTGTTCCGTAGCCAGCTTTTTACATACTATATGGTTTTGCTCTCCGGGGAATACCCCCGTGGAAGCGGTCTTCCAATGGTTATCGCATGCTTGATCTCTGTGCCCTGTTTTGTGGGCTCTGTTCTTGTACTATACTTGTTGTAAATATTAATTTTAATGCTTTCTTCTTTTTTCTCGTTTTCGTTGCCGTTATCGTTACCGTTACCGTTACCGTTAAACCCGTTAACTGTTACCGTTTTGCTCCCGCTCCCCGCTCTTGTGGGTAATATCATCCGCATCCACATCACATTATCCGCACCATCTGCATCTGCTCGTTCGACACGAACCATACGACCACGCGCCGCCGTTCTCCATTTGTATATTCGATCCGCTTCGACACGCTCATTCCGCCCGCTTTCCCATTACACGTAATCGCTGATTGAATTGATATAATGTATTCCGAATCTGTACCCGAATCTGTAACTGTATCTGTAACTGTATCCGTACTGCATCTGTTTACTTGATCCGCGAACCCGCATCCGCATCCAAATTCGAATCCGAATCCGAATACGAATCTGCAACTGTGACACGCTTCAATCGATCTTTTAGATACGTTGGCGAAGTTGTGCACAAGCAACCGTAAGTATCGCTGTTTCAGCCCTTATCCAGTGCAATTCTATAATTATTTAACGCTACCATCTTAAGTTTATTATGTATCGTATTACCACCACCCAGAGCTACACATAGTACATATGTTTACACATTTCACGCCTGAGCCTGACTCAGACGTCTGTCCGATTGTCGATTGCCTGCACTTCATTAGAAGTGCAACGATGGATAACATAACTGAACGAACACACCTGTTTCCATTGATTAAGTTGATTAAGCCCACCCGTATTGGGTGACAACGTCTGCCACAAATTGTTCCAGTATGTAAATATCTATGACACACGACATACACCTGTAAAGCGTACACAGTAAAACACAGTAGAATATACGTTACCCCCAGCCAAAGTGAACGATGCCAACCTTAAACGTAGTCCTAACTCTAGTCTAGTGTAGATTAGCTTAACAACGACAAAGCGAAGAACGAACTCAACCCTCTGGAAGATCGATCACCCTGCCTTTCTGTTCCGTTCTGTGCTATTCCGTTCCGTTTTGTTTTCGTTTCTGTTTCAGTTTCCGTTTCAGTTTTTGCCCGTCATCCAGAGCTTCTTTTCACCTTCTGTCCTTCCATTTTGATGTGATGATATCTAACTGCGACTATCCCTTCCATAGACCCTCGATGCTCTCGGTCAACCATCTGTACCAAACGCTGCTTCACATCCTGCAGGTGACGCTCTCCTTCCTGCTCATGCTGATCTTTATGACCTACAACGTCTGGCTTTGCCTGATGGTGGTGCTGGGCGCGGCAGTGGGCTACTTCCTCTTCTGCTGGAAGAAGTCCGTCATCGTGGATGTGACCGAGCACTGTCACTAGCAGCGGATCAGCCCGGATCGGGGCAGTCTCCGGTGTCTAACTCAGGAGGAAGACCTGCCCGAAATCTAGATGGATGGATGGTGCTAGGCTGGAAGGCCCGGAAGCTCTCACACATGCACATAAAGACACACTCACGCCCTACGTCCTGTCCTGCTCCTTGCTACTACTCTTTAGGTATTAGTCGAACTCTATCAAGTGCTTGGACACTGTCTAACACTGACACACTCGTAACACACTGCCCAACACTTCCGCACTCTTACCCCTGAACTACTTCGAGATAACTGCAAAATTTCCTAGAAACTCACAACACTGAACATTTTATCAGCGCCAAGCCCTTTGAAGAGGATTTGAATGGATGTAGGGTAAAGAATAAGTTGAAAGTTGAAAATTGAACAAATTTTTCGGAACAAGAATTTAGAGAGCAAAGTGGAAAAACTGTAGATACGCGCAAAATAAAGTCAATAATTTGTACAGAACTCAGTCGATATTTGTTCGAAAAACATACACAGATAATTCATAAAGTTTCCAATACTGCGCCCCCAAACAAATATTTTTTATCAACCTAATTATTATACCATTTTATATGCATATTATATTATTATGATTATTCTTATTATTTGATAATAAAATCAATTTTTTTTTATACCATTTTCGTTGCATTTGGTTCGTTTTGTTCGGTAACCAGAAAATACATTTTGTAAAAATATCCATAAAATAATATCCACGATACGAGAAGGTTGGCTGGCACAGGGTGTCCTTGACAACGATTCCATCTGCATACAATTATAGCCGTCGTTGTATTGAAGAACAAACTGCATTTGATAGGAAACTGAATTCAGTCAATTCTCAAATAGGAACTCAATTTCATCCCACTTTCCGTAAAGCCCTCGCTTCTGTCGCTGTGCTCCTTCCAGTTCGACAGTCAAACTAGATCACAAGTTTCTCTTGCCCACTCTGTCTGCTTTTCCCCTAAGCTGCTTCAGCCTGAAGCTTGGTGACACACATTACCATAAATGACTGTACATATGCCACTACATATAGTAGAGCGTAAAAATAACTTCTTCTTGCTAACTAACTTGCTCATTGCCCAACTTCCTTCAGTGGGAAATTTCAAAGTTCTATGACTCTTACGACTCCTCTACGAATGGACCTTTGAATATACATATGAACCGTACTGTAAATTCCTTGGTACACCATACACGTACACACATACAAATGTAAATTCCTCCTGCTGATGATCGGTGTGCATAAATAGAAAGAGATGCGTGTATGTAGATACATGTTGTAGATATTAAATAGTATATAGCAAATACATACAGTAAAGAATGCAAACAAATTTATAAATATTGACTATTATTATTAACATTAAATTTACCAATATTTGTATAAGCATAAATAAATAAACAACAAAGATATTGCTAAACAAAAAAAGGGAGAGCTGGCATTGGATACGGGAAAACCTGGAAATGGGTGGACAAAGAGAAAACAACAGATTGGCGATTTTTCGGTATTCGTTTTGATCTTTATTAGAAAATTATTGCGAGTCTCACTATTTAGAATGTTGTATCCTTACTCATAGCATACGTAAATCATACTTAAAAACATCTATACATGACTACAGGCGTTCGATCGATCGATAGATAGATGGATAAATAATTATTGATTCGTTAGGCTCTACGTAATTGTAATTGCCCCCAAACTTGATCTTTCCTCTAGGGACAGGACAGGAATAGGTCAGGATGCGCTTTGCCACGGAAAGATGGGGGTTCAATTGAATTGATTAGTTTGCTAAATGGTCGCAACCGCAACCAAATTGGGCAAAAGGAGTTAGGTAGATCGGAGCTCGCAGGTCGGAGAGGAAAGGGCTTTAAGCCTATGGGCTAACTCCATAGTTGATCGTGGGTAATGGGTCATGGGGTTCTGGTTCTGATTTTGGTTCCGCCTGTGAAGGCTAGTCGTTATGTACATATCATTTATATATATATATATATACATATATATATACATATGTATATATATGTATATATTTTTTTTTTTTAATTAAGAGATAAATAAAGTGTGCACCCAATAGGCAGACACACTGATATTGTGTAAGATGCTTGGTAGGGATCAGTGAAAAGGGGTCAGAGTCGAGGGCTATATATGTATAGTTATAGATGAGAGAAATATAAATTCACCTCGTATGTCTCATGCCTATTAATGTTCTACGCAAGTCTCTCTCCGCCGGGATCAGAGAATGGTGGATAGTTGATCGTGGATTGCATCCCACTCAATATGTAGATGGAGCGATGCGCGCGGTCTTGTCTGTCGTGAAGAAACATTTATGAGGTGTGGCATAGAAGTTACCTGGTGGGTTCTTCTTTCTATCTATATATCTCTCTCTCTCTCTCTCTCTCTCTCACTCTTCTTCTCTCTTTATCTTTCTCTCTCTTTCTCTTGACCCCAGATCCATATCCAAAGCCAGGCCCATCCAGTTCCAGATCCAGAGTATTACGAATGTTCCTCCGGCTCCTGGAATGTTTGAGAAAGAGTCGTGTGAATCGGAGTAAGCATTTGATCAGCGATCGAAGAAAGAGTAGATTGTAGATTGTAGGTTGGACAATTGGAGATTGGAGACTCTATGACACATACATACATATATCTATATGTATATCTTTTTATGTATAATGTTTGTGTGTGTGTGTGAGTGTGTCGGGACAGAACGGGCACAAAAAGATTCTAAAGTGGCCGGTAGCGTCGTATGCACATGCACTGTGAATAGGCGCAGTCGGCACACGCACAGCGTAAAAACGTCGTAACTATTTTACAGCTATGTGGGGGTATCGGTTTTGGCGTTTCTTCTGATCACGTGCACGCCCACCTACACCCACACACACACACGGACACACACATTGTGTGTTGTATGTTTTGCGATTTTTCACTTTTCAAGAGAATATGCATTAGATATTACTTATGTAGGTATTATGTACATACATACATATATTATTATGGTCTGGGGTCAGTCACAATTTACCTGTGGATGAGTGTGGGGGGAAACTTGAGCATACGATACATACGATACATACATACAAACATATGTATATGTATATACGATGACATATGGATATGGCACTCTGGATATGTGGTACACATAGAGGATGTTTGCTTTCCCTTTCTCCTGCTCTGTTTTTGTCTCTGTCGCTGTCGCTCTGCACTGTTCGCTGTCTCCCTCTGCCTACCATCGCACGCATTGGGGCACGCTTCATTGATTGATTCATTAGATATTCATTTTCATATTCATATTCATTTGCATTTGATTTGATTTGATTTGATGTGATTCGTCAGTGCAATTACCTCGTGTGTTGGTGTTCTTCTAAAGATTCCACCCTTTTGGAGGGAATACTTTTCTTGGGGATGGATACTTGGGGGTACATATGTAGGTGTCTGGAACCAGGGGCGGATGGATGAGGGCTCTTGGATTAGTTGCAGTCTTTGGGATGGAGAGAGCACAAACACAACGTCGGCATTAAGGGAAGAACAAATATGAAGCATCAGGCGCTTAGTACATACATACATTCATACATACGACGGCAAGTCGAAGTATCCTCTCGAGTACCCTTTCTAAGGGGATGTGAACATGCGGTAATATTTAATATTTGGATGGAATGGAATCGAATGGTATGACACCATCTCAAAGGGTTCTGGTTTTGGTTTTGGTTTTGGTTTCGGTTCCGCTTCAAAGTACGAATTCATTATAGGGCATCAAGAGCACACATATGTACATACATACATACATACATACATACATATGTAAATTTCCACAAATGTTCGGTCTCTCGTTAATATGCTTGTGCGTCTCCTGCTCCCGGGAAGGGGACTACGACTACATACCTCCGACGGGACGGTACGGGACGACGACCCACACAATGCTCCATATTCAGTTCTAGCACATGCAATCCGATTCTCAATATACACATATATATACATACATACATACATACATATATGTATATGTACATTCAAATGTGTTTGTTTGTGTGTGTGTTTGTTTGTGTGCGAGTGTTTGCGGTGAAGTGGGGATTGCATGATATGCGTGGGTGGGTGGGTGAATCTGTATCTGTTGGGTTAGTTAAGCGCAAAGTAGAGATAACGGAATGGCTTGGTAAATACCTGTTACTGTTTCAGTTACTGTTATGGTCTGTCTCGGCCAAAAGTCAGCCAAAAATCCTAAATATATGTGGACATGTGTACACATACATACATACATATGTATGCATGCATATAGATTGCCCGTACTGTCCGCTATAAACAGATGCGATGTCTGCCCTCTCAACTCTCAGCCAAAGCCGTAAACTATTCTCTAAGGAAGCAGTGAGACGTAGTCCTAGCTTTCTAGTTTTGAGTATTTCCAAAGGAGTCGATGATTCAATTTATTTTATTTTTAGATGCATCTATGTACATATCTCGGAGATAGACATGATCCCCATGGCCAACATCAGTCAATATATTCTAGTCGAAGGGATCAACATCAACAACGAAATATTCACACAACATAAATTACTCCCTACACCTGTATGCATGCGCATTGATGAAATGAATGATCCTCATCCTCTCTTCCCAGTATTATTTCCAATTTTTTATTAGATGCACAAATCTAGCGGACAGCTCAAGTGTCTCCATCCGTTTCTTTACAATTTCCCATTCCCACTCAAAAGAGTGAAAATATTCTCTTCGCTATCCTATTCAAATCTCAGTTCGGTTCTGTCTTCACGATTCACCACATCACCAAATGGATCTAGACTCTAAGTGCCTCAAGGGACGACTAACTGGCATGGCACGAGGGGACCTACTCCATGCCATCGTGAACATGTACTCTCATATGTATGTCTGCGCCCGATCATTACCATTCCCTTCCCGATATTATCTAAGCCCAAGCTTTCTATATAGACATAGAGTCATGGAGACTATAATGCTCAAGGCTCCTCTTTCTGTGGTGGAAATGTCGTGTTTCCAGATATCTGCCTGTCTGCGCAGTCTTTGTTTGTGGTTCAGTTTCACAATGGAGAGTGGAGAGATACACAGGAATCATTTATATTTAAACAATAGAGAGCTTGTGGTATTTCTACGGTGTGGAGTGGTACGGTATGGTACGGTGATACCGGGAGTAGCAAGAGTTCGACTCACCTCATTGGCCTTGCTCTGGCAAGGATCTGATCTCGCCTGTCAGTGTCAGTTCACTCTCATTCACTCTGATTCTGTTTCTTTTTTACTGTTCTGATACATGTTACTTGAAATTTTGTTAATTATTTTTGGGGTACCTCGATGGTGGTGCTTCTTCTTCGGTTTCAGTTTCAGTTTCGCTTTCGGGTTCGGGTGCGGTTTCGGCTGCAGCAGCGTTGGGGAAGGGACGTAAACTCGGACAAATTGCTCGGCCAGGTGCTTGTTGTGAATGCGCGGATGCGTTGGGTACATTGGGTTAGCTACGAGGACCGCGGATACTGCTGACTTCGTGTTGGTTTTCTCGGATTTTGGTGTGCTTCTTCGTCTGGCCTAGAGTTTCAGCTTAAGTGCTAACCGCCTCATCTTTTTTGGTATCTAGTAGCGGCTGCGGCTGCGACTGCGACCGTGTCGCTCGCGGCTGTCTTGTCGATAGTGGCTGTGGTTGTGGTGCCTGCTCCGGTTGCTGCTGTTGCTGTTGCTGCCACTACGCGAGTACGAGTGGCCGTGGTGCGACTTGTGGTGATCTGAAAGCAGTAAAATATTCAGCTGAGCCAGAAATACAAAGACGTAGAGGCTCCCATACTCCGCCCGAGTCAGAGTGGGAGCCGCTCGCTCACTTACGGTGTCGCCTGTCTGAGGTCTGGCGGTTCTGGACATAGTCGCGACTGCGCTCCCGATACTCGCGCGGCTCGCTGATGAAAGCCCATCGGAAAAGAGAGACAGAACAGAATAATGGTTAGCACGATGGCAGGGTGATAAATAGTCAGAGCGCAATATGGTTACCGTCTATTGTCGTACGCGTTAAAGCGCTGGCCCCGACCCTCGCGGCGCCTTCGTTCCTCCTGCTCGCGTTCCTGCTCGCGCTCCTGGTCGCGCTCCTTCTGCCGCTCGTCGTTGATTTCGGCCACCGCGTTGCGCACCTTAGAGTAGCCCAGGTGCTGCTTGCCCATTAGATGGTCTTCAATGCGCTGCTGGGCATCGCCCACAATCAGAAAGGCGCCGCAGATCTCGCACACCTTCATCTGCTTCTCGGGCAGGGCTTCGTGTGACCAATTTGACTGCGACTTGTTGTCTGTATTCTCCAACTTGTCATCCCCATCTGCTCCTGCTCCTGCTCCACCTCCAGCTGCCGCTGGGTCCACTTCGGTTGGGGAGGATGCTACTGCCGGTGCTGCTGCTTCCTCGGCCAAATCAGTGGCGGCTGGGTTGGTGGTTGTGGTTGGAGTCGGGGTGTTGTCATGGATCGCTGTGACATCGGTCAAGCTTGTCCCGGGACTGGACATGGGATCGTCCGCACTGGTCGGGTCCGGGGCAATCATCTTGGTGTTTGCCTTGCGACTGGCATCGTACTGCTGCAACAGCTGCTCCTTCTCATCCTTGACCTCCTCGCAGAGCGTCATCAGATCCTGGGCTTGGTCAACGTCACCGCGGATGCCAGCCTCTTCGGCTTCCGCCAGCAGCTTATTGATGCGTGCATTGAGGGTGTTCAGCTGGTCCTGATGCTTGCTTACTTGCAGCGACGGCGCCGGCTGATCGCGCTGCATTAGCTGCAGACGCTGCTTACCCTTCTGGATCTTCCGGTCAACGTCGTGCAGCATCACGTTGCAGAAGCGAAGGAATTCATCCTCGTACTGGCGCTTCCGTGCCGGACGCGCCTCCTCGTACAGATGTTTGGCCTCCTCGTCGTGAATGCGGGCGCAGGGGCCGAGATCGGCACGTGTGTTGATGAAGAGATCGTGCGGGCAGAACTTTACGTTGTAGAACTGACAAAACTGTAATAAATACATAATGTAGAAGGAAAAACGTCTGCAATGTCAGTCAGGCCATACCACATATGTATATATATATATATATATATATATACTTATATACATATGTGCGGGGGGATGACTGGATGTAATATTTTAGCCGGCAGCGAAGAGGCGCATCCATAGCGCGAACGCAAGTGGAAAGTCCCGTGGCGCTGGCAGCGCATACTCACCTCCGGATCCTCCCAGTTCACCTTGAGTCCTGCCTCCGAAGGATGCAAGTTCCGATTGCGGCCCATTAGCTCATCGAGCATTTGTCTGGCAGCGTCCACCATTTTCGGTATCTTCCCTGGTGGACAGGGCCAATGATTGTGGGGTCGTAGGCGGGAAGGGGGCAGGTGGCGGAGAGATAGTTTAAGTACTTGGTGTGGGCTCCGTTTCAATCTGAACGAAAGACGTGATCTTCTCCCGCGCTGCACAATATTACAAAGTTTTTTATCAGAGAATCAATAAATTCGACGTCCCCGCAGTGTGACCGCGGAGTTTTTCATCAAATATCCTGTGTGGCTCTCAGAAATATACTAGAAAATAGCGAATACCAGACGTCTCCTCTCTAACATGTTTTGTCATCTCTAGTTTTAGATACAAATTTGCGACATCCTGTACGAGTTGAATGTGTGTGTGCCCGTCCGTTATATCAGTTGTGTGCGTGAGACGAAAGTAAACAAGAGGACATAGTTTCACAGAGATGTCGAGGATCTTGGGGAGCACGCAAGGACGCTGTGACGACTGCCAGACCAAAGAAAGCCGCGATGAACTATGGCAATTTCAAGGAGGAATTCTTCCATCCGCTCGATCTGAAGATCAAGCAGGGAAAAGTTCAACTTTGAGGACGACGAGCATAAAGATTAGCCAGCGCTTCGGTAAGGCCGTTCTGGATGAGGAACTCAGGGAAATGACATGGACCTGGATGTGGGCTCACATCATGGCGATGCCAACGTTGAGCTCTTCGACAATGAACATTTCACCACCGACGATCCGGCGGCAATGAATCGAATGTCTATTATGGATATGATGAATGTGAAGCCAAAGCATTCGCGTGGGACAGGTTACATTTGTGGAGATAGCCACCACCGAATATGAGTGCGTGCACCCAAGCAGATGGGTCCATGAAGCATCCACTAATCATAAGGGTATTTATTTTCCTCTTGTTTTGCAGATCACCAAAGTGATTGTGCCATTTGCCAAGCGTGCTGCAATTCCTGAAACTCCTTGTCCCCATTCGGTGGCTCTCTAGCCGGTGCTCCATTTGGCCAACGTTATGAAGCTGCGACTCAGTCCGCAGAAGTATTTGGAGATTAGCATTTAGCTAGCTGGATTAGCATTTTATGTGTTTCTTTCTACTGACATATTTTAAAAACATTTGCAACAAGTAATAATAAAAACAGAAAACGAAAACGAAACGAAGCAAGGCTCATCCCCTACCCGTTTTAGCATGTTAAACAATAATAAATAAACAATCTTGATAATACATGTACATATATTACGAAAATCGTTTTATTAAATCATATGTCTTTTCCACACCACCCTTGAGGCATAGTCCACTACATTTCTCCGGGCCTCATTCATAAAGAGACCAGAACTCCGAAAACTCTGGCCATCAAGGGAATGGCAGTTACTGGATCGAACAACATATCGGGTTGCGTTTGGATCAGTTCTTCGACTAGATCCTTGACAACCACTTTAATGGTGTCTCCGCTTACCTCCAAGGTGTTATTTTTACAGAATTAAATCGAAAACTGAATGGCTCCTGACAAACTATGAATTTTCATGAAGTTTCAGCACCGCCCTCATGGTGGTCAATTCCCGCTCGCAAGCAATGCGGACGTGTTCGGGAAGACTCACTTCGGTTGGGAACTGCTGCTCCCAATCCGCTTCAAACACCGTGCGGTACAATTTATTCAGAATTTTATCATCATGATTAAATTTGTGCATCATTAATTTAATCACATGGCGATAATCCCATAGGACGGGAAATAGCTGTTCGGCTTTGGCGAGGGCGAGGGCGAGCCTATTTGCAGGGCTTTTTGGTCGTACTGTGGATTTCTTCCTGACCAAGTACGTACCCGGTAATTGTTGGTACCTATGGAATTTATAATATAATGATTAGATATAATATGAAATTCTAAAAAGGTGATTGATGTATATGTATATGTACATAGGACTCTCTTTTGGGCTTATATCTTAAGAATTATTAGCAGTGTATGCAAAATTGTGGAAAGACCTCGATTTGGTCTTGGAAAAAATAATAGAACAGTAGACTACTCGTACTATACTATGTAGGCTGATTAAAGACGACATAAGGGGCCATTTAGCTTAAAAAAAGGTACCATACCTTATCAAAAAATAATATCTGAAAGAGGGTACATTTCGCGAAGCTGCATTTTTATACCCGTACTCGAAGAGTAAAAGGGTATATTGTATTTGTGCTAAATGTCCGTCTGTCCGTCCGTCCGTCTTGTTTATCGCCCATTGCCCGGAGGCTATAAAAGCTAGAGAAACCAAATGTTGTTTTGCGTTAAAAATGTGAAACATTTTTTGTAGTCGGACGAAAGTAAGATTAATTTGTTTGGATCTGATGGGAAACCACATGTAGGGCACCCTAAGAACACTTCCCACGAACTAAGGTAAAGTAAAGCACGGTGGTGGACACATCATTTTGGGGTATGCTTTTCCTATTCATCTTTTGGTCTAGTACTTTCGATAGAAGAAAATATGTGTGCCACCCACTACGCAGACTTACTCGACAGCATAATGCTATCATATTCTGAAGAGGAAATGCCATTAAAATGGGAGTTCCAGGAGAATAATGACGAAATCATTCTTCAAGGCTGGCTGTGATATGGTTCGTGAACAAAAAAGTTCCCGTGATGGAATGGCCTTCGCAGTCAGCAAACCTAAATCCACTTGAGCACCTTTGGGGGATATTAAAGAAAAGGATTGGAAGATATAAGTCTAAAAAAATGGAGGATTTGTGGAAAAAAGTTATGTCCGACTGGTACTCCATTGATTCATCAAATATGCCAATCTGGTGGAATTCTATGGGTGGTCGATGCACCAAAGTCATCAAAAATTGCGCACAACTAAAAATTAAAGTTAAAAATCAAACTGAAAGCCTTTTATGCTACAACACGATCTATCATAGCTTCAGGTCGGCCGTTTCTATTATTTTTTTCAGGCCTTGAAGTTTACAACATTTTTTTTTTTGCAATTATTTGTTTGGTTTTTTGAAAATTATTATTTTATATACATATATGTATGTATACAATCCTACAAAATTATTAAACTTGAAAAAAAATTAACTGAAGACAATTTTGAAAAATACGAAAAAAATGACGTTTTTATAATTTTTTTCGAAAATCCTTCAAATTGGGTAAGGACGACATTCAGACCATCGGCAAATACTTTAAAATTAAAAAATGAGTATTCCGCAGCCTGCAGCACAGCCTGCACCAATGACAAATGTGAAAGATTCTGGTAAGCAACTATCTTCCTCCTGCCCTGGCCAGCAACATGACTAACACTTGTAATTTCAGCTCCAAGGACACCAGGACATACATATACATATATAACCAGATATTTGACAGCTATCGTAATGATGACGACCTCTCCGTCCCAAAGACGACGAACTGCACGAACACGGGTGTGTTGATGGTCTACTCACATTCAGCTCGTCCTGCTCACTGCTCCGGAGCCACCAGGCAGTGCGGAGCTATAGGCTGCTGGACTCGTCGCTCAGAAGCAGCAGCGAGGCGTGCTCCTTCAGGTTCTTTCCAATCGCATGCTCGGGCACAAAGAGCAGCACTTTGTATCCTGTAATCCATGCAGCGGAAGGGCATTTCAGTAACTCTGTCTTAGTTTTAGAGTAGAGGTCTGCATGAGTAGCAAAAAACCATATTCGAATGCACAATGCTCAAAATGAATTGAGTGAATTGAATGCAAAGCCAAACTGGAGTGAGTGAATGGGAGTGAATTACGTACAACTCTGTCTCACAAAGAATAGAAAAACGAAACGAATTGAATGAAGTGAGAACACAGAAAACGGAGACGCTTCATTCGAATGATTCGAGGTTGCAAAACAAAACAAAAAACTCGGACTACAAATACATACACAGACTACGTACATGCATACAGACTTGTCGGCTTTTTTTATTAAAAAGGTGTCCATGTGTGCGTGCGCATGGACCGAACAACTCGAATTACTCAAGTACACGACGCATTGCCAAAGTTTTCATTTCCCTTTTCACTTCATTCGTTCTCACTCATTTCGTTCAACGTCTCAAGCTATGAAGCACAGCGCGTACTCATACTCATACAATGTCGTTTCATTTCTTACATACCACTCAACTCATTCCAATTCAATTCGAATGCATTCAAAAAGTGTATGTTGGGAGTGGACTCATGCAGATGTCTATTTTAGAGTAAACTAAAAGGTTATATGGCCTCCGCAGATACTTAAAACCGACTTATGCGGCTGAAAGTCATTCTTTCTTCCTGAAAAGACATGTAAACATAACACAAACAAATGTCTGCACCGCCCGCTCACACACGTGCACGCACACAGTCTCCCCGAACAGGGTGTTGCAGTTTTTATCTAATTTTTATCTTTTTATCTGACGTTGACAAAAAGATAAATTTATCTTGTACGTACTTTTTTACTCGGTCTGGCAGCATAGCCAACGCCACCAACTTCGCGACTCGCAACAAAAAAGTGGCGGCGTTGCCACTCCTTGGGCATGTCAAAGCGAGGTTGTCAGAAAACGGCGCCAAAATTGGCACAAAAAAAAAAACTCGCAGCAGCTGTAAACATTACGATCATCGCATCGCATCGCATCTGAGATTTTATGCGTTTGCATTTAATTTAGATAGATACAGAGAGCTAAGTTTTGAGTAGAACCATGGATGTTGCAGATGCACAAATCGGTCAGCTTCGCGTCAAAGATGAGGTGGGTATACGCACCCAGAAACTCTTTCAAGATTTCCTCGAGGAGTTCAAGGAGGATGGCGAAATCAAGTACACACGATCCGCCGCCAGTTTGGAGTCGCCCGATCGATGCACCCTCGAGGTGAGCTTCGAGGATGTGGAGAAGTACGACCAGAACCTAGCCACGGCCATCATCGAGGAGTACTATCACGTATACCCGTTCCTCTGCCAGTCGGTCTCCAACTACGTGAAGGATCGCATCGGCCTCAAGACGAACAAGGACTGCTATGTGGCATTCACAGAGGTGCCGACGCGCCACAAGGTGCGTGATCTGACCACTTCGAAGATCGGCACCCTCATCCGCATTTCCGGGCAGGTGGTGCGCACGCATCCCGTCCACCCGGAGCTTGTCTCTGGTACCTTTATGTGCCTGGACTGCCAGACCGAAATCCGCAACGTAGAGCAGCAGTTTAAGTTCACCAATCCCACCATCTGCCGCAATCCCGTTTGCTCCAACCGCCGCCGCTTCATGCTCGATGTCGAGAAGAGCCTGTTCCTCGACTTTCAGAAGATCCGTATCCAGGAGACGCAGGCGGAGCTGCCCCGCGGCTGCATTCCGCGCGCAGTTGAGATTATTCTGCGCTCTGAGCTGGTGGAGACCGTCCAGGCTGGCGATCGCTACGACTTCACTGGCACCCTCATCGTGGTGCCCGATGTTAGTGTGCTGGCAATGCCCGGCACCAAGGCCGAGTCCGGCTCCCGACACAAGCCCGGAGAGGGCATGGAGGGAGTCACCGGATTGAAGGCCCTGGGCATGCGTGAGCTCAACTATCGCATGGCCTTCCTGGCCTGCAGCGTCCAGGCTACCACGGCGCGCTTCGGTGGGACAGATCTGCCCATGTCTGAGGTAACCGCCGAGGACATGAAGAAACAGATGACGGACGCCGAGTGGCACAAGATCTACGAGATGTCCAAGGACCGCAACCTGTACCAGAACCTCATCACCTGCCTCTTCCCCTCCATCTATGGCAACGACGAGGTAAAGCGCGGCATTCTGCTGCAACTGTTTGGGGGCGTGGCCAAGACGACTATAGAGAAGACCTCGCTCCGTGGCGACGTCAATGTCTGCATTGTCGGCGATCCCAGCACGGCCAAGTCGCAGTTCCTCAAGCAGGTGTCGGACTTCTCGCCGCGCGCCATCTACACATCGGGGAAGGCTTCCTCGGCGGCGGGTCTGACGGCCGCGGTGGTGCGCGACGAGGAGAGTTTCGACTTTGTGATCGAGGCGGGTGCCCTTATGTTGGCCGACAACGGCATCTGCTGCATCGACGAATTTGACAAGATGGACCTGCGGGACCAGGTGGCCATACACGAGGCCATGGAGCAACAGACGATCTCGATTGCCCGCGCCGGTGTCCGTGCCACGCTGAATGCCCGCACCTCGATCCTGGCCGCCGCCAATCCCATCAATGGCCGCTACGACCGTTCCAAGAGTCTGCAGCAGAACATCCAGCTCTCGGCCCCGATCATGTCTCGCTTTGATTTGTTCTTCATCCTGGTCGACGAGTGCAACGAGGTGGTTGACTATGCCATTGCCCGGAAGATCGTGGATCTCCACTCGAACATAGAAGAGTCGGTGGAGCGGGCCTACAGCCGCGAGGAGGTGCTGCGCTACGTGACCTTCGCTCGCCAGTTCAAGCCGATCATCGGCCAGGAGGCGGGCAAGATGCTGGTGGAGAACTACGGCCATCTGCGACAGCGCGATACGGGCACCGCCGGCCGTAGCACCTGGCGAATCACCGTCCGCCAGCTTGAGTCAATGATCCGGCTGAGCGAGGCCATGGCCAAGCTGGAGTGCTCGAATCGAGTGCTGGAGCGGCACGTCAAGGAGGCCTTCCGCTTGCTGAACAAGTCAATCATCCGCGTGGAGCAGCCTGACATCCACTTGGACGATGACGAAGATCTGGACGTGGACGATGGCATTCAGGATGATATGGACATGGAGAACAACGGGGCTGCGGCCAACACTGATGCCGATGCCTTGGACACTTCCGGCGCCGCCACTGTCCAGAAGAAGTTCACCCTCTCCTTCGAGGACTACAAGAACCTATCCACCATGCTGGTGCTGCACATGCGTGGCGAGGAGGCGCGCTGCGAGGTTGAGGGCAGCGACACTGGCATGAAGCGCAGTGATGTGGTCACCTGGTACCTGGAACAGGTCGCAGACCAGATCGAGTCAGAGGACGAGCTCATCTCGCGCAAGAACCTCATCGAGAAGCTGATCGATCGCCTCATCTACCACGACCAGGTGATCATTCCCCTCAAGACAACCAACCTGGCCAGCTACAACACCACGGCTGAGCAGCAAGTGGACAATGATCCTCTCCTAGTGGTCCATCCCAACTACGTCGTCGAGTAACTCTCCACCCACATCCATTATCATACTAGTATCTAGTTGTTAGGATTGTGTTTTCTCATCCGTATTTTCCGTGTTTAACGTATTTTGTTGCACCCATTTCTTATATATGGTTTCATATAGCTCTGTAAGTTACTCCGAAGAACACTGTTAAGTTTAGCTCTAAGTTTTCACGATTTTCATTGGCTACCGGACGTCCTGGGTCATCCGGGGTGGTCGGATTGCAAACCAATTATTGCATTTTTTTTTCTGCCTAATAAACGTTAACCGACAATCAATTTGCCTCAGTTCCAAGAATAGATGTGAATGCATACACAGATCGTACACATGAATTCGGGGATTGGTTTCTTTTTCAGTTTAATTTTACAGATGCATGGATAAATTGCCTATGAAGTGGAAAGGACTGAGCACCGCAGAGCAGGGCAAGCGATTGGGAGAGCAAATCCCCCAAACAGTTACTTCTCAAAGGTGTAGTGCTTGACGCCGTCAGCCGGATATTGCTTGGCGGCCACGGGACGATACATTTTCTTGTCCTCCAGCCAGTAGTAGAGGGCCACGCAGCCGGACATGACGCCCAAGAAGGCCAAGAAGTAGTACGAGGTGCTATAGCGCGGCTGCTCGGCCTGTGAGTAGCGGTCTTCGCTGTACAAGTCATGATCCACGGAGATCTGGAAAAGGGATAAGGAAAGTGTATAGATATTGGCAATAGTTTCCCGACAATGTGAATGCTCACGGGCTCGTGGAGGTTGCGCTTGTGCTCGGGATAGTCCCACGGATAGTAGCTATCCTTATTCTCCACACCTAGGCCGCCGCCAACCTTCGGGTAGTCGCCGTAGCCCAGACCGTCGTCAGCATAGGGCTTGTACTCTTCGGGCAGGAGATAGTACTTCTTGGCGGCTGCCTCCCGCTCCTTCTCTGTCTTTGGGAATGGGGCTGGCTTGTAGTCCTTGTTCCATCCAGCCACTATGCAATGAGAACGAAAGTACGGCTGTAGTCTTTCACAGCATACAAAAGTTACGTAAACAAAACAGAATGCCGGACCCACAGATGGTCACATTTTTCGGCATGCGGAAGACTTACTGCTGCGCACCACCTGGCGGGCTAGGGCGGGATTGGCCGCACACAATTTCTGTGCCAGGCACACAGACTTCACAAACGCCGACATTGCGAGCTTGTTTCAAAAATTTCAAGTTTTTCTCTTTCCTTCAGCGATTGGAACAGCAGACACAGCTGTGCTGGAGATGGGATTCGTGCCGATAGGTCTCTGTGTGCTGTAGATGGGCTTATGCTGATAGAGGCTCGATGAGGCTCGTATTGCACTACACTTAAATTTTAGACCGACCGTGTGACCAGCAATAAAAACCTTGTGGGGAAAAGCAGGCAGTGAGAGTGAGAGGTATATTGTATGCTACTGTATTGCTATCGAATTGGCTTCACTTTTTTTAAAACATCATTGAAGTCGAATTACAATTTCTAGAATTATGCCTAGTTTAATCCTTGCAGATTAGAGTTTTAACACACGAATAGTATTGAACATGGCACAGCTCAGAAGAGTTGAGAGTGAATTAAGGAGTTAAGAACACAAATATATCTCTCTCTCTCTCTTTCACACTGCATGCTCCCGCGTAGTTTTTATATCTGGTCTCAGTGCCTTAACTTTTAGTGTAGTGGGAGCATGACCAAACGAAATTACTCACACAAAATGTAAACAAATGTACCCAAACAACATGTGATGGCGAAAATTTGTCTTGCCTTTTCTTTGCGCCAGCATACAGCTTGAAATGTGCATACATTTTTATAAATAAATAAAACAATTATTAGTTTTAAAAATTATAATCATATCGATAGTCAGCCAGCACTATCGGCAATTAAACCCGCGCACTGTGTTTTTGTTGTGCTTGGCTCGTCCGAAGTAGCACCTGGGGAGGCGAAAGTGATAAAGAAGCGGCAATATTTTCAAAAATATTTAACATTAACTATATTCGAAAAGATGGTTCTACCTTTACTGCAGCGCTCCACGCTTCGCGGCGTGCAACAGTTGACCCAGCCATGGGCCGCGACTGCCTTCAGCCTGAGAATGGTAAGGATCGGATGGGTCGGCAGAAGAGCGTGCCGTGCAGCACAGCCCACCAACTTATGTAACTTCGCTGGCCAAAAAGATGTCCATTAATGTCCGTTGTGAGCGCGGCCAGAGAGTACTTCGAAATTGTGGGTGGAAATCTGCCATCGCAGAAAAAAAAACCTCCTACCGGCGTTTCGTAATCATCTCTGTGGGCGCTGATACAATGGAAGTCACTGCCTCCAGGCCCTGAAGAAGTTTGACGATAACAGTTTCCCAACTGTAAACGTTCTGTCACTTTTGGATTGCAAATACTCTTAGTCTGCAGTCCAGTCTGACTTGGTCCCAATTGGAAGCAGTCTGACACCTTGTGGATTCAGTTCGCTTGGACTCCAATTGGCATATTGATTTACACACTAAAAAATTGTTCGCTCTGTGGTTCTCATTCCACTCTTTCGCACTTGAAAATGAAGCAAGCAGCAACAACTGGTGAAACGAGTTGTAAGAGAGAGAATGAACAAATTTAGCAGCGAAATTCGCTGACAATTCGAGTTTCGGCAATTCAATACAATGCAAACCGGTTAATTGTATATTTTAAAGTAGTCCAGTGCCGACAAACGCTATACCCTCACTGTTCCATTTGTTTCACTTGCGATAATCCTGATAACTATTAATAATAACGGAGAAATTGAGCATAGATTCCACAACACACACACACACACACGGTCAACCCCTGCAAATAAGTACATATGTTATGTATATACATATGCATATGTAGGTGTGAGTGTCTCTGCCAAAGTAAAGACTCAGCTGATTAGCAAAGTGCCCCATGCCGGGCAGAGTCTTCACTCGCCACCACCACCCACCCGGCGCCCGCCCACCTCCCTTCAAATCCATGGCCGCGCACTGCTTGAGAGCGCGCGCTCTGTCTGGAATTTCGCGCTCCGACAAGGTTTTATGGTCCCGCCTTATCTGCTCTCAGACAGTAGGAACAGTACATCAGCACCAGCACCAGCATCAGCAGCAGCAGCAGCAATCACAGCCATTTATAATCCGAGTGCTCGCCATTTGATTCAAGCAACTTATCTCCTTTGCAATGGTCAGAGCAGCCCTCCTCACTCCCCAGAATTCATACCCAGGTATTGACGTCAGAGTAAACTTATATTCTTTACAATCCTTCCAGGCCTCCCAGGAGTTCCGCGTGGAAAGCGACACGTTCGGAGAGCTGAAGGTGCCGGCGGACAAGTACTATGGCGCCCAGACGATGCGCTCTCAGATCAACTTCCCCATTGGCGGCACCACAGAGCGTATGCCAGTAGGTCTCCACCCATGCAGCCATCTGCCCCATTTTTTCACCATTGTATTAATGTCGGGTATCATTTCACAGAAACCTGTGGTGCAGGCAATGGGCATCCTGAAGAAGGCCGCAGCCGAAGTGAATAAGGAATTCGGCCTGGACACTAAGGTGAGCGAGGCCATCTCAAAGGCCGCCGATGATGTGATCTCGGGCAAGCTGTACGACGATCACTTCCCCCTCGTGATCTGGCAGACGGGCTCTGGCACCCAGAGCAACATGAATGTCAATGAGGTGAGTCTCGGGGCCGATCATATCCTCCTGAGATCGGGCCATGCCCGTGCCCATGCCGACCACTGCAATGGACAATTCATGTCTCTTCTCCCGCAGGTGATCAGCAATCGCGCCATTGAGCTGCTGGGCGGCAAGCTGGGATCCAAGACTCCCGTGCATCCAAACGACCATGTGAACAAGTCGCAGAGCTCCAATGACACTTTCCCCACGGCCATCCACATCTCCGTGGCCCTGGAGCTGAACAACAACCTGAAGCCGGCCATCAAGACACTGCACGACGCGTTGGCCGCCAAGTCGAAGGAGTTCAAAGACATCATCAAGATCGGTCGCACCCACACCATGGATGCCGTCCCACTGACGCTCGGCCAGGAATTCAGCGGCTATGCCCAGCAGCTGGCCTACGCCCAGGAGCGCATCGATGCCTGTCTGCCGCGCGTCTATGAGCTGGCGCTTGGCGGCACAGCCGTCGGCACTGGCCTTAACACCCGCAAGGGATTCGCCGAGAAGTGCGCCGCCAAGATCGCCCAGCTGACCAGTCTACCCTTCGTGACGGCGCCCAACAAATTCGAGGCTCTAGCCGCCCGCGACGCCATGGTGGAGGTGCACGGGGTACTCAACACAATTGCCGTGAGCCTCATGAAGATTGCCAACGACATCCGCTTCTTGGGCTCGGGTCCTCGCTGCGGTCTGGGCGAGCTCTCCCTGCCCGAAAACGAGCCCGGCAGCTCAATTATGCCTGGCAAGGTGAATCCCACGCAGTGCGAGTCACTCACCATGTTGTCCGCCCAGGTCATGGGCAACCAGGTAGCCGTCACCATCGGTGGGGCCAACGGACACTTTGAGCTGAATGTGTTCAAGCCCCTCATCGTGTCCAATGTGCTGCGCTCCATTCGCTTGCTCTGTAAGTATAAGGAGATCTTGTTCCAATCTCTTTGCTAATTCCATTCCATTTCCATCCGTTCCAGCTGACGGCAGTCGCACCTTCACCGCCAACTGCGTAAACGGCATCCAGGCCAATCGCGAGAACATTGCCAAGATCATGAACGAGTCCCTGATGCTCGTGACGGCCCTCAACCCGCACATCGGCTACGACAAGGCGGCCAAGATCGCCAAGACAGCACACAAGAACGGAACCACCCTCAAGGAGGAGGCCATCAACCTGGGCTACCTCACCGAGCAGCAGTTCAACGACTGGGTCAAGCCCGAAGAAATGCTGGGACCCAAGTAGGCGCAACTTGCGAGTGTCTAAACTTCATGAATGTTTGTTTTCGATTGACCAGTCGCAATAAATCGGTTGTCGAGTTCACTTCGAAAATTCATAAAAATTAAGTTCATATTCTGTAAACCTAGAATGCCGCTTGTTTCCCGTATGCTGGTGGTCGGCAGACACTTCTCGCGCGGCCTCAGGGTCTCCGCGAGTCTCAGTGGCAAGGATGTAGGTTCGCAGAGTCCATTGAATGGGAGTTGGCTAAGACTTATTGGCATTTCAGGGCAAAAAGGGAAAGTCCAAGGAGGGAAAGTTCCGGACGGAGAAGGACACCTTTGGGGAGCTGAAGGTGCCGGTCGAAATGTTGTTCGGCGCACAGACGATGCGTTCCAAGATCAACTTTCCCATTGGCGACATTGGCGAGCGCATGCCGGTAGCTATGACCACACCACCCCACCCCAAACGAAGTGCTTTAGACCTCCACAGCTGACGTGTCGTCTTCACACAGATGCCAGTGATCCAGGCCATGGGCATACTTAAAAAGGCCTGCGCCGAGGTGAACAAGGACTACGGCCTGGATGGCAAAATATCGGACGCCGTCTCCTGTGCCTGCGACGACGTTATCTCGGGCAAGTTATACAAGCGGGGCCACTTCCCGCTGGTCATTTGGCAGACCGGCTCCGGCACCCAGACCAACATGAATACAAACGAGGTGACCACACTTCATCCACGGGCGTCCGTGGCCCTGATCAGCCCTAATTGGCGCTCCTTGTATCCCGCAGGTCATCAGCAACGCAGCCATCAAGGCGATGGGCGGCGAACTGGGCTCCAAGAAGCCAGTGCATCCCAACGACCATGTAAACAAGTCGCAGAGTTCCAACGACACCTTTCCGGCTGCCATCCACATCAGCGTGGGGATGGAACTGAACGAGCGCCTTATACCATCGCTGACTCATTTGCGGGACGCTCTTAAGTGCAAGTCGGAGGACTTTAAGGACATAATCAAAATTGGGCGCACCCATCTGATGGACGCCGTGCCTCTGACCCTGGGTCAGGAGTTCAGCGGCTACGCCCAGCAGCTCACCTATGGCCTGGACAGGATCAATGCCTGCCTGCCGCGCGTCTACGAGCTTGCCCTTGGCGGCACAGCCGTCGGCACTGGTCTCAACACCCACAAGGGGTTCGCCGAGAAGGTATCCAAGCGCATTGCCGACCTCACATGCCTCCCCTTCGTGAAGGCTCCGAACTTCTTCGAGGCTCTCGGCGCTCGCGACGCCATGGTGGAGGTGCACGGAGTACTCAACACGATCGCTGTCAGCCTAATGAAGATTGCCAATGATATCCGTCTGCTGGGCTCGGGTCCGCGCTGCGGCCTGGGCGAGCTCATGCTGCCGGAGAACGAGCCGGGCAGCTCGATTATGCCTGGCAAGGTGAATCCCACTCAGTGCGAGTCGATAACTATGATCTGTGCCCAGGTGATGGGCAACCAGGTGGCTGTCTCCATCGGTGGTGCCACCGGACACTTTGAGCTAAATGTCTTCAAGCCCCTCATCGTGTCCAATGTTCTTCGCTCCATTCGTTTGCTGGGTAAGTGGGGATTTTCACCAGTGAGTACTAAAGTACCAACTTATTTGATTGTCCTCCGCCTTTGCCTGCAGCCGATGGGAGCAAAAATTTCAGCAAGAACTGCGTGGAGGGTATCAAGCCAAACAATGAGCGCATTGCTAAGATCATGAACGAGTCACTTATGCTGGTGACGGCCCTAAATCCGCACATTGGCTACGACAAAGCCGCCGCAATTGCCAAGACGGCACATAAAAACGGAACCACCCTCAAGGAGGAGGCCCTAAAGGCTGGCGTCACTGAGGAGCAGTTCAAGGAGTGGGTCGATCCGAAGAAGATGCTGGGCCCCAAATAGTTTTCTTTTATTCTTATTAAATTTATACGTTAGCTCCAATAAAGCTCAATTGCAATCGATATTTCCTCTGTATCATCCCTATACCCATCCATCGCCGATAGATAATGCAACCCTGGTACTGCCAGCGACAGCTGTATTTGTTGTATTTGTATTTGTGTTTGTGAGTATTTCTTTGTCTATATCGCAATATTCTTGCTTCGAAGAGAACCCAAATCCGCAAGAATTCAAAAGTATAAAAACAAGCAAGTGTCTTCTGCACTGCCAGCAACGGTTTTTCCGCCCAGTGCGCCGATTCAGTTGGCCGACGAGGCTATACTATACGCGACTCCAGTGCTGTACTCGATTATCTAACGACAATATCGATGTATTAGGAATTTGGCTTTGCCTTACATATGTACATATGTGCTTTCGACCAGATTCAGAGTGCGGTGATTCAAGTAGGCAGAACAACAGACAACACATATTTTAGGCAGGCAAGGGGATTTGGAAATTTAAAGTCTTACTAAAAAGAATATTCTATCTAGCATCACACCATAAGAAAATTTGAAAAACTTTCAAATTCGTTTCG
Source organism: Drosophila bifasciata (assembly GCA_009664405.1). Classification (NCBI taxonomy): domain Eukaryota; kingdom Metazoa; phylum Arthropoda; class Insecta; order Diptera; family Drosophilidae; genus Drosophila; species Drosophila bifasciata. The sequence continues at coordinate 15,556,162 of CM019041.1, forward strand.
CCACCAAGTTTTGATTACCTTTTCCAACCAACCTTTTTTTTCGTTATTGCAATTGGTTCATGGTTCATTTTACGACGCAAAAACACAAAACATACACACACACAAGCACTCCAGACTGCAGCAGCTGTTTGCAGACGCGCACACACACACCCTTTATATGATTAAAGCGACTACCATCGTACCGTTAATAAATTAAATAGAGAAGGGCAGGTGCGTGGTGCAAGGCGACAAACAGAGACGGACGCCCCCGCAGGCGTAAAATAAAATTAAAGGTGAGCTCATGCCAATGGATATGCACAATTTGCAACCATTAACGATCGCATCCACTGCTGTTCACAGGCAGCAATCCGGCCGTAGGGAAAAATGTCTGTGAGACTGTTGACCGTGCGACTGATCAAACATGGTCGCTACATTCTGCGCAGCTATTGTCACCGTGAGATACACGCCAACATTTTGGAACCAAACCCTTTGAAAACACGCAGCAAGCGAGGCTTTCCCCTACCATCCTCCGCCGCGAATGTAGCGCGGGTAAGTCCCAGAGTACGAAGCCAACTTGCATTCATGGTAACCCAATCGTGCATCCATTCCTGCAGAACGCACCACAGCAGGTAGCCAGGTCAGCTCCACCGACGGCCAGTGTCTTGCCAAGCAATGGAGTCCCTGCCGGTGGGAGCGGACTGTTCCGCATCGGGCAGCATGCACGGAGGCTCTTCATCGACAACATATTGAGTCGCGTGACCACTAACTACTCCGAGGAGCTCCGCAAGCGGGCCACACGTAAACTATTCTATGGCGACTCGGCTCCGTTCTTCGCTCTCATTGGAGTGAGCCTCGCCACCGGATCGGGGGTTCTCAGCAAGGAGGATGAGCTCGAGGGCGTTTGTTGGGAGATACGCGAAGCTGCGAGCCGCCTGCAGACCGCATGGAACAAGGACGAAATCTCCGAGACCCTCGACACCAACTTTACTATCGACGACCTCGAAGTAGGAGCGCCTATAGCCAAGGGCTGTGCGGCAGTTGTCTACGCGGCTAACTTCAAGAAGGGCCAGGAAACAACACCTGCCTCAGATCGTGGCAATCCCGAAGTGCCCCAAACCACATCTGTGTATTCTGGAGCAAGTGCGTCGACTGAATGGCGTCATGAGATGATGTCGCCGCTGCAGAATATGTCCCGGTTTGTGCACAATTTCGGGGGCTCTGTAGACAACATCTTGAACTATAGCCAACCCTCGGCGGCCACCGACTTTGTGGGCGCTTTGAAGCGAGAACAGGAGCGCGAGTCCGTCCCAGAGGATCACCCACAGCCTGCAGGCATGCCCCCTGCCTACAACATGGTAAAGCCCGATGATATTATCCCGTGTCTGACCTGCATTGAATTCTTTTAATATCTTGCCACAGCAGAACCCACGGATGGATACCAAACTGGAAAACTCCATCCACACCTATCCCCTTGCCCTCAAGATGATGTTCAACTACGACATCCAGAGCAACGCTCTGTCCATACTCCGCGCCATGTATAAGGAGACGGTACCGGCCCGCCAGCGGCGAATGAACACGGCAGCCGAGGAGTGGGAGCGCCTGCTGCAGAACCAGACCCTTGTGTTGCCGCCGCACCCGAACATCGTGTGCATGTTCGGCTTCTTCTGCGATGAGGTGCGCAACTTTCCCGACGGTCATCTGCTCTACCCGATCGCCCAGCCACAGCGGATCAATCCGCAGGGCTATGGCCGCAACATGTCCCTGTACTTGCTCATGAAGCGCTACGACCATAGCCTGCGCGGCCTGCTCGACGACCAGGAATTGAGCACCCGCACTCGCATCCTGCTGCTGGCGCAAATGCTGGAGGCTGTCACCCACCTCAGTCGCCACGGGGTGGCCCATCGCGATCTAAAGTCCGACAATGTGCTTATCGAGCTCCAAGATGACGAGTCGCCCGTGCTGGTTCTATCCGACTTTGGCTGCTGCTTGGCGGACAAGGTGCATGGCCTGAGGCTGCCCTATGTTTCTCACGACGTCGACAAGGGAGGCAATGCTGCATTGATGGCACCAGAGATTTTTAACACGATGCCGGGTCCGTTTGCGGTGCTAAACTATGGCAAGGCCGACCTGTGGGCCTGCGGGGCTCTGGCCTACGAGATATTCGGAATGCGCAATCCCTTTTACTCAAGCAGCGGGGGCCTCGCACACGAGCGCGGGGAGCTCACATACTCGCTACGGAACAGCGACTACAAGCAGGAGCAGCTGCCGCCCATGACCGATTCGTGCCCGCCGCTTCTCCAGCATCTGGTCCACAACATCCTGAACCCCAACCCGTCCAAGCGGGTCAGCCCGGACATTGCGGCCAACGTGGTGCAGCTCTTCCTCTGGGCGCCCTCTAACTGGCTCAAGGCTGGTGGCATGCCAAACAGCTCCGAGGTGAGTCGTCTCTCTGTCCCAGTCCTTGCTCAATCACTCAACCCGAAGTGGTTATCGGTCGTTCTTGTCTCTTGCAGATTCTCCAATGGCTGCTCTCGCTCACCACTAAGATAATGTGCGAGGGGCGCCCCCAACTCCACCTGGGCACCGAAAACATGAAGATTGACGGCGGAGCCAGCACGGGCGGGCGGAGAGCCTACGTGGAATATCTGCTGATCTGCAGCTTTCTGGCGCGCGCTCGCCTGCGTCGCATTCGCGGCGCCCTCAACTGGATCCAGAACGTGGTGGCCCCGTAGGCCCCGCGCATGCAGATGTTTCGTTTACTTGTTACTCTGAGAAAATCAAAAGGAAAAGCGTGTGATACCTATATTTTACATATGTATTTATAAACAACTCGAAATTAACCGCACGCCCACCATATCCTCTATTGAGCGTCTATCCCTAGGCTGGTGAGCAGGCCCATCAGGTCCTGGCTTTGGCCCAGGAACATCTTTATCTCGGCAAAGTTCTCGCGACGCGGACTCATGTCGATGAGGTTGATATGACCGCCGGTGCACTGAACCGTCACTGATCGCTTGCCGCCAAAATCGAATACATAAAGCGTCTTCGAGTCGGCGTCGAGTGTGGGCATTAATGTCCAGCCAAGATTATGGAGGTTCTGCGCTATGCAGGCGAAGGCGTCCTCCACATTTTTCTCATTACCTGAGGAGCAGACAGTTCACATTGTGGGGGTTGATGGGATTATGTTTTGCTTGGAACCTACCCAAAGAGTTTATGCGCATTTGGAGCGCTTGCTCTTCCAGCTGGGCTTCCTGGTGGTCTTTGATCAGCTTCACGGTGCGGTCGTTGAAGGCGATGGATGTCTCTGGCCAGGACTTGACCTGCTCGATACTCTCAATGGTATCGTTCACGAATTTTATAATGTGCTGGTGGGCCTCCTGGATGCTGTTTAGCTCCTGCTTCAGAGATTTTGTGTTGATGTCTTTCATTTTTTTTTGAATCTGCGATTGTTTTGTTGGGTCGTTCATGAACTAACTATTCACTGGAGTGAACGAACTGCTAATCAGTTCACGATAGTCGTTCGTTTTGATTGCGCTTATCGATACAAAATGCGCATATCTCTGTAGCTTGCAGGGTGAGTTGCGTAGAGAGGGAAATAGGTTGAACAGCAACTAAAGTAACGAAAACCTCGTAATATGAACACAATTTACATTTATTTTTTTAAGAGGCAAGATGAACACTGCTTACGCACATTTTGTGGTCATAGAAGGAGCAGGTCGCCATGTGCATTAGTCCGTCGTTCTCGGATATACTTGGATCCCAGTCGGCGCCATAACAAATGCTCGAGTGTTCGTCGTATGTGCCAATCACCGTCAGTGCTGAATCCTTCAGATCGAGTTGAACGACGCTAAAGTTCTTGTACATACAGGCGGCCAGGATGACATCCTGTCGATTGGGATGAGGCTTGAGGCGCCAGATGCCGCCCCCCAGATTCACTTCGGCCAGCGAGCGTTTCATGGCGCGCGTGTCGAAGAGACGCAGCTGCTCGTCATAGCTGCCCGTGAGTAGGTGGTGCTCGTGCTGCGGATGGCTAAGCAGGCAGGTAACGCCTGCCTGGTGCGCCCTGTTCGTCCACGCACGCTGCTCCGTTCGCAAATCATGGGCCAGCAAGAGGCAATCGTCGCCACCACTGTACACGCGCTGCGGTGTCCAGCGGTCGAACGCACAGGTCCAGGCTTCAAAGCCGTGCGCATTCCATGCTCTCAGAGCGAACAGCTTTCCCTGCGGGGTGTAGCGCAAAATATTGATGTTGCCCTTCGAGTCCGAGACTACCAGCTGCACTGCATCTCCATCGCGTTGCCAGTCCAGGGCTAGGGCCAGTGGCGCCTCAGCAGTTGGCTCTGCAGCCGTCAGACCCAGGCACGTGCGACTTTGCAGCTGCTTTTCATCCGCCAGCAACTCGTAGATTTCTACCTCTCCTACGGCGTTGGCTGTGGCCAGGAATGGGCCGCTGCCGCTGCTCCATGCTGGCAGCCACTTCATGTCCAGTATGGCCGCCGTCTCAATGCTTTGCAGCCGCACCAGTGCTCCGCTCTCAGCCTCGAAGTGGTAGAGGTAAACGCGTCCCTTGCGTGGGCGGCTCTTGGTGGTGGCTTCTTCCTCCTCCGTTTGAACCAGCTGGTAAGTTCCGCAGGCAAAGTAGTGGGCATGCTGATCATCCTGGGCACACCACTCCACCGAATCGGCCGAATATTCTGTGTCCACGCTGTGCAGTGTTTTGAACTTGGCCATTTTTAGAGCTGGCAGAGTGGGAATCGATTTCGATTTTGTGACGGCTATCGATAGAACCCATGCACCCACCCGGAATTTAAAAAATATGCATCTCTTATTAGATTTATTTGTATTTTTTGCTAATTTAAAAAATTAATAATTAATACATACATCTACTTAGTGATCTGGTTACGCGCTACATAATCTGGACTATGATTAGTTGATCTCTCTTCACATTTAGCTGTGCCGTTCTCCGCCGTACAGCACCTTTTCTCCCCACCATAGTCGTGACTGCAGTGCAGGGCGCACTGCTCCTCCATGCTTCCATTTCCTGAGGGGATTGAATTCCTCTCCATATTGGCTCTTCTTTCGGGGGCGTCACAGTTGCTTGAGTTCTGCTTGAGCCACCCCTCTGGCTGAAAGGTAAATGTGGCGTATGCTTAAAACAAAACCAAGCATCCTTGTGTAAACATATCCACTCGTCCTCTTAGTCCCTTTCACTTTTTACACGGACAAACAAAATATTCCACAACGAAAAGAAAACACGCTTATTCCTAGCTATAGACACTGTTCCGCACCAACCTCTCCGTCTTAGGCTCTCTTGAGCCCCATGGACTAAGCGGTCGACAGGTTGAGCAAACCCAAACTTGGATAGCCGGGTTCACCGCACCTCATTCACCCTCTCTGCGCCACTGCGTACCGCTTGGATCGATCGCTTATCTAGCGATTCATGGCGCGACTGTGGCGCCTTCTCGACTCTCATTTGGTCTTCATCACGATGATCGGCTCGAGTATCTTCAGCATGTCGTTGTTCTCGGGAGCTCCGGTGCCATTGCCACCACCACCGCCAGCATTGGATCCCCCACCGGACCCAGAACCTCCTACTGTCACTCCTGCACCGCCGCTGGCAGCGGCATAATCCTTGACTGTCTGCAGCTTGCTGTAGCCTTGCTGGTGCTGGCCGAGCGTCACCAGGCGGTGCTGCTGATTCAGCACGATGGCCTCATGATGGGGATGCTGCTGGAGGTTGCCGGCAATCTGCTGGATCTCGTGCTGCTGCAGCTGAAGGGTCGCAAGTTCGTCGTTGGAGCCATCTCCGTCCAGCTGCGAGTCCGACTTGACCACTGTTACGAAACTGTCGCCGGACCCAACGCCTACGCCGTCATCCGTCTCGTACAGCTGTTCCGAGGTCTCCTCCTCCGTCTTGGCCCGGAACTCGGCGCTAGCGGAGCTGCTGCGCGGCGTGTGGCTGCGCATGCGTCGCATCCGAGCGTATTCAGCCTGTTTAGAAAGCCGCTCCTTGCGCTCATCGTTGTTTTCTGTGGCTCGAATCTGGGCGCGCTTCAAGCGTGCCCGCTCGCTCAATTTCTGCAAGCGCACAGCCCGCTGTTCCGGCGTCTCGTTCGCCCGCACCGCCCGCTGGTGGGCTGCCATCTTGTCTAGGCGTAAGCGCTTCTCATCATCCGTTTCGTACTTGTTGGGGCCACTGCGCCTAGGCGTACCCGGCGACCTGGTGTCCCCGTCCGCCGTGGAATGTACATGTATGTGGCCCTGGGACCCTCCCAGATCCTGTTGCTGCGTCGGCTGGGAAAGTGGCCGGCCGCGCCTTGGAGTGGAGCTCAGCTGGGGAACGGCGAGCATCTGGTTTAGCTCGTGCTCCAGCAGGGTGTTTACCTTCAGCTGCTCCTCGCCGCCCGAGTGGCTCACCATTACGTTCTTTCTCGGCCTTCCGCGACCAACCGTCGACACGATCTGCTCCTGCGGCTGCTGGGGTTGCTGCTGCTGATGGCCCAGGCTTGTGACGGTCAGCGTGGGATTGGTGGAGGTCGCCGTGAGGATGTTGTACTGGCCCGTCGAAGTGGGACTGCTCCCGCCGCTGGCACTGGTAAAGTGGACCGGGGTGAAGGGCGGTGGCACTGCGCTTGGCCCGATTCCCAGCTGGAAGCCATTGTGGTACATGGGGTAGTAGGCGGTTGTGGTGGTGGTCCCACCGGCTCCCCCCGTTGACACAGCCCCTCCCCCGGCCGCGCTCACGTTCGACGTCGTCACGGTGGTGCTGGCTGTGTTCGTATTGCTGGGAAAGGTGGCCAGGTAGGGGAACTGGTTGTAGAGGGGCGTTGCTTGTCCCGCCGACTTGAGGACCTTCTGCTGCTGGTCGCCCCCGCTGGTAGTCATGATCACCTTGGCCTCGTTTTGTCCCAGACTAACAGACCCGCTGTTCTCGCTGGTCGCACTCGCTCCTGTGGAGGACACCGTTACCGTTCCAGCTGCTGCATTGTTCCCATTGGACGACTGCGCATTTTGGTGAGGTTGACGGTGCGTGTGCGGCAATAAACGGAGAGAGAGAGAAAGAGATAGAAAGTGAGGTTAGATCAGCTGCCTTGATCACTGCTTGGTAAAAGTGAATGCATGAATGAATGAATGTGAGAGAGATGGTAATGATATTGGCGACGATGAAGCAGCGCGACCACACACACACACACACGCGCGCAGAAGCAGGCGCGAGCGTACGGCGAGCAGCGGAAGAGAACAACTGTTGGAAACGCATCGAAAGGACATTTCCACTGCATTTCTTTCGTTTCCATCGTGGAAATTCCAAATCGAATTAAAAGACACTTTTTTTAGATTTGGTTCTTGTTGGTAAAAGTTTCTTGATTTGTTTCCATTTTCATTACATCTCTTCTACATTATCTACACTCTAAATTGTTAATTAGTTAATTTTAGACTGTTCCTACGACCCCGCTCCCACCGGTTAGGTCAGAGTTTATGTTTGTGCGCCTGTGTCTGCCAGTGTGTGCGTGTGTGTTAGGTGAAAGCGAATAAAAGTGATCAGAACAAATAACCAACAACAATTGAAAAACATTAACAAAACGGAAAAAAACGTGTCAAAATTGGCGGGGGTTGGAATGGGCGTTGGGTCGATGGCCCATTCCCGTTAAGGAACGAAAAAAGCAACTCTGACTCCTGCTGCAGCTCTGCCTGTCTTTCTCGGTCTGTCTGTCGTGTATTGTGTCTGTGAGCGTATTGAAACGGAGCTTTCGAGCTCTAGCTCGACCTCGAATTCAATTTCAATCTTTGCCTGTTGCTTGTGGGCTGCGCTGCGCTGCGGTGTGTGTGGAAGGAGCTATCGACGACGGTATCGATCTACCCGATCTCTGCTATGGCTGCTGCATACGCACCTGAAGTTCCTGCTTCTTGGCGTACTTGTGCGGATACAGTTCCAACGGACCGGAAGCAATGCTGAAGTGGGGTACGTGCGCCTGCAGCAGCTTGGGTCCCTTGCCGGGGTCCTCGCCGTAGATCTGCTGTACGAATATGCTGCCCTGATCGCCGCCACTCTCCAAAAGAGTGGCCGTCACCTGCTGCTGATGCTGGCCGGCAATGGCGTACCGCTGCTGCACCTGCTGCTGCTGTTGGAGCTGTTGCTGCTGCGCCTGCTGCTGGAGCTGCTGTTGCTGCTGTTGGGGGGTCTGAGGCTCCTGCTTGAGTTGCATGGGCGGACGAGCGATGCCATGGGCGATGAACATGCCCTGGCCGTTGAACGCCTCATAGGTAATGGCCGAGATCGAATGCTGCATCTGCAGGTCCTCGCCGACAGCCTGGGGCGTGCTGGCACTGCTTCCGGGTCCTGCTCCAGCGCCGGGTGCGGGCGTGCTCGATGCCTGAGGGGCGGATACCGTCGTAACGTTTGCCTGGTTTAAATTAATATTATGTTCATTATTACAATTGGCTGCCGCCGCTGCGGCGGCTGCTGCTGCTGCTGCAACAGCCAACACCTGCTGTTGCTGCTGTTGTTGTTGCTGCTGCTGCTGGGCGGTCGTCGTTGCCGTTGACGATGAGGAGGACGTCGTCGTAACCACCACCGACGACACGGCACCGTGCACATGCTTCAATATCTTTTTCTTTTCTCTGACCTTTTTGGCGTAGTCGTTCAGCTTTCTCAGTCTATCCTTGCGCTCCTCCGGTGACTCGTTGGCGATCCGCTGCCGCGCCCGTGCCGCCATCTCGGCCAGCCGCAGTTTCCGCTGGTCGGACGACTCGCTGGCCCGGTACATGCGCATCCGCTCGGCCAGTTTAGACAGCCGCTTCGACCGCTGATCGGGCGACTCCATGGCCCGGCGCAGCCTCTGCCGCGCCGCATTTCTTACCAACCGCATTGCCCGCTCGATCTCCGACTCGTTCTGGCGCCGCTGCCGGTTCGCCTCCGCATTTCGCAGCAACCGCTTCCGGTACTCGTCTTCGCTCTCTCGCTGTCGTCGCTCGCGCATTCTCTCAGCATTTCTGGCCAGGCGGCGCTGGCGGGCCTCGGGGCTCTCGTTCCAGCGCTGTTGATGCGTCGACGTTCCAGTGATTGAGGCGGAGCTGGCACTCACGCTCGACGTGGGCCCTAACGGCGTAGGCGGCGGCTGCTGTTTCAATGACAATGGCTGCTGATGTGTGTAGGCGGCGGGTAAACTGAGCTGCAGCTGTTGGTGCTGGAACTGAAGCTGATCCTGCTGCTGCTGGAGATGATGCTGCTGCTGTTGCTGGAACTGGTGCTGCTGATGATGCTGTTGCTGCTGAACTTGCTGGTGCTGTTGCTGCTGCTGCTGGAGCTGTTGCTGGTGATGGGTGGAGAGGGGTACCAACAGCGCTGAGGGATGCTCGATGAGTAGACGTGCATTGGGTCCATTGATAGCCAGCACATGGGTGGCGTACTGCTGCTGCTGCTGGGGATGCTGCTGCTGCTGCTGTTGGTGATGGTCAAGTGTGGGCTCTATTTTTATCCCATTGGGATCTGGTTCCATTATTGGTCAAAGCCGGAACAACAATCGAAATTGTCGTCTCCCTGGTCAACAGTGCTTTTGATGGTGGGGCTCCTGGCAAATGTATTTGGACTTGGATTTGGATTTTGATTTCGGTTTGATCTTCTCGCGACTGCTCCTGAGATGCCTCATCTAACGGCCGTAACTTGGTGAGTGGCTCTTTTCCTTTCCCTCTCTCTCTCACTCTCTCTCGCTTTCTCTGTCTCCCTCTTTCACTTTATCTATCTATATCTTTTGTGCTCTACTTCTTCCTCTGTGTTTGTTTTGTTTGCCGTTTCCGATTTTTGTCGTTATATAAAGAAATATGTGTGCGTCCGCTCTCTCTCTCTCGGTTTCCTACTCATCGCTCTGCCAGCCAGTTGTTGATTTCTCTTTCCGCTTCTTTCACCTCTTTTGCGCATTTGTCTCGTCCGCCTGTCAATCAATTCGCAATACCTTTCGAAACGATGATCGTTCGTCCTTCTCCTCCTTTCTTACTTCCAATAAGATCTATCTTTGAAGCACATGCAAATATGACGAGAATACAAAATATATCATTCATGGGGGAATAAAGTATGGGGGGCAGACGGGTTTGCGTCTGCGCTAACTTGATTGCGCACCTTTCGCACCCAGCGTCGACTTCCGATTTTGCGTAATTGCACTCTGTGAATAATTGGTCGGCGCGCGCGCCTTTTTGTGCGATAATTGGTATATTTTTGCTCTTTTCGGTTTTTCTCTTTCCGCTTCTTTCTTTCTCAGTACTAGTTGGTGCGTGCCGCGGATGCTTCTTCTTCCATTGTGAGTGACAATTGGCGCCGCCGCTGACTGCCAGTGACTTCCAATCCAAGTGGTGGGGCTTCCAGTACTTCCAATCGATTTTTCACATGATTATGTGTATATGTACAGCCGCACACACACACACATACACTCTCCCATGCACGCATACACCATCAACTGGCGTCTGTACTCGTGTGTGTCTTTTTTCTTTTCTGTCTATTTTGCATGTGTTTCGAATACAAAAATTATATTCTGTGAGTTTCCACTGATTTGGGTATTGCGTTAATAAAAGAAGAACTCAAGCCTTCTGTTGTTCACTAGCCGATGATTGGTTTTGACTGACGATTGGGCCCGTCATTCGGCATTTCATCTATAAAATTGCACATCTGCTGGGGTTCTCGGTCGCAGATTACTGGGTTTATTCAGGGGCCGTCTCTTTTCCGCATTTCGCATTACGACGACTAACAATTCTCGCAAATTTTTTGGAATACTTTTGGATCGTTTAAGAACAACGGGGCGAAAAACGCGCAAAATTTCCGGCTAAAACGCGCAGTCAAATGCAGCGCTGCGTCAACACAACACACATTAAAAAATGACCACAATTGGTTCGAAGTGTGTGTGCGCGTGTCTGTATGTGTATATAGAGTCGCGATTCGATGATCTGGCAATTCCATTCCAGTCAAACGCAACACGCAATACAGATATCGGATGACGGCTATCGATAGATTGGCGCGCAATCGCTTAACTTATTGCACACCACTAAAATGTGGCGCAATCATACGATTCTATTGCTTATTTAATTCGCTATTTCATTATAAATGATTATTATTTAACGAAACACCCCACCCCTAGTGGCGATTTCAGATTGTTCATTGCCAAACGCAAAATTTAAAAATTGTGAATGCAATTTTATTTAAGAATATTCGTTTTGTTTTCTCATATCTCTTTTTTGTTGTTGTCTGTGTTTGTGTTGTTCTCTTGAGTGTATATGTATACATATTGCATATTGCAATACGCAAAAAAATGTATTTAATCTTAGGTTTACAATAAAACAATTGCTAAAAATATGATTAAGACACACAACCAAGGAAAACCAATTTGAAATTTCGACTAGAACTTAATTGTTACCTTTATTAATAATGTAATGTTAATATATCATTGTTTTTTGTTGTTTTGTTTTTTTTTGTTTGTCTGTAATTTCCTTCAATTTAAAGGGAACTTACTATACATTATTTCTGTTTGTTTCTGAGAATTTGGGCTTTTGGGTGTGGATTTTGGGAGAGGGTGTGTGTTGTGGGTGATGTGGAAGGATTGCGTGATATAACAAAAATTGCGTTATACATAATGCCTAGCAACGGATCATTTGTACATTTGTGTGTATCCACATATGCCCCAGTCAAGTGTGTATGCATATGCGGTCCTTATGTGCCCGTCAATGTCCGTTTTGGGTTACATGGTTACACACTACAACACACATATGGGGGTTGGTTGCTCTGATGGCGTCTCAAGCGTCAGGGTGCGTCACGAGAGTTGCGGTGTGCCAATTCGAATGAGAGGCCTCAACTGCCATGGTGTGACTGTGACTGACTCCAGACTCCACTAGAGTTCCTCTAGTCGGTTAATGGTTACAGATGCGTCTAAATTGTAAAGAGGGTAATTCTTACACAGCTGAAATTCGAGGGTCACGTTCGCAACACCCACGTATTGCTTTACCTTATTGCAGCTAGATCGGATCAATATATCAGTCTGAATGATTAATAGTCTGAATATGATTTGGTCATCCCTCCCTCCCACTGTTGAAAGTTTAGAAGACACTCCTACCGCACTGATATGGCGGGCGGGGACACTTGTTGCCTTTGCCCTCCTGCATCTTGAGCCCCTTGAACCGTTGGACGACGTCCATCCCGAGTGCCATTCTCAAATATTTATGTACAGTTACAGTGAGGAACCCTAATATGTTGTCAATGTAGGGTTGAAGCTCCTTCTGGCTTTTTCGTGCGTGCTCGTGTGTGTGTGTGTGTGTGTGTGTGTGTGTGTGTGTGTGTGTGAGTACGCTTTTGAGTGACGTGACGTGAACATACATTTATGTGTATGTATGCATGTGTATGTTCTTGTGTGTTTCTGTGTGCTTATGTGTATACATATGTAGCTATGTATGCATGTATGTGTGTATATATATGTATGTATTTATATATCGTACGAATATAATGCATGCATTATAAAAATACTTTACTTTACTTTACTTTACTTCATCATGTTAAATTGTTAACTTAAAAAAAAAATTGCCAGCCCTATATCTATGTAAATGTGCCACCGTCGTATTCCGTATTCCGTATTCAGATCCTGCCAGCCATCCGCCTCCTGTTTTCTCACTTTCCTTTTGGATTCCCAACTGGTTTCTGGTCTCTCTTCTAATCCGGGTTTGCTTTCGCTCTACATACATATGTATACAATATATATAATTTATAGATGTCTAAAACGACGCCGATGTTCCGATCCTTTGCAGCACTGCCTCCGCTCAACCGGTCTCTCCATCTCTCTCCTTCCCACTGCTTATCCTTCTTCTCTGTGTTTTTCTTTGTCTGGAGCCAGCTCCAAAGGTTTGCCGCGCACTGCTTGCACCGCGTTTACACAGCCTGTCTCCACTGCACTTGCACTGCTTCCCCAGCTGATCCTCTCCAGACATGTCTGTCTGCGTATTTGTGTGTGTCTGTGTGTGTAACTCTGTGTTTGTGTGTGGTGTTAGTAGCCCTTTAGCCGATCCGCTAGCGGCGGCTTTATGACCTTGGGCGCACTGGCCCTCGCCACCCGCATCCGCTCCGCCGCCTTGGCCAGACGCTTTTTCCGTTCGTCCGACGTCTCGCTGGCCCGTCGCAGACGCTGCCTGGCGGCATTCTTCATCAGTCTTAGGGTTCTTTGTACTTCGTTTTCGTTCTGGCGACGGACGCGATTCGCCTCGGCATTCTTTGCCAACCGGAGGCGGTACTCCGCCTCCGACTCCTTGGCTCGCTTGTCCCGCATCCGAGCCGCGTTCCGTTCCAGGCGGCGTTCACGGGCTTCGATCGATTCGTTGCTGCGTCGACGAGCCGCCTTTTGGGCGCGCGACGATTGCGACAGATGGCCACCGCCAACGCCGAGCCCGACTCCAAGGATCCCACCAGCACCACCACCGCCACCACTTGGGCCGCCGACAACGACAACTCCCGTGGAGAGATGATGGTGCAGGGGATGCGGCGCCTGCTGGTGCTGCCCGCCAACGTTCTGTTCCTGCGAGTGCTGCTGCTGTTGCTGGTGGGGATTGCCCGCCTGCTGCTGCTGAAAGGTGTTCTCCAAATTCAGGACAGCCGCAGCGCTGGCAACGCTGTTTCCCGCCGAACCCGAACCGGATCCCGCGCCCGCTCCTGGTGTGGTGCCTGCACCGCTCCCACTACTGGCTGTGGCAGCGACGGACACGGAGACGGAGGTTGTGGCAGAGGCTGCGGCTGCGGCGGCCGCTGCGGTTGTGCTGTAGTTGTTGTACTCTATGAGGCCCCGGTTCGAGGGGTAGAGATGGTGCATGGGACTCTCATAGCTGAGGTACTCCGGCTTGATGAAAAAGGGGTCGCGAGCGGTGAGCGGCGCCGTCGGCGAGTTGAGGAAGTACAAACGGCTATGGTGGTCTGTGGTTATGCTCCCTCCGCCTCCCACACCCGCGGACATCGAGGGATTGTGCGCTGGGCCGCGACTCTTCCGTTGCGTCGTTGGGGATTGAATTTGCTTCGATTGGATAGCGATGACAATATTGATGGCGCTCTATGTTCCCGATTCCGGTCACGCTCCCAGCTCCCAGCTGCCAGCTGCTGAGATTTATTTCGTTTCTTCGTTTTTGGATTTTACGAATTTGTGTGCCGATTTTTGGCCGCGTTTTGGGAAAGCACAATTAACTGGCTAAACAAATGTGGCGAGTAAACAACAAAAGCGACATAACTAATCAATATGGAAAAAAACTTCCAAATTCTGGTTGGAAGCGCACCTTCCACGACACTTTCGGCTCTGGCCTGCGCGCTGTACACACACACACACCATCACGCATGCACCGTATTCGTGTGGAAGTTTTGTTGGCGCTCGCTTCCAGTGGAGCCAGGGTGGAGAACTTTCCACTGGTCAAAATATCGTTACAGCCGGCACAAGCTGCACAGGGCTGCAATACGAAATGTGGCAACGCCGGCACTAGGCGCGCACGTTTAACTGGTTTTCATAACATTTAAAGGTGCTGTTTTTGTCAATACATAATTTTGAATGTAATATAAATGATAAATGAGAACTCTCATGACACTGTCATAGGGAAGTCGAGGAATGCCATACGGGCATTTCCGCCACAATCATCTTACCTGTTTGTGTATAACTATGAAGAAATAGCATATCTCAGTAGTTTTCATGAGGAAATTATCCTGAAAACTGAAAAAAACTCTTCTTTTAAAGGCATTTTTATATTTAATTATTTTACAAGCAAAACATATATGTACATACATGTAAAATGTTTGATAATTTTGGCTAATTTTGATATTTATTCTTCTCTGTGTTCTACGCGTACGCTCGTTTCCGAAAACATCATTTAATTGTAATTGCTTCGCAGTTGAAGCTGAAGGGAAAAGGGTTGTCAACTGACAATTAGTTTCTTCATTCTGGGTATAATAGTGAACCGATTTGAACCAGATTTGGCAATCTGCATTTCCCGTTTTCTTGTATCTTCAAAATTTTGAATGCCACAGATTTTCGTCCTTTGTGGTGACGGAACGGGACGGGGAGAAATTATGAAATACGCTTGTAACAGTGTGACATGAGTCTGGAAACAAAAGTCTTGGTTTCTCTATTTCTTATAGTCTCTGAGAACTAGGCAATAAACAAGACGGATAGACGGAGAGACATGATTCTATTGATGGTGATCCAGAATATATATAAATAATTAGACTTCGAATACTGCACACCAATACCAATCTCGCCCACCAGCATTATCTCAACAAAACATTACCAACATCATGTCCTTTCTGTCAATATAATCATATCAGCAGATCCCACCTCTTAAACACATGTCGAACTCTAAGTCACATCAAAACAAACATATTTAATAACCGTTAACTTTTGTATCCTCTAGCAATCCTATCCCAGATAACATAAACAAAATCCTACTTTTCTAAAAACCTCTAGCATATTCCACAAAATTAGAAACAACTGTAAATATACACAAACACAAATTGATGCATATGTACACATATCTAAGATATATAATTACAACGTAAGCTAATAATTTATTAAAAATCAATGACAACCAACATAGACGATGCCTCGTAATTAATTCTACTCTATCTCTAATTATAAATAAATACATTTTATAATAATAATTGATTGAAAAAATTGCTTGTTGAAGCATAAGTACATATTACATATGTATGTAAGTAAGAACATATTTATGTACGTACTCCGGCTTTAAATCTCGCAAAATTTTTCCGAATTTCGAAATAAATAGTTCTAGTTCATAGGTTTTTGTTTTTTAGAAGGGAATAATTTTTCTCTCGGAAATGAAAAGAAAAGAGAATCGCAAAAGAAAAAAATGTATGACTTATAGATGCATTAACATAAAATTGATACCATTGCCAGGGCTATTGAGTTTGTGCCTTTTTATACCCGTACTCGAAGAGTAAAAGGGTATATTGTATTTGTGCGAATTGCTGTCTGTCCGTCTGTCCGTCTTGTTTGTCGCCCATTGCTCGGAGGCTATAAGAGCTAGAGGGACCAAATCTTTTTTTCCAAACTGATGTGATATCTCACTCCTAGAAAAATGTTTCAAAATTTCGCCCCGCCCACTTCCGCCCCCACAAAGGGCGCACATCTGTGGCGTCCACAATTTTGAAGATAACAGAAAACGAAAAATGCAGAATCATAGAGACAGCCCATATCTATCAGGGGCCCAAATCTGAATTGGATCGGATCATTAATATAGCCACAATAGAGGAAAATATACGAAAAAACTTCGCTCCTCTCTTTCGCACTCACACAAAATCGAGTCGATTTAGTTTTTCGTAAAATGAACGCCTGGATCTCAGAGACTATAAGAGCTAGAGCAACCAAACTTTTGGCCAAGACTCCTGTGATACCAAACCTGAACAAGTGTATTTCAAAATTTCTCCCCGCCCCCTTCCGCCCCCAAAAAAGACGAAAATCCACAATATTGAAGATAGCAAAAAACTCCAGATCGGATCATTATTATAGCCACAATGATTAAATGAATTTTCAGCAGCAATCCCCCACCTCCTCTTGCGGCGTAAGTCAATTATTGGGGTTGATTGTTGCTGCCACTTTCTTTCACACGCACACTTACGCTCAAACATGCTGCCTCGTGCAGTGTACGTGTGTTGTTGTGAGAACTGATGTAGATGATGTAGATGTAGATGTCGATGACAGATGTAAAAAAATGTAAAATGTAAAAAATGATAAAACCTTTTAAAATTCCACATAAATCACATGTGTACTGACTGAGTACGGGTATAAAAAAAGTAGAGTCGCGTTCGAAGCGACTCCGTACGTTCTTTCTCGTTTACAAATAATTTTTGTTATTTGCCTTTCCTCTCCTTTTGTTAGCCTTTCCTTCTTGGTATATTTATGGTATATTTATGGAGTATTTTTGGGCTCATACTTGAAACGCAAAAATAAGTCGGAAGAGCTTAAATTATGTCATCCTGGGCCCAATGCTTGCAACGGCCGATAAGTTGAATTTTTTTTTGTATTTAGTAGGGTTATAATATTCTTGCTGACCCCGAAATTCGGGATCGATATACAGATCAGAGAACGGCAAAAACACATTTTTCTTGATTTATTCATGAGCTATAGTTATTTTTGACATGCAATCGCTCAAAAGTACTCGGAGTTGAATAAATTATAAATGAATAAATGAAGCTCGTGCTGGCAAACGCTTCGTTTGGATCACCTTCATGCTTGGGGCATGATGCAATTATATAAAGGTGGTCTGATCCTGCAACACGCTCTCTTTTCGGGACTCGTTTGTATGCAAATACAACAAAAAGCTTCGCTGTGATTGAATGTGGGTCAGTATGTTGTTGTTAAAAGCTGAGAGTACTAGCTAGCTAGTAATATTACGCCGAACATCAAAATAGGGGAATGTAATTAGTATGTATTTTAATACAGTTTCAAAATGACCGCCGAACTGCATTTAGGGCACAAAAAATACCGAAAACTTTTGGTACACCATCGCTCTCTCAAATCGTGCTGGATTGTAATATTTCTCTCTTTTTTGAAGTGCCATTCGTTTGCTCTCTCTCTCTCTCTCTTTGTGGTGACTTCCCCTCTTTATCATGCATATTGCTAAAATTGTTCCATATGTAAAATTGTTTCTAACGGGAACCAGTGCTGCCAACTTTTCATCAGGAAAAAAAGACTTGAACAAGACACAAAAAAAGCTGAAAAATTACAGAAAAAAGCAAAAAAAGCGTAACTTTTGGGTTTACCAATTTTTTATTTCTGTAATATTTTATAGGGTTTTTACTGTAAGACCGCTGTTAATTCGTCTAACTCAGCGTAAGTGTCTTCCGTACGACTTGGTCGCACCAATCAAGCGAAGATAATTTTTGGGCACATCATAATCGAAACATAATGTACAGTAAAATAAAAATTAGTAATATCCTTTCACTCCCAATAATACTCGTTGATAGCTACTTCTAAGGCAAATTCCCCTTGCCCCCCAATAAATTGTGGCTCAGCGGAGTTTTATGTCATTCACAATTGGGATACTGAGGCAGTCGCTGAGGCTGAATGCACAAGTCTTCGGAAAAATGACGCGCCAAAACATTCTTAATGATGCTGGTGCATTTAGTTCGAGGCAGCTTAACTCGCCCTGCAGCTCCAACATCAAAATGTTTGTTGCACAATTTGCCCAATTGATCTATTTGAGCCATGGCGGTTTATTGAGCAATAGGAGCTTCCTGCTCAACAGTTTTAATAGGCAAAATTCCAAAATGTTTTTTGTTCTGTTGTGTGAAGCCGGTCCTTTAACTCGTGTGCTTATTAATTTTTGCATGAGCGCGCAGATCACAAAGTTTGGCTATTATTGTGATTTTGCAATAGCTGCAGTATACCTATGCTCATCAGTGTCGTATTTTCTTGCCCAAGCTTTAAGTTCGTCGCTTTTAAGCCAAGCATCGCGACACTTCTGCTTATATTCTTTAGACTTTCGCGCACATAAAGATGCTAGAATGGTATAGAGATGATAGTATTCTTAAAACTAGAGGTGGAGTTGCAAAAATATGACTAGACTCATACTTTTTGATTCAAGTGTAGCAACATTACAAAAAGCGGAAAAAAGCCAAATACCATTCTAAAAAATCCAAAATGCCAAATCCTTACTGCAATTGCCAAAATTTACCCGCGGTTGGTCTTCAAAAAAAACCGAGATTTTACGGTAAAAAAGCGGAATCGGCAGCACTGACGGGAACGCATGGACATATGGAATGTGGAAACAATAAATCTACATTCCATATGTCCCGTTAGACACATTTAAATTTTATGGGAAACATTTCAGCAGCATTTTTTTTTGTTGCAATTTTGGCACGGAAAGCAACAACCTGCATACCGTCTAAAAATAGATATGTTCAATAGAGGAAATGTTTGTAATCTTAGGCTCCAATGAAAGCAGTAGCTTCTCAATCTCTGTTTTAAAGCTATCTCAACGAAATTTTGAATTTTATGGCATTCGTACAGACACCATGAATAGGTATGCGGACAAAAAATATACATATACAAAATATCAGTAAAATGCATGAATGGGTCAAACACATTTCAATCCACAAAAAATTAATGTTTCAAAGCCGCTTGAAAAACAGAATGTTAACATTAATTTAGGGAAACAGGGTATACAAAGACCCGTACTATAGCTCGACCAGCGTTATAGGTTGACTAGCGACACCTACGTTTTATGCATTGACCTTTTCAGCTAACAAAAAAAGAAAACCCTTAATATTAACCAATGTAGATAATGATGATTTCTCAATCATATACAAATATATTTTCAGTGCTGAGAGACCCAGTTGGCTGGTAATATTAAACCGAATATTAAAATCGGGGATTATAATTTCCGATCAAATAGAAGCAATGATTAACCCAGTGTCGACCACAGGGTATTTCAATTTAGCCAAGAATGGTATAAAACTTGAAAAGTTTTAACGAAGCTCAGGTAAAAGATATCGTTGTTTTTGTTTTTCGCGGCTTAGTTAAAGGTTTTTCACTAGTTGAATAGAGGCGGGTTAACTGGGATAAGTACTTTTTTCAGTATATTTACTGGATATTTTAAAAGTGATAAGGTATATTTCGGTATATTACTGAGAGTCAGTCGGTATATTTGATCGATAAGTCCGCGGTCACACTGTTTGGTTCTGTCTCTGCCGCCGCGGCTCCATTAAAAACTATAACTAAACTTAGACTAGTAACAGCAACAATATGTGTGTTTCATGTTGCCGGAGTGTACTTTTTTTGCGGTTGCACATGCACTTTAATACACTAATGCGGCAAATATAACGGTGTGTGAGCAGCGCGCGTGTGACGGGATTTTAGTCCCCGGGAGTTTACTCCGCCGTCTGTTCTTGTTCTTTTTGTTTGTTTTTTGACAGTGCGCTTTTACCGTTAGCCGACAAATTCAATTCTAAGAAAAGGCAACGGAAAAGCTGAGAAAAGTAATTAAAAGAAGTGTAAGTAAATGAACGAGTAAGAGAAAAAAAACAACTGTGAATAATAAAACGGAACGAAGAACGATGTTAGGTCTGAAATTTATATAAGCATGCAGCATAATTTACTATCCACAAACATACACTCAATGAGAGAGAAACGCTCCTAATACGACGAACAATAAAACGTACTAATGAATTCAATTTTACGCATTCCATTTTTTTGATTCTGTTGTGTGTGAAAAACTATAAGATAGAGTGAGAGAGAAACCAACGGCAAATAACAAAATTCATAGACTACAAAGCAGAAGACGAAAAAGCAGAGGAAGAAGCCGAGTAAAGATAAATACACAGCAATTTCAACTAAATAAAGGTACATATGTGCGACGTTATTATTATTAACTATACAAAACACACACACACACACACATGTACATGTGCATATGTATTACGAAGAGAGAGGGAGAGTACGAGAGAGATGGCTGTATATCATTATTAGTTTAACTCTTCAATTTATGATTGTTATTATTATGGCTTTGGCCTCTCACTCATTCACTCGCTCGCTCCTTGTGCTGCTCTCATTGCCACCCACCCCTCCCCTTGGTCACCGTTGTATGACATTCCGTTGCTCTGCTCACCGCACATGCTGTATGCTCTCTGTCTCTCTCTCTCTCTCCCCCCTCCCACTCTCCTGTCCTGTTCCTCTCTTTCCACCACTATCTGTCTCTCTCTTTTATAGTTCTTGTTGCCTTTCCTATTAACTACTATGTATGTATGTTGTTCACTTGAGAGCACTGGAATAGTTACGTTAAATCAGTGCGTTAACTCTATACAAAAGTGTGTGTGCGCAAGTGAATGCTTCCGTGTGTGTGTAAATGATTACGATTTTGATACCCTTTGAAAAGGCCAATACAATTCTCACACTTTGGTAGCTACCAAAAAATGTAAGACTCTTTTACATTCAATTTAGCTTGCTAATGAAACAAATATCCAGGCGGCCTAAAAATGGTATATAAGTTGTACTGATTGAGACACGTCTTATATGTACCAGCAAGTGTGAATAACTTTATGATCTAGATTCTAGATAGTGCAGAAATAATTCCACCAGATTCTTGCAATTAAATGTCAATCTTTATAGAACATCCATAATCGTAAAACAGGTCTCTTAGAGGAAAACTATTATGTGATTATAAAAACTAGAACTACAGCTCCTTACGCAAAATTATTAGTCTATTATCAACCTACATAATTTGGATCTCCAGTTGAGAACAAAAACTCTTAAAAACGATATTTCTCAAAGGGTTTGTTGGGCATTGTGCAAACTATCTTCGAAGACAGTATTTTATTCTGGTTAAATACAATAACTAAGACTCGTATACTTACATATTTAAGCGCAATTACATACATATGTATATCTGGGTTCCTGTGTGCGTGAGGGTGTTTATTGTTTTTTTCGTATTTGAACAACCTCTTGATAAAATAGAGAACAACAACCACATGCAGTGTACAGTCTCTTAGGTTAAATATACAATACATACATACATATGTACTTATAAAATAATACATACATATGTATGCTTATACCTGTAAGTGCCTTCTTCCGTGTGTTTGTGTTGTGTGCGCTTTGTATGTGTATGTCATACATGCATAAATTGGATGAAGTGAAATTTGTTGGGGCATTGTTAGCAAAAATTTCTACACTTTTAAAACAGCTTGGAAATAAATCGAAGTAGAAACAAAGCAGCCTCGAAACCCGTTACTGATAACAGCTCGATAAGTTTTCGATTTGACCGATACTTCACTCAACTCAAATCACTCAATTATGCAACATGTGGGCGGCTGGATATGGGGAGGGGCTCAAGCATGTCCGCGATCAAGTCCAGCTAAATTAATTATCTGTGGATGGCAGATTTACTGCTGAATGTTTTTCTCATTAGTAATCATTAGTACGTCTAGTACTCAGTAAAGATATGTATGTATCAATATAACGTAAGACGATATCACTGTTTTGCGACAGCTGAAAAGATTCAAAAGCTAGTGAAAATTCGCGTACTGGTACCTAGTACTAAGGTGAGACAAATAAAATGACGATTAATACTAGAAAAACAAAGAATGATGGTGCCACAAACAAAATGGAGTGTAGCAAGCCATCCAGAAATATTCAATAATGAAGTCGAATTGATTGTTATGAAGGCAGTCAAATGAAATTAAATTATACAGTTGCGGTCATAAAAATAGTAGTGAGTACTATTGCTCATTTTTCTCAGCTATTCCTTCCACAATCAAATTAAGTTCCCTTTTCGATTAACTCTCAAGCATTACTGGGGTTGATTATAAATTTAAAGTAGTATATTTCGACTTTTTTCGCTAAATATCACCGTTTTGATGGGGTCAAAATAATAATAGTGCTACAAAAAGTTTTGAAAATTATTATTAATTGTCCAGCTATTATGATCAGAAATGGTAATAAATAAGAACCATAAAGCAAAACACACGATCAACAAAGTTATTCGGGAAAATAAACCATTGCGACAGGCAAGGTGCCACAATTTTGCTCCTGCTGCAGCTTTAAAATAAGTTGTATTTTGAGACCACTACTGAAACCATTAAAAGAGCCGTTAAAGATTGCATTTAAATGACACGAATCCTAAGAAACAAATTTTGAATGGCAAAAAACATATAGTCCCAAGGTTGAAGTTCGCCAGGGATTACTTAAATTGACCATTGCGAAAGTGGATGAATATTTTTCTGTCAGACGAGTATAAAATAGTTTTATTTTGTAGCCTGGTGTATGCATGTTTGAAATAGTGTAAAAACTGCGGCACCCTAAACAAGGATTTGGGAAAGTTTTTCCTACTACCGTACTACGGAATGGTAACATTAAATGTGTTAAAATCATATCGAATCGTCATTTATGTATATGTTTATATGTATATCGAGCGATATGATGCCACCTTATGCATCTGAGGACATGAAACTTATTTGGACGCAAAGTTGCCAAAGAGTGGTTCGCTATCAATAGATTAAATGGTCGGATCAATCACCCGATCTCAATCTAGTAGAGAATTTATAGTGTTATGTGAGAGAAATTTTAAAATTAAAACAATAAACTTTGGGACGTTCTACAAAGGTCATGGAGATTTTGGTATAAATGGGTTCATAAATTTATTTAGCACATATGTACATATGTATGAAAAGTTTGACCACTATTATTTTGACTGACACAATTTTTGGGTACTTCAACGTACTAACTTTTATATGAAAATGTTTATGGGTTATGTAATTGATGTAGTCTCTAAAACTACAAACAAATTTCTTTGGGGAAGTGCTCGTGCTATTAAAGAAATATGAAAAGTCATATCGGCACTACTTTTGTTTTGACGTCAGCTGTACATATTCATTTTATAAATTTACCTCAATAATTTATAATGAAATAAAAAGCATGTTAGTTCCCATTTCTTTTCTTCAAGTATTGGTTTATCCAATATATATATAGGCGACATTGGGAGCCGCCAATCCCACAATGAATGTACTTGCTCGTACTTGCATATCCTTGTTCCCTGTCCCGGCAGTGCGGGTAAGCGCTCGGGAAGAATAGAAAGCCCATCTGAAGACATTTTGCCCACAGAACTTTTCCCGATTCTGCTTGATTAAACAGCACCACCTCTTGTACGAAATACCATTACATTTCCAGTACATTTGCGAAGAGGTCGGGGCGAATCACTCAAACAACAACACTCCAATGTATGTATGTATATTCAAGTACAAATTTTGTTTCTTACTAACAAGTATGCTTACGTGGGGTGGGGGCAGTGCCCCTTCTTCCTCCCCCTGGGTACGCCTTTGTCCATACATACATATGTATGTACAAATGTATTATCCTGATTCGGCTTGACTTTCTAGTACCGAGTACCGGTTTTCCTCGAGAAAAACCCATTCCCATGGGGTTCCATTCCATCCCATTACTGATTCTGATCCGTATGCTTGCCTATCCGGTGTATCTAAAGGTTAAAGACTCGTTACAGCTGCAGTTATTGTCCTTCTTGGCCATCCAGTTTTCGACAGAACCTCTGTGAGGGAATTCCCTTCTTCAGCACGGATTCTGTTCCTCCTGTTGATCCCTTCGCCCCCCCACTCACACTGCAGCTTTTGTGGCTGGCATTTGCAAACAGACAGACGTCAACCCATGTTGGTCGCGCGCTGCACATATTTGTTAACATTACCATATCCCGTTCCCCGCCCCCATACACTCGTACCATACACCAAATCCCATTTCCAAGCCCTCGGCTCCGATTCCAAATCTGCCTCCACCTCTGACTCAGAAACAACAGCACTGATGCAGGCACACACCTATTTATGTTCCCGCACACACACACACACTTGAAGGGAGAGAGAGCGGAGAGCGATATGCATATGATACTATGCGAGAGTATCATTAAATGCAGATCTCTATAAAAGCATAAAAATGGTAAAAAAAAATGAGCACAGCAAGTAAACAGTGGAAGAAGCAGAGAAGTAACATGTTGGTTTTTGTTTTTGAGCGCTGCTTGCGTTCAAGCCACAATACTAGGTTGTACATGTGCAGGCCCACTCGAGCACAATCGCACACAAGCAGACAGACATTCATACAGGCATATGTACATATGTACATATGTATGTATGTATGTATGCATTACAAAAGCCAAGCAACAATCCATAATAATCTTCCCGTAATTTATAGTCCAAGACAATTTATGTAATTTACAAATACCAAAAACGAAAGAGACGGCAATGGAAGGCTAGCAGCAAGCAGCGAAAGACGAACGACGAATGGGAGCCGAACAAGAGCGAATGCAACGTTGTTTGATGGTGGTGGTGTGGTGGTGGCGCTGCTGCTGCAGCCGCTGCCACTAGCGATAATAACAATAACGAAAAATGCAATGAAACGAGAGAAAAAACAACGCAAGCGACACACGGCAATAGCAGTAACAGCTACAACGTACTAAATAAACAATTCAACAAATTTGATCCGAGGCAAACACACACACACACGCAGATAAAAATGCATATGAAGAGAAAAATATGTATGTGCATATGGATGTGTGTGTGTGTGTGTGTGCAAGCAGAGGAAAAAAAATGAATAAAAATACGACAACCGTAAGTGCAGCAACAGCAATAACAACTGCAGCCAGGCAGCAGCGCTGCGACTGCATTAACAACCTGCAAACAGCGTTTGCTTGGACTGGACTGCGCAGCGGCAGCGACGGCGCGTATACAGAAAATGTCGTTTCTTTCGTAGGTTTTATTCGTTATTGTTATTGCTATTTTTGCTTTTGTGTTGTTTGCTTCTCAAGTTTTGTGAACGCATAAAATAACCAAGAAATCGTTCGAAAGGTATGACTCGTTGATACCCTATCTAATCTTTAGATGGTTGAAATATCCGTTAATGTGAGATTTAAACAGCTACCTTATAATTGAAACTGACAATACATATGTACTCTATTACTCTACAATATTCATGGATAGATTTTGAAAATTTAAATGATCGTTAGGAAGCAATATTACCAATACCATGTTAGCAATATATAATAATTACTATATGTACATCACTTTTCTGGTAAATCTGTGTTTGTCCGTCTCCAGCTGTCAACTGAAGAAGTTCAGTTAATACCGGCTCTTACAAACATACATACTATATGTAGATAAATAAATGAAAAAAATTTCTCTTCGAAATAGAACTTCTCTTCTTTAGCTAAATATGTAGGAACGTCTTTTAAGTTGTTATTCACTATTTGAGTGAGTCAGTGAATAGCCGCATTAGTATGCTATAGAAGGGGGGCTGTATGTACTCTCTGGTGGAATTAATGAAGTCTGTAGGGTCATCGAAAAGTGATTAATTTCAGTGATTGAGGAGGATTAGATCTGCTGTTTTCGAATGTTCGGGTGTGTGTGAGTGTGTGCCCATATACCCGCTGGTACCCCGTATATCAGAATTGTCTGTAAAAGACTTGAGAAAATGTACAACTTGAACCCATAAACTCACAAACACACACTCACACACACTCACTCACAAACACACACACACACACACACACACACACTGATACACGGACACAGAAGTAATTGCATTTATTGCACGTGCTCTCCCTTTCTGGCTCTTAACCTCTCTTTGCTCTCTCTTTGTCGCCGTCTTTCTCTATTTCTCTCAGTTAAGCCAAGAACGAAATGTAAAGCGATACAAATATTTCTCAAGTTGTAAACTTATCTATGCTGCAGTTCCTTGTGGCTTCCGCCCCCTTCCTCCCGGCCGTAAGAGAAGCCAGGCATCCTCTGCTCCAGCGCCCCCCTCCCCCCTTTTGCTATCAATCAAGCAGCGAGCTTTTGTGGTAAGAGTGAAAGAGAGACAGAGAGAGAGAGAGAGATGGGGAGCTCAAGCAGAGTTCTATTTTTGCCAATGCGCGAGTGGAACGGGACGAAGAGACACAGAGCCGAGTGCATCATGCTGCATATGAAACTTGTCTTGTTCTTGCTAGGCCGCTAGTTCTTGTTCTGCTTCTTCTGCGCGATGCTTTCTGCTGCTGGCTTGCGTATGCTTTGGTTCTTGGCTTGCATCTTTGGCTTATCTTTTACGGTTCTGCCATTGCCAGAGCCAAGTTTTTCATCTAGTTTTTGGCTTTCGTTTTGCTATACCAGGTATCTATTTTCTTGGTTCCAGTTCTCTGTGCTGTGCTGCTGCTATTTCTCCCTCTCTCTCGCTCCGCCCACACGCATCTCCATTTGTGGAAGCGGTTGGTTAACTTAGGTTCTGGTTTCTCTATTGATGATATTCCTTAACCCCATCATCATTCTCAGCATCATCGTCGCCAGTCTTATCTTCAGAATTTGATTGTCAGCTTTATCGCGTCTTCTTCTTGTACGCACTTCTTCTGTTTGCTGTTTGTTTGTTCTGCAGAAATCGTATTAATTTCAAAATTTGTGTTTATTTATTTTGTAGTCTCCGCAGAGCAAAATAAATCCATCCCCCTTTATTTATAATATACAGACATATGTACATACATACATATGTACATAAATGTGTAAAAACATGCATTCATATGTATAATTTAATTTTGCGGTCTTTACTAGATACCCGTACATATGTACATACGCATGTACATATATCATGGTATAAGTCTGGAAATCGATGCGTCGGACTGGTCTTGTGTCCTGGAAATAGAGAAGTACATATGTACATATGTATGTACATGCATACTCGTAATTGCATGTGTGTGTGCATTTCCTCTCACAGATCCACAGGAAAACAACTATAATCACTATATTCCCTTTTGTGTGTGTGTGTGTCTTCTTCCGGAGTTATTGTTATTACAAGTACACGTAAAATTATTGTTCACGTCGCACATTGTCGTGAGCTTGTAATTACCGAGTCGCCTCGTCCCCGGAACCAGCCCGGCAACCGAATCATCCACTCCCCTCCTCTCTCTAGTTTGCCCGCCATTCCATCATCTTCCCACAGCACACGGCAAAGACTCGAAACGTAATACATTTGTACAATGTACATACATATGTACATGCATACATATGAAGGTTTATTAGAGATATTGTGCCTACATATGTATGTATTCTTTGGGAGACTCTTATTGCATAATCAGTTTGGTATCTAATAATCACACTCTTATCTCTCCTTTTTCTTCTTGTTCACTAGAAAAAGCACTCATTTAAAAGCTGCACAGAATATTAGGGGAACCTAATGTTCATTTCAAACTGCTTCTCAGATCAGATCAATACAAGTACGTATGTACATACATATGTACATACATACACGGGTTTCTGGGATGAACCCGTATATAACTTTATATGGATTAACGATAAACAAAAACTATATCTCAGGAAAATGTCGTGTCATGATTTTCTACCACATTTGATATGGATTTTAAGGCCAAAAATGATCAGATTCTATGATCACCTCGTGTGTTCGCGTTGGATCCCACACAATCCAAAAGTAAGCCAAAAAGGGGCTCGTGTCGTTTGGTGGAAGGAAATTATACAAAGTATACTGGTCGGCGGCAACAACTGGTCAAATCGCAACTTTTTTAATAGAGAAAACTACGAAGATCAATTCTGAGACATAATTGATCAGGGTTTGGCCGCAAGTTCTAGAATAATCCTCCCGACTCGGACTTAAAACTCTAAATAAGTTTGGGCGGCATACTCTCTCCTAAATATTGTAGCTCTTCGCTGGGTATCATGCGATATTCAGTCTGCCGGCCATTCCAAAAGCTCTTCCAACCCCTTTAGCGCCGACTCATTTTATTAATTTTAAAATTTTCGCAAATGGGTCTCCCTCCAAAAGATGACGCTAATATTCCATTCTTTCCATCGATTTAGAGAAGCAGCCCCACGCACGCCGTCATACTGCCTCCTTTAAGCTTTTTTATACCCGTACTCGAAGATTAAAAGGGTATATTGTATTTGTGGTAAAAGAGGATGCATGTAACACACAGAAGGAGGCGTTTCCGACGCCATAAAGTATATATATTCTTGATCAGCATCAATAGCCGAGTCGATATAGCCATGTCTGTCCGTCCGTCTGTCCGTCAATCCGTCCGTCTTGTTTTTCACTCATTGCTCGAAGGCCATTAGAGCTAGAGCAATTACATTTTTTTTCCAGACTGATGTAATATCCCACTCCAAGAAAAAAATTTCAAAATTTCGCCCCGCCCACTTCCGCCCCCAAAAAGGGCGCAAATCTGTGGCATCGACCATTTAAAAACTACAGAAGACTAAAAATGCAGAATCATAGAGAAAGACCATATCTATCAGATACCCAAATCTGAATTGGATCGGATCATTAGTATAGCCACAATAGAGAAAACCATTTCGAAAAACAACATTCTCTCTCTTTCGCACTCACACAAAAACGAGTCGATTTGGTTTTTGTACAAATGAGCGCCTCGATCTCAGAGACTATAAGAGCTAGAGCAACCAAACTTTTTGTCCAGACTCCTGGGATATCGCTTCAGTGCAAGTTTATTTCAAAATTTTGCCACGCCCTTTCCCGCCCCCCCAAAAGACGAAAATCCACAATTTTGAAGATAGAAAAAATCAAAAAATGCAGTATTGTAGAGAATGACCATATATACCAGATTTGGTTCAGATCGGATCATTATTGTAGCCACAATGATCAAATGAATTTTCAGCTGAAATTTCCCCCTTCCCCGCGGAGCATAAGTCATTTATGGGGATGATTGTCGCTACAGATTCTCTCACACGCACACTCACGCTCACACAAACTGCCTCGTGCAGTGTACGTGTGTTGTTGTGAGAACTGATGTAGAAGAGAGATGCAGCAAACAAATGTTAAATGTAAAATGTAAAAACTGATACAACATTTGAAAATTCCACATAAATCACATGTGTACTGACTGAGTACGGGTATTAAAGTAGAGTCGCGTTCACAGCGACTCCGTACGTTCTTTCTCGTTGTTTCCTTGACTTGACGCTCCTTCAGCCTTTTGCTGGGGGCGGTGGCAGTAGTACTTCTTGTCCCCGGACTAAAACAGATTATTTTGGTCTCAGCTGGCCAAATTACCTTCTTCCAATCTTTCATTCTCTAGTTCGTCTGCCCCCATTAGAACTTGCAAGCGATTTTCTTGAAGATAAATATGTATCTATGACTTTTGAGCATCGATAAATCGTTTTTATATTCCTGAAGTAGAGGAATTTAGAAAAAAATATATAGTTTTTAGTATATAGCGCTTACACTGATTCTCATACCTATTCTCATATCAATTCTCTGATTTGTAGTAACATACATATGTATGTATGTACATATGTACAAAACAAAGTGATAAGAGTTTTTTCGTTTGCGAAAGTTAAAACTATTTTTAACATTATCAGATAGCAATCTGTTTGCATTTATAATGGTTTTGAACGCGATATTCCTTTGGAATATTATTCGCTACAATGTGTGAAACTTATAGTTCCTTGTTTCAGCTCCTGCAGTCCATTGGAAATCTGTTGAAATTCCACCCACTGATTGAATTCGATAAAAATTCCAGCTTCATTAATAATATTAAAAGTAAAACTAAAATTAACCTACTCACTTCCCTTGCATGTTTATTTGAAAAATCAATTGTTCGTCAATTGAAAGATAGATAATTTAAAACCGTTGAAATAGTGAAGTGAAACTATCAGGGTTTGTGCTGTTTTACCCGTAATAATGCTTTGAATCTATCTGGATAAATACCTAAACTGTTTTTCCATTACCAATAATTGCGCCCACAAACCCAATACAGTTTCACCATAAATGTCTTGTTAGCCTGATGAGCCTAATTTGTTAAGCAAGGCCAAAGCAGGTCAGTGCAGGGCTCAAGCAGGGCATGAAGTGCCCTGATCCCCCCTACCGACTTGGATGTAGTGTGCTTTTGCTCAAAGCATCCAAAATCTCAAAGAATTCTTGTGATTCTTTTATTATTTGAAATACTTTCCAAGTCAACGACAGCATTTTAAATTGTATCTAGTACTTTCACGCACACACACGCATGTATACAGAAAATCACACAGATACATGCATATGTAAATATGTACAAACATACACACATACATACAAACATATATATTGTACATATATTGTCATCCGCGCTCTGCGAAAAATGTTGCTCAAACTCTTCAAATTCTGCTTCTTCAGCATGTTCTTGTTCTTCTGCTAGTTTTCTGTGTTCCTCTGTAAGTGTCTGTGTGTGTTCTATTCCATTCTCGTCCGCAAATATTCTCACAAATATTCCCTCCTCCCCCTCGCATAGCCCCAGCACACCCATCCCACTTACACCCCCCATGACTGCTGTGTAGATTCGTGCGGTGTATAAATTTTCTGTGGAACTGTACAATAGCTAAAATAATCATAAAAAAAAAGAAAAAAGAAATAACAAAGTTTTTAAGTCCGCCTGTGTGTGTGTGTGTGTGTGTGTGAGTCGGTTCGGCTCGGAGGTAAACCAACAAAAGCACTGCACACACATATGTACGTACGTACACATATGTATGTATGTACATTGTACATTCATACGTACGTAATACGTATGCATCTGTACATGTAGCTATGAATATGTGGGATAGTAAGTGTAAGTAGCGTGTATTTGCTTTTCTTGTCGACTTCTTCTTCGTTTGCTTGCTCTTACTGCTTTTGTTGTTGCTGTCGTTCTCTTTAATAGTCGTAGAGTCGTTCGCTGTCGTCGGCTCTCTGCTACGGCGGCTCGTCGTCGTGGGGTTGATGGGTTGCTGCTGCGCCGCTGCCGCCACTACGACTGCGGCTGCGGCTGCGGCTTTGACTTCACTACTCGGTACGGTATCCCTATCTCTCTCTCTTGCTCTTTGAATCTAAAGTTTAGTTCTACCCTTTCCGGAGTATATTATGACTTTGAGCCAATGTTTGCAGCGGAGAGAAGGAAGCACAAGCGATGCTTTCATCTTTAAAGCTACACAGACATATTGCAAATACCATAAGTATATGTATGCATGCTATGTAAATATGTGCATAGATACATATGGGTGTCATATTTTTGTAAATAACTAGAAAAGTTAATACGGATCGTTTGTTGCTGCTTCCAGAGAAACGATGGATCTGCAAAGGCATTAAATGCTTCGACCTCCAAAGCTAAACATTTCTTGTTGCTTTTTATTTTTTCTGGAAAATTGAAGCAGAAGCAAAATTTCTCGAGTTTCTTGACTTTTCTGCTGTGCTACCTCCTCTCTCTATGACGTGCTGTGGTTCTCTTTCTTCTGGGCTTTTCCTCTCTTGGCTACGCACTTGGTCCTCTCTGTCTCTCCTTCTCTCATAAGTCATGCATTTTCGTACCTCTTGTGATTGTTGTTGTCCGTGTTTTTGGTGTATTTCTTCATGCATACATATGTACATAGATACATAAGTGTAAAACCGCGAATACGCGACGGTTAGATCCCCTTCCATTCCTCGCGTCTCCATTTCCATTGTCTCGTCTTTATATGGGTTCAATTTTATTTAATTTTATTTTAAACTTTAAACAATGTCTGGCTCTGGCTGTGACCATGTCCGTGCCTGTGACTTGGAATGGTAATTGATAGTGTCGGGCTGAGTGGCGGAGGGATTGTGGTGCAGTGAGAGAGCGCGGAGGCATGTCGCTCCATATGCGGGCCACTTACAAACCTGGAACCTATTCATATCTCTGCGTGTGGATTATGCTTTTGCCTGGTCTTAGTGTCTTGGGAGGTGCAGATTGGCGGCACAAGTTGTGTTGCATGGTGTGCTTTAGATACATATAGTGAGGTGAGGTGGGGAGCGGAATTGTCGATCACATATATCGATTACCATATTTTCAGTTTTGAATCTATTTTTAACGCAGGCTTTGATTAAATTCCCCTATTTGTATTTGTTACTCGCAATAGTCTGGGTATTATCTTTGAAAATTTTTATAATATTGTATTCCAAAATGATATAAATATAACCACCTCAATTCTGACCGTAAACGATCACCCTGTTTGGGAAAGCAGTGTTGAGTGGGCGGAGGAAGCAAGCAGGAGTGTGGCAAGAAGTAGACTCGTTAAATTGGTTCCAGTTTCCAGGCCCCTCTCCCCCCTTCGGCAATTCCTTGCTTCTTCTTTCTTTTTCTTTTTCTACTTCTACATCCTTTTTTCCCATACAGATTCCGATTGCAGAGAGATCGTTCGCAAAAGATCAAAAAAGAAAAGAAAGAAAAAAGATTTCAATTTGCCAACTCATGTGCCTGTGCTATGTGTGCATGTATGTGTATGTACATACATATGCAAGTATGTATGTACATGCACGTATTGCCTATCACCCCCTAAAGCCACTATCCGCAACGTTCCACAATTTTTGTAACTGGTTGTGAATTTTTGCATTCCTGAACTTGAATTGCATTTGGAATTTGTTCCACGCATTTTCTATTTCCGTTCATTCACCTTGTAAGCTTTATGAAAGGAGAGAGAGAGAGCGAGAACTTTGGAAGAATGGATGTGGAAGCAGAAGACTTGGCTGAATGGAAGGACAGGAACAGGAGTTTAAATTTATCGCATCGCGTGTGATGTAAAAGAACAATGGAAGGAGAAGAAGTATATTTGTTACAATGGAAACGAAACATCGAGAGCTTTATTACTTTTTTTGCATTATTTTTTGTTTTGGAATTTTGGGAGGAGAAAAATGAAAGGAGAGATCTCATTGAGAAACCCTGTTGACAAATTAATGAGATCGATTCTGTATATGTATCTGTAATGGATATCTATTTTTTTTGGAAGGAATCCAGAAATGTATGTTGAATATGTATGATGGAAGAAGGAGCATTAATAGTTCGATGACTTGTTAAGATTAATTGATCGAATTGATTTTAATATCATCGATTGTAAAAGTTTACTTGATTTCCCAACTAGTTTCCCCACTGCCTCTCCCCACGCACAATAAGAATATGTAGGCAGACGGAGAGAGAGAGGAACAGGGAAAATGAATTATCGTACTTTTATGTGCTGTGTGTTACCTTCACCCGCTCCCCAAACCCTACCCTTCTGTGGTTCTTTCTGGTAGATACCGAGTTTTATTTCATTTCGTTTCGTTACGATTTTTTCTATTATTATTTGTTTGTGTCTCTCTTGTCATTGTATGTATGTCTTCTGTGTGTGTGTGTGTGTGAATGTTATTTTTTAGTTTCGACTTGTTTTCTTTTGTGTAATTTTATTTTCGTGTTCGTGTGTATACATACTGTGTGCGCTAGTGTGTGTGTGTGTATCAAGTTCATAAACTTTTTGTATGCGGCGACGGCAGTAAGAATTGCTTTTTGTTGTTTCTGGAATCAACACAATAAATATGTACATATGTATGTATGCCTGTATGTTGTCTACCCGCAAGGGGAGTAAAAGAGAAGCAGCGAATGTGGTTGTCATTGTTGTGTGTGTGTGTGTGTAAATATGTACATATGTACATACATACATAAACATGTATGTATGTGTGCATATTTCTTAGTTGTTAACTTTTTATTTAGTTTTCTTTTACGTTTTGTGTTTCCATCCTACTTTAAAGTCAGCCCCATTCCCTCCCCTCGCCATTCTGCGCTCATATCATATTCTGTTTTGTGCACACTTTTTGTTCGTTTCATTATTAATAAATAGTTTTCTTTCATTTCAGTTTACAATCCACTGCCAGGCAATCCAGTCGGGACCATTGGCACCATCAATCGGTTCTTCTGCGCCACTTGTTGCTCTTCTACTTACCACCCAAACCACGCAGCATCGTGCAGGGAGAGGCGGCTGTCGCGTGAGGGTGACAACTCTGGCATGCAGTTGGCTGGTAGCTGGTCACACTCCAACTTTTCCGTTCGAACAGCTGACCAAGACTCCACCAGCAGTATCACCATTCATCTGAAAAGGAGACGGAGCCGGGGACTAGGACTGGAGTGCATTCACCATGGACGACGAGCTATGTCGTATTTGCATAGGCTCTCACGCGAGCGGCAGTCCTATGCAAATGATTTCAATATTCGGCGAGGATTCGCTCTGGCAGAAGATAACCACACTGGCTGACGTCCAGGTGAGAGCAGGCTAGAATTATCTGTTTTTTTTGTTGGTTTGAACTGAGAGCCCGCGATTTCCTAGCTTGAATGGGCGGTGGCGGCGGAATCTGTCAGATGTTACAAGAAACGATTTCGACAAACATTTCTTTCTGTCTTTGGCTTCGACATCCCATCGGCTTTCACATCAAAATCCAGCAAGTTTATGTTGCCGGTATTTGATCGGTTATTGAGTAATTTGGATGCTCATTGCATATGTGCATGCATAAATACATATGTAAATACTAAATGTCTTGAGTTAACTATCGTGCTACTTTTTGAATTTAATACACTTATGTATGTGTGAACATTTTTATTGATATTAATGCTGAACAGCCTACCAAAGTCAGAATACTGGGGGACACAAACATATTTTTTTAGTATATTTGTTAGTTTGTTTTGTGACACATCTACTGCCTTTCAGTCGAACAACTGAGGTACTACTTGAGACAAAATTATGTTTTCCAGAACACGCAGCCACCAAGCCAGCAAAATTGTAACCCCAAGGTAAAATAATCGATCAATACCGCCGCAGCGCTGCTCCCAGCTCAACTTGACGCAAATTGTTCTCTCGCTTTGGCTGCAGGCATTTCCCATAAGGCTATCTCTATTTTTGCAGCTAGTCAGTTAGCAAAGTCTAATGTCATAACACCATTATTGATTTGAGTTTTCAAAATTAGAGAAAACTTAACCAACTTTCCTGTCTATTGAGTCTTTTGAGTCAAATTAATGTTGAAAGTGCACATACTTACATATGTGTATTTATTCACGTCTATTAAACTAGTTGCGACCGTTGCGGGTATATTTATTTTGTAGGTTAGGTTTAAAGTTTTTTTGAAATGCTGTTCAATATTTGGATTGAAAACAATAAAAATGCTTGCACTGATTCGATAGTCCGATAACACTACTCGAAACGAGAAAGGAAGTTTGGAGTCGCCGTAAACGCGACACTACTTTTATACCCGTACTCAGTCGGTATGATTTATGTGGAATTTTCAAATTTTGTATAAGTTTTTACATTTTACATTTTTTTGCTGCATCTGTCATCCACATCTACATCAGTTCTCATAACAACAGTTAGCTCTTATAGTCTCTGAGATCCAGGCGACACAAAACACAAAAAACCAAAACGAATCGTTTTGTGTGAGAGAAGCCGAGATGGAACGATGTCTTTCCAAATGATTTTCTCCGTTGTGACTATAATAATGATCCGATCCGATTCAGATTCGGGTCTCTGATCGATATGGGCTTTCTCTATGATTCTGCATTTTTTTTGTTCTGTTATCTTCAAAATCGTGGACGCCACAGATGTGCGCCTTTAATGGGGGCGAGGCGAAATTTTGGAATACACTAGTAGGAGTGAGACATCACTTCAGCCTGGAAAAAAAATTTGGTTGCTCTAGCTCTTATAGTCTCCGAGCAATGGGCGACAAACAAGACGGACAGACAGACGGACGGAAAGACAGACATACATAGATTCGGCCATTCATTCTGATTAAGAATATATATACTTTAAGGGGTCAGAAACGATTCCTTCTCTATGTTACACACATCCACTTTTACCACAAATACAATATACTCTTTTACTCTACGAGTACGGGTACCTAAATCAAACTTTTTTCCTCAAGGAACCAAACCAACTTTTCTGAAAGGTTTAGGGCCCAGACATTACGGAAGAACTTTTTTTTAAATAGTTGTTTATGCTTTTTTCAGAGGTAGGGCTACTTTTTCACATAATTACGTATCTTACATCTGGTTTTAAAGAAAATTGACATTCTGAAAAGCTTATTGATGTATGTAGGTAAAAATTGATCACAAGCACCTTGTGATTTCAGATTACCATCTTGGAAATATTAAGCTTTTAAATGCAAAAATTATGATTTTTGTGCGGTATTTAAAACAAAATGTTGACTTTAAAATCTAAGGTAAACGTTCGTTTTGCTATCTTCAAAATTGTGCAGGCCTTTTGTGATTTTCGTCTTTTGTGTGGGCAGAAGGCAGTGGGCCGATTTTTGAAATGCACTTGTAGAAGTACGATATCTCATGAGTTTTCAAACAAACTTTGGATGCTAGGTACTTTGGTACTTGGCGACAAACAAGACGGACATACAGACATGGCTATATCGACTCGGCTATTGATGCTGATCAATAATAAATATACTTTATGGGATCGGACACGATTCCTTTTCTGCATTACACACATCCATTTTTACTACAATTACAATATACTCTTTTACTCTTCGAGTACGGGTATAACTAATGTATTCCCACAAGACATATAGTATGTTAATATGCATTAATAAATCTTATTAATGTGTACGTATTGTATGTAAATACATACAGTTGTGTTCAAAGTAAAAGTAGTGCCAATCATACAATTTTCAAACCCTTTTAAATATTTCCAGTGATTCAAGTAAAATTAATGATACCTTTTTGAATAGACTGGAATGTAAGCATTAGAAACCCGTAGAAACTTCGTTACATTTGCTTTCCACTTTCTTGTTTTACTTGACTTTAGGCGAATGCCCATGAAATCTGCTGTTCAGTAAAATAGTAGTATTTTTTTATAAAATCGAAAAAATCAACGAAACTCAAATTAAAACTTATGATTCATATTCCTCATGTTTCTTGAGTTTTAATATAAGTTTCTAATCAATTTTGTTGTCATTATGGCCATACACCGGACAGGCATGGGTCAATAGGATACTGCCAACGCGTCAATATGATTTCAGGCAGCAATGCTTAAACCACTTGCCAAAACTTTAGTCTGGTTGACGGATTTGCAGTTTTAACAATGTATTTGACATTCCCCCATAAGTTTTAGATGAGATTGGGATTCAGGGACTGAGTTAAACATGGCAAAACGCCGATATTTTCGGAGGAAACCCAATTGCTAGCGGGCTTTCGTGAGGTTTTCAGGTCATTATCCTGTTGAAAGATCCTTTTAGGGAATTTTTCAATTGTAATCCGAATGTTATGTATTTTAAAGTATATCTGCATACACAGTTTTGATAAATACTCCAACGCCAGACTATGAAGTTCTAGTTCATATGAGCTGGCACCCATAGGGCTCAGCCCAGCATACCCAATGCTATTTTTATTCGCGTACTCGAAGAGTAAAAAGGGTATATTGTATTTGTGGTAAAAGTGGTTGTGTGTAACATAGAGAAGGAATCATTTCCGACCCTATACAGTATATATATTCTTGATCAGCATCAATAGCCGAGTCGATATATGTTTCCATGTTTGTCCGTCCGTCCGTCCGTCCGTCTTGTTTATCGCCCGTTGCTCGGAGGCTATAAGAGCTAGAGAAACCAAATTTTGTTTCCACACTGATGTGATATCTCCCTTCTAGAAAAGTGTTTCAAAGTTCGCCCCGCCCACTTCCGCCCCCACAAAGAGCGCACATCTGTGGCGTCCACAATTTTAAAAATAACAGCAAACTAAAAATTCAGAATCATAGAGAAAGACTATATGTATCAGGGGCCCAAATCTGAATCGGATCGGATCATTAGTATAGCCACAATAGAAAACCAATCCGAGAAACATCATTCCCTCTCGCTCGCGCCTGGATCTCAGAGACTTAAAAAGCTAGAGTAACCAAACTTTTCGTCCAGACTCCTGTGATATGACTTCAGTGTAAGTTTATTTAAAAATTTCGCCACGCCCCTTCCGCCCCCCCAAAAGATGAAAGTCCACAATTTTGAAGATAGGAAAAAACTGAAATTAATTTTCAGCAGCGAGCCCCCCCAACCCCAGCAACAAAATATACATTTTTAGGGTTGATAACCGCTACTGTTTCTCTCTCTCGCTCACACACTCTGCGTCGTGCAGTTAACGTTTATTGTTGTCAGAACTGATGTAGATGTAGAAGAAAGATGCAGCAAAAAATGTAAAATGTAAAAACTGATAAAACATTTGAAAATTCCACATAATTCACATGTATACGGATTGAGTACAGGTATAAAAGTAGTGCCGCGTTAACAGCGACACAACACGTCCTTTCTCGTTTTTCATGATTTGGTTGGTAGTCGGATTTTTGGGAATGCCAAACATATTCTTCGGCGTCTATCTTATCATCTAGTCAGACTTTATTCTCATCAGTCAAAAGTATTTTTCTTAACTGTGACACAGAGCAGGCCATAAGCGGTTTTGCTAACTTGAGTCTTATATCCATGTATGTGCTCTATTACCAAGCGCATAATTTTCCAGGACTTCTTGGACTTAAATAATGTGTAATCAGTTGTCTACGAACTATCACACTATATAAAATGTGTTTCATAATTTTTGAGCATACTGAAGACCGGGTCTTGCCTTCAACTTTAGTCGATCTTCCATCTTTTAGTCTGTCTCCTCTTCTGCACCGATCAAAGATTTTTTCTAGAAAGAAATCACACTTGCATTATCTGCATTAAGGGCATGAACTGTTTTGGACCACGATCCCATTGTACTATATGTACGTGCGTTAGCCAAGATTATGTATGTGCAGTGAAAATGGCTCACCTTGGTGGAATATCAAAATGCAAAGAAAACCAAATACTGGAAAGTTATTTAAAAACTGTTTTTATTTTTTTATTTATTATTTATTCACACATATATGTATGTATGCATGTATTTATGTACATATGTATGTACGTGTGTATTTATTTTGGCATCAGTTTTCATGGCTTGTATTTTATACTACGCTTTAATCTCGCTTCTTGTTCTCACTCCACCAATCATACATTTTGGGCATTCTTGTTTATTTGTTCCTTTTGTTTCGATTTGATTTCGGTTTGGATTAAGCTTCGACTTCGTCTTTGCTTATTTTATAGAATTTTCTGTTTTTTTTTTTTTTTATTATCTAAGCATGTATGAACATACATACATACATACATATGTATGCATGTACATGAATACATATGAATGTGTGTGCACATACTTGTTAAACAAATATTTCCCAATTTTTCGTCTTAAGTCTTGAAACTGTTTTGCCGCTTATACTAAATTTCGTATTTCTTCGTTTCGTTTCGTTTCTTTAGCTTCGGCTTTTGTAAAATAATTTACCGTTTGAATTTCTATTTGTGTGTGTTGACTCTTATTTCCCCTCTTATTCTTCACACACACACACACACACACACACACACACACACAGAAGAAATATGTACAAATTCATGTGTTTCTTTGGTATTTTGTTTTTGCTTTTGTTGTTTGTTTGTATGTATAATTCATATGTTTGGTTTAATTCCATACATTTTTCTTTTCGAAGAGAGCCATGTCTTCCCTCTCTCCTCTCTCGCTCTTCTTGTTCTTCGGCCTCCCCTCTCTGGTTTCCTGCTTTACGTTAGAGTTGACTCCAGCTTAGACGTTCGTTGGCCCCGTCCATTGGGTGGCTTACGTGCTCATACATACGCTCATGCATACATACATATGTATGGAATGGGGTGGGTAGAAAAAGGGAGTAGAACGTAGTGTCCCCTGTCCCAGATGGAAATCCCCCAGTTTGTATATTCCATGTCAATAAATTGTTCATTCTAAAATTTCTGTTTTGCCGCCACACCAAAATTTTAAGCAAACCGTTATATTTGGTATATGAAAGTGTCCTAACGCCTTGCACTCTCCACTTCCGATCGGTCTGGCAACGCTCTACCACTAGCATCTGCCAAGGTCTCGTCTGTGAGCCGTTGCACTTTGGAAAGTTTTGATCAATTGATTGATTGGTTTCCCATTCCCTTTTTTTTGCAGATCACCAAGAACGACTCATTGCCGCAGCAGGTCTGCGTGGACTGCGCCAAGACTGCAATCTCGGCCTGCCTGTTCAAAAAGAAGTGCGAAGATGCGGACAACTTCTACCGCCAGCAACTGCTACTGAAGAAGATCGACTGCGCGGAGAGGCAGAAGACGGGCGGAGACAACCGAAAAGAGGATGCCGGAGGGGATCGAGCCAAGAGCAGAGGCTGCAGCACTGCCAGCAGCAGTGGCACCGCCAGCGGCAGTGGCAGTGCCACCGGGAGCGGAAGCAGCTCCTCCAGCAGCAGCTCCGACGATGACGAAGAGGAGGACAATGACAACGCAAATGGGAATGACAATGACAATGATAATGATATTAGGAGACTAGCTGGGGAGGCGGAGACTCGTTTACAGAATGGCCATGGGCATGGCATTAATGGGCTCTTGGTCGAAGGTCCTAATGATGAGGAAGACGAGCACGACGAACAGCCGTTTGACCTGGATGAAGGGCAGAGGCCTCTGCTCGATGACGAGCAGCAGGACCAGTCAGGCATTGCACTCAGCAATGGGGTGGTGCTGGGGGATGGAGAACAGGACTTGGAGGTGATGAACCATGGAGAGTCACCCGACCATCACGACGATGGCGAGATACCCGTCCACGACGGTCACCCCAAGGAGCCGTTCGACTTCAACTCCATACGCCTGATGCAGGAGTACATGCAGCACCAGATGAACAAGTTCCCCAACGGTGGGGCGGGTTTGCCCGGCCACGACCTAGATCTCGACCACCAGCACGAAGTGGATGAGGATGACGATGACGATGAGATGACACTGCCACTGATTCCTGAAATAGAGCTGATTACGCCTGGCGATGATTCTGTGATTGGCCCAGACACCGCCGACCACTCGGAGGCCATTGCGGCGGCCAATGAGACTGCACCGGTAATGCGCGGGCAAGGATTCCAGTGTCCGCACTGCTACCAGACCTTCGACATGAAACAGATCCTTAAGGCGCACATGCAGAGCGTCCACGGCGCTCCGGGGCCCGTCTACGAGTGCAGCAATTGCCGCAAGACCTACTTCTACAAGCGATTCCTGGAAAAGCACATCCGACGCGGTCGCTGCGTGAAGAAGCGGCGCAACCAAACGTAAGTGGCAGCCACATGCTTTTCGAAATCCGGTAATAGCCTGCCTCTCTCTTTCTCTCTCTCTCTCTTTCTGGTTTAGTCGGCCCATGCAATGTTCGGACTGCCATGTCCTCTTCCCCACCGGCCACCATCTGGGCTGGCACAAGCGCACCGGCTGTCCCTCCAAGGCGGCCAAGATGTGAGTGTTTCCGCCATCGCCTGTGCTACCCATACTGACTCCCGTTTCTCCTTGTATCCTTGAACTCTTACACCCGCAGGCCCCTGCAGCAGCTCTTTAAGCAGAACATTGTGCAGTTCAACAACTTCCCCAAGCGGGTCCCAGCCACAGGAGGAGGAGTAGGAACAGCAGGAGGGGCAGCAGGAGGGGCAGCACGTAAGCCCACGGCTCCGGATCTTCACATGAACAACCGCAAGTGAGTGCAAGCCAGGATTACTGCTCACAGTTTCTCCGACATTACCATTAACATTATCTGACGATATTTTTTCGATACCTTTCAGGCTGGGCTTGGTTAACAAGCGGAAGGGGCGCACCCGCATTAAGCTAGATGCCAAGAAAATCGCGCTGGCCAAGCAGCTGATCCTGCGTGAGGCCACCACCACGGTGATCGCCAATGAGCTGAACATTTCACGCACTTTTGCATGGCGTTTGCGCAAGAGCCTCGTCAACGGAGTCAGTCTGCACGAGCGAGTGGTGGACCAGGCCGCAGAGGAGCAGCTGCATCAACACCAGCAGCAAGTTCAGGCGCTCCAGCAGCAGCAGGAAGAGGTTGCAGCAGCTGCTATTGCGGCAGCAGCAGAGCGGGAGCGGGAGCATCAGCATCTGAGTCTGCCCTATGGCCACCTCGGCCTGGGCCTAATCAAGGAGGAGCGGCAGGACAGCGAGGACGAGGAGCAGCAGCAGCTTCAACATCAGCATCAACACCAGCTCCACAGCTCGCTGGCTCTTGGCGACGAGTGCGGGGCGGATGAAATTGGTGCAGAGGAGACGGCTGGCTACATGGGCGACGAGGATGCCGTGTGCAGCCTGCTCCACAATGGCTACGATATGCGCGGCCAGCTGGAAGACCCTGATCCGGACTCTGATCCCGTCGAGCACGACTCCTACGAGGGCAACGAGAACGAGCGTCATTCCAATGCGGGCGGCGCTAACTCTGTCTCGCTCCCGCCTCCGCCGTTGGCCGCGGCTCCTGTCCAGGTGCCAGTGCATGTGCCCTCGCGACCCACTGTCGAGGTCTACAAGCGCCTGCTGGCCGAGTCGCAACACTTTCCACACATCGTCAACGCCCAGCAGTTGCAGCTACACCAGCAGCATCAGCATCGGGAGCAGCTACAGCATCAGCAGAAGCCAGCCCACAATGGAGCAATGCCGTTGCTCACCCGCTATCCGCCCGCAGTCACGTAAGTCACAACTTTGCAGCTGGAGCGAAAAATAGGAAGAGCACTCAGTATGCAGTAACAGAAAGAACATTTGTTGAGGAATTGCAAACATGTGCGCAGAGGTGAAACAAGGACCTGGACTAGGAGTAGAAAGTACATAATGGAACAGAAGCAGAAGACAACCCCTCGATTTTGAGTAGAAGAAGTAGATCGAATTTGACTTAAGCGTTTGTTGGGTGGCAGCAGAACCAGGCGTCCGTATTCTGCAATGCTAGTTCATTCGAATTCGAGAGTTCTTTGTTAAGTTGCTCAATGAGTTTGGCAGTCCACAACCGGCGGCCATTGTTGAACAGTAGGTGACGATTTACACGGCACCAAGAAGAAATTTCATCGTCAGGCAGATGAAAATGACTTCCGGCGCTTGCTCCCACAGGGTTATGCTTATTTTGTGTCACAATGGGAATCAGGATGATGAGTTTTGATTCCAACACCACATAGCCGGTTGGATCGTAGTAAGTTTCATTTGATAGAAGATAGCGATGATTGTGGCAACGATAAAGCTCGTTTCTGACTAGAATATGATTTGACGCAAATTTCAAACAAAATTTAAATTTACGCTAGACTTTTTCCACCCGCAATTAGAATATATAGAATATATTAGAAATTACTTTAAAATGTTATGCTCAGCAACTGTGCAACGTGTGTATGTACATCTCCCGATAATTTATTGTCCGCCGTATTTAGTAGAGGAAAAAGAAGATGGCAGGGCTTGGGGCGGCATAATGAAGAAAACACCTTCCCGAAGCTGACTCCCCAG
The DNA here is from genome assembly GCA_009664405.1 of Drosophila bifasciata. Lineage (NCBI taxonomy): Eukaryota > Metazoa > Arthropoda > Insecta > Diptera > Drosophilidae > Drosophila > Drosophila bifasciata. Next base: position 15,599,734 of record CM019041.1, read on the forward strand.
CTTCGATCTCTAACACTTCCACGTCCAGTGGCGCCATTAGGTGTAGCAAGAGCGAAATCGAGAGCGACGACCTTAAATGACCTTAAGACACAGAGGAGATTCTGATTGCTATTGCTGATTCTTATAGGAAGCGTATATGTTTGTGCTTTTCTTGAGGAATCAGGATGCGAGTAAGCTGAGAGTTAAACATGTTTTTCAGAATAAACAGAAGAAAGATGCAGAAAACTGTTGCAGATTAGCATATTGTATCAAAAAGGATGAGGTTAAATAGCCAGAGGTTAGAATAATTATATGTATATGTATGTATTATGCAAAAATATTAGTTGTAGGATTCAAGTAGTTCTTTATGTTCCTGTGCAGTATAAAATGTACATACTATATGTACATACATACATATGTACACATCCAATCAATATCTAGTGTCTAGTCCCCTTCAAATTGAATTTTAATTATAACTTTCCTCTTCCCGGTGCAGCCATGCCCTCCCCGTGAACCTGTCCCTACGCTCCATGGCCCACATGAACATCAACGAGAGGTGAGTCCATAGTCCAGTTCCGTTAGGGATTCCCGCTAATAAATCCTTTCTCCATCCCTGCAGCAATGGCAGCAACAGCAGCAACACCACCGTCGCCCTTACCGTCCCCGCGCCCCATGCAGGCGCGACTGCAACCCCAGCGTCAAGCTTAACTTCAACAGCGACAGGGTCGGGATCTGGTAATGGTTCTGGTTCTGGTTCTGCAAAGAAGCCGCGCAAGCCGAACGTCTTCATCGATGACGAGAAGTACGCCATGGCCAAGCTGCTGGTGGCTCAGAATTCCTCGACCATGGAGATAGCCCGAGCGCTCAACGTATCGCAGATGACGGCCTGGAAGGTGCGCGATGCTATACTTAAGGGCGTGCCCCTCTCCTATCGCAACAAGCGCACCGACGGGCGCCATTCAGCGCTAGGCGACGAGACGCGCGTAACTGAGGTGGCCTCCGCCAAAGAGCAGCAGGCCCAGCAGTTGGCCCAGCAGTTGGCCCAGGAGCAGGAACTACAGCAGGCGCACCAGCGTCAACAGGCACTGCAGCAGGCCCAGCAAGAGCGGCAGGAACGTCAGAAGGGCCTGCAGAAGGAAATGCAGCGACAACAGCAGCAGCTTGAGCAACTGGAGCGCATTAAGCAGCAGCGGCAACGGCAGGAGTTGATCCGCCAGCAACAGCAGCAACAACAGCAGCAACAACAGCAACAACAACAGTTGCGTCATCAGACGCCAGCGGACACATCACACTTTCAACAGCAGCCTCAACAGCTGCCGCCACCAAAGCTGCCGCTTCCGCGTCGCCGCCTAAAGGCCGCCGAACGGGAGCTACGGGACAAGAATATTACCCGGGAGATACTTGAATTGATAGAGGAGGATAGCAATATCCAGTACTGGAAAGTATCGGCCCGCCTGGCCGAAAAGGGCATCAACATTTCGCCGTCGTCCGTCTGCCAGAAGCTTAAGTCGATGGGTATTCATCGTCGCTGGAAGCCAGGCGACAAGCCCTCCATGCTGGCCATCAGCCAGATAAAAGCGGCCACAGTTGCAGCGGCGCTGGCAGTCGGAGGAGTGGGAATGGGCGTGGGTGCCAGCAGCGGAGGGAGTGGCAGCCACAGCTTTGGCGGAGTCGATGATGGATACGAGCAGCAGCAATTCGATATGGGCGGACCACACTTTCTCAGTGCCTTCACGCGCTGAATGAATAGAGTAAATGCGGAATGACATCGTCTGGCACATCCTGGCAGTCTCTATGCACCGCCCCCGCACCGCCCTGCACCGCCTGGCACAACTGCACCACGCCGCATAATTTTAAGTATTAGAAATCTTGGATAGATCGGCACAATTTGTATTTTTTATAAAGTATTTGAAGGAGAGATGGAGGAACGCTCTCTGCAAAATGAAATTGTATTCAATATGAGATATACATAGTTATACATATATACGTGTATGTTTAAATGCATATGTATAGGTACATGTATAGGTAGAATTAGATATATATACAAAATATATGCTAAGCATTCCTAGAATGCCGCACACCCACTAACTCACACACAGCCACATTTGTGCACATAGCGTGTTCATTCCAGGGAGACCATTTCCGCGCTTCATGTGTTTTTCCAGGCAGCTTCCCTTTCTACAGAGAGACACACATTTAGTTGTTAGTTTTGATCATATATTATTTATAGTCATTGATTGCATGTCGCCGTTTGTGGGAAATGTATTCAGCGATTCGCATTGCTAATTTTGTCCATTCATCAGTGGGTTTCGGCTGCGCACGCATGCAATTTATTCAGTACTGAACTTTAATTTAGTTAAACTAATGTATCATACGACTAAACGAACACGAAAAGAAGAACAGCAGAAAGAGACAGCAGAACAACAGGAAATAGAACAAAAAGAAAATAAAAGCAGAACAAACAGCAGCAAGAGACAAGAGCAGGAGCAGGAGAGAGATATACATAAACATAAGGGGAACACGAGAAAGCTATCAACATAAGTGCAATTAAAACAAACAAAAACTAAACTAAAGATAGAAACACAGATACATGTATTTTCAAGATAATAACCAGGTTGAGAAGACGGAAAAGAGGGGGAGGCAGCGAAAGAGGAGAATCCATACAAATTCATAACTTTGGCTAGCCTGAAATAAAAGCTAAAAGATCGAGCCTTTGCTTCACTTTTTAAATTAATCAAACCGTATCTTTAATTCGTTCGAAACACATAGTTTGCAAATCAATGTACTAATAACTTATAGTTGTTTAATGTTAATCCAACCATATGCAATTGCTTTACGATGCATCCTTTTTGATCGTATGTCAGTAAACTTGGCCATATGTCTTAGCTGACAGACACAGATAGCATTACGGGAAAAATATATTAGTTAGTTTGAATAGGTTGTTGCATTACAGATATACATAAGTTGGCTAAAATAACCTGGTTGACCGGCTAAAAGGCATCTATTTGCCACAAACAGTGCCCGGTTTTAGCGTTATTTAGCATTTTCTATCATGCTATCTCTGTCTTTCAGATAAGACAGCTAGCTAAGTCTTACGTCATGCAAAAACTGTTACAAACCTACCCATTACAACATTAATTTTCCGCCAAATGACATTTTCAGTCGGTTTTAAAAAATGCTGAAATAATAATATTCATTATTAATATCAATCAAAGCGAAATATTTAGTAAAGGTCCTGCTCGTATTTATTATTAGTCAATTATATACGCATGTATATAGTATTTTTAATTTAATTCCTCCTTATATTTACGTCAAAACACTGATTAACCAATAATGTGCTGCAGAATATCCGACGTACTTAATACTCGTATGAACTTGAAACTAATGTCAAATTGAACAAACAAAAACAGATCTTAAAAATCTATCCCACTGGCGCCTACATTTTATGAAACTCTTTCTAGGGTTTGCTATTTCCATTAAATACTAAAATTTAGTGCACTAACACACTTGTTTTTAAAAAACTTAATGCAATATTTTTGATTCCTTTCAAAAGCACCCTTGCTTACATAATTCTTGATACTGATCCTGGATCAAGGTTTATCTGTAAACGGAATTCTGTATTACCTGAATAATACACATACATACATACATATACATTTAGCAGTATTCCGTAATGTATTTGAGTTTTTCCACTTTTAAAATATTACGCTTTGACCAGAGGAACAATTTTAAAAATTGATTTGCCGCAGAGATGAACTTTATTACCGATACGATAACTGTGATTAAGATTGACTTTATGTGTATAAAATATGAATTGATAAATTTAAAATGGATTATACATTGTTTGACCTTCTTAAAGAATTAATTCAATATCTACTAGCTCGCAAAGAACAGTACCTTCACCTCCTTTTTCTTTGCCCCCCCTCATCGAACAAGACATAATAACAAACAATGATAAATTTATAGCCAATTATTAGTTAAAAGAGTAAAACCACCACACAAGAACAAAGCAGAACGAGAGTAGAACGTAGAACGAAAGGAGCTAAAGGAGAAACCAGATAAGAGCAAAACTCAGATCCTGTATTTATTTACAGCAAAGCTTAATAATTATACATTTTAAACACTTTTCGTTACGGAAGAATATGCATTTTGCTGCGATTTATTTTGTACAACATACACACATACATATATAGTACATGTACGAACGAAAAGGAGAGATAGATAGAAAGAGAGAGAGATAGGAAAATAGAAAAAAAGCAACAAAGATAGAGAGAGAACGAGAGAGAGATAGCATTGAAGAGTGGTTCATACATACACATATATTTATGTTCAAATATTTTTATAAAATTTGAAATTGTAATTGCTTTTAGCACAGTCATCAGCAATAAATCAATCAATGACTCGATCAAGATCAATGAATGATTCCCTCCCACACACACATGCATACATACACGCATAGTATTTTATATATACAAGTATGTACTATATACATACATACATACATAAATACATATTTATATGTGTACATGTCTATTAAAAAGAAAACACACACTACACATAATATCTACATATTTATGTGCAACTAAATTAATGAATTTTTGTTTTTTTTTTATTATGTAATTATATTTATTAGCGAAAGCTCATAAAATTATGATTAAAAACAATTATAATGCGTTTTTTTTTTTGTATAAAATGCAAAAGTGAAAACGTACATATATGTAAATGATATACAATATGCATACATACATACATATGTATATGAAGTATGCGTATATTTAGAGTCGAGTGTAGGGATGTAAGAATGTAAGGATCCACTTACCAAGGAAGCAGCATCAACAAATAGAACTGACGTGCCTATGTAGCGATTAAATCAGACACATAACCCACCCCAACCCCATGCCCACACCACACACATCCACATACACAAACCCCCACACCGAGAAAAAATGATGTAATGCATTAATAATCATTCCAAACTGTCATATAAATGAAATGAAACAAAAAACAATATATTTGTATACATAAATCTAGCAGAATATATATATATATGATGAAACATGCCTCTATATATACTTATGTATATTTTTATTAAATATTCCATTTCAAAATATTTGCGTTTTGCTGGGATCAAAATTGGTGACGCCAATATGGTGAGCCCCTCGATTTGGACCACAGGGTATTCTTAGTTGATGAATCGCTGAATGATTGGTTCCATCAATGATAATGCTATATACAGATCTGCAGCTGAGATCCTAAGACTCTTTCAAGCTGACAATTTAAAAATTCCAAGTTAAACGAGAAAGAACGTGTGGTGTCGGCGTGACCGCGACTCTACTTTTATACCCGAACTCATTATGTTTTATTAGTTTATACATTTTACATTTGTTTGCTGCATATGTCATCTACATCTACATCAGTACTCACAACAACACACTTACACTGCACGAGGCAGAATGTGTGTAGCGAGAGGGAGAATCGGTAGCGGCTATCATTCCTAAATGACTATTTTGTTGCGAGGGGTGGGGGCTCGCTGCTGAAAATTAATTTTATCATTGTGGCTATAATAATGATCCGATCTGAACCAGATTCGTTAATCTGGTAGATATGATCATTCTCTACGATACTGCATTTTTCGTTTTATCCTATCTTAAAAATTGTGGACTTTCATCTTTTGGGGTGGCGGAAGGGGGCGTAGTGAAATTTTGAAATAAACTTGTACTGAAGCGGTATCACATCAGCTTGGACAGAAAGTTTGGTTACTCTAGCTCTTTAAGTCTCTGAGATCCAGGCGCTCATCTGTACGAATGGGCAAAGTTGACACGTTTGTGTGTGAGAGCGAGCGAGAGGGAGCGATGTTTTTCTAAATGGTTTTCTCTATTGTGGCTATACTAATGATCTGATCCGATTCAGACTTGATCCCCTGCTAGATATGGGCTTTCTATTGGTAGGTTTGATCACTGCTAATGTCAAGTCAAGTAAGGGAACTTTCTCCAACATTGTAACTTGGGGCGATTCCTCCCACCTGCGGGCCCAAGGAAAACCCCCTTGGGGAAGCCCATATTCACATACCCGAATTTAAACAGCATATCCGCCTTTCCATTGGGTAGGTCGGGGATTTTTCGATTCAGAAAGACGGAGAGGTTTGTTGGGCCTGTTAGCCAATCGGTTCCCGCATACTGATGAGTCGTTGGCGGATGAGTGGATCGATTATGTGATGTGGTCTGAACGAAGCTTAGACTGTGGCAGAGGAAAACTTTATAAATATTGTTCTGAGTAGATACTCGTTGTGGAAGATAAAGAAAGAGAGAGAGAGAGAGAGATTCTGGTGATTAATTGCAAATTTACGAGTATACTTGAGCTTTTATCTTACGGATTCCTGGATAATTTGGATTTCCTCCACGTATGTAGCTTGGCACCCAAGTGCCCCAGGCTGCGGCGCTCACCATTCCTCTCTCTATTACTTTCTGACTTTGTGCATTATTCTCTCATGCTTCGGGTATGAGTAAGAGGGATTTTCCAGCAGATGCCATGCATATAATTGCAGATGCCCTAACCCAAATGGGGTGATGATGGATTACTGCACCTCGCATACAATCGAATTACGAGTATGGAAGAGCAGAAAAAAAACCTAAAGACAGTCAATGTATTCCTTTCAGAATTTACATTGTTTATTGGAGAAATGTCCAGAACTATGTACAATACATGTGTACATATTTAGATACGCATGCTAAAACTACCTACGACATGGGACTAGCACTGCGTGCAGTGCTTTAAATGCGTCCACCATGGCGTATGCGTGATATTTTATTGTTTCGTTTTTGTTTCTAATGATTCTCAGGTGGGTGGCTGAGTTGAAAAGTCTTGGGACATTTTATAAACTGTTTTTACTTGTGGATCTGTGGATGGCAGGGTATTCAAGTGTCTCATGTCATGCTTGACGAGCTTCCCCGGCCCATTGAGTAATTAATAGTTAATACCTGTTCGCTGGTTCTGTCCGGCATGCCCCTGATATTGTTGTGCTTACAACTCCCCAAAGCTGAAACCCCCAGATCTCCCACCCCCACTCCTATCACATGCAATGCAATTGCCTGAGACCCGCTGAGGGCCTGGAACGATGACGACAATGCCCAGCGCATCATCGATACGACCCACACCGTTCCAAACAATGGACAGCCGCGAGAAGATTCTATAAAATGAAATGCGATGAACGGATCGACGATTAGTTGGCCAACGGCTTCATCAAGTTAAGCAGAACAGAACGAAATTTGTGGAGAGGAGCCGTAACAGCAAGTGACACTATAAAAGCATCTTCAATGAGGCACTGGAAACTACTCGGCTGCTGGGTGCTGATCCTGGCCATCTGCGTGGGTCTCGTCCAACCCTCGCTGCTCCAGCTTAAGAAGAAGATTCTCTTCGGCCATGGCGGCGGCGGCGGCGGAGGAGGCTGGGGCGGTGGCGGTGGTGGTGGCGGAGGCTGGGGCGGAGGCGGCGGCCAGCAATGGGGCGGCGGCGGTGGTCATGGAGGAGGCGGCCGAGGCGGTGGCAGTAACATCGATGTCTATGTGGTAAAGCCAATCTACAGCAGCGGTGGAGGCCACGGAGGAGGCGGTGGACAGCAGTGGGGCGGTGGCGGAGGCGGCGGAGGTCATCACCCCAGTGGCGGCGGAGGAGGAGGAAGTGGAGCCTACGCCAGCAGCAGCGCCAACAGCTACAGCTACGGAGGAGGCGGAGGAGGCAACAACGGCGGCTGCAACTCGTGTGGCGGAGGAGGTGGAGGCGGTGGCAGCAATGCCTATGCCAAGGCCTCGGCCAATGCCTACGCAGGCAGCTGGTAGGATTCAGTCCAGTGAATCCATTTCATTTTTTTTTGTCCTACTTGTAAGCTACTTGTGAATAAAGATATGAAAAAGCAAAGTGAAGTGGATAGAAGTGGAGATAATGGAATCTAGGCTACATAGGAAAGCTTGGCCAATGAAAGACCACGCCGGAGCAGTTTCATTAGATTAAATTCCTAAAAGCCGATCAAGTGGATTCAGTTCTGTTGGGTGTAACGATCCACCTCGATCAAGGGACAAAAATAAAACATAGAACATGAGAGGGCAGAAAAGGTGAACAAATAGAAGGTCCCGCCATCAGAAAGAGATTGGAAATAATCCAATAAAATGCATTAATGCAAAAATATAGAAAATATGAATAATGGATAAATGTATGGAAAAAATATATATGTATGTACATATTTATACACACACACACTGCAGTGTGGATATAAAAATATAAATATACATATATATGTATGTATATAGTAATTACATCGGTCGAGGAAAGAACGTGTCGATAGAGTGGAGTAGGGGACAAGGATCAGCAGGAGCAGGCGCAGGCCCACGCTGAGTTTTTGATTCCATCAAACTTGTTTTTCCGCTCCTCCTCTCCGATCTATCCCCTCAAACCCATTCAGCCCCTACCTCTGCTTACACTCTGTCTGTCGCTCCCGCTGACCACCCCATAGCTTTTTCTCGTTTTCGCAAAAGTTAATAATGACCATGCCCACATATCTGCTGGAAACCAGTATTCCTTCGCTCTGCTCTCTTGCCTTCTCTCTACCCCTCTGCACAAACCTTACTGCACTCGCGCTCTCTCTCTCTCTCTGTTTGCAGTTTCTGACTGTTTTTGGCTGCGTAAAAATGTAAACAAGCAAAAAGGAAAACAACAAAGCAAACAATGAAACAAAACCAAAACATCGAAAAACGTGTTCGAAAATGCAAAAAACTACTTTTTCAATTGGTGAAAGATCCACACATATGTACATATGTACATACATATGTACATATTTAAATATTTACATAAATACATATATGTATATAGTATATTTACATATAGTTCCGTCTGATTTGGTGCGTGGGAGAGTCGTAGAATTTGAGCAACTGTCAAGTGAACTGGAGAAGATCAATGACGGATCGTCATTAGGTGATCCATGACCTGCGATTGCGATCTTCCGTAGATCACGTGAAGCTGCTTACACAGAAGTAACTTCTATTTTCGATGAATGTGTGGAGACAGAGGAGAATTTTCAGTAGGGACATCCTCTTAACGGGGCTGGAATGTACAGTGTACATCTGTATGTAAGTAGACTTAAACGTGGAGAAGCTTTGGCTAATCAATAGATAGTCTTTGGGGATCATTTGAAGATAATTACAGGATAATTGCACTACTTTTCAGAGTATTATGCTTAGCTAGATCAGCCAAAATTTAAACTTATGTTATATGTTTGCCACGCCCCTTTTGCTATTTCAAATCACTCGAATCGGTGGCAGATATGGGAAAATCGAAAGCGTAGAATCATAGCGATTGCAGAAACACGATCAGACATTCCCGCCAATGCTTAAGAACATTGGAATATCGTAGAATGAAAGCCAAACCATTTAAATATATATAGGTAGTATATACATACTTACATAATCTTAGAGAGATAATCATCATTATCATCATCATTAACATTTCGAAATACATACATACATACATATGTATGTAATAGTGACCGTTGCTACCAAGTCTTTTTTTTTGCAATTTGATTTTGAAAGGTTATTGATCGATTCGCATCCGAGTTTCTTGACAACTTCTTCACCTTCACCCTTCTTCTTCTCCCATCTCATCTCATTCACCGCCAGCCAGCAGCTGCAGATGAGCCGGATTCCTACGTATTCCATCTACTGGAAAAACTCGTTTCTGGTTTTCCTCGAGTCAAAGAGTTGACTCAAAAAGTAGCCTCGTTGTCCCCTTATTCCTCCCCCCCTCACTGCCTTTGCCCACTATTGAGAAAGAGGGATCTTTGAGTTTTCATCTCCTCTTCTCTTTGTCTCTTTCTCTCTCACTATCTCCATCTCTCACTTTTGTTTGGATAAAGCGAGCTTTTCCTTAAATTGTTAACAGGTTTTTGGTCCGCTTGGCCATTTGCAAGTCCCCGTGCATCCCCTCTCCCAAACTCCACCCCTTGCCACCACGGAGTGCAGAAACTTTTTCTTGCAGGTTTCCACTGCAAACGCATTCCGGGAGATACATACATATAGAGAGGAGAGACACAGAGGGGGACCAGTGGAGTGGAGGGAGGTGTCGTGAGTGTCACCACTTTGTTACTGTACCCAATTCCGTTCCCATTTCTATTCCCATTCCCGTTCGCGTAGCCGTTCCAGGCCATTGAATGGCATTCCAAGATCCAGTTCCAATTTTGATCGAATTCTCTTCTCTTCGGCTTGACTCTGTTCCGATTCACTTCGAGTGCAGTGCGATCGAAAGGGGCGTGGCGATCGGCCGTTATTACAGCGGACTGCAAATTGGGAAAACGGAATTAGAAAATAATTGGAGAAAGGAGCTATTAGAGATGGGGCAACGGGATTCGGGCGCAACAGGGCGGGAATGAAGAGAAAGAAGAAGAATAGAGCAGGAAAATCAATTTGAAATGTTCTAATTTTTGGCTAAGCTCCTGGAAATAACTGATTTCTTGGTAAAAGGCTTTTGAATCTCATCCATCAAAAGCTGTAAAAAAGAGAATTTTTTTTGGTTTGCTTCCGTTAGGTTTGGTAAAACGTCTCCTTTCTCATCCTTTGTGTGATGATCTCTTGCAGCTTTCATGGTACATATAAAATATAAATTAATATTCCATTTGAAACAGGAAATTGATTCCATCTACGCCAAAAGCTTATTCGTAGAATGTTTTTGGTCAATGCGTTCGTTAAGAAAGCAAAGAACTAGGCAAATTATTGTTTTATAAGTTTTATGCGCGAGTATGACCAGACCTGCCGTAATGAAATATGATAATTTAAGCTGTTATTTGTTATCTTCAAAATTGTGGACTTTCGTCTTTTGTGGGGGCGGGGCGAAATTTTGAAATACTTGTCTTAATTTGGTTTCACAGGAGTCTGGACAGAAAGTTTTGCTGTTCGAGCTCTTATAGTCTCTGAGATCCAGGCGACAGAAAATAGAAAAAAAACCAAAACGAATCGTTTTTGTGTGAGAGAGAGCGAGAGGGAACGATGCCTTTCAAAATGATTTTCTCCGTTGTGACTATACTAATATTCCGATCCGATTTGAATTCTGGCCTCTGATAGATATGGGCTTACTCTATGATTCTGCATTTTTTTTTGTTTTCTGTTATCTTAAACAGAAATTTTGAAATTTCGAAACTCGCTTGTAGGAGTGAAATATTACATCAGTATGGAACAAAAATTTGGTTGCTCTAGCTCCTATATTTCCCGAGCAATTGGCGACAAACAAGACGGACGGACGGACGGACAGACGGACGGACAGAAATGGCTATATCGACTCGGATATTGATGCTGATCAATAATATACTTTATGGGGTCGGAAACGATTCCTTCTCTATGTTACACGCACCCATTTTTACCACAAATACAATATGCCTTTTTACTCTTCGAGCGCGGGTATAAAAACAGTTTTTCTCATCAAGTGGGTCAAGCTTCTTCAAAACGTGACATAATACCAAAAATCTAAGGTAACGGGTATATGAAAAGAAATATGAAAATATCAACGCGAAATGCGAACAGCAAATCCTATAACCAATACACGCACAGTATGTGAGTACACAGTACACACACACATTTGCGTAACCACGAACCACAAAATCTGAAGTCGAAGAAATTGAAGACAATACAGACACACATTTTTATGTCCGTATAACAGACATTCTGGATTTGCTTTCGCATGACGACATAAGCAAGCATGTTCAAACTTTGCCGAATGTCTCAGAACCCAGAGCTTCGGCCTATTACCCAGAGCCGAATGGCCGAGCCGAACGCTCTGGGTACTGGGACGCCGAATTCAGCTGCGACACATTCGTAGCAAGGGATGACCTATCTAGGTGGGAGGGTCCGCTGCTGAAAATTAATTGTATCATTGTGGCCATAAAAATGATACGATCTGGTAGATACAATCATTCTCTACGATACTGCATTTTTCGTTTTTTTCCATCTTTTGCGTGGCGAAATTTTGAAATCCATTTGTACTGAAGTGGTATCACATCAGCTTGGACAGAAAGTTTGGTTGCTCTAGCTCTTATAGTCTCTGATATCCAGGCGCTCATCTGTACGGATGGGAAAAGTCGACACGGTGGTGTGTGAGAGCGAGCAAGAGGGAACGATGTTTCCCGAAATGGTTTTCTCTATTGTGGCTATACTAATGATCTGATCTAATTCAGATTTGGGACTCTGATATATATGGGCTTTTTCTATGATTCTGCATTTTTTGTTTTATGGTATCTTCAAATCGCTTCCTTCTCTATGTTACACACATCCACAATAACGCAAATACAATATACCCCTTACTCTTCAAGTACGGTTATAATAAGTTGAGCTTAAAAAGCTTTCGACAGGTTGATTTGTTCACTGGCATGTGGATGAGGGAGCGGCGTGCAGAGTCCCTATGAGCAGGCACAGTCACAGTCACAACTTTAAAACCAGTTGCGAGGTGGAGATCCTAAGTGGATGGCGATCATTTGACATTTTGTTGCCTTCCACACGCTCGTGAACAGGAACGAGAGGCACAATAATGAAGCGAAAGGCCAATGCTACTCAAGCTCTGAAGAGGGGGAGCAAAGAAGAGTCGACTGGCACACGCACGAGCAGCCGAGATCCGAGCACCGAGACTCGAGGCTTCGGTTTTGTCAAAAGTTAGCCAGTGGAACGTCGAGAGAACGGAGGAACGGAGCACAGCTCGATCGGCCGAAGGTAAATAGTGTTGCTTCAAGGGAAGAGTGGGGCCACACGCACGCAACAGCAAAGGCTGTGCTCTGGCTTGGCGAAAGAAACTCACAGAGTGACGATCGGGGGAACTTTGGGGAGCTGAGATCAACTTGAACACGCACGAACCAAGCAAACACTTCGGCTCGTCTTCGTCTTCGTCGTCGCTTCGTTCGTGTGACCGCTACCACTGTGACTGAGGCGAGCCAAAACCGCACTTGCCAGTCTTCGGTTCGAGCTCAGTCAAGTCGCATTCAGAGAAAGAGGCGCAGGCGCAGAAGCAAGCGAAAACGCAGACAGCGAGACACACAGAGTAATAGAGTCGTTCGTTCTCTGTCGCTCGCCCAAAAGTCCCAGACAAACAGCCCGAGTCACGAGTGTAGTATTGCTTTTGGACCAAACTGTGCGTGAAATTGGTAGACCAAATCCGAATCCAAAACTATAACTGAAATCGAAATGAAAACCTCCAACTCAAACCCGAAGACAAAATATTAAAACAGAAACCGAAAACCGCAATTCAAAAGCAGCTTCCAGTCGAAAGCTCCAGCAAGAGTTCGAGGCTGGAAACCCTTTTGGGGCGTACAGTACATATGAACATATAGTATTTGATTTTTTGTTCGAGTTTAATTTTTTACTGTGTTTAATGTTAAGTTAATAAACTTGTATTTGATTCGATTCGTTTTAGCCAAAACACACAACGAAATTGAATTCAACATTCTACCCATCTAGCTAAAAAGGTGAGCTGCTCCAAACCAAAGCAATATTTGATTAAGTACGTATTTATGGTGGAAATTTATTGGCCTAAGCCTGGCCCCAACAGGTTGTAAACGGGGTCTAAACTGGTCTAGGATTTTGGCTCAATGTCAATGTTTGTATTTCAAGCTGTTTAACCATCGATTGTTTCCCCACTTGTCGGCTTCAAGCACATCCCGCCCCATGCTGATGGCCCCTCTGTCCATTGTTTTACCATCGGAATTTGTCTGCTCTGCTCGTATCTGGGGAATACTAAAGAGATCTCAAGTCCAATCTGCGATCTCTGTTCACAGTTCTTGGATGCAAAGTTCTCTCTATGCAAAAGTTCTGGGACAGTTCTCGAAGTCGACAGTCTTGGGAATGTGAATGGAATACAGAATGGGAAGCCAAGTCGAATGGATATGAATGGATCAATTCAATATTGTTGGATCATCTATAGTCTTTAGCGATCTGTCAGTACTGTTCTATAGATCTGTTCTGTTCTCACCAGCTTAGAGACCTCTCCGATCGCGGTCCCTATGTCGATACCGTTCCCGATGTCGGTGCCGCTCTCTCTCTGCCCCTGTCTTTCTTTGTTTGCTTATGTAATTTATGATTACCCATTCACTCAACCGATACCCCAGTGGTTCTCTCTCATCTGGAATTCCATGCATGCGCAAACGACCCAAAACGATAACAAAAAAAAAAACAAGAAGAAGAAGAAAGACGTCTTAAGGTCATTGCTCAAAAACATTTAAGATTCAGATACAGATTCAGTCGCATACCCAGCCTCTGCTTCGGATTGGGTTTTTGTCTTAAGCCGACTTACGACTGTTGTCAGACCGACTTGGGAATGCGATTCGGGTTGGGTTGGGTTTCATGGAGAGAGATGGCTCTCTGGCTCTGAGTCTGGGGGTCTGGCTGGGCTTCTGATTCAGACATCAAAGACCTCTTCACGCCCGAGTCTCTTCGCTCTGGCTCTTGACTTCACTTAAATTGACTTGACTTGTCTCGACTTGTCGTGACTTGACGTGACTTTATGCGGGCTAATTGAAAGCCATGGAACACTCTAGCCAATGTTCTGTGAAGGGGTTACTCAGCTAACTGAAGGTGTCGGTCAGCTGTGGCTGTGTGACGGAAGATCTATAGGTGTATATACATTATCATTTGGGATTCATTCTGGGAACGAATTGGCGAAGCTCCTGTAAGGAAACAAACCATCTTCCAATCATACATATGTACATACATACATACATATGTATACTACATAGTATACAGAAAGACACTGGACTCTCTGAGAAGTGCATCGTCGCGACGATTCGTTCACCGATTCTGCTACTGCTACGTCTCTGAAATTGGTTTGTATTCGTTTCTGTTTTCTGTAGGTTTTGTATGTCTTATGCTCAGGCGAATGGAATTAGAGGGCGGGGTAAGAACAGGTGAGTGGAGAGATCTGATCTGTAGGTAGAGCCTAGCCTCTAGAGACAGAGAGATTACTTACTCAAACAAGCTGCCCAGGCACGTGTGCGAGTATCTCTGTTCCTTATCTGGGTAGAGTGTGGACTGGTCTTAACTGGAACTTCATTGGTTTTCGGCTAGCGAATACATTGCACATATATACTATGTTATAAATATATCTGTACGTATCTTTACTTTTGGCTCATCCTGGTGGGTCACAGTCAAATGATTCCCATGTTTTGAACAAAGAGAAAGCGATTTACCGATCGAACTGGAGTCGGATGGATCTTTCCGCAGATTGGCGCTGTCCTCTGTCGTCTGCCTGGCCGGGGTTCGATCGTAGGACCAACAGCTAACGAAGTTCAAATCCGGCAAGACAAAAGTGAAATTTCAAAATGTAAAGAAAGAAAAAACGAAAAGACAAAACCTGAATAAACCGACAAACAACTTTGGACTTGAGCTGGGGACGGGTACCATAATAATAAGCGGAAAGAGCAACGGCAGCAACAACTACATCAACAGCTGCAAAAAAACAAATAGGACGCTTGAGTAGCTGGCATTACCCGAAATTGATCCAATCTAATCCAATCCACTTCCCTCCGAGCCAATCCACCTCAGTCCAATCCATTCCAATCGAATAGCATGAAAACAACAACGCAAAGCCAAAAAATTAGGCACAAATTAAGCAGCGACTGCAATCAAGGAATACACTACCACAAAAGAGTATTGGGCTTATTGAGGGGAACACTGGGTGGATTGATCCTGCGTTTAGACTGGATTTGCAGACTAGCCTAGAGTTATCATCGGCATGATAAATATTCCTTCTATCCGCCTCTTTGTTAGCGCCTGCTCACGCCTGTTCATAGCCACGAGCTCGTAAAGTTGAGGGGAAGGCACTTTCTGATCTCGTCAAGGGTATGATGTTGTCGTCAATAGATGAGGATTGTCCTGTGGTCCTGACCCAAGAGCAAGGGTATTCCCAGTTTCGTTGTAGATCGCTATTTTACGTGCTCCGTTCGTTAATCGAATCGAAATGGAAATCATATTGGCCTCCGCGGAGCCGTCAAAACAAAATGGGAAAAACAGAGGGAGAGAGATGGCCACAAAAGCAAACAATTAGGCATGTACAAAAAGAGAAATATGATTAAAATTCCCGGGGCATACGCAGATCAGACGCCCCACTCTCCGCCATAGCCCACCACCAAGAAAGGAAAGCGATCGGAGCAGAGTAGAGCCGAGCCAATCAAACGGAGCGATCGAATATGATTTCAAATATTTTTGCAATTATATTGAAAGTGTTTTCGATTTTTTCGCATACGTGACAGAGCTGGATGACAGGTGTTAATGTTAATGGGAGTGGCATACGAGTACGTATAATACATATGTACATACACATTTCTGTTGCTGCTGTTAATAATCATATTGATTAACGTTCATGTCAACAAAGTTTGAGCCGGGGTTCTACGATCGGTCAGAGAATGATTATCATCTATCAATTTGAGGTTAGTACCTAAAGGTAGGTATAAACGGGACAGAGTCGATTCCTTACCGGGTAATAGTCAGTAAGCAGTTCCAAAATATCTTGACTTGAGAGAGGCAATCGTCTGCTTAACCTTAGAATATTTGTGATACCTTCCAATAATAAATAACCAAATCGCATCGAACAGCTATCGAAACCGTTTTCATTATTTGTCTAGTTTTGCATCGCACGATAGAACCCAATTTTTCAATACTTACTAATGGAACTTTATTATGATTTTATTCCATTCCATTTCGTTCGCTTCGTTCCGTTCCGTTCTATTGCATTCTGCTCTGTTATCAATTGGTGCAGTGCATTTTCTCTCATCTCACTTCTTTGGAATTTGAAGCGTGACATTTGCGACATTTCTTTCGCTCTCTCTTTCTTTCTCTCTTTCTCTCTGTCTGTCTGTCCGATCCCTATCTTCTTCGTTTAGCTTACCTGCCTCGGCGTCCAGTTCCAAGCAGCATAATCTTCATGGCAAAAGCCAATGCAAAACAATAAAACTTGATGTGGGGCCAAAAAGGAGAAGAAACAGAATGGGCTGCTGGTGTTGGTTGTAGCAGAAATAGCTTTGAAAGTGGCACAAAGTAATTTTAATGCTGAATGGAGCGTAAAGTTGTTCAACTGCAATTGCAGCGGAGTTAGCTGTGGCTGTTGCTGTTTTGGTTTTGGCCAACAAAACAAAAGCAGAAAAACAAAATCAAAACCAAGTGCAGACGGGCAGGTAGAAACATAGAAACACGGAACGACAGAACGACAGAGAGACTGACGGACCGACACATGACGACATTGCATTGGCTATTGTTTCACTGATTGTTTTTTGTTACCAAACCTCTCCACCTGTTTCGTGTGCTTTTTGGACCGACGGAATCAGAATGGAATACATTTGCATAATCAAAAGGAATCAAATCAAAGCGAATCCCATCGAACCTAACCAAACCTAACCAAACCGAACCGAACCGAATCAATGAGCATCTGCAAATTGATCGTAAAGTGTTTAAGTTTATTGATCTGTCTTGCTCCCTTCCGTTCCCCTTACCAACCACCCCAACATCCAACCAACAACCCCGTGAAATTTGCATCAGAAAGCGGATAGAGAGCCCAAAGTGGAGACGAATAATGCCAGGGAAATGCGGTGATATTGATGATAATGATGATGAGGTAATAGACCAAGAAGAGCTAAAGAAATGCCCAAATTGGGTGTACACAAACCCATTTTAATGACAATTTTAAGCCTCCGATTGGTCAATGGATTGAGTATGAGTGATACTCGTATCCAAACCGATTCGAATCCGCAACGAATGGGGGAGAAAGACACTTGTAGGAGGCAGCGTGAGAAGACTTGCCATTGCCTCATCGACTACATCAGCCAGCCCAAGATTACGATGATTGCCCCTTGTATGATGGAGTGCTGCCCTGCTGATGTGAGTGCAGGTGAATCGAATTCAATTTCATTCAATTGCATTAACATGGGAAATGCGACCAGTCAGTGATATCAGAAAATAAAACGGAACGATTTTAACTCTTTCGAGGAAAAATCCATTTGTAACTTGATCCAAAGGTAGCTTACGTCTGGAATTACCTGGTGTATTTTGGTTTTGCGACCAGGCTTGAGACGTTACTCTTGAGTGGAATTTGTATTTCTATAGCCTGCGAATGGTATCTACAATTATGTAATTCATCAGAACATTATTAAGTCTAATTTAAAGTTGTTAGTTATCCGTTCGAGTTGATTGAACTAAGAATAAGCTAAGAAGCGTGGCAGTAATGTTAGATAGTTCCACTGGTTTGCCCATGGAACAGTATCCGCGCAATGCAGAGCTCAATGGCAAGGTACAAATCTCTATAGCTTTTAGCATTAAAATCCATTTACAACTCCTATGACTGCATGGCTCTCAATCAATCCTCCTGCCACACCCAAAACAACATTCCTATTGGGGCGCAAGTGGTGTCATCTGCTTAGCCTAATAACCCCTGCCCCACACACCCTGCTGCCCACTTAGAGAGGTATTCCAGTGCGCCATCACGGCGCGACGCCCGCGCTTAGCTCACCGATTCGCGGCGATGATCTAATATGAAGATGGAAGAGAAATGGAAAACAACAGCAACAACAATAGCAGCATTCGTAATGTTTTACATTTGAACTTGAAAATGATGCTGAATAGAGGAGGGGGAGGAGTTGCAAAGTTGGATAGTGGGTGGGTGGGAAGTGGAAGTGAAGAAGGGGTGATGGGGATGGTGATGGTGATGGCAATTACTTTGCCTGCCCCCTCTCGGAAGTTCCAATTGAAAGACAATGCGGCATAATCCGACGAAAATTGAGTTAAAAGAGTAAAGCGGAGATGGAAGATGGAAGATGGAGACTGAGATGGAGATGAAGATTTTTGTGGTTAAGGCTTGGGGAAAAGTTCATTGCACTTGAAAAGAAAAATTGCTGACTGTTTATAGCTGTTTTATAGCTGTTGTCATTGTGGCTGTTGCTGTTGCTTTTGTTTTTCCTTTTTTGTTTTTGCTGTTTTGTTGCTGACAAAATTGGAGAGGAGACAAAACAAGGTATGTATCTCTGTCATTCTCTCTCCTTCTGTCAGTTGCCCCCCACCTTGAAAAATCGCAATTCAATGACTTGGGGAATTTGGTGTGTGACTAAATTGAGATGATATTGAAAATGAAAGTACGAGGTACATATGTACATACATAAATACATATATTGTACATGAATATGTACATTCAACTAAACCTGAACACCCCTCAACCACCACTACCACCAGCCCCCAACAACCTCAATGCAGTCATATCATTCCCTCAGGGTTGTATTGGGATGGAGGGAGACCCAGAGCGGGATGGCGGCTACTAGCGCTGGCTCGTGTCAGTCCATAACAAACGAAACTAAATACCAAAACAGAAAATAAACAATGATTGAAATTCAAGCCACCTACACACAGAGCGTCACGGAGGAAGAGGCCGAAGGATAGATGACGAAAGAGAGGGACGGACAGAGAGAGAGAGAGAGCTACTTGCAAACGGACCCAAAAACAAAGCAAAGCAAAATACAATTTTTGCATGTTTTCACCTTTTAAATGCGGATCGCTGGCTATTGCTGCTGCCAATACCATCTTTCGGTATTTAGGCCAGCCTAAGTCTACCGTGTGGGCGGGAGCGGGAGGGCAGAGCTCGGACTCGGGCTCGGGCTCTGGCTCTGGCTCTTGCCAAATTAGCACTTGAAGTTGGACTGAAATGTGTTAAAGCGAAATAGAAATCTTGATCGCACCTGAACATGAAATGCAAAGCAAGCAGAAATGCCCCAAAACAGAAATGAAAATCGACTCCAAGATACACACACACACACACACACACACACACACACACATACACACGCGTGCACGTACTGCGCGCCTTACGGTTAAGCCAAGTGGGAGTGGGAAAACAACACACACACACACACAGACACGAGAGTGGTCTGCCTGGAAGAGGGAGGAATGGGACTGAGGGCAGACACCGTCGTTGAGGTGCAAATTAATTGGGGCCATTCCGGAGTCTCGATTCGGTCTCGTGTCGTTTTGGTTTTTGCTTTTGTTTTGTTCGTTTTGTTTTCGTCTTGATTTCTTTTGATCGATTCTTCAATTATGGCAATTAGCCAACAATTTCGCTTTGCATGCGCCACGCCACGCCACGAATGCGGCGAAAATGTTCAGCAAAAGCCAAAGACAGAGCCAAGAAAGAGGCCAAGCTACAATCAGTTTCGGTTTCGGCTTCTATCGGATATCGAATATCGAATATCGCAAATCGAAATCCACTTTTATCGCTTAGTTGGTCGAGTTGTTAGTTGTTCTCAATCTCCGTATTCCGCTAAATTTGGCTAAATAACTTGATAAGACTAGAAGGCCAAATGACAGCATACATACATATGTATATGTATGTACATACGTGTACATATGTTTCTATTCCGCTTCCGGTATAAGGTGGTGGAGCACTGAACAGCTGATAACCAGAATGTGAAATAAGCTTCCCAACACTGATTTATTGATACACTAATTCGGGCTTTAAACACCTTTGATGCATGGTTTGAAGGGTTGCGGGTTGTTGTGAGCTCTTTTGGTCAAGGGTTTGCTTGCTTTCAATAAAGTGGGGGCTAGCCACTGTTTGGTTGGTCACAATTTGTTGGCACCTAAACAAAAAACAATGAACTTGCCTATTTATTTAATTTGCCATCAAAGTGGAGGGAACAGTGTTGAGTGTTTGTCTTTTTAGAAGTGAAATCGGTCAATGTATTGCCAGCACTCACTGTGGGCATCAAATGGTTTCTTCCGCAAAATATCGGAAATGTGATGCCATAAAACTTAAGCCTAAAGATAGGGCATACGAAAAATCGGCAATAGAAATGTTTCCTTGCATATCACTTGGGTAAACAACACTATTGAGGGTTCGTTTCATCTTTGGTGGCCAAGAAAATATCTTAATTTATCTGCTCCCCCATGAATCAACTTGAATCATCAATCAAAATGGTTAAGCTTTAATGAACTGCATTCATAATCACCCATTTCCAAATCCCAAGCCACGATTCCCATCGCATCGCATCGAATGAAGCTCGCGGACAGGTTGCGCTGCTTGCCCCATGCGGCGTATACGTAATGTGGCTATGCTCGTAGACAAAGTCGCAGTCGTGAATATTGCACGAGCCTTCCTTATGGGTATCGATCTCACGCCATTGGGATGCCAGTCCATCTGTCTGTCTGTCCGTGTCCGTCTCTCCACACTGTCTGGCATACATATTTACATATATGTACATGTAAATGGGTTGTTGAATGTTAACAGAAAAAAATGTTCAAAAAGAGACGAGGCAAAAACAAAGCAAACACACAGCCGAAACTATGAATGCCGAATGCCGCCTGACCACAGCAAAATCGGCAAAGCAAATGTCGCAATTAACATACATATTTCTCATACGAGTATGTATTGTGCATTTTCCATGGCATTTATGCACGCACACACACATATGTATGTACGTGCATGTAAGTCAAAGTATTCGTACTCGTAATACAAAAAGGCAGGGGGCTAGGGGGGGCATGATGCTTGGCGCACAAGACTCGCAACATTCTGTTCTGTTCAATGAGCTAAGTAAATAGTCACCGTGAGACGAAACCATTGTCCTCGGGGCTTGAGTCTCAGATTTTGAGAGACAAGATTTCTGTCCAAGCGATCCAGTTCAGAGCAAATAAAGGATCAGGAATACTTGAAAACTCCGAGCTAAAATACATTTAGGCAGGGTTTTCTATCCCATAGTTGGCGGACAGAAAAACATACTAGGGAATGGTGAATGTCCGCCCAAAAGAGCTCTATCTAAGAGAGAGACAGAGGGAGATATATTCAGTAGAAATGAGTGTGCTCTCACTCGTTTATTCATTTTGGCCGACTGTCTGGGTCATCGTCGGCAAACAGTGATGCGGCTTTATGTGACATTTCAATTAGCGAAGTGTCGAGACCTGACATAAAACCAGCATATGTAGAACCAGTCGAAACTACTCAGCTTTGGCAGACGTGCCACCACCACACTAGAATGCACAGTACTCGACTTCAGCAGATATCTCTAAGGGGAAGGTACTATGAGTACGAGTCTCACGAGATGAGATAATTAATTATTAGTCTGCGTTTTCCACAAATTTCCACCATTTATGGTGGTGGTGGTGTGGTAAAGAAATATCCTGCACACAAAATCTTTGATCTCTAGATCTTACTGTCTCTGAGAATTAAGCGATAAACATTAAGCGGACACACGGCCGTAGCTATATCGAGTGCGGCTATTGATGCTGATAAACAATACGAGTATATATTTATGCACATGGTAGGACAGGCATCCCTCTAGCTATGTAGGTACCGTAATCGCATCAAATATATGTATATCTCTGGAATCTATCCGACAAGATATTGTATCGACCGATGCTGACACTGATATGAACAGATATACGAGTATGTACATACTGTATGATTGGAGGGCACCAGTGAGACGTAGTCTCCAAATGGGCTGTCGGTTGATTTTCACACTGAACGCGACTGCTAATCGGAGCTTCAGTCAGTGCCACCGTGCGGCACGTTCCCCGCATTCCGGGCCATTCCGACTCTCTTCATTCCAGGGGGAGATAATTGCGGCTCCGGGCTCATTACTAATACATACATTTATCTGCTGCTGCTGTTGCTGTCACTGCCAATGGCTAATGACACGCTTGGGTTAGTGATTCAGTGATTGAATGATTCAGTGATTGAATGATTGATCGATGGCAGTGCACTGGCTGGCACTCAGCCAAAGAGCAGCGACTGGCATTTAATTTGGGTCATACGACGGCGACTGACCAAAGCTCCACACTGAGCTCAGCATTTCTCAAGTCCAAAGATTGTATCTGCTGCTTCTGATTGACAGTAATTAGAACTGGCGGACAGTTGACATAACTGCAGCACACAAGCGCTTGCGCAACCATCTGATGGCCACCAAGGCGACTGCGCAACGACCCACTTCTGGCTGTCCATGACAGATGAAGAAGAGCCCCAACTGTAGAACATACATATACATATATCTACGTATATCTATACTATAAATTTTGTAGAAACAAATCTGTGTGTATGCCTCTATCTCCGCAACGCGTGCACCAAAATACATGCCGGTAGCCAGAGAATGTGGCATGGTTGGCACAAGCAAATTTGTACTTTTCTATGAATAGGTTCCTCAAGAATTAAGGAATTAAGGATTCTTAAAAGGAATACTTGATTCAGAGTGTGTTTCCAAATCTATACTATAAATGTGTAGAAAAAATCAGCGTGTATGCATCTATCTACGCAACGCGTGCACCAAATTGCATGCGGTAATCTAAAAAAATCTCAAATTTGGTCTAAAAATTTGTGTTTGAAAGCCTATTTTATTTCATTTTGTGTCATTCTCCTAAATAATTTCAATTATTTAAAAAATAAAATTATATTTATTGTAGATATGTATGTATATATTCGACGCACTTTTCATCCAAGCAACCACAATGTGCCACAGTGAAGCGCGGCCGGGCTTTCTAGTACTATATATTTATCGATTTACCCCTGTACCTACGAGTATAACAAATATTCACTGGCTGAATCGGGAGACTACATATGTACAAACATACATATATAGTCGCTATAGGCGCACCAGCAGCTTGACTATGGGAGGATCGGGTTCATGGGTTGACGTATCTCTTGCTTAGGATTTACGAGCATGATTTGATTTCATCGAGCACATTCGTTCACTCTACGAGTATCATGTGACATATCTACTTGGCTTTGCTTTAACTTCCGAAAGTCGGGCCTCATTTTGGGGCAAGGCAAGCGCCGCTGCATGAAGATTTGTAAAGCAACAGTATAAATATATGAATATATTTTATATAATACATACTTTAGACGAACAAACGAATCTACCGCCATGTGGCACCTGAGGAAGCCAAAGCCACAGCCGTCCAATGCGCACGAGTGGAAGAAGCCTGATATATACGAGGATAATGGGGGCACTGTTCTTGCCATTGCCGGCAAGGACTTTGTTGTCATTGGCGGGGACACCCGTCTGAGCAGCGGCCACGCAATTCTCTCGCGGACACAGTCGAAGCTGTGTCCTCTGTCGGAGCAGATGGTGGTGGCGACCGCAGGCTGCTGGTGCGACGCAGTCGCGCTGACCAATCTACTGAAGGTGAAGAAGCAGGGCTACGAGAGCGAACACTTCAAGATCATGGGCGTCGAGTCCATGGCCCAGATGCTCTCCGTCATCCAGTACCAGCGACGCCATCTACCCTTCAACGTGTGCCCCATTCTGGGGGGCATCGACCAGGACGGCCACGGGGCTGTTTTCGGCTACGACTGCCTCGGACATATGGTGCCTGAATGCTATCGTGCTGAGGGATCAGCCGGCGTCATGTTGCAGCCGGTGCTGGGCTGTCAGATTGGCTTCCGAAGGAAGCATCTCCTTGACAACGAGCCCCTGGCGATAACCAAGGAGAGTGCCGTGGCCATCGCCAAAGATGCCTTCATCAAGGCCGCCCAGCGCGACATATACACCGGCGACTCTGCCATTATTAACATAATTACCAAGGATGGCATTGCGGTCGAGAAGATGGAGCTGATCAACGATTAGCTCAAATTTGGAGCACCATACTATATAGTCGGTGGCTTC
Organism: Drosophila bifasciata; assembly: GCA_009664405.1. Classification (NCBI taxonomy): domain Eukaryota; kingdom Metazoa; phylum Arthropoda; class Insecta; order Diptera; family Drosophilidae; genus Drosophila; species Drosophila bifasciata. The sequence goes on from CM019041.1 coordinate 15,624,350, forward strand.
GTTAAATTGTTGGCAATATTCTTGCTGCTGTTGTAGCGGAAATACAACAATAATTAAATGGATTTGGAGGGTTTTTGGGTGGCCATTCGAGTTCATTGGTTCATTGGATCAGTGTGCATTCAAAGTGAATATTTTTGTGCAGAGATTAGGAGTATTTGTGGTGTCCCATGCAGCTGCAAATTTATATTTTCCGCTGGCTTCCTTTCATTCGAATATCTTTCGGAGCCGGTGTCGTTTGTCTGTTGGTTTGTTTGTTGGTTGGGTTCCGATGATTGTTTATATAATTACGCAACTCGGGGCGGATGCACCGTCACGACGCGTCGCTGCAGTTGTGGCTTGACCAAAAGCGATTCCAATTCCGCTACTCCACCGCTTCCTCGCCCAAATACCGACGGCAGTGCGACTGCCAAAAGCAGCAGCCGCAGCCGCAGATACTTGTATGGCCAAACCCATTTCCGCATGTCAACTGGGCAACAACTGCTTCACTTCACTTCCTCCCTCCCTGCCTCGCCCCAAGGCCCATTGGTGAAATTTTCCAAGCGGGAGGGAGCCCACTTCCAAGCCACCGGAACCTGGATGGGTGCAAAAGCGGCTTGGAAAATATTTCCCGCTCGATTAACTGCATCCGCGGCCCCAGTGGATGGGTGGGGGATCCGGGTCGCTCATTCAAAAAAGACCTGGCATACATGTATATTGTAGAGCCCTGGATAAACAGGGAACCGAATCGGCATCTCAGCTTTCTCATTCCATCAAAACGCTCGCCCAAAACTCGCTGATCGAAGCAGTTATCGTCATTTTCGCGGTGCTGCATCCGTAAATTTCGGTATTTTTTCTCGCTCACTCTCCATCTAAATCATCATTTGTGCATGTGCCTGTGCGTAGACAACAGACGAGATGTTCGGATCCAACTCCGTGATAATGACGATACCTGCTTCGTTAGAACCCTGTAGTATGTTTTGAGAAATGTTCGCAATCGGTTATGAGTGATCCGAATCTGACTGAGGGAAGAATTCGTATTGATTAAGGCATTCAAAAGGCGTGAGCATTGCACTGCTTCTATGAACGTCTCTGGCTTTGACGCTGACGATGACTCTGACTATCCATGGAGCTGAGAGCTCCGGCTGCAGCTGAGTGTGCTCCAAACTTTTACTTTGGTTTATTGTCCACCTATGTATGTATGTACATATATCTATATGTATGTACATACATGCACCGCTATATGTATATAGTATGCGTTCCATCGGTGGCGCGTGCAGTGAAAAGCTGAGAGGCACGTAGACATAATTTATTGCCAAATGCATGGAAGACTCGCTCGCACTGGACACGCTTCGCTGGCCACATTCGTGTTGTGTCCGTGTCCGTGTCCATGTGTGGAGCGTCATAGATACCATGGTAGATACTTGCTCCTCCACCACCACTTCCCTTCTCTGGCGCTCCTCCCGAGCGAGCTTTTCGATTTCTTCAAGGGTTTCGGGAGGCAGACGGCGAGCCACAGGGGTGTGAAGAGAAGAGAGGAGAAGAGAAGAGAAGGGGGACAGTAAATAGTTAAAAATTTTGAAGAAAAATGTGCAATAATTAAAGCGTATTAAGTGGAAAACGAAAGAAAAAACACTGCAAGGCAAGCGTAAAGTTGTTACCTGATGCGTCGGCAGCTTAACGAGTATTAATTAAAGTGAAAATGCCATAAGATCGACATGGATATGGCTATATGTATGCAGCTATGAATATAGATATGGATACAGATGCAGATGCAGCCGATGCTCATAGCCACAACCATACCCATACCGATAGCCATCCAAAGATTGGAGAGTGCAGTGTCTGGTTGGGTAACCAGGCCCCCAAGAAGATGACAAACCTTGTACAGGGGAGTGTTCGTTGGCTGGAGCAGGAGGGTAGGGAAATCAGAGATAAGATATGCTGCTGTCTATAAGCACGTGTATTCAGTATACACACACACACACAACTTCAGCATGACCTAAGCTCCACAATAGGAAAGGGTCCGCCCTTTAGGTGAGCTTGAGCTGGAGAGGGGGTCTAAAGAAGATAAAGGAAACAATCAGGCGAACAGAAAGTAAAGATCAGCATGATCCAATAATAATTATTATTTGATATCTGTTCACTGACTTTTCAGAGATGTCATAATGGAGCCAATGACCATGCTGGTGTTGGCCTTCCAGCTGCTGGCCCTCTTCTCGATCGCCGGGGCGCTGCTCATCTACCTAATTTGCAAGGTGCGCGAGGACAGCGAAGCGGCCACCGTGGAGGCCCAGCCGAGCCGGGTGGTGCTGGTGACGAGCGCGGACACGGCCCTGGGACTGCAGCTATGCACCCACCTGGCCAACAAGGGGTGCCGTGTCTTCGCCGGCATGAAGGAGGCCCACGACTCCCTGCCCGCCAAGCTCCTTTGCGGTTGGATGAAAATCCGCGAGTACAGCGAAGAGCCTATCGCCGGGACCATCATACCCATGCGCCTGGATGTGACCCGAGAAGATGTGCTGCGCGAGGCCACCGTGGCCATGGGCGCCCACCTGAACGCAGACGAGCGCGGCATCGCCGCCGTGATCAACACCAGCGGTAGCGTGTTCCGGGGCCGGGTCGAGTCGCAAGACGTGCAGCAGTGGGAGCACATGCTGAAGACCAACATCCTGGGCACGTTGCGTGTGGCCAAGGCCTTTGTGGGCTTCCTCCGCCCCACGCGCGGTCGTCTCCTCTATCTGGGCGGAGCCGGCGGCACGCGGACGGGTTCAGCGCTAACGGGCGGCGAGGGATTGGTGGCCTTTAATGCATCGCGCGTGGCCGTGGACAAGTGCGCCGAGGAGCTGCGCAAGGAGCTGCAGCCGTACGGCGTCAGTGTTGTGGCGCTGGACACCTGCGGAATGACAGCCGAGTCCCTATACAAGGCCCCCGTGGCACAGAGTGAGTTGAAACCCGCCTCCTCCTCCAGCATCAATTAACATTATCTTTCCTTCCTCCATAGCGATGTCGGCGAGTGCCGGAGCACCCACTCAGTACACGGCGGACGTGCTCAGCCCTAGTGCCCTGCAGGTGATCGAGCGGGCACTGTGGGACTTTGCCCCGCAGGAGCGCTATACGCTTCTCACCCACAACAAGTACCAATTCACGTTGCCATGCCGTTCTTCGTTGCGTCTCCAGCGGCCGGCAGCTGCTGGCGAGTCTGCAACGCAATCTGTTTAGATCCGCGCATCATCTCGGTCTCTAGCTTCAGCTTCAGATCCAGCTCCAGATCCAGCTGCCTCCTGTACATACGAATCCCCGCTGCAGTCTCTTCCACTGCTACTGCTACTGCTCCTGCTGTCGTCTAACAACGCTAACCATGTTTTTTGTTTAATGATATTTCTTCCTTTGGAAGGCTTTTTATACATACATATATACATACATATAATATATATTTTTTACTCGTTTTTGCATAAATTTTGACGGTGCACTTCTGATGGAGAACATGCATGAGCAAGCACTGAATGATACGAGCAATGAAAATAAATCTTTGTGCTAATCTAAAACATTCGATTGGTTTAGGAATCCTTGTGTGCTATCGGTCTATCGGAGGAAGGGCATTGCCACCTACTCATACTTGGATATAAAATCGTAGCGCAGCACGGAGGCGGGATAGGACTCGCCGGCTCTTGCCTGGAAGCATTCGGAGCTGCGCGCCGGCAGGTGGACGAGCACGTCGGCCCCAGCAATACTCTGCAAACGGCTGCTTATCTGTAACCAATGATAGATATGGAGAGTCAGTCACGTGTCTGTCTGGTGTCTGATGAAGGAGCTTCAGAAAGTGCGTGGGTGCGAACATACCTGATCCCCATTGACGCTGGCGTAGAGTTGGCCGTTTCTGGAGGTCACCGAAGCACGGACGTACTCTGGGCGCGGGTCTAGACTGAGGTCTTGCGACAGCTGTCAGAGAAACAAGGAAGGCATATACTATTAGATAGTCAACTCAGAAAACGATCAGGGTCGCCTTTAGAAGAGTATTCAAAAGCCACCAGGCCCTTGCTCATGCTCGCTGGCTCAACAAACTTATTCTTATCAGCACCCAAAACTTGTTGAGCAACATACAGATAAGGCCCACTCAGAAGCAAACGTATCTGGTGAGTTAAGTGGGCTGGGCTTTGACGCTACTGCGGCGACAGATACCACCTACAGCAATTTGTGTAGGTTCTAGAACTAGCAATCGGCGGGGGACATCCAGTCAACACCTCTGCCCGCTCTGAGCCAAAAGCCTATCTATGCAAGCGTCCGCAATTTCGCCATATGTTTAAATGGCTGCAGCGCACACTCGTACCTTCACTTGGATGGTCGCCAGGGGACACTTGTTTTTCTCCCAGCCGGCGGACCAGCGGAGCGCTGGGAGGGCAAAAAGATGGAATGTCACAAAGGCAGAGACGGGGTTACCCGGCAGCCCAAAGAAATACATATTGTCCTTGCTGGCAAAGGTCATGGGCTTGCTGGTGGTGGGAGAGAGGAATGCTTTAGTGCGAGAGTCGGACGGGATGGGCCAAAGGAATAAATCCATACCCCGGCTTCATGTTGACCCGGCCGCAGTGGATCGTGAAGTTCAGATCCTCCAGCGCTGTCTTTATAAAGTCTTTGTCGCCCATCGAGACGCCACCAGTGGAGATAACAAATTCCACCTTTTCAAAAAGGCTTCCTAGAGAGCTCTTGGTGTCCGCCAAGCTGAAGGAGAATAAATGAATGTCAGTCAGCCAGGAGGAGCGATTCAACGCCACTTACTTGTCGCTCAACACAACGGTGCGCACGCAGTCGAAGCCAAAATAGATTAGCAGCTCCTCCAGCATCGTGGCATTAGAGTCGTAGACCTTGCCGGAAACAGGCAGCTCTCCCGGCGCGAGCAGCTCGCTTCCCGTGGAGACAACGGCCACCTTGGGCTTGGGTAAGCTCTTGGATATGCCGACAGATGCTAGCAGAGACTGGATTACAACGGGTGACGAGTCCGCAGTTGGGAAAATGGCATCGTGGATGCGCAGATCGTGACCAACGGGACTGAAGGCAGTAGATCGAAATGAGTTAAGTTGTTGATTTTCTGATGAGAAAATCTACTACTCACCGCACATCCAATTCCGCCACGGGCTCCACCATAATTTCCACCAGACTCTCTTCTCCGTGTTTGTCGCGACTCACCAAGAGGGTGTCCTCCACCTGGACCACGCAGTCCGCTTGCTCTGGCAGCGGGGCACCCGTATTTATCTTGAAGCACTCGTCCTCTTGCAGAGGCTGTGCGCTTGGCTGCAAAAGGCATTAGTTTGTATTAACACTTATTGCTCGGGGCCTCTGATCCTGCTAGACATGGTGTGTGTACTTACCGCATCACCGGCGGCTATGAAGCCCACGACACGCTTGCTGCCGGAGAAGCCTGTCGATTTCATGGCATAGCCATCCTTGATGGAGGCACGGAATGGTGGTATATTCACCGGCGAGGTCGTTTTCCAGATGTCATTTTCCAAGCTGCTCCGGCGTTGCACCACTCCGAATATGATATCCATGACCACCGAGACGGGGAGCATGGGAAATGGCGAGTAGCGGTCCCTGCCGTCGCCAGACCCTGTCTGGTGCGGGCAGACATGAATCTGGGCTTGCACCGTCTCTGCTCCCTGCACCTGGACGTGGGTGCGTTGCACTAGGGCCAAGTCGTCGTTGATCAGATGTAGTGCATGGGGCAGTAAATCCTTCACCGTTGCAAAGCACTCTGCCACCGCCTTTTCGCTCCCGGGGAAGTTCATAATCAGAGTATCGCCAGCGATGCCACAGACTCCACGCGACAGAGCCGCAAAGGTGGTTTTCTTCAGCGAGGCCAGGGTTATGGCCACCATCAACTGTGGGCACTCCTTGTCCAGCAGCGCCTTGGTGGCCTCGGGGGTCACATCGCGTCGGGCAAGGCCGGTGCCGCCCGTGGTAAAGATGATGCCAACATCCTTCCGAATGATCCACTGGCGTAGCTCGCTCTGAATAAGGCTGTGTTCGTCGGGCACAACGCTGGCGATTACCTGTGCATTTCTGAAGGCCTGCATGATCTCGGACACCAAACGCGGACCGCTGCGATCCTTCGAGCGGTCTTTGTAACAGGTGTCACTAACTGCCCACACATGAGAAATGTTATCGCAGACAGCTAGGCTGGGCTGGAGAGCTACTTACTTGTTAAAACTCCGAAAGTAATGGGATCCATTATGTCATTGGGATAACTTTGCGATGCGGACTAAAAGCTAATGTAGACTGCGCTGCTCGCTTCCAATTAAATTGTTTGAAAAGTGCCTGGCACGCCACTGGTCGACTGCTCGGACGTGCTGGCGTTTGGCATTTTTAGGACATTTCGACTTGCACCCAATTCGGCGGGTGTGTACACACTGCCGCCGCTGCCGTTTAATTTCAGACTTAAAAAAAATTACATTTTAAATATGTAAATCCCAATCCCTGAGCTACCCCGCATAGATTGGTCCATGTAAATAGATTGTTTTTTAAAATGTATTCTATACTATAACGATACAAAAAAATAGCATAACAACCAACCGACTGAGACGACCCGGCCAATGCCGGTGCCGGCTTTTATTTCGCTGGCTTCTCGTCTGTGGTACGCTCATCCAGCGGGTCGTAGCCGCTGGCCATCTTTTCCTTAAACTGCTCGTACGTGCGTTTGCGGTCAAAGTGTTTCACCCACTGTCCGGGGCAGGACTGCTCGAAGGCCTTGCGCAAATCCTTGCAGGCGTTGGGGACCTTTTCGCCGCTGGTAGAGCTGTGCTTCGGCGCATTTGCATCCAAGCACTTCCAGTACTCGTCGCGCGTGGTCCAGCACTTGGCTCGCTCTGCCTTGTCCGGAAAACCCATTGTCGAGGTGCCTGGTTATGGATCTGGGTGGTCGACTAGTCACGTCCCGATTGCTGTTGTCGTAGTTTTGCTTGTTATGCGAAGTTCCCCTGTGACCCGTAAGTTGAGCGTCGACAGTTAAAGTTCCGCGAATATACCACTGGCGTGTGGGGTTCGGAGCAATTCAGTTACACAGCTAAAACGGATTCAATGACATTAAAATTATATTTCCAGGAAAACCACTGCAGAAACCAACCTCCCAACCTCAAAATTACAAAACAAAACATCTGTGTGACCGCGGAATTATCGAGAAGATATACCCTGGCCCTCAGCAATATACCAAAACTTTCAAAGTATACCGTAAATACCAGAGAATAGTTTCGTCTGGTATGGTTTCGCCACGCATGATTTGTTCGATTGTTCGAAGGAGCTGCCAGACTGAGTAAAAAAGTACGTAAACGATAACTTTTTCTGGGAAATTATCGCTGTCAACACTGACCACGCGCCAAATTTGAATGTGCGCTCGCGTGAATAAACTGGTGACTTGAACACTGCAATTATTGTTTATATTCTTTATTAATTGGAAATGTTTGGTTTCGGCAATGTCTGTTGCTCATATGTATAACTATTTATTTGAATTATTTAATTTCTTATGCTTAACAGTAACCCGATTGATTGCAAACGAAATGTGCCTCTGCTTGCTAAGGATTTTCATGTCAGCGAATCAGCCGTTTGTTTGAAACAATACATATAAAAGTTTGGGTGCGTAAAATTTGTCTTAAAATGCCTCTCTTTGGAAAGAACATCCACTACATCAGTGTCGTGTCGTACAAAGTGTTCGCAGCTTAATTGTAATTCAATTACCAAAAAAACAAAACAAATAAATCGCAGATTCTGTGACAGAAATTCTGCGTTCGATAACAATTGAAATATGTGAGTTATGCTATAATTTCTATGTGTGTGATTTCTCTTAACTACTCGTACATACATCAAAATCTTTGCTTATATATTGTTACACAAATACGTATAGAAATCCCAGTCGAGTGTCGGAGTCGGAGTGGGAACACCATAGAAGTCCTCCTTGTACCCCGACCTTATGGCGGGACTGGGTGAGGGTGATAGAGGAGGGATGGGCGGGTCGCTGCGACTATGTCTGAACGTGGATGTTACGAGCACTCACTCCATGTGAACTCTGAAGTCCTGCCGCCTTCGATTGTACGGTTACGGGGGGGTGTGGTGGGGTAGCAGACATGGATAGTCTGGAGTACTAATAACTTACAGTTTAGACTACGTATTCCTATTGCCCATACAAACATTTACGGCTTCTCCACATACACATGATGTATGTATGTACATATGTACGGGATGTACATACATATGTATGTATCGAACGTACAAACTCAGTTGCCTAATCTATCATCTACTTTATGTGTGTGTATGTATGCAAGTATGTATGTAGCTCTTGCACGTGGATCACTAGACGCGGGGCCGCGGGGATTTACCGAGCGGTGGAATAGAAAGGGGTGGGGAACGGGGGTGTGGCACGAACTTAAAGTATTTTTTGGAGCATTAGTATTCCACAATTTGCACAGTCAATTCTTTCGTGCACTCCAAAATGCCTTGCACTTTTGTGATCTTGGTCGATTGATACCTGTATAACCTGAAGCCATCGCGTGAATACATACACATACATCCACACATGTGTATGTAGTATGCATGCATGTAGATAGGTAGTACTGGGTTCGGGGTGAGGTAGGGCGGATAGGATTGGGGCTCTTTTCCTTGAGGCACTTGTGGCTTGGAAAACTGAAAACTCTAAATAAAAATTGTCAAAAGTTCTGATATGGATATATGTATGTACGGGAATCGGCTCGGATCAGGGGGCCCAGGAATGTTGTGGAGGGGAGGCGGGAGGTGTTTTTTCGCTCACGAAACCAGTTAACCCAGATCGAATCTGTTATTGTGTGTGTGTGTGTAAGTGTGTGCGAGTATGGCTAAATACAATTTCGTGTACATAGTATCAATGTGTACATATGTATGTATGTACAAAACAATCATCACTTGTTTATCTCTTTTTGTTGTTTTCTGTTAACGACTATCAGTACTTTACCCTGCTCATATACATATTTATGTATAGACTGCATATAATATATGGTATATAGATATTGTTTCATTTTTGATTCATTCTGCTTATCTGGTACACATATAATTCTACTTTTTTTGCAATGCAATATTCATATGTTCTCTATCAAAAAAATGGTCTACCCCCATGGTTTCGCTTTAGATTTTCAAATTTGTTCAGATTATTATTGTTACATTCACGTGTATCTCGCGTACGTAAAATGCAGTTCACAGCTGTACGTCTTGGGGCCTGTCTGTATTTAAACTATGATTAGCTATGAAACGCACTGTAACTGAAGCTGTTGCTGCTGCCGCTTTTTGATGGCTTAAGACCCAAGCCATATTATCTTCCGCAACGATTTTCACACATTTGAGTATTGTCCGGCTGACCGACTAACTCGCTAGCTCTCTCGCTCTCGCTCTCCCTCTACCTTATGACTAGATGCGATGCACTCCACTTCAGTACCTGAATTAAACAATTTCAGCCACGCACACACAGCACACTGAAATATTGTATATGTACATAAATCGTTGGCCAGGGGTGGATACTGGATACAGGGGATTGTACGGTTAATGAGGCCTGCACATGTAACAGTTTTCCGCACTCATTGGTTTAGTTACTGTGTCTAAAATATATACAGTAATAATATTCGTGATACAAATAATGGAAACAATTGCAAAAAACTCAACCAAAAATAATAATTAACAATAATTGTACATGTAAAAAAAAAATAAAATAAAATGCTTAAATCATGAAACATTTGGCAGTCGAAGAGGCCCTGCAAACGGATGGGTTCGCTGGCTTGGCTGCCTCTGATTTCGATTCATGATGCGATTGGTAATGGCTATATATATTAACATATAGCATCTATATCAGTGGTCGGCATGGGCACGTGCACGGGCACGAGCACAGGCACTGTCCAATATCGTGTTGATGGAAAAGTGTCCTGCTGCAGCTGCTGCGCTGCCGCTGCACGTTTACAGTGCAAAGCAGTGGTCGTGCCCAATACCATAACATTTTAGCATTGTATGTTGATCCGTTCTGAAAACGGAGAAATGTTACTGTATTGCTGCCGACCCCTGCTGATCTATATTCATATATACAGATATGGCGATCTCTTGTTGTGGCTGCTGGAGCTGGTGCTGTGATGCGATGTCCTTGGTGGGGGTTTGTCGAGGAGGAGCTGGATTCTTTTCAAGTCTAAGCCGTATCCGGTTCGGCCGACTCCGCAGCAGCAGCCTCTGCAGTCGTCGCCTCAGTAGGCGAGGCATTTGTGCTTGGGGATTGGGTGGCATACTTGCAGGAGTCTGTCAGGCACTTGCAGCCAAGTGCGGAGCGATGCTCTGTCCGCCAGAACTTCTCTCCGTAGTCGTAGCTGTGACATAGAAACAGAAACGTAGCTTAGCGAGTTGTAGGCAGAGGCAGGATCCGTTGGACAGTACTCACCAGATCTCCTCGCCGGCATCGATGTCGCGGCAGGCGAAGAAGGCGATCTTGGGGAAGCGGTAGTCCTGGTGCTCGTAGAAGACGCGCACGGCCAGCACATTGGGCTCGCATGAGTGGTTGAAAAAGCGGCTTACGTTGCCGTAGTAGTTGGCATCGATGCAGTGTCCGTGCTCCAGGTCGAAATAGTAGCTGTCGTCGGTGCGACGATCTGCTTCTGGGCCGGTCAGAATCTCTCCCGTGTAGCATGACACGAAGGTGCCCTTGGGAACGTTGGCTAGGGCACGTACGCCCCAGCCCTTGACCGGGTCCTCGCACTCCACGATCTGCAGCGGCGTTCTGGTGCCGTTCTGGACCACGCGATTCTTGCACGACAGCTTCCGAAAAACGGAAACAAGAATGAATGAATGAGTGGCCCGATTGGAGAGAGGAGAAAGAGCTCACCTGGTTGCAGCCGCAGACATCGTTGCACTCGAAGATCACCGCCGGATCATCGTAGTTGAAGTCGGACGTGAGGCGGCTCTCGGCCGTGTACCAGTTCTGTGAGGAGGCTCCATTGCACTGGCACTGATCGCTGCTGCAGCTATCTAGGCAGGAGCAGATGCGCATCTGGGAAACGCGACGGTCGATCTGCACCGAGTTCTGCTGGATGATGCAGTTGGTGATGTACCGAAAGTCTGGCCACATCAGTGTGTCCGCTTCATCCTCGTTCTCCGACATCGTCAGCTCGTTGCGCACCGCCTGAATGGGACGCGCCTCCCGCCCATTTGAGGCGTCAGCACACACGACAAGGCTGCGCAGGCCCAAGGGGCGAAAGCTGCGCATCTGCATGTTGAAGCCGACGGTGCGGCCGCACTCCGACTCTTCGTTGGGTATGCAATCGAAAGGCAGCTGTTCGGCCTTGTTCTTCACCATCAAATCCGCTCCATTGGCGATGAGGGCGATGCACATTCGGGTCACCGAATGACGACAGGCAATGTGGCTATGGATTTGTTTCGTTTGGTTATTCTCTTCCTGCTGCTGCTAATGACGGGTAGACGGGTAAGGGGGAGGGGAAGGAGACTTACAGCGGTGTATCGCCCTCCACATTCTGGACATTACAGTCGGCCCCTGCCTGCAGCAGCACCGTGATCGTGTCCAGGCCATCGTTGTGCAGCGTCGACCAGTGCAGTACCGTGTTGTTGTCGTTGTCGCAGATGTTCGGATCCGCCCCCTGGTTCAACAGCAAGCTGTGGAGGATAATTTAAATTATGACGGGTCCTGCCCCATCTATTCAATTTAAACCCTGGACGGCCGCACTCACCTAACAATGTCCGTGTGTCCGAGCTCAGCGGCCCAGACCATGGCCGTCCAGCCGCCCTCGTCCTGGGCGTCGATGAAGCTCAGGAAGTTGGTAATGTTCCGCGACGCTTTGTAGCTCTCCACGATCAGCTGCGTGGCCTCCACACTTCCCAGCTTGGCGGCAATATGTAGACTCGTCTTGCCATCGGGACCCTGAGGGGAGGGACACAAGGCACATAAGCTCTCCATTTCCATAGACAGAGGCCGTAATTACCTTGATGGCCACATCGGCACCGCACTGCAGGAAGAGATTGAGCATGTCGCACTTCTCGTTCATCACCGCGCACATCAGCGCCGTCCGCAGCTCGCTGTCCACGATGTTGACAAAGTCCTGGGAGTTGGCCCCCTTACAGAGAAGAAGGTAGGCCATCTGCAGGGTGCCCGAGTGGGCCACCAGATGCAGGCAGGTCCCGTTCAAGTACTCCCGGATCGGTGTCAGCACATTGAAGTCCGCAGCTGTCCGAGTAGTAGCATAGAAAATTTTCACCAGAACCGAAGAAAAGGAGCAAGGGACTCACCTAGAATCTCGGCCACCCGCTCCAGATCATCGTTCTGCACCGCATAGTACATGTCACGGGAGGTGAACTCAGTGGTCACGCGCCCGCTGGCCGACACCACGTGTCCCCGTAGAACGACATTCATTACTGAGTCGGGGATCAGCTGCTCGAAATTGATAGTGTTCATGGTTTGACTTTGGCCCCCCGAAGCGCCCCCCTTGACGCCGCGCGGCGTTCCGTGCCCCTTGGATACGGTGGTGGAAGAAGCCCTTCCCTTGGGCTTGGCGCTGGGCTTGCCGGGACCCGCAAACTGAGCCAGATGCGAGGAGGTGGTCAGCTTAGCCGGTTTGCTGAAAGAAGAAAGCAAGAAAGATGAAGGCTGCTCTCCACCCGGACCAATCCACTCACATCTTGTACTTTTGGGTGGCCAGAAAGACGGGCAGGGTCTGGCACTTCATGGTCACCGTGGAGGTGCGTTCGGGCGTGTCCAGGCCGCAGTGAGGGCACTTGAGCACCAGCATGGGGCTACTAAACTTACTGCCTGACACTGATGCTGATCCTGATTCGCCCAGCTGCTGCTGCTGCTCATCGTAGGGACTGTTGAGGATGAAGCGCTGGGCGCAGTCCGGATGAAAGAAATGCTGCTGCTTGCACAGTACAAACTTTCCCTGAAATGGGGATGTGGATTCGATTAGGAGTTGGTTAGGAGGCGGAGACTTTGCTTTGCCTCTCACCTGGGTGCAAAAGATGCCGCAGCCGGCGCAGCAATTGTGGGCATGAAGGCGCTTTTTGTGCTCGTCGCAAAGGATCATGTAGCCCACCCGCTGACTGGGACGGAGCAGGTTGTGCACCTCGGCAGGGAGCTCGTTGCAGCATCCGATCTTCTGCTCATCCACGTTATCGATGGCACAGCAGTAGGAGGAGTCCGGTGCGTTTCGGGCGTAGTACTGAGAGCTCTTCTGGCACAGGCAGAGACACTTGGTGAGTGCCAGCTTGGAGGTGGTGGGAATAGCATCGGCACCGGCATCGTCTAGGGATGCGGGAATATCCGCCAGAATGGACCTGTTCAGTGAGTGGAGCTGTTCAGCGTCCAGGGCTGCGGATCTTTCTACTGCCTGCGCCTGTGTCTGTCCCGCTCCAGCTCCTCCACGAACGCCCACGCGTCGTGTTAACTTCGCTGTGGCCTGTGGAGGATGCGCTTTCAATGAAGGAGCCACGGCACCTGTCCCTGCCACTGATGCAGCTGCTGCTGCTGCTGCTGAGGTCGTGGGCAGCTGCTCCTTCGCGGCGGTATTGCGGAGACGCAAGGTGACACTCGGCTTGCCCACCTGTACGCGGGTGGTGGGCACGAACTCGTTGTCCGTGTTGGAGCTGTCGTTGTCGGAGGCCTCCTCGCTGTTGTTGCGCTTGAGGCCGAGGTGCTTCAGGTGCTTCTCTTTTTGCTTGGCCAGCTTGCGCTGCTGCTTCTTGTTCAGCTTGCGCTCCTCCGGGGAGCGGTTGGCGGTCAATCTGGCTGCCTTGATGTCGCAGAGAAACTGATCGACGTCCGGACTGGGCTTCACGCGGCTTTTGGCCAGCAGGGCCGCGCCCGAGTTCTCAATGTCGCGCAGCGACTTAGAAAACAGGCGCTTCTTGATGGCACTCGTCCCGGCCGGATGCTGGCCCCCATCGAATCCGCTGCCATCCGACTTGTCGCTCTTCTGTCGCGACGTGGAGGAGTTGGATCCGCCGCCGCCTCCCCCACTGCCGGACGGCTGTGGCGTTTCGAAATGAGAGTCCCCTTCACCCGCTGTCTCCCAGTGGGTCATGCGCTCTATGTGCTTCGTCTCGAACTCACAGCGCAGCTCCTCATTCTCCAGAATCTTCGACGTGGGCTTGATCCGTCGCTTGGAGCGCTTCGGTAGCTGAACCTCGGTAGGGGCCATCCCACTCCCTCCCCCATGGGCCGAGGGCATGGTTCGCTTGTTTCCATTTATCAGGGGAAGAGACATGCTGGAGTTGCCGCTTGCCGATACGGATGCCGAGGTGTGTGGCTCTGTCTTGGCCACCGGCGGGATCTTGGCCTTCCGTCCGCGCTTTTTGGGCGGCGTCTTCTCGTCCAGCACGGCAGCTGTGCCAGCAATCCCGACCAGCTCTGGCAGTAGCAGGTCGGCCGTCGATGGCAGAGCCTCTGTCTTGACCTCCTCCCAGACGGAACCGTCCGCGGGAAGGCGGTTGCCTAGGCGGACGCTGCGTCGCATCCGCTTGGCATCAGCGCTTGGAGCAGCCGTTTCCCCTGTCTCCTCCTGCTCCGTCTTCACTACCACTAACTCGTTCAGTGGTTGATCCTGCTGCTCCTCGGGCAGCTTCCGCTTGCGACCCGGCTTCCGCTCGACGACTGGCTCCTCGATGAGTGGGGGCGTCTCGCTGGATGGGGCCGCATCCGACTCTGCATCAGTTTTGATCTTCTTTGCACGGCCTCGTCCCCGCTTCGGAGCGGGCGGGGATCTGGTACTGGTCACGCCACCTAAGGCATCCTCCGCTGGCAGGGGCTTCTCTGGTTCCTTCTGCACACTGCCCACGTCGCTGCTCTCTTCCAGAGTTGGGCTTTCATGGACGTTTCCCGCAACCTCTGGCTCTGCCTCTGTCTCAGTGGTCGGTGCACAGTTAGCAGCCTCCTGTGCCTCCTCAGCGGGTGCAGTAGTGGGAGTGGGTGTGCTGCTGCTGTTGCTGGGGATGGAGATGGGTATGTGGCTGTGGCTGTCTGTGGGTCGTGGAGTGCGACGCGAGCGCCGCCCACTCCCAGGCGAAGCTTGCTCCTGCAAAAGGGATAAAGTAGATAGGGACTCATTTAATCCTCGAGCACCTAATTCATTCAAGCACGCACTTAATCGACATGAACGGAGTCTAGGAGTCTAGCAGTCTAACAGTCTAGGAGGGAATGGTAGCCCTTAGCTTTCATGGTTGCTCCGGTAACGGCTCCAGCCAAACAGACAGATAGGGGGCAGTGAGGAATGGGTCAATACGTCCAGTATGTACATTCGTACATCCAGTATGTATATAGAATTGTAATACCTTTTAAATGCATTTTAGATTCTTGGTTGATCTGCTGGATAAGGATTCATTGGAGAATATCGATATACCTGGGGGTTTAAGCCAATCAATCAATTCTTATGGGTAATCTCTGATAGAATCAATTTCTTAAGGTCGTACTCACATTTATAGATACATACATATATATATATATATATATGTATATGTGTATGTATCTAAGGTAACATTTTTGTGTCGTGTTGTAGATCTAGTAATTTACATACACTTCTCCTCACATCAGTTCATACTTCGCTGCGATCAAAGAGCTTTAAGCTCGCTGGGGCTGTGAAAGCTTTTTTCTTTTCTTGCATCGGACATTTGTTGGAGCTCCCCCTGATAACGCAACAATCCAATCAGATACACAGACAGTAAGCGCACAGACACATGTACAGTTGCATCCCCGCCACTGCTATATGGAAACACGGGGAGCCCCCTCTCTCAGCTTGGGGAGTGCCCACTTGCTGCTACACCTGATTGCTTGACGGCTACCCCCCACAGTGGCCCATCGATGAAATAGCCGTAAAACGGAAAGTGAATCAAATAAATGGAGCAAAGGCTCGGGTTTGAGGAACACACACACACAAACACACACACACACACACACACACACACACACATACATATTTTGAATCCAACACACAACACACAGACACACTAACATATATATGTATATACATATATATATACGTACATTTTTATCAGCAGTCGCCGCGGCTGCTGGTGGTTCTGGTGTTGCTTCTGCCTGGTCGCTGTTGCTGTTGCTGCCAGCAGTAGCAGCATTCATCAAATTCAAATATGTTGCGTCAGCGCAGCAGTCGACGTCAACGCTGACGCTGGCAGAATTGACAACAAGTGGAGTCGGAGTCGGAGATGATGCTGATGCTGTAGCTGAGTTTGTAGCTGACGTTTCTGTTTGTGATGGGGATTCTGGCGCTGCTTCTTCTGCTGCTGTTGCCGCTCCTGCTCCTGGTGCTTCCAGCTCCTTTTCTTTTGGTGCCGCTGCTGCACTCCGCTTTGGCAGAGATTGATCCCCCTCCCGCGCCGTGTCAGTCTTGATGCCTTCCGCATCCGTGCTTCCTGGCTCCCTTTCCACTTTTACCGTAATTGGCCTCACCTCGGCTACCCCGATGCTTGTGCCCTCTTCTGTTGTGGCTGAGGCGTTGTCATCGCTGCCAATGGCGGGCGGCTCCTGCCCTGCAGCTGCCGCCTCCCCACCAGCGTCATTACCAATGCATTTCACTTCGGCATTGCGCTCGTCGCCATCGGCCGACGAAGCTGCTCCGGCGGGAGCTGTGGCAGGGCTCTCCTCTTCTTTAGGTTTTTCTGCTGCTTCTGTCTCTACTTCCGGCTCTGCTTCTGTTTCGGTTTCTGTCGTTCCTTTTTCTGCTGACTCTGAATCTTTTATTTCTGCTTCCTCTTCCTTAGCTGGCGCATCCTTCTCTGCTGACGCTTCATCTGCATTCTGCAGGCCTTCAGGTGTTGCCACTGCTGCAGCCTCCGCCTCTGCCGCCGCTGCAGCTTCTTCTTCCTCTAGCTTCACGGCTGCGGCGTCAACCACATCCGCCAGCAGCTCCTTGATGTTGTCCTCAATGTCCTCTGTCGGAACCAGTTGCGCTACTGACGTGGCCGTCACTTTTTTCGACTTCTTTTCCTCCTCCGCACCTTTCTTCTGCTTGGGCTGCGGCTCCTCCTCCGGGTCACCCTTCTGCTTGACCTGCTCCTCCCCCTCCGCCCCAACCACCACATCTTCCAAAGCACGGTTCTGCTTCTTATCCTTGTCCTTGCAGGCAAACTGATTGTTGGCCAGATTGCGCCACTTGAGCGTCTTGTCTTCGGCCAGGTCCAAGTTAAGCAGCGTGCCCCCCTCCGCGGTGGTGGTGGCGCAGTCGCTGTTGAAGGTGCTGGACATGCTGTTAAGCAGCTCCACAAAGTCCGTCATCTTTAAGGGCGAAAGTGGAACAGACTGCTCTTCTTTGTCCCTCCCCGCTCTTTAAGTCAGGAGCAGACTCCTCTTTCTATGATTCCCTTTTAAGGTTTTCTCCTTCTTGAATTGTACGTTTCTTCTCTTTCTGCACTTTGATTACTTTGAAACCGTGGATTCCTTTTGTCCGCTTCCGAGTTCAGTAGTTGCACAGTGCGGCTACTTCTGCTGCTGCTATTGCAAAATATGGAATCGGAATCAATATTAATTTTCACCACGCAGCCTTCGGCAGCAGCAGCGCCACGGGCAGCGTCAGTTCGCAGAACCTCCCTGCGAACAGCAGTGGCCAGGCGAAGAGAAGCCATCATCATCACCATAGTATTAACATCGCATCGACATCCACATCAATATGGTACTCGGGGGTACTAGTGTGGGCTGGCTTCTCCAGCGATAAGATTGCCTTTGGCGCTGCCTCTGCCTCTGCTTTTGCTCCGAGGTGAACCGAACCCGAAGCCGAACCGAGCAGAGCAGCGCGACGCGACGCGACGCGAGCAGAGCTGTCGAATTTATCTATTTTGCCATCGCCTCAAGAGCTTACCAAGATTTTTTATTTTTTTATTTCTATCACGTTTACGCGAGCCGAAAAAAAAGAATGCAAATTGCAATGAAAATGAAATTATAGTTGTGTGTCGAAGGCACTTCCTTGCCCTCCTTTTCTTCATCCACCATCATAATGGAGAGAAAAACCAAAAACCAACAACAAATAAACAGCGCCAACCGAGGCAGCGACCGAAACCGAGGCGCAGACGTTGGCGCTGACTGCGTTTTTGTGGACAAATGCCACAGTTAGCTTTCAAAGCGTGAGGGGTGTTACTCCGCGAGGGGCATGATATGGGTGGTGCAGGGGGCAACACGCGACGTGTTTTAATCGTTCACTACATAAATTAAGGTCCAGTCTTCGAATAATATTTATTGATATTGTTTTAGTTTTCCAACATTTCAGGAGAAAGACTATTTTGTAAAAATCGCTATGCTGATTAGCTCACGTTGATATTTTTTCTCTTCTCTTGTGGGCTGCTGCTGGCCAGACTACTGCTTTTGCTTCGACTGCTGCTGCTGCTATTTCAACTGCTGCTGCTGCTCTGTTGGAGCGAAGTTGCAACTTGAATATGACTTTGATTTATAATTTTCAGCTGAAATTTTTCAATGATCCAAGTCCAACAACAACATGCTCTACAACACAGCGGTCTTGCTTCCTTTCCTCAGTGGATGCAGATTTTTGCTGCTTGGTTTTTACTACCACACATTGCCATCGACAGAGACATCGACGGCGACGGCGACAATCAATTCGCGAAACTCACACTATTAACCCATCAATGGCCACTTGTCTGTTTCGATTTCAGCTACTTCGAACATTTGTCTGCCACATTGAAGCACAATTAAAATAATTATTAAAAAATTATAAAGAAAAGCACTCACACTCAAACACACACACACACACGCACGCACGCACACGAACGAACACACTCCCACCGACAGAGAGACGCACGCACGCACATACTTTTTTGTGTTTTATGCCCGCAGTTGGCTGCGCCTCATGGTAGAAATGTTACTAGGGTACGGCCCAAGGTACATCAATACAAGGTATGACCATCCCATCCCGCTCTTTGGTGACCTAAGACTTTTCCACCCTTTCTCCGATACCATGAGACAAATGTGTACGTGAATGCATGGTATGACATATTAGGTAGAGCGATAGCTTTTCGCAATCGGTTGTTGCTTATGGCCGCCAAGAGTGCACTTTCCTTACCTTACATACTAAAGTAAAATAACGTCTAAAATATTAAAAAACAAAAACACGAATGATTTGTTTTCAAATTAAATGTTTCGGTCGTAGTCCACTCGGTTTGTTCCACTTCAATAGTTGGTCGGTATAACCCACGCGCATAGATTCTAAGTCAAGCCTAATTGTACTTTTGAGGTAAAATTCTGCCGTTAGCCAGTTAACAGTTATTCTACAAAGCACAGCTATCTTCTTTTCACAGTTCGCTTAGCCCATACTACCATACTTATTACTGGTCCTAAAAACCTACCAGTTAGCTTAGGTCTAGAGATACACAGGTATTACAAATATTACGCGATTTCTGGTTTGCGCCACCGATAAAATCGTTATGCCATTCAAATAGCATATATTTATGCATATGTATATTCATACAAGACCATTCATTGTTCAAAGTTTTCCAAATTGAAGCAGTGATACCTCTATAGAAAACCTGGAATGTATAGCCCTGAGAAACCCCGTTACAGTTTCATTCCTCATCTTATTTTTCATGGATTCAGTCAATACCAATGAATTCTGCTGTTCACTGAATTATTGAGAATGGTCGTAGATGTTTGAAGAAAAGACCAACCCCTTAATATCCTAGAAAATTATTAAACAAATTTGATATAGATCTGTCAGGGATGTGACAGTTGATATACATATTATTTAAATGCAAGAAGTCCAAGAAAGCTACACGTTTGGCAATAGTGCACGTGGGTGGGAGCACGACTCACGTTAGCAAAAACGCATGTGAACTGGCCTGTGTGACAGTTACGAAAAATAGTGAGGAAAGTAAAGTTGTACTATGGTAATATAGACGTTTTGCCATGTAGAACTCAGAACCTGAGTCTTAATCTCGCTAAAATCTTATGAATTAATGTCAAATGCATTGTAGCATGCATTGTGTCAACCTGACTAAATTTTTAGCTAGGGCTTCAGGGATTATTTGCTAAAAAACTATTGAAGTGTTGGTAGTAGCTTATGAGCCATGCTAGGGCGGTGTATGGCCCTAATGAACACAAAATTGATTTCCATTGTATATTCTATATTATATTCTATATATTCCATTCTATGTTTTGAAGCCGATCAGGAAGGTTTATTCAAATTTTTGGGAATCAGCAAACAAGCCGGCCTGACAAAAATTAAATAATGAAGAAATATAAAATCTGTTTAAGGCAGACAAATGAAGGACGATTCTATAGTTTATAATTTACTAACTTTATTAATTTACTTGGATATACAAATTATTTTGATTGTTCCTTCTCCGCCACAGACAGAGCCTCCACACCTTCTTTTGTGTTTATTTATTAAAGTCTTCAAAAAATGTTATCTTCATAGTGGTCAACAGCACCATCTGCTGCTGTTGATAGCCACACACATTCCATTGCCAAAAAGATAATGAGAGCCTTGTAGTTGCCTGGGGAAGACCGATCCCAGCCGGAGAAGTGCATTTCATTAAATTTGTTTCCTGTGAAAAAATTTCTAAATGAGACACAGCTGACTGAGCAGTAGAGCATGCACATCTGGTCCCACTGGCCTCTGGCGAAATATATGGCACTTTTTGCTAGCAAAAAGTTTTTCGAATCTGTGTACTAGGCTGAAGGTTTTGATTGAGATATCCGTCTTTTGTGTGGGCTGTGTTCATGTCTTAAACGTAGGAAGTAAGTGACTGTGGCAAATTTGTTGAGGTATAATTGAGATGTTATATCTGCATGCGCAGTTTTTAAATTAAAAAAAAATTTTCTTGAAGTTGCTTAATTTCATTTGTTACTGGCTAGTATTGCCGTGTCGTGTCGTGTAGGGCTAAGAATACTGCCTGTGGGACGCCAGTCTTTATAAATAAAATTGAATCAATATAATACATTCTTAGTGCAGACCTATCGATATATTGAGTGTCAAAACTGGTACGTACCAAAACTGGTATTTTCTGCGAGTGCTGACACTGGGATGTCTGTGAGGCGCTAGTGCATTTCTTTGCGTTTTCTCACGGTTCCGTTGCAGTCCAGTCGAATTATAACAACTAAAAAATAATTATTGGCTGTTTTCGTTTACATAAATGCCCTTTACACCCATATGCCACACCCGCACACGTGATACACACCATACACAAACACAGAGTACGGGGACCAACAAGATAATGTCAGAAGATGCGCATGCGCGGCCGCAGATTGCTTCCAATTGTTTTGTCGCTGCTCATCATCGTTCTGCTGTGCTTCAGCTACATATCGAATCACCTGCGCGACTCCTCAACCTCCGTGCCCGCCAACAGCGATGAATTCCTGCTCCAGCTGGCCGACGAAACAACATCGGCTCCTAGGCTGCGGCCCCCAGCCGGACCTCTGTTGAACCTCACCGACTTCGACTATCTGCTGATCAGCGATGTGTGTCGCCGTGCAGATAAGGAGCTTCTGGGTGAGTGTTACAGCCTTTCGGAGTCACCTAACTTGTGTCATCCTGCGTATATTCTCGTCTTTAGCTGTGCTCATTGTCACCTCCTATGCAGGCCACGACTCCCTGCGCGCCGCTCACCGTCAGGCCATAACGCAGAACAAGCTGGCCGAGATGGGGATGCAGCGGGTGTTCCTGCTGGCTGCCCTGCCGCCTAGAGAGCGTTTCCTCACACAGGCGCAGGTGATCAGTGAGCAGAACCGCTTTGGGGACCTGCTGCAGGGGAACTTCATTGAGGACTACCGCAACCTGAGCTACAAGCATGTCATGGGGCTGCGCTGGGCAGCTGGCGAGTGTGAGGGACGCACCAAGTTTATCATTAAGCTGGACGATGACATAATCTACGATGTCTTCCACCTGCGCCGCTACCTAGAGTCTCTGGAGGTGGGCCAGCCCACGCTGGCCACCTCGAGCACGCTGCTGGCCGGCTATGTGCTGGACGCAAAGCCGCCCATTCGCCTGCAGGCCAACAAGTGGTACGTGACGCGGCAGGAGTACCCGCAGCCCCTCTACCCGGCCTACCTCTCCGGCTGGCTGTACATTACCAACGTGGCCACCGCCACCCGGCTTGTGGCGGAGGCGGAGCGGGTGCCCATCTTCTGGATCGATGATACGTGGGTGACGGGTGTGGTTCGTGCGCGTTTGGGCATTCCTCTCGAGCGACACAACGACTGGTTTTCGGCCAATTCGGAGTTTCTCGACTGCTGTGTGCGTGATCTCAAGCAGCACAGCTTCGAGTGCGAGTACTCCGTGGGGCCGAACGGTGCCAATGCTAAGCTGCTCGTCGAGTTCCTGCACCACGTGGAGAAGTGCTACTTCGACGAATGCACCAAACGGCCGGCAGGCAAGTCTCTCAGGGATACTTGCGTGGCGGCAGCCAAGTCCCGTGTACCCGAACACGGGCTGGCCCAAGTGAAGCCTCTCAAGTTGAGATGACCTCCGTCCGGTCCACTGGCCCCCCAGCAGCTATATTTAGACCACCTACACCTAAGCATGCGATTGTATCGAATGTATCCTGGTGTCCGGGATATCCTCACATGGTACTCGATGTAGGTTTATTTAAGTTAAGGATCGCAATATCATTTATGTACCTCCAGTCTTCTAGTTTATTTAGGATTCTTCCGAGTGGAAATTCCATCTCCTTGGCCAGCGATCTGGGGCTACGTGTCTCTTTTGAGGAGCGGAGAGGCAGCCAATGTGCTGACACCATGATTAATCCCTATAGATTATAACCAGTGGGACAAGCTCACATCGCATATATACTGCCAAAAAAGGAGACGAGTTTTCTGCTCACAGGGAGTTCCGAAGCACTTTCCATTCCATTTATGACCTACCGACCCACAAAATATATTTGTGCACTGTCCGTCCCGAACCATAGACTTTGAATCTTTGCAAACCCGATAAGATCATGATAATAAATATGTATTGAGAATCGCTTGGTAAATATTCTTGTATTTATATTTTAGTCTTTATTGCCAAGTAATTTCATAAAGTTGAAGTTATTTTTTTTTAATACATTTGTAATGCTTCTTCTTGTAATGCGAAGACATCTAATAAACATTAAAATAGTAGAGTAGAGAAAACATGAACAAATCCAACAAGAACGAGGGGGAACGTTCTGAGTCGCTGCCGTTGCTCCGACTCTACTTTTATACCCCTCCTCAGTCACTATATACTATATGTACATACATAAGCATGTGAGCTTCTGATTTATTTATATGTATAAATATATGTATGTATGTCATCTACATTTAAAATGTAGATTTTACATCTCTGCAAGAAAGCGCATTATGCACGTGGCGAGAGAGAACTAGATAGCGCTGCAATGCTGGAAGGATATCCATTGCAACTGAATTTCTATATTCTTGCTATAAAAAGGATCCGATAGTAGATAGGCGTTATTCTTTACGATACTGCGTCTTCGGTTTTCTCGTATCTTCAAAATTGTGGATGCCACAGATTTTCTTCCTTTGTAATGGGAGAAAGGGACGTGGACAAATTTTGAAACAAACTTGATTCTTTGTGATATCACAGTCTGAAAACAAAATTTGGTTGCTGTAGCTTTTTAAGAATTTGTAAATTTTATGTATGCTTTCTGCAAAGCGTTTCCATTTCAAATAACTAATTAATTGCATAATCGACTAATCGGCACCCAAATACAACAATTAACGGCCCCTTCCGCTACCCCAAAAGATGAAAGTCCACAATTTTTAAGATAGGAGAAAACGAAAAATGCAGTATCGTAGAGAATGATCATATCTACCTGATTCCCTGGTTCCTCTAGCTCTTATAGCTTCCGAGCAATGGGCAATAAACAAGACGGATGGACGGACGGATGGACAGACGGACGGACAGAGATGGCTATATTGACTCGGCTATTGTTGCTGATCAAGAATATATATACTTTATGGGGTCGGAAACGCTTTCTTCTCTATGTTACACACATCCCCACAAAGACAATATACCTTTTTACTCTTCGAGTACGGGTTTAAAAATAGAAGCGCTGCCTCTGAAAAAAGCATAATCACATATATGTATAACGAGAAAGGACGTGTTGTGTCGCTGTTAACGCGGCACTACTTTTGTACCCGCACTCAGTCTGTACACATGTGATTTACATACATTTGTGGAATTTTAAAATATTTTATCATTTTTTGCATTTAACATTTTTTCCTGCATCTGTCATCTACATCTACATCACTTCACACAACAACACAGCTGAGGGGTTGTCGGCTAGCTGGTGACAATTAATTGTATCATTGTGGCTATAATAATGATCCGATCTCAACCAGATTCGGAAATCTGGTAGATATGATCATTCTCTACGATACTGCATTTTTCGTTTTATTCTATCTTCAAAATTGTGGATTTTCGTCTTTTGTGGGGGCGGGAGGTGGCGTGGCGAAATTTTGAAATAAACTTGCATTGAAGTAATATCACAGGAGTCTGGACGAAAAGTTTGGTTGCTCTAGCTTTTATAGTCTCTAGATCCAGGCGCTCATTTGTACGAAAGGGCAAAGCCGACCCGTTTGTGTGTGAGTGCGAGCGAGAGGGAACGATGTTTTTCGAAAGGGTTTTCTCTGTTGTGGCTATACTAATGATCCGATCCGATTCAGATTTGGACACCTGATAGATATGGTCTTTCACTATGATTCGTATTCTGTTATCGGGCGGAAGTGGGCGGTGCGAAATTTCGAAACATTTTTCTAGAAAAGAGATATCACATCAGTCTGGTTTGGTTGCTCTTGCTCTTATAGCCTCCGAGCAATGGGCGACAAACAAGACGGACGTAATCCGTGATCCATTTATATTCTGTCTTTCCGCCTTTATCACATGGGAAACACGATTGGTTTGTCATTATCGTTCTTTATTATCATAAATAGATTTAAATTAAATAAATGCAATACAATTAAGCACAATTTCTTTTTGTTTCTATGAAATTACTTTTCTTGTTTTTATTTTCCTTTTGCTTTGACCGGCGTTCTTAGTTTCGTTTCTTGATTGCTTTTGTTTGCTGTTTATTGCGTTCCTTTTAAAATTAAATAAATGTGAGTGCGGTGTGGGTGTGAAGGTTGTGTGTTTGTGTGTGTGTTTATGAGTGTGAGTGCTGAAAAATGTAGGTGTTTGAGTGAGTGCGAATGTGCGCTTCTGCGGCCGCAGTCTCTATAGAAGTTACAAAAAGGCATCTATCCCATCGCTCCTCTCTCTCGCACTCGTGCGGGCCCTTCGCGTTGTTATGGGATTCCCCCTTTCGCAACTTTATAGAAAGTACGTGCTCGCAGCTTTTTCTTAATTTTTTTTGTTTTATTTTCATACTATTCGCATATTTGAAATGTGCAAAGCTCTCTTTGCTTCTCGTTCTTCTTTAGCTATTCCTCGCTTTCGTTTCATTCTTAGTTTTGTATGTAATGAAAATTTGTCTTTTCTTTTTTTCTTCCTCTTTAGTTTTTTTCTATAGGCAAACATCTCACGCCCTAAGTCTAAATAAATATAAATAAATAAATTGTATATTAAGTATATTAATGTGTATATCAATTAAAAAAAAAAACAAAAAATTATACGGTTGTCATAGGGCGAGTGGGTGATAGGGTGGTAGGTGGTGTGTGGTAGGTAGGGTGTGTGAGGTGTGTGTGTGCGTGCGAGTGTGCTGTCTTATGGTGAACTCTGTTCTGCTCTTAAGCTCCAATTTCAGCAAAAGAGCGGGCAGAGACAGCTTGGGCAAGAGAGAGACAAAGCGATAGCTAGACTTGCACAGTTATAGTGGTGTGACGTGGTGTGTTTCCTTTGTTGTATGTGAGAGGGAGAGACCGAGTGTGTGTGTGGTATGATTAGTGTTGTGTGAGTGACAATTTTTACTGTGTATTTTGTTTTTGTTTTCTTTCTTTCGTTTCTTTCGTTTCCTTTTTTAACTTTTTCTGCATTTGTTGTAGTTTTAGTTGTAGTTGTGGTTTTAGTTGTAGTTTTCCTTCCATTCTTTCTTTCATTCTGCGTCTGGAGACGCTTGGACTTATGCTACGATCTTGTGGGGCTGCATCCACTTCTTCATGTAGTAGCAGAACAGGGTGGAGATGTAGAGGAGGATCATCAGCGCACAGGTCACAGCCAGCGCCAGCACCGACGTCTTCGTGGGACAGGGTTCGATGATGGTCACAGTCTTGTCTGTGTGGGACGAAACGGGACGGAACGGAACGCAAGAGCATTGAGGTTAACTTTCCTTTCAGTTTGAGGTTAGGCAGTCTTACCTTTGGCAAAGTCTGTGCTGGGATCTGCCTTGAAGAATTCGCGTTTCTCATCGCCAAAGTCCAGAACCAAGATCTCCTGCGAGATGTTCATGGTGGTGTTCTTGGAATCATTGCTGAGGAGATAGGGGAAAAAAGTCAGAGTTAGACATGCTTAATACCATCATTTGGATGGTAAGACTCACTTATCGATCGAACGACGACGCCTTCTGCCTAGGGACTCGAAAGACTCCATGTTCCATTCACAGACGGCCGGCTCACAGGGGCCGAGGCAATACTTGACATTGCACTGGAAGATGACGCCGTAGCTCTCGGTGAAGCGGAAAGCCTCGTAGGTGGACTGCAGGGCATTGCCGTCGGCGGTGAATCCGGGGAAAATGGTGGGATCTGTGGGGCAGCCATCGTCGTCGATGATCTTGAAGCTGGTGCGTGCATCCTTGGCCATGGCCACACATGAGCGGGCAAAGATGCCGTAGGGAGCTGCAGAACATCAGATATTATAATTCATTTCTCACCCACCTCTAGTGGAGTCTACTCACTGTCTTCGGGTATCTCGATGCGGAAGTTGAGGCGGTCTCCAATGCGCACTGTCTCCACTTCGCGCTGGCGCGTGTCCAGGATGCGGATCCTTGGTGGTGGCGCCTCTGGCGATGAGTTGATGTGGATCATATCCGGGTCGCGGATGGGCATCATGCCGAAAGTGATATTCTTCGAGCTCATGTCGTACGTGCACTTCACCTTGTAGATCTTGTCAGCCTTGGTCATCACCACGCTATGGTGCTGCAGCACCACCGTGTTCGAATAGACGCCAGTCTGATGGAGATGCAGATTATTAGAAGCGGTTTGCAATTATCATTCAATAGCATATTTTTTGGATTCATATAGGGTTGTAGAACAGTGATCGCCTATATCAACTTTTTTCAGGCAAACAAATCAGCCGTCCTATCTCAGCCATATTGGCTCCGATAAGTGATCTTTGAATATTGAATATTGGCAGGTCGATCCATCAAGGATCCATCTCGGACCATTTGTAGATGATCATCGAGTAAATTAATATTTGTCGAAAAATTGATTTCAGTTGATGACAGGGATAGCAAATGATCACTTCATGCATTTTGTTACATTAAAAAGAAGAGGACTCCTTCAGAATCACTTACCACGCTCTGAGTGTTGCAGTCCTGTCCGATCATGGTCAGATCTAGGCGGAAGGCGTCCGAATTAATCACATCGATGTTGCAGGTCTCGGAGCGTCCCAAAGCGTAGATGCGTCCATTGAAGGGCTTGTTGGTTCTCACCTGGACAGCTATCCTAGTGTCCTTGCAGTGCACAGAAACTAATGCAGAGAAATTAGAGCAAGAAATCAGCTGAGGATCCTGAGAGATGGGAGCAGAGATCACTCACCATCATAGCAAGTGCCAGTCTTGTCGCAGTTCACATCGTTGCGGGTGAGGTTGGTGAGATTGGGGTCCTCGATGGTGTCCAGGCTGACGGGCAGCGTGTCGATCTTGTCGAGGGTGCCTGGTGGAGAGCCGGGGCCGGAGGCGGACTTTTCGCACTGGTTCTCAAAGTACTGGCCGATGGGCTCGCCGTGGTCGATGAGGGGGCGCTCGTGGTTGAGGTAGGTGGATGGGCCGTCGGGCAGGGTTTTGTGGTCAAGGTGGTAGAGCCGGCAGTTGTACTGAGCGCCCTGCGGCTGGCCCAGGTAGAGGAAGGAGCGGCACAGAAACTCGGACTCGATTTCGCAGGCCAGGCGGCAGGCCGACTCGGAGGTCACCTGCAGCTCCTTGTCCGTGTAGTAGTGGAGGCCAACGTACTGGGCGACCTTCTCCTCAGAGACCCCCATGCGCTGGGCGTTGGCGAAGGAGCGCGTGTTCTTGCAGGCCTGGGCCGGCTTCAGGCAGAGGTTCTCGAAGTAATCGGTGCCCTGGGCGTCCACCAGTTGGACGAACTGGCCGGAGCTGCGTCGGTCCGAGTCGCTCAGCACGCACTTCATGTTGTTGTAGTCGTACTCTACGGAGCGGCACACGAAGCGCTTCTCATTAAGGCAGGCTGACAGGCAGGCCTCCTTGGTGCTGGTGTAGATGAGGGCGTTGTCCAGCCCGCGGATCACCTTATTGGGCACCCGCTCGAAGGACCACGGCCTGTGGCACACGTTCTCGCTGCGCAGCTGCAGCTTCACCATGTAGTACATGTTGGCCGACCGCTGGGGCGCCGCCGAGGGGTTGGCCGCCGAGGAGTCGTTCTGCAGCTGGCAGTGAGTCTCCTGCGAGGGGGACAGCGGGTTCACAACGAAGCTGAATGCGGCCGCCTGGCAGTCGGCCTCCTCGCGGCACCAGCCCTGGCACTCGTACAGCGACAGGTTCTTCACGCTGTAGTAAGTGTTGCCCGGAAAGTCAAAGTCTGTCAGCTTCTCGAAGGCCATGCGGGCCTCCACCGCGCCGCCGGGTAGCGCCACCAGAAGCACGGCCATGGCCGAGACCATCATCAGACCCATAGAGATCGTGTGTGTGCTGCGAGCGGCACTCCCGCTGATACTGCCGGTCGATCCTGACTGCATTGCCATCTGCAAGAGGTTGGAAAGTGGAACCTTGGGTTAGTTTCAGACTCAGTTCAGCCACTAAAAACGATGGATAGTCGGGTAAGAATCAGACGAATGGACTTGGTATCATGGTGAGGGATAGGGATAAATGTTTACGTCGAAGACAACCCATTCTATTGAGGCTATCCATAAGAATGAACGAATGGAAGGAAGAGCGGGCTTCCGTTGAATGAGTCCATGGCAATTCCTTGACGATATATGGAGGAGGATAGGCATGAGTGAATGTGTTCAAGAGGCGAGGCAGCTCTCTGAAGTTCCCAGCCAGTTGAGGTACCCCTCAACTCGGTTCCGTGCCCCTCTCCCTTGGCCTTCCCAGTCGTTCCGCTCTCTAATCGCGACTGCTGACAGCCTCCATTTGAAATGTGGCCAAGATAGAGGAGGCGAAAGAGTAGCCAGTGGGAGGGGCCACAAAGACTATAGAGTTGCATCCAGCTGCTGCGAGCTCCACAAGTTGCTACTTCCGCTGTTGGCTCGGCCCATTACACGCTTAACTAAACGCCGTACCACCGAACCATCGAACCAATAAAAACTGTGGCATGACCAGAATACCCCACAGTCACAGTGACGACAGGGATTACCCATTACCCGTGGTCAGCTAGGTTCGTTGGCTCCCAAAAGACATCTTCCCACATACACAGCCACAGCCACATCCACATCGACAGCCACATTGACTGGCTGAGTGAATGCAACTGGTGAGACTTTAATGAGCTCCCTGGCTGGGGTTGGGGCGTGGAACGGAGAGAGGAGAGCTTTTGTTGACGATCTGCGGTTAGAAATTCTAATGGCTCCCCACCGATTGCCGTCCCGCAGCTCGTAGTTCCCAGTGCTCTGTCCCGCACCGTACCGCTCCGTTCGCTTTCCGATCTCCTTCCTTCCAATTCCAATTGCAATCTCCGGCAGCGCAAACAACTTTTTGGCATTCTTGTGGTTTCCATTCGAACGAGTAGCAAATTGCTTTTTGTGGATAGCCATCCCATCCATCCCAGCCATCCCAAGCAGGCCATTCATCCAGTTGACCTCAGGCGCATGACGGTGCAGCGGGCTGACCCCGCTGTCCGAAAGAGGCAGGGATGTGCCCCCCTGTGCAAGTGGGGGTGGGTGGTCGCACGCGGAAAGGGAAATCAAATCGATTGCGTTGATTGGAGGGAACATTCGCGGAGTGAAGGATTCGCTCAATGCATGAGCTGTGCCTTGACTTGGTAACAGGACAGGCAGTGCACACACGACACAAGTGTTGAAGCAGGAAATCTTTCGGCCAAACCAGTATTTAATCACCAAACAAGTTGGAGAAATGGGCACGAGCACCTTCGTGGATTGGGCGCTACAAAATAGAGATTGAACACAAGAGAGAGCATCAGCGAACCAAGCGGTAAGACGGATCGCTTCCTTTGAGTGTATATGCATATCAATCGTACACCAATTCGGATAATTACACATGTGTACATATAGAACGTACATACTCGTAGACTCGATCTAAGACTAGGGCTCATTCATTCATTCATTCATCCCAGAGTCATGTATTATTTAACTGCATTCATTTGCATTTATTTCTGGAAAGCCATGGCCCTGTCTCCTGGCCCCATCCTCAAATGGAAAAACTCTTGCGTCAGCTAATGCCATATACATACGTCTATGTCTATGTATGTACAAATGTATGTATACAGTATGTATTTACGAATGTTCTTTGAGAGAATTTCAGACTGAATTTATGGGCTTTTAAACGACCCCCACCCATTAAGAAGGTGGAGAAGGGAGAAACAGGGCAGGACAGGGTAGGGCAGGGCAAGGCAGCTAGTTCTAGCCCAGAAGCAATTATATTTACATATTCAATTCAATTTGTATTGCGAAAATTGTCCAGAACGAAGAAAAACAAAACAGAACAGAACAGAATATAACAGAACAGGAACCGAAACCGAAACTTAGAGTCTTCTTTCGCATTGCAATTATTTCAGGCAGTACCAGTAGTACCCTGCCACCCTTCCCCCTTGCGTTTTCCTGCTGTGATTATAGAGCCCGGAACGTGGCTATTACCCACAATATTAACTGACGGTCACTCGCCCAACATGGGCTGCAAATGGGCAAATGGGAAAGGAGACCGGTCGATAGGAGCTAGCAATCGGGGAAGGATAACCCACAGATGATAGCTGAGAGTCGATGATCGTGAGAGGGAGATGAAGATGAAGAGGAAGAGGAAGAGGGAGGGGGAGACAAAGGCAAGTGCCAAATGATGTTGTTGCACCGGCGTGTCCGATTGCAGGGCCAACAGCAGAGCTTGAACACAGCATGCGAACAGCAACATCTGCAAAATCAGAAACATCGACAACAACGACAAAGACAACGACAACGGCAACAGCAACAGCAACAACAGCAACAACAACAGAATCAGAAACAACAACTGAAACAGCGACAGCGACAACAAATGTTCAGCTGTATGAAATAGGTGGCAAAGACAGCGGAATGCCTGCTGCATGCCACAAATCGCATCCTCCTCTCCTTCCTGCTTTAACGACGGGAACTATAACGAGAACAACCAGCAACAGAAATTGCAACTGCAACTGCAGCAGCAACAGCAACAAATCCAAGCAGCAACATCGCCAGAAGCGGCGACTCAACGGGAGCCGATCTGAAATATTGCAGTGGCCCCCACTCTGCTGTTGCAAATGCAGTTGTCCTGCACTCAGAAAGGGCATACATATACATATGTATATAAATGAATCCATAGCACAAGCTATGTGGAATCTTCGATTCACAGCATTTTCCAAATATAACAAATAATCTATGCATATGTTTATGTACATACAAATATAAATAGAAATAGGAACTGTCGCATTATCTCAACAAGAGATACTCTGTGATCAGCGTATAGGGTGTACCAAATTCGTTGCAAAACTGACTTTTTCCGAATATGTGTATGTATATGCAATAGATACAGCATGCACATACATGTACATACATACATATCTGTGTATTCATACATTCTCAAATTTCCAATCTGGAGGTTAGCTCCTCTGTAACCCTATAGAGGTTGTCGCGCTTGCCAGGAGGCAAGCACTGCCAGACAAGGCCAAAGGAAATGCATTTGAAACGAGAAACGGGGACACAGAACCAATTACATGATCCACACAGAGTAGTCTATATGGCAGTGATCAGCGATCTGTGGGGCTCGATAAGGCCGATCGCCCTGGACATATCCGCCTGTTGACGTCATTGCGGGGCTGCCTCCCGAGGAGGAGTGCTGCGATTGCCGGCTCACGAGTCATGTTATTTATAGTCTCTGGCCAGGTTTATTTTTGGCCTCCGACCACGATTCCCCGCCCTGATTCGCGTCCTTGGACCATTCCAAATTTGAGTGGATCGTTTCTGGGATTTGGTTACTGCAATTATAGAATCCCTCTGCAAGGGGGCTGGGGACTACTGTTGGGTGGGTAAGCTATATAGCTCCCTGAAGGTCACACGCCATGCCAACTGTTTCTCATTTTAGTGCTCTCTTTGTTGATTATGGGGTAGAGTGGGGTGGGGCAGGAAAGCAGAGGAATAGCAGCAGATCGATGGACTCATCAGCTGTGGCACCCTCAACTGGTCAATGGTCAATGGTCTTTCCTCAACCGCTCCCCCCACCCCTATGGCAGCCCGGTTCTGTGGCCAGTGGCGCGTACTTCGGGTTAGGCGGTGGAACCCGGCAATCAAGAAAATTTGCAGTTACGCTCGCTGGCGAGCGAGGAGAAAGAAGGAACGAAATGGAATCCAATTGAATCTAAGGGAAGGGCGTTCATTCTTTTAGCGGTTTTTGCGGAAAACGAAGAAGTACACCCAGAAGGAGGAAGAGGAGAATCAGTTGAAGAAGCAGCAACGCTGGACGAAAGGTTATCATTAGGCACGCTTACTTCTTCTTCGTCTTCTTTGGGTTCTTCCTCCTCTGGCTCGACTGCCTCCACTTGCACCACTTCCTCCACTTCCAACGCCGCCTTCTCTTCCTCCTCGTGTGCTTATTTTTGCTTTTTCTTTGGCTGCCTTCTCCTTTATCTCGTCTTGTTTGGACCTCTAATTACGCTCAAGAGAATGGCAGTTGCATCATAAGGAGCCCACGAGCAGCGCGATGGAGAGAGAACAGATAGAGCCAGGCTGGGTATCGCTAGAGAGTGAAGGGGAAAAAGAAACCCAGAAAGGTCTAATTGGTGGGGGGGGCGGCTAAACATTAACTGGTCGGGAAGGGGACCACCAGTGAAAGTCCCACAGATGTGATTATGTCAATTAAAAAAAAAGTAAAATTTCTTCTTCTCATTGCTGCCCTAGGAAATGAACGAAAGAGTGTGGAGACACAAAAGAGGGGAAAATATGACTGTCATCGCCATCGCTCTTTCTTACTCCCACGCTATACGAAAGAAGAATCTGTTGTACATATATACTAATAGTGTACATATAAGGCGAGGCACTTCTCTGTCACCCTTTGAGTTTCCTATTTAAGAGCATCTGCGATCTACTACCTTGCCCGCCCGCTACCACCCTATGCCGCAAGTGCCTCAGGCCACTCTCTCAGTGTGGCTACAGTCATGGCACATCCAATTTGTCAGAGATAAGGAGGAAACAGTAAATGCCAAATAATTGGTCATGGCAAATGCGATGCGATTTGGTTGTCAATCAAAACGAAATGGAATATTGCACAGGCAAAAGGAATGCCGCATGGGGCATGGGGCAGGGGTCAATGGGGGACGGAGCCACCATTCACTTTGCATTCGATATGCACTTGTTCCACATAACCTCTCAAGTGCTTCGCACACGATCCGATCAAATCCGAACAACCAACAACCCAAGCCAACCTCCAGCAACAGTCGCAGCCAGCAGAACATCTCCGCCAAAGGAATTATGAGCTGAGCGTGCACGTGTGTCAGTGTGAACGGATGTCTCTCGGTCTCTGTATTTCTCTCCTTCCCTTTCTCTCGCTGGCTCCATGTCTTTGGCTGACATCTTTGGTGTGTTTGGCCTGTCCACTCGATCAATTGGCGAAACAGCATTGAGTATCGTAGATACCGAAAAGGAAATGGTCTTCAACAAAAAAAATAAATTGAAAATTAACAAGAAAGAATAGAAAGGAAGCCTGAAATAGGCCGAATCTTTTGATACTCTCACAATTTCATTAGATTCGCTGCATTATCTTCGAATCATGCCACACATCAATAATATTATTTCAACATATTGTACATACATACATACATATGTACATATGTGTGTGTGTACATATGACATCTGAAAAAATGGCAGCACCCTCTGCAAGGGTATCGAAAAAGAACTGAGGAGGGAAACCTTTTCATTTAATGCAATTTGTTGCCGCTGCTGTTCCTGTCACAACATGCGAATGTAAATGTGAATGGGAAGAGGAGAGAAGAAAAAAAGTGACAGAGAGAAAGAGGGATCACACACACTCAATCACTTAGCTGGTGGCGGCCTTCCTCTACCTCTACCTCTACCCCTACCCATTCCCCTTTCCTATTGGGGCTCACACCTCTCGCTGCATTTGCAATTATGTAATTTTCAATCATCGCCAGGCCTAAAGATGCACCCCAAAGACGTGCCAGCGAGCCAGGTTGAAGCACCTGCCATGCGTGCACACTCTTGTCCACTCTTCTCTCTTGTGGCTCCCCATACGCAGGTGCCTCTACCGGTTCACCATTCCCTTTAATGTACATATGTACATACATCCCATACATATGTACATGCATATTTATGTATGTGTGCAAAACCATTTCTGCAATAGAAGTGCGAAGAAGTAATAATTGCTATCGAACAATGAACGCGGCCAACAGTTCCAGCCAGCAGCTGCCAGTCCCACATCTTCACATCGCCACATCCCCACATCTGCACATCCACTCTACGTCCATACTCGTGTTTCCCCATTCCTACTCTCGACTGTTCCCATTCCTGGTCTCAGGTGCACGACTGTGCTGTGTCTGTGTACGTAAGTGTGTGTGTTTGTGTCTAAACGAAAATATTAAAAGTCATAATTAAAAAATGGAGAGCTAGTGGAGAGCGAGCGCGAGAGCACCGATCACAGAGTGAGCAGACCGATCGTCTAAGACTGGCAAATTGCATTGGGGCATTCTGTTGAGCTTTAATTTAGAGCAACGAGGCCAGGCTTCCCCTCGCCTGCAGCGCTTCCCTTCCGCCCATCCTCCAGTGGACCCAGCGTTGCAGCTGCGCCTCGGTCAAGCGCCATCTATTAGTTTGCGCTGTACTCTCGAGAACCGTTACAAATTTAACAGAGTTGACACCCACTTCGAGGCAGACAAAATTTGATCAGGTTTCGGCATGGGTATGGGGGAACCAGGAGGAAATGCTAGTTCAAGGCTCGAATGGCTCGAAGATGGGCAGATACTCTATCACATCGAAATTTGGCATGGCAGCTATCCGATTTGGTAATCCGATTTCGATTAAATATGACGGCTATCTGCTTGGCCTAACTAGTAGGTCGGAACCGCTTGTTTCTGGGCTCTATAAACATCTGTGCTGGATCATAGTACCCATAGACTCGTACTCGCACATATTGGGTTATGGAAACACAATCAGTTTTCCAGCAAATATTCGAGCTGGAGCAGAGCTGGCCTGAAGCAGAAAGCCTTGAATGCCAGGAAAGTGGCAGGCATGGACCAAGAGAAAGGTGCCGCTCCCCAATAGGGGGGTGCTTAGGGGCGGGCTTCCCAGGGCGGGGCCATGTGAGAAATAGATGCAGCTGGCTCTTCTGGCCATTGTTGTTGGGGTTCTTTGCTGGTGCGCTTCTTTGTCTTAAATTTTATTTTATTTTTGTTGTTGTTTGTTAGAACCGGAAATTTATTGCATAACAAGTTGGCCGAGCAACGATATCCTCCTCTATGGTCTTGGTCTTGGTCTTTGGAGCTGCCTCAAGGTTGTTGCAGCACACTCACACAAGGGTACACCTGGACACATGTGGCAAGTGGAGAGTTATTTGAAAGTGCTGCCTCGCCGTCGCCATTGCCATGGCCGTCGATGCAGGCAAAAAGATATGCAACATGAGCAAAGGAATGAGGATGGCATGGGGGCATGGCATGGAAGGAGTGGGAGCCGAAACGGGTGTGGCTCTCTGCCTCCTGTTCAGGCGCTGGAACGTGCAACGCAAACGATACGAAAAGAAACTAAACATTTCATAAATTCCTGCCACAGAATGAATGTTTTGAATGGCCTTTTCGATGGCTCTTCTCCAGATGCTCCAGATGCGTATCGCAGTGGTTGTAGGGCGGAGCGGAGTGCACGCAGTAGGGGGTGGGGAGACTCTTGTGCAATTGTGCAACCTCCATGCCTGCATTCCTGTCTGCCTTCCTCCTCCCACTACTCGCTTGGTGTCTTTTTTTTGGCAGTTGTCCCATCAATCGCTCATTGTCAGGTTCAGTCTGCCACAAAGAGGCAGGGAGTCGGCCCCAATAGAGAAGGAGATAGCAGCAATAGCAGAAACAGAGCCAAAGAAGGAGCCTGACATCAAGGAGGAAGCGAGCAGAGGAAGAGAAGATATCGCACTGGTTGTGTGTGTTTGGAAGGGTAATGGGTGAGGTGATGGTCGCCGCCGAAGCTCTCTGCGCTTCGCGGAAGTTGGCCAACAAAAGCCATTAGTCCAAGCAGAGATGGATATGGGTAGCGACTGAGTCTGAGGCTGTGGCTGAAGCTGAACCTGGGGGATTGGGGCACCATCAGTTTGCAGCAGCAGCAACAACAAAGAACAGGAGTCATTAGAGGTGCATTTGAGGCCGCGGAATGTGTCCGAGAGCCCCAGCTCGAAAACTCTCTGAAAAGAATCCAAGACTTATATATGTAGCTTCGACTTCTACTGCCACCGCAACAGCAACAGCAACATCAACATCAGGTCTCAAGTGCCAGGCAACAACGTTGCATGATTTATGGCAATTATGAGAAGCTACAGCAACATCAGCCTGCCACGATGACAAGGGAGCTGGGGCAGTGGCTGGGACAGGGGCAGACTGAGGAGATGGCCAGGCCAGAGGAAGCAAATGAACTGCGATAGCAACTGCAAGTGTAGACTTCAAAGTTTCAGCAATTAATTGCAATTGCACTCAAGCGGCCCAAAAATGTGGGCATGGCCAGGCCGGCATTAGCATTGGAGGCAGTGCCGCCGCGAGCATAGTCCAGTCCAGTCCACCTGTAATGCTGGGAAATTGTGGAAAAACTGTCTGTTGGAGTCATCATCACTTTGAGGACCAGTGCATCAAGACGAACGGAACGCCAGTCAGGTGGAGCTGTGACAGTTGAGACCCCAGATGGCAAACCGAGTGGCATCGGAGACCTCCACGTGATTGGTATTGAAAGAGAAGAAAAAATGTTTTTCTTATGGGTACGGGACGGCAAGGCATGGGTTACTCGTACTTTGATTTACCCGTGGGATTGTCCAGCAATCCATTGATTGAGATAACCCAAGAAGCAAGTGTTACGGTCCTTGAACAACTCAGAGGATTGCTTTTCAATAAGAATCTCCCGGCAGAGCCTTTTAACAAGCGATTACCATTTAGATCTTTATTGGATCAATCTTCATTAGAGGTCACAATTCCACTCAAGCGATCATTGTGAATGTCTCCACCATATAGTCAACCTGCTTTGCAATTCCATAATCATCGACCATCGATCACCAGATCGATCTGGGGACACAGAGTCGAAGAGCTGTCAGGCATCATAATCGAGGAATCTTAGTGGGGATCCGTATCGCTATGCGGCACTTTTTCGCGTTGACATCTCTGTTCAGTCGCCAGCGCAATCTGTGAGTATTTTTAGCCAACTATGATATCTTGGACATGTATAATACATCGCTCATTACAACAGGCCTGACACTTTGCCTCAACAACAACAACTACAACGACAAGTACCTGGACCACATCTGCATCTGTATACGGATAACACAGTTGGGTGTGGACAGTGGGCTCTGTGGGCAATTGGCGCTAGACAGACACAGCCCCAGCCCCAGCCCGAGTCCCAGACCCAGCCCTAGCCCCGGTCCGAGGCCCTCATTAAAAATATTTGCAATTTAAAGAGGAAAACAACCTGGAGCTGGGGTCTGGGCTCAGCCTCGGCCTATTTTTAAATGCAAAACTCGCGCCGTCACACGACAAGGCAATCAGGACATGGAAATAATTGAATGCGCCACAGCTAAGGACCCATGCGAAGACCAAGACCAACAAAAGGGGCAGTTGCAGCAGCACGTGGGGTACGGTGGGGTAGTGTGTCAGCAACAGAAGCAAGTGGAATGGCAAATGGCAACAGATGAAGATGACCAATTTGCTGCAACATGTACCAAGGGACAGAGGACAGAAGACAGAGGAAATACCCGGCAGATAAGCAAATGTAAACCAACTTGCATTAGTACCACTGCCACCTGCCCCGGCCACACCACCCTTCCGGTGCCTTGGTTTAAGTGGCCCATTGTGGCTCATTTTGTAGTTTGAGCAATTTTAAGAACAACATTTAATTAAAGGCAGAAACAAGACGAGCCGGAGTGGCCTAAGTAAGCGGCGTGCATCCGATCCACTGACTCTGATGCCACATGCTATCCTTCCTCTCTCTCTCTCTCAATCGCACTTAAGCGTTCCTTTTCTGTATATATATAATATATATACACTATGTATATGTGTATATATATTGTGTGTTTGTGTGGGATGTTTTGCAATGATAATTCATAGATTTGCTGCGGGAACAAAAGACTTAGGCAACAAACTTTCAGATACAAGACGAATGGGTGAGGAGATCCATGGGGAGAGCAAGATATGGAGAAAGAGAGAGAGAGAGAGAGGGAGACTGACCATGACATTCCATTCCACGGCAATCCGTTTCATTCCATTCCGTTTCGTTCCGTTTTCTAACTGTTTCCAGCGATTAGGCAAATCGTTTTGGCCAAACGCGAAAATTACCAACATTTCTCTGTCAATTATGGGCCATTATTGAACCAATTAGACCCGACTGTCTCTCCACTCTATCTTCTCTACATTCTCTCTTATAAATCTCTCTCTTTCTCCTCCCAAATGAAATACTTAACAAATTGAAATTGAAAGAAAGTGGAATGCAAATTATTGTGCGTAAATTTATCAGAGAAAGAGCCAAAAGAGTCATCCAGAAGCAGGAGCACAAGT
Organism: Drosophila bifasciata; assembly: GCA_009664405.1. Lineage (NCBI taxonomy): Eukaryota > Metazoa > Arthropoda > Insecta > Diptera > Drosophilidae > Drosophila > Drosophila bifasciata. The sequence continues at coordinate 15,663,327 of CM019041.1, forward strand.
ATAAGCCATACCATTAAACAAGCCAACAAACAAGTAGATGCGGGCCAAGAGAGAGAGAGAGAGACAGAGAGAGAGATAGAGATAGATGCATATGGGGAGGGGGGATCTCTCTTCGCTATTTGTTTAAGTTGGCTTTAACAGCTTGCGGACGTTCGCCGTTATTTGACCTGGTTAACAGCGGCCAACTGTCAGAGAACCCACCAAAAAGACAGAGAGAGACAGAAACAGATACAGATACAGAGAAAGATTAGGAGAGACAGACAGAGAGAGGGAGAGGGGGTGAGAGAGAGAAAGAGAGCGATGAAGAGTGCGAGAGATATCTAACTACATACAATTTGAATGCTCAAAATTTTAATACTGGCAGATGGCAAAAGGTCATCCATCCATCCATCCGCCGTCTTTCCAGCATTGCATACTCTCCTCCAGCCCACACAAATTACCCGCAACGCACGTATTTAGATAGATGATCAGACCAGGCGGTAACAGGAGAGGATTGGATGGTGATGGGGATGCGAACGGGGTCGGGGTCGGGGTATAGGCCAAGCAATAGAGAATGCTGCACTGTCATTAGTCGGCCCTCGAGCCACTTGAGGATGATCATCCGATAATGCTGTTTGCTCAATTCACTCCCCACCCTTCACTCTTCCCTCCATCCGCCAGCCATCCTTTTCCCCTGGGACAACATGGTTGCATGTTAATGATGCACAATTGCAGGGCCTCGACATCCACATGCACTTTGGCGGCCCGTCCAAATCCACATCCACACATCCACATCAATGGCTAAGTTCCAACGCATTGGAATGCCAACAATGGCCTCACCTGGACTGGACTGGACTGGCCCCCACGTCTGTCGCATTAGCCGATTTGGTTGCAGCTCGGTTTGCGCCTGATAGAAAGAGCCAACACAGACAGTGTCTGTAGTCGATTGGCTTGTGATTCGGCGATTCGGTGAATCGGTGCTTCGCTGATTCGGGGGAGCCACATTATCGGGATCCCTACATGGCAAGCCGAGGATTCCTCCTTCCCTCTACATTGATTTAATTTCCAGCATTACATTGCCATGCGGACACTAATTCTGTCTCCCAGTACACGCCTACCACTAGATGCAATTCCACACTCATTTGATTCCCAAGCAATGTACAATCACTTTCGATGGGGGATGGGGTATTGGGGATTGATCGAAAAATTGAACAATCGAAGTGAAACTCTTGCCGATCTCTCATGGGATGAGGCGATCCGTGCCCACTTGACCGGCTTGGGCACAGGTGTGGATTTCGATAGCAGATTCGATAGGATATTGGGAATGTGCGTTGTGTGACGTGCTCCCCCGGCCACGGATCCCAATTTAAGGAGAGGAGAAGCCCACGTGGAAAGCGGTCGCAAGAAGTAGGCCAAGTTCTGGCGGCATTCAAGCACAGACACACTTACAGACACACTTACAGACACATCGGACATGCACGAAAAGCGGACGTCGCCAATGGCGGTTTGGGAGCAACCGTGTCAAAGATTCAGCTGTTGATGAAACCACTTCGGCCTCCTCTGACTCCGCTTTTGCCTCTGGTTCTGCCACCGTCTTAGCTGTAGCAAGCAGCATCAGCAATCGTCTTTGCCTTTGCTGCTGCTGCAGCTTCAGCCCCCAGTCTGAGCCATGCAAATCCGTTCAAATGCTGGTATTGGATGTGGGTCAGGCGGATATTCATTTGGCTGGCGCTGTAGCGGGCACTGGCCCCTGTCCAGGCCAGCTTGGAGTTTGAAGCGGCCCAATCTCGGACAGAGCTGGCACTCTCCCTCCCTCTGTCCAGCTCCAGGTGCTGCAGCGCCGCACTTGAAGTCTCGGGAAGCTGTTGGGACGTTGGCTAAATCAAACCAGTTCCAAGTGTGAGAAATTCATCAGCTAATGTCCCTCCTCGCGAGACTCTACTCTCGACTCTACTCGACTCGAGTTGTCTTCTTCCCATCTTTTCCTCCTCTTGCCTACTCGTCACATCCCATCCCGGCTCGCCGCTGAATTGTCACTTCTGTCTCTGTTTGTGGTCAAATGAGTTTCTGCGGTTACTGGCTCTGTGCGCCTCCTTTCTGCCTCGTTCCGCTTTTTGTACGGCTGGCTGATGACTACGGGCATGATGATGAGAAAGGAATTTCGAGTATTTATGCTAAGCGTTAGACGGAGGGAGAGCTGCCACCCTGAGCTCCACACCGACGGAGCATAATACTCGTAAACTCAATTTGAAGCTGGGGCACAATTGTCGTTGAGCGTTTGGCTTCAGATGTAATTGATAAGCCATCATAAGCCATGTACCCATACATATGCATGTTCATGTGTATCTATGCGTCTATGTATACATACATATGTATGTAGATATGAAGTCTCATTCCAAATTCGTTCCCATTCATTTCGCACTTTTGATGTTCGATCTTATTTCGATTTCTTGACAAGTCATTGGCACTTCTTCGGCTAAATATTTAATGCGTTCAACGTTTAACTATAATTCATAGATATTTGTATGTAAGTGTGTGTATATGTGTACATATGTATCACAATTTGCTGTTAGAAAGTTCATGCTGATAAAAAGCAATTTGCTATGTGCTATACGTAAGATTAGTTTCTGTAGCTCTTCGTCTGTCTCTCTTGTTAATTATTTGTACTCCCCCCATCCGCTCCAGCTCCTCCTTTATTGATTGCCCCAGTGCTTCGTTCTTCTTCTTCGGCTCTTTCCTACAGTTTCACCGTAACTATTTTATTTTATTTTTTTGTCTTTAATTGCCACCGCCTGACATTTATTACCATCTTTCCTTCGCTCCCGCCGCTCTCGCCGCTCTTTTCGCTCTTGATGATGTTTGTCACTCGAATGTGGAGCGACCTAACCAAAAAAATGCTCATTATGCATGGTGCAGTGCCAGCTGTACCCCATCACCATCCCCACCCCCATCGCCATCGGCATCGCCAGCACCATCCACCAACCGCCTCTCTGGGCTACGTGCCTTGTCAAAAGGCCTTTGTGTCGAAAAGCCTTTCCTCCGCATTTGTCGCTTGAGAACTTTTCATTTTCATTTCTTTTGAACAGCGTTTTATGGTTGTTGTTGCTGCTGCTGCTGCTGCCGCTGCCGCTGTTGTTGTTTGGGGCTTGGCAAAAAAATCCAAAAATTTATTATGCGCATCGCTGTTGGCACGACCTAAGACAATCTGCCCCACAGACCTGTGTACCAATTTCGCTCAAGTCCAAGATTGTGGAGTGGGGAGCGGGGAGACCAGACCTCCTCATTCACATGCCACTCAGGTTTGGGCTTCGACTTGAAGTGGGTGCGGGGAGCGGAGATCGGAGAGCAGCAGCAGTGGAGATCGTGGCATGCCAACATGGGGACTCCGATGGAGGGAGGTGGAACTGTGACTGCGACTGTGACTGTGACTGGGCTTGCACACTGTGGTTCTGGTCCTATTTGCAAGGACTGTGTTAAGCTGATCTGCTTCCAGTGAATGTTGGTTGGTTGTTTGCCGGATCGATCAAAACTATCGTATAGCTGTCCATTCCAATCAAACGAAAAACAAGTCTCCAAGTCTCTTACAAATACATATATATGTATCTCTTGGCATGGGGAATCTTTCTTCACAAGAGCCTGCTCTCCAGTTTTCAGTGGGTATCTTTGGCATTTTACGAGTGTTACTCCTTCCCCATTGCACCTCTGTGTGAGTGCATCTCGTCTCCCCATCCTCATCCCAATCACCATCAACAGCCCGGTGCTGTTGTAATAGAATATGCCAAATGGATGCGGTGGATGGACTCCGTAGATGCAGTAGAAGAATCAATAGAAGTACAACCATAGCCGTCATCCTCCTCCTCCGCCCATTTTATTTCTCACTTGAATGTTGTCTACATACATATACTTACATACATACATATGTGTGTATGCACATACATATGTGATATACCCTCTACATGTTATATTATATTGCTCTCATAGCCGATCGATTTTCGAGGGCATCAAGAGCTTCGGCTTCCGAAGGGCCCTTTCCTCCCATCTTGCTATTTTTCCTCTTCCGACTCATGCATACATGCTGCATATGCACACACATATGTACACACACACATGAATACAGACATTCCGCTTGCAAGCTCTGAAAATGTCCCCCTCTCTCTTTCTCTTCCCCAATGTTACGTGCCCGTTCTTTCCACACACACTCCCCAGTCGCTCCGTCTCGTCTCTTTCCGATTCGTGCCGACGTGCTCGACATGCAGAGATTTCAATAAATAAATTGAGTTCGGTGAAAGCGAGTTTAGAACCCATTCGAGTTAGGGCAGGGGTAAGGAGGGCAGAGTCGTGTTGCTGCTAATGGCCATGCTACCGCTCTTGCTCCTGCTCCCGCTCCCTCTCCCGCTCCCTCTCCCGCTCCCGATCACACAACCGCGAATCTTCCACAATTTTGTCATTTTCCCATGATTTTTTTTGGGATTCCTTTTTATTGCTTAAACGCGCCTCACGCCAAACGCTGCGAAATCATAAATCAATCAGAAACGAAAAGAAAGACCATACAGCAGTGAGCAGTGTGCAGAGAGAGAGAGGATGAGAGGGAGAGGACATATCTCATGATGTGTGGAGAATAAGAGAATCCCGATAATCAGTTTAGATTAATTATAAATAAAACAAAATCCGCAACGAAAACAACATTCTCAAACGAAATTGAAACTGTTTCGGTGTTTTTTTGCGCGTGAAATTGTTTTGCGCTTACCTTACTTATTCTTGCTTTCGATTTCTTCGCCGTTTTCTTCGGCTCGCTGTGAGAGTCTGAAAGTGGAGAGGAGGAATAAAAGAAATCAATAAGCTGTTTTTGTTGGTATTATAAGCAAATAGAAAGCAAATTAATTAGAGATCAGTGGCAGTTGACAACTTTTCTTTGGCATGTATGTACTTATTATACGTGTACATATGTATGCATGTACATATATAAATATTTGCATATGCATGCATGAATCTTAATGTTGGACGATTGTTTCAAATAGAATGCAAGTTTAATCTTCATATTAAAATACATCGGATGGAATACGAGTATTTCAACTTATTTTTTTTCAGTGCAAAACAAAGGCAAACAAATTGACGGAACAAAAAAGAAGGCAGAAGCACAAGCAGTAGACTCTGGGCCCGCATCGCATCCACAAGATGTCGTGGCAGAGGCAGAGGCAGAAGAGCGACAAAGCGACAACAACAAGCTGTCGCGTTATGGCCCGTGTAAATTACCGTTACTGGATGACACACGACACGTCTGAGAGAGATAGGGCGGTTGGTGGTGGGAGTTGGGAGCTGGGAGATGGGCTCAAAGAGGTGTGCGGAAGGGGACGAGTAGTAGGTTTATGGGGGCATGCGGAAAAACTTTTGACCGTTGCGGAGAGAGAGAGAGAGAGAGGGATACAAATGTAGAAGCGAAAATCCCACTACAGTCAAAGGCTGGTAGGGGGCAAGAAAGTGAGAGACATTTGTATATACATATGTATTTACATTGAGGGAAAGAAAGAGAGAGGCAGAGAAAGAGCCATGGGAGTGAAAGTCAAGTCCACACTCCAAATGCAAACTGATCCCCCAATGAGGTTTCCTGCTAGCCCAACCGCAATGTAGAAAGGGAGTGGATCCATCTCCAATGGACATCCATCAGCCGCACAGTCATCTCCATAGGGAAAGCCATCAATCCCCAGAATCTCATTAAAACTCCGATCGAAGTTTGTAGATCATCACAAAGTTCCTGATCCTCCCACGCGCAACACACTCCACTCCCGAGCCCACTACCAATATCTAACCGTTCTAACGGTAAGCTGCGGCTCATCCACAGGGCCGGCCTTAGGGCGAGGCGTGTAGGGGCAAACGTTCCAATTTTGTTAGCAACATTGACCAATGTACGCTTGGGTGAAATACTATGTTATTCTTTATTTTAAACATTAGTTGAGATGAGTCCACAGTCCTCAAACCAGAAGATCAATTCAGAACTGTTTCCTGTTCTGTTTCTGTGTAGTAAAGATTTGACCAGTTGAAAACTCCCTCCATAGATCTCTGGCGATTTTTCTGCTCTGCTTAGTCACACTTGCAAGAACTACCAAATTCTACAGAGAACTTAGAGGTCTCTGACAAGGTAGGTGTCATGTCGCAAGAGAGATTAAAAAAGCGTAGTTCTCTTGCAAATAATATTCCAAAAACTTTATTACAATACAAATTTAAAAATCCACACGCTTGCATTACATTGTACATCCCAGAAGAAACGAAATGATACCCAAATTATACAAATTATTATCAAAGAGCGCCTCGACTTATATAAGCCTTGGGCGTCACAACAGCTGACGCCGGCCCTGCTCTTCCATAGCCCTGCATAAATTGTGGTTCAAAGGTCTCCTCGCGCCTCTCCAATGCCAATGCCTGCCTCCAACTTCCCTCCGATCTCGCGCTAATAATGGTCTCTTGACCACTTTGCAAGTCTTTACAATAAACAAAAAGAGCAAAGAAATGAAAATACAACGGACAAAAATATTTTATGCATGTCAATTTTCCATTTTAAGGTCTCCGACTGGTTTTCGCTGTTCCTGTTGCTGCTGTGGCTGGTGTTTTGTCTAATGTCATGTATTATCTCAGGGCCAGAGAAACCCCAAGTGTCCAAGCCGGCCCAACGACCATGGTCTTGACTCTAGAGTCCAGCTCCGAGTCCCAGTCGGATACACGGTCCGAGGCCTTGGCCATTGTCTTGGCGGTGGGCAGGGCGCTAGCCAAAAGTGAAATATTTCAAACACCAAGTCGTGTCGCATTCACAGAGATCTCTTCTATCCAGATACACGGACACGTACACGTACACGTTGCTTCGTTGGGTTAGGGGGGGGCACAGGCACCAGCCTCAAAGATGCAGATCGCTTTTTCTGGTGTCATCTTTGCTTGAGTAAGCAGAGCAAGAACGAGCCATGGCTATGGGCTCTATGTGCTTTGCATTGGCCCTATACCCCCATCCCTATCTCATCCCATTCCCTATCCCGCCCAAAGATCGTAGAAGGATCTACTCTTGTTAGAGTCGCTTCATATGCAAATCTTGAGAAGATTTAATGGTCACATACGGCGACTATGGATATGGCCAGCTGTGCAGAGTTCCCAGAAAAAGATATGGGGGCGATAGTGGAGGGAGAAGCGAAGCGGCCCTCTTAGATGCTGAGATACCTTTCTCTGCCCACATTCGAATAATTCAATTACGAGTCAGCCTCTGCAGATAATTGCAAGGACATGCCATGACATGGTCAGCATTTGATATTAGCATAGAGTACGTCCCTCAATCGTAGGAGAATCCTGGCCTAGCTTGGACCACAGATTCTATCCATTTCTTACCTCCTGCCCAGGTACGCAAAGTCCCTCGGGAGAAGTCTTTAATGGGTGTGTTTAAGTGTGTGGTGTGGTGTGGAGGGAGCGATTCGATTTTCCCTTCTCTGTCCATTTATAGTTCTAGTTCTGCTGCTGTTTTCAGTCCTGCCGTGTTTTTTTGGCCATTAAATTCGAGCAGCGACGACATTGCCCAAATGGCTGACATGACTGGGACATTGATGATGCCTCTGCCTCCTTCCCCCTTCCCCTTTGCTCTACAGCGCCCACTCTCCTTCTACATCTCCTTCTCGTTCCCCATCTCTGTGTGATCTCCTTTGTGTTCTGTGTTCTATGTTCACTGCTCGTTGTCCGCCATCCCCATGTCCGTATCGCTGTTTTGGCTTGTTCTAATTGTTGTTGCCCCGTGTTGTACCTCGTTCGTTTGGTGTTTGGTGTTTGGTGTCTGGGGCTTGGAGTTTGTGGTTTGTGGTTTGTGGTTTGGGGTTTGCGCGTGTGTGGTGCCATGGCACCACATGGCATGGTATGGCGTTGCATGGAATGGCATGGAGTGGGATGGGATCAGATGGGTTGCGATGCGAGCTGGGAGCTGGCTCCGGTTTTGGGTGTTTAACTGCGATTTGAGTCACGTTTCATTACTCGTGATGCGAGACAGTAATCACTTGATTTTCCAAGCCGCTTTCTGGTTGTTCTTGGTGTTGGTTGCTGCTGCTGCTGCTGCTACTCGTACTCCTGATGTTACTGCTGCTGCTGCCGCTGCTGCTGCTGATGCTGTCACAGACCTGATCAGACACGAAGCAAACGAAGCAAAGCAACCTCGCCAGAATCGAGCTTCTACAGAGGTGCTACCAAAAGCGGCAACGGCAGCGTCAGCGGCAGCGTCAGCGGCAGCGGCAACAGCGAAATGGAACACAAATCTTGTTAGGCAAGTACGATACTCGTACTCGAACAGCATCGGCATCAGCAGCCTCTCGACTCCAAGGAAAGGCCAGCAGTCGGTTGGCGAAGACGGAGACGGAGACAGAGACCCGGGCCTGGGTCATAAATAGACCCAGGCCTCCGACTCGGCTCAGCTCACGAGCGGATGGGGCCAGAGAAGGGGGCCGAATCCTCAGGAGGCGGGGATCCGAGTGGAGTAGAGTACGGGATGCCCATGGCCAGCCTCTAATTTGGTTTTTATGCTTTGATCTCGTGACGCTTGTCATTGCGGTTACCAACAATGGACTGGGACACGCAGTTCGTCAGGGCAGGCGAGGCTGGCGGTATGAGGCCAGATTGGGCATGGTGGGGCCAGGAGGCAAATTGCTAGCGACGCCAGGCGATAATCAATTAACCTTGCTCAATGGGCAGTCGCTGAAGCTGCTGGAGCCGCTGGAGCTGGAGCTGCAGCTGGATGTTGCATGCGGCTAACCATCCAAATAGATGCTGATGAAGTTTTTCCGCTGACTTTGATTGCGGTTAAGTTTTCATTCTTCTACGAATTTCGCTGCTTTGTTTTTCCATTTTTCTTTTGCGGTCGAACGGGGAAATAACATGGAAACTTGAAGCCTGCTTCGTATGGCTTTTCGATTCTTCTTTGCGGTTTTCGATTAAAATTTTGCAGAGCTGCTTTTCGATTAATCGATTAATCGAATTTGGATGCAATTGCGTGTGACATTTGAGGGTAGGCCACGGCCCCCATTCTGATCTTTCTCCCTCTCCCCCATCCTCCATCCCCTATTACTTGGCCCCTATCCCCATTCCCATCTTCCTGCTGCCATTCTTCATCTGATTTTACATGGCACGTACCCAAGATTTGATTTCATTCTTTTGTAGTTGCATTTCTCTTGTATCTGAATCTCTTTTCATGTTTTGTGTCTTGTGTTTTCTGTTTTGTTTTTGTAGTGGTGGAGGGGGGGGGTAGACTAAAGGAAAGGCAGCGGATCCCAAAGACGGCAGCTGGTTGCCTCAGAGCCACTTGGCCTCCACTCTTAAGTAGGTTAATTTTGACCGGTTTGTCTTGCCCCAAAAGGGGAGTAGGGGGGCTTGTGGCAGAGGCAGTGGCACTGGCAAAAGCAGAGGCACTGGCAGGCAAAGAGACAACGGGATTTGGCTAACTTCTCCTGCTGCCGCTGTAGCTGATGTTCCTGATTGACTGGCTCTGGCGCGGAGGGGACTGCGACTGGTTTCTGATTAACCAAAAGGCAAAAGTTTCATTTCGTTTAATGAGGCAGCCACATGTCGCCAGCTCTACCTCTCTCTATTTATTCTTGATTCTCTCCAGCACTCTTTTCTATACATTTCTCTACTCTGCCTCATGCTAAGGGAGTAATCATTAGAAACTAAGAAGTTTTAGCTGAAATATACATATGTATGTACCTACATATAGTAGATAGAAAGGCGACTTCGAGGCATATGAATTCCTGTTCATTCTTACGAATTCTTCATTGCAATAAAATTCGTGATTCTTCTTCAATCAAACAGGTCGTACAAGTGAAAGAGCTGATCCATCCATCCCATCCAACTGAGGGAGTATGCTAAATATTCTAAAAAAAAAGCTTGAAAGAGATGGCCACTCAGTTTTAGAATGGGACGGCCCAACCTTATGGCTTGTTCTGCAATAAAAAAATATATGATATTTGTGTGATTGGAATGTGTGTTCCTCTGGGTTCCACCATTGCGGGAAGGGGATCGAGTGAGAGGGCCTCGTACCCCGCGATACCACACAATGACAAGAAAGATACCACTGTGGCAATAGCACAGATCTTTTTTCTTTTTTTCTCTTTCCTCTTAATCGCTTTGCCTTATTTGATATCTGCAGAGATTTCTTCTTTCTATTTCTGTCTCTGCGGTTTCCTTGATGACTCTAATGATGACGTTCAACATAATGACGAATGCATCTAATGATGATGGTCAGCACAGCGTGGAAATGGAACAGTTTGGAATGGCAAAGCAACAAGTAGTTGTCGTTCTCTTTGTTGTTGTTGTAGTTGCTGTCGCTGGATTTGTCGCCATGAAATCATTTCATTGCTACAAATTTCTTTGTGACTTTGAAATTGCTATTGGCCATTTTGTCGCTGTGGACTAACGGCAATCAATGCAAACGAAATGAGAACGGAATGCCAGAATGAAACGGAAAGGCATGTGGCGTTGTAAGGAATGTAATAGAGGGGTGAGTGGGGGGGAATCGATTTGAGCATAAAGATTGGAAATCGATGGAAAAACTGATTGACATATACATATCGTTTTTTATGGATGTACAATATGGAAAACTGAGTGGAATGAAACTAATGTACAGATTGGTATGAGGTGGAATTGGATTCCAGCCCTCCAGATTCTCTCTACCTGTCCATTTCCATCTTTATTATCTTTTTTTATTTCTCTTTCGCATTTTCACACATTTCCCCTCCCTCTACGCCTTTCCCACCCTTCATCCGCTGAATACCTTTGCTTGATTTATGGGACCATTTGGATCACTCAATAAGCGACTTCTTCTGCCACTTCTTCTTCTGCTGCCCCTCCAGAACTTCTTTCGAGTTCTGGGAGTGAGACTCGGTCTGGAACTGCGTCTGAGTGTGAAGTTGATCAGGCATCCAGCATCCAGCATCTGGCATCCAGGATATTTACATAGCCATCAGCCCAGTTAGCACATGCCTTAACCCCCAGACGGAGCGGCCAGGGCAAGTCAAGCGATCAGTTTCCATCCGATTTGGTTACGGCCAGCAAAGCGGGTCAAAAGCAGCCCGAACAGCTGCCAAAGGGTTGAGGCTGCATAACTTGCAACTTGCAACTTGCAAACGATAGGCAAGAATTGAGTAGGTGTGCAAGCAGAATGGGAGTGGGGGCAAGGCGGACGGGGTACGGGTAGGTGCAGTGGTAAATGTTGAGTTGACTTGACTTTGGCTTTGGCTTTGACTTTGGACAACATCAGGGTAACAGTCCGAGTCGTTTTGGCCTCGTTGCCTTAACCGGTGGAGATCCGAGACTGGAACTCGCACTGGCAGTGGCCTCTGACTGTGGACGTGGACTTCAGCTTCAGCTTCAGCTTCAACTCCAACTCCAGCTCCTGCTCAAATCCAAACCGACTTCAGCTCCAACTCTGGTTATCTCACGGCTGGCTCGTCGTTGTCGTCGTCGTCGTCGTCGTCTGCCCCTTTAGCATAAAACATAAATAGCAACTGCATTCAAATGAGTCTGACAAACAAACTGAACGAACCGAACCGAGTCGATCCCACAAGGGGAGCTGCGAGTGGATGAAAAATGCAAATGTTTAGACCATCTTGGGTTCTCTTTGGCTCTGTTCGGTACCGGGCGCTGTTCGGGTGTGCGTGGGCAGCTCCATAGATGGAGAGTCGTCGCTCGGTCCAGAGATGATGATGTCCTTTAGCCGCATTTGGGGATTTGTTCGCAAAAGGAGGCCCAAAGTGAACGTTCGGCGAGCATGCTCGGAGAGCCAAGCATATATTCAATAATTGCAATTATTTCTCATATTTAATGAAGTCTTGCCCCGCCGTCATTTGGAGTGATTTCCCCTTTAATGAGATGCCAGATCCATCGACAGACGGCAATTCGGTCGATCGTTTATGGCTAAATTGCTAAATTTGGCTCAAAGACAATGAAAAAGTTTGCTAGCATCTCCCTGCCGAACCTCAGCTCTCCCGCCACATGAGCTCTGGATTGGAAATGGTTCGTAATTATACCTAACTATAATACCTCTGCCCCATCCGGTCATACCGGTCAAAAGAGTTAATCAGTAGCTGAATAAGGTCCTTGAAGAATCTGAGACTGACCTCTCTTGATACGACTAAATTCAGGTGAACATACATACATAATTAATAAACATTATTCGATAACTGATGAAGCCACTCGAGCATTGCACATAGACATATGTACATAGATACATATGTACGGATATATCATAAATATATCCAAATGATCCCATTCGAAGTTTTCTTATTATCTGAGGTGGGGGATTCTTGGTAGCGCTGGAACAATGTCTAACTTTAAAATGGATCACTCACAAAAAGACAGATATATGTAGATATTTATATATAGAGATATAGCATATATATTTGGAGAGAGAGAGAGAGAGCATCTGATTGATTGCCTTTTGGGGCAATTAATGAAAAAACCAAAAGACTGTTAGCCCCATTTGATTATTGACTGGAGGGGGGAAAGTCTTTGGAAGCTGTCAACAGAAAGAAATGAGAGGCCAAGAGATCGAGAGACCGAGAGGAGGCATGAGCAGAGAAAGAGTGATGACAGACATTCAAGCTGATTGACTGATGGGCCCTAAGTAACTGAAATTGCATAACATTCGCCTCTGTCTCTGCCTCGACGCTAACCATACCCATACCCCTATCCCTACCCATACCCATTCCCCAAATCCCAATCCTATTCCTATTCTTAGTACCATTGCGATTCCACAGTCCGCTGAGGATCCTTTCCCTTGCTCCCGGTGCACTCCGGTCGGCTCTTCTCCGTTTTTCTTTCTTGCGCTTAATGCTAATCGAATGTCTCCCTGTCGGTCCATCTCTTTCAGTCTCTCTGCCTGTCTGTCAGTCAATGAGGTAGACAGCAGCAGCAGTTACAGCCGCAGCAGCAGCCGCAGCAGCAGCCACAGCCACAGCCACAGCATCCACGGGAGCAAGCGTTCATCTTGTGGCAACGAAGATGAAGTTGGCATTCGAAGATGGAGCGCTAGAGCGCTGAAGAACGGGCGCTGCCAGCAGGAAGGAGAAGGCCGAAAACTCTGTCGAGTCCCGTTTCATAAACTGAGTTAACAAATGAAAGCTGCCAGCGACTGTCGCTTCTGTTCCATCTGTCTCTCTTTCACCATTTCCCCGGGACAGCACCCAGACACCAAAGACGTCGATTTCCATGGCCACAAATTTAACCGAATTCAATCTGTAATTTTGCGTTAGAGTGCGGTTGCCTTTAAGGTTTGTTCAATGTTCGAGAATGCAATTATGGAGGAGTTTCTCTTTAAGACTCGAATACCCTATTCCAGCTTATTCTTGCGCTTCACTCAAGTTTTCCTTTCTTTTCCAAACCATCACTATCCCAAAGCTTTGTCGATAGTTATCGAGAGGGTTCTAGGATCGTGTTGTATCGATAAGGTGTTACATTTTTAATATACCTTTCATCCAATGAGGATCAACAAAGAGTACTCAAAGAGTACAAAGAGTCACGTCCCCATTATTGCTCTTCAAGATGAATATCGATCATTTAAATGGCAGAAAAACATTTGACGAGTCAGCTAGTAGCTAGTGTCGCAACATTCCTATGTGCATACATACATATGTATGTACATAGTACATATGTACATATGTACATACATATATGAAAGACTCTACGATTTACATTTTTTGTTTAATAAGAACCCTTGTTGCGTGGCGGGGCTTTCTAGGATTCGACTCCAGCATTCCTCTCTCTCATTCATCGCATTCTTTCTCCACATATTACCCTACTTCTAATTCTTGTTGTATTTACTTCCTCGTCTGCTACTGCAGCGCAAGTCTTCTTGCTGTTGTATCAGTCAGTCACCAAGCCAGAGCATTGTTCGGGCCAAAAGATACGAGGAGAAAGAGATAATGGTGGAAACGGAGTAGAGGGAAGCGGTAATATTGTGACAATTTGTAGTGCACAATGCCCTGCCTTTGTCCCGCTCTCACTGGCTCACTCGCACTCTCTCTCTCTCTCTCTCTCTCTTCCCCCTCTTTGGCGCTCACCTTTGCCACAGCTTGTTGACTCCGATACTTGGTTTCTTGGGGCCGCTTTGTAGGCCCGCAGGCCCAAGTTAGTGATGGGAGGAATCGCATAGAATTCGTGCGTGCCCTTGTCCCGAAATGATGAAACAGAATCATGCGACGAAACTGTACCAAGGCCACATTATGACTTTAATATGTGCTAGAAGGACTTATACCAATAATAATAATGTACAAGCAAATGCACATATGTAACTATTGGATACACTCAAACCACCACTCGAACACCAGTGACTGGTAGCCTAGCAGACTATCCTGTTGATGGTCCTGAGAGAGTAGTTGATCCAATGAAAATACCTAACCGATATCAATTTTGATTGTGGGTAGGCAGTTTGTTGGTTCAGTTTGCTTCGTGCTTACATCAATTCCATCTTGCTTCAACGTGTCTTGTTTCGTGCCCCGAATACCCAATTCCATCTCTAGGATCGAAACTCCACCTCTCCGCTTTGGTTTTGCTGCTGATCTTGCTTTTGTTGGTTCTGGTGTGTTTTGCTCGCTCCACTCGCTGGAAATTGCCCATAAAGTACAAAAATGTATAGCCAAAGCAACAGCAACAGCAAAGGCTACAGAAACAGTAACATCAGTAGCAAGAACCATGGAGGCAAGTTCATGAAGAGCACACTTTTGTTGTTATGGTTGTGGCGGTTTTGGCTGTTGCTGCCGCACGCAATTCGGAATTTATTTACACAATAATTGGCAAGCCGAATCAATATAAAACGCTCACGGCTGCCCACAATCAATAAATTAACAATTGCCACTTGAGCGGCGGCGCAGATGATGATTGCCATTGGCTCAGGGGGAGCATGGGGCATGTGGCACGGGGTATGGAATGGGGAATGACCATGTCCATTACCAGGAGGGCAGGCAATCGATAAGTGTAATTGAAAAATAGAACAAAATGCGATGCAGCAGTACGGGGACGAAGGGTGTGCCCGCAAAGCACCCACTCCAGGTGGAGCAGAGCTTATTAATCGATTCAAATCTGATTGCTGTGCAGAGTTATAGTAAATATGTACATATATGTATATGGAATATCTGGCCGCAATCGAAATTGAACTTTGATTTAGTCAACATCTAATCAATACATTGCAATAGGTAGGTACATACATATATAGCCAGTCCCAAACAGAAACCACTCTCGCAGTTGAGTGGAAAAACAAAACTTCCGCTCCAAGCTGCGTTTTGGGAAAGAGAAAGAAAGGGACATAGACGGGGAAACCGCACAAAAACACAGCCCAAAACTCAGATGGTAGCGGCCTGATAAGCTCTGAGCTTGACTCCAACCCTACCTTGGGGCCAGGTCCAGTTGCAGCGATTCTAGATGCAAGCGCTAGATACGATCTACAATATGTGCGCCCCGGCAGAAGAGACTAAGCAGCAGCCACTTCCTCATACCATCCCCATTGCATAACTTAATTATTGCAGAACCAAAACCGACACATCGATACCTATCGACTGTCGCACAAGCACCACACAGACCATGCCAAACACTTTCAACATTTGGAAAGGCAAATTAAAAACTGTAAGACATTGAATCGGACCTATGTACGAATATGTCTAGTCTATGTCCCATCTGCTCGAAGTCATAGTACCCTTTAGCATGGGTATCAGACGAAAAGTATACTAGGCAAAGCCAAAGGCGAAATTAATTGCAATGACAGCGCCGCTGACTGCACTGTCAGAGAGGTGCGGCCGCGCAGCTGGAGCGCATTGGAGAATCTGTTGGCGTCCACAACAGCATCCACAAAAGCATCCACAACAGCATCCGATAATAAATTAGAAGCTGGACCATCCAGTTCTTGCAACTTTCTGAACCTCCTCTAGTCGGAGAGCAGCAATTCATTTTCGTTTTGTCAGCATAAGCACAACAGAAAGAAGCTTGGCAATAAGCCACTGGCCAACTTAATTGTCGAAGAACCGTCAAAGCACACGAGGCGGCTCAAACAAACTAAAGCCGACCAGCCCCTCCCCCATCCTTCCACCCAATCACTGGGCCAAAAGTGTCTATGGTCTCCGAAGGACCTCCCCACCCCATCCGCTGGCATTACTCAATGTCACCAAGAGGGTAGAGGGAGGGCACGAGATGCCGCCAAAGCGTTTTGCGTTGATCGTCAATTAGTTACACTAAGTCGCCACTGGACAATTTATGGCGACTAGAGATGGGAGGAGAGATCGCATGGAGTCCATCTCAATTAGAGATGGGAGCGAGCAGATACAGGATGTCGGAAAGATTCCAATTACGGAGCGAAATCAGAACAGAACTTTGTTAGATAGGACTGCGATTCTGCATGGAATCCATATGGGATAGAGAGGGCAAGAGAAGAGACGAGACCTGACGGAATTCATACAAATCTGTGTTGGAGATGGCGAGGCAGAAGCAGAAGCAGAGAGAGTGATCGTGTCACGCGCTCATCGCCTCAGCATCAGAGACACAGTAAATAATTGTGCAGCATGAAACAGCAAAAGGGGTCGAAAGAGGCGAGGGGAAAGCAGTGCGCACTAAGGCGTCCACAGCACAGATAAAGAGATGGATAGATGGATGGCATAGGATGGGATGGGCAGATGGACAGATGAACAGATGTATGGATGCAGCGGTGGAAAAAGCCATGGTTTCCAGGTTCGTTGAGGTTCGTTGAGGTTCGTTGGAGTGACTAATTGCCAGGCGATTGCCTGCACTTCGCCTATAAATAGACATAGACGGACCCACAGCCGTAAACAGTCGAGGCAGTCAGAGCAATAAGACCAAAGCCACAATGATGATTAGACTTAGATTGGTTTGGGTGGAAAGCCATTCTCCCTCAGCTCCACCTTTGACTGCAGCTCCAGCCCGAAGTTGAACATCAAACCTCGCTCAATCCAAGAATGCAACAATCCTACAAGCCAACAATCCACTCAACACCTGCCTTGATTTGTGATTGCAATTCAGCGGAAGACATAAAATACGCAAGTCCCAAGTCTCGACTCCACTGAGCCTGAGCTATCTGAGAGGAGCAGAACAGAACCGAGTAGAGTTGAGTTGAGTGGAGTGGAGTTCACGTCAGTTATTCGCCGGGCTCCCACCCAAACAAGACCTTTCCTCTGGTACTGCCAGAGAAAGGGGAAGGGGCAGGCTTGAGGTTGGGCCCGTTTGTTCGGACTGTTTGCTTACCTTCTTCTTGGTCTTCGTCTGCAATTGCTCAGCGGTTGAACTGCAAAGAGAAGAGGCAGAGAAAATTATTTTCCTTCACTACAATAAGGTTTGATCAACACATGTTATTCTAGTGCCGCAAAGTGATATGCGAAATTTAAGCAGTTCCAAAAGAAGCTGCATCAAGCAGCAGATTTTCTAAAGCAGTTCATCCTTCATCTGCTAGAGATTCTCTACCAAGCCTTCCAAGGCACTGCGTCAACCCATCAAACTACCTCAAAAGAATCATTACTAACAGAGATCTAGCAGAGATAACCAACGAGTTCACAAATATTTTTGCTATTTATTATTTCAGTCAGAGATAATGCATATTCCCAGCTTTTCCACAACACTTGCTCGAACAATACGCACTTAAAAATCTCTTAAGACTTCATCATATTCGACGAAATTGAACCAATCTTCTCTGAATACTTTCTTCCACATATTTCATTGATTGAAGTTTATTAAGAAGATCCAGCTGCAATCATTTTCAAGAGTGGAAAGGCCAGCGTTTCACAGTTTTCTATAACGAAACTCAAGAGCTCAAGATGATCCCAATTTCAGCGTTATTTGTCTGGGAGATCCCCTTCAGATCAGAGATCTTTTTCTCGCTTCTCTTTCTCTTTTCTCTCTTGTGGTCATTTTCCATATAGCTGTATCTCTAGCTGTATCTGTATCTGTTTTGATGCTGCGTAAAGTGTTTTCTCTAACGGATCTCTCAACGGATCGCACCACATCTGAGGGTGAAGCTGAAGCTGACGGCGATGCTGATGTTGATGTTGAATTTGTGGCCTGGGCTGAAAACAATGCCACTTAATTATAACATATCTACGAAACTCCATCTTCTGGCCATCTCTTTCTTATATTAATAACAGAAGTGCACTTTCCAGTCAAATGAACCTGAAAACGAGTTTCCAATCGATTTATGCTGCTGCCGATGCTGCGCCGATGCTGCTGCTGCTAATGCTTCTTTCATCTTCCATCAGCTTGGGCTGCCGCATCTTGCTTTTATCGCTATTGTAGTTTCTCCTCGCATTTCGTTTCGTTTAACTTAAGCCACTTCGGAGTAGGGACTGAAGGGGTGGGGATGCGGTGTAGGGAAGGCCTGGTATTGGACTTTTACGATGGCAAAAGTTCAAAAATGAAAATTCCATTTGATGAGCAGCCGCTGGCTCACTGTTCGGTTGGATTTTCAGTTCGGCTCTCATTCAGATTCAGATTCAGACGCCGACTCCGATTCTGGTTCTGTGCCTCCCCAAACATGTTTTGTCCGCGGCCCGAGCTTGTATAGTTGCTGCGTAACGGTAACTACTAGTAGGTAGATACATACATACATAGATACACAGATGCACAGATATAAAGGTAGATGCGGCGCATAGCAGCGTCCGTTGAGGCAGTTACAGCTCCCGCTGGTTCTTCTGGCCAATGGCTAATGGGATATTGATATACTATACAAGTATGACTGCCCCACCACCTGCCACTGCCCGACTGCCAGTGCCGGACTGCTGCACGGCCCCACGGCCCCACGGCCGCACTGCCACTCCCATCCGTCAGCGGGGTGCTTGGAAAGTGCAAAAGAAAAAAATCTTCGTTCATTGTTCAGTTGTTGCTGCCACTGCCGCTGCCGCTGCCGCTGCGGTCGAGTCGAGAGTTTTCCAGATTTGCATGCAACATGCTGAGTAATTAAAACAACAGCAGAAACAGCAGTACGGTAGAGGGGTAGGGGGTAGAGGAGCGTTGTATGCAACATGGCAGCAATTAAAGTAGAGTGGCAGAGTGAATGAATAAATGATTGCTTGACCGAATTGCAAACGGGTCCAAGCCATAAAGACAAAAGACTCAAGACACAAACGCGGCCATACAAATAATGCCAGGTGGCATTATTGTGTGTTGGTGGTGGGATCTGG